>JACEFO010001897.1:0-1200000 GCA_015342445.1 Digitaria exilis
AATGTTGTGTTTGAGAAGATAGGTTGTTGTGGAGCATCCAGCCCGGAAAACAAGTTGGAGCTCCACAATCCCGGAAGAACGTCATGACACGACCACAAGACATCTCAAGCTCCTACACATGGATTCTTTTCGGTCCCGTGGGCTATATAGCATTGTGGTAACAAATACGGTCTTGTTATTGTTGATGAATTATTCTCGCTTCACTTGGGTGTTCTTTTTGGCAAGATAAAGTGAAGTGGCAAGATGTGTTGAAAAAATTCATCAAGAGAGCTCAAAATGAGTTTGAAGTCAAGGTCAAGAACATAAGAAGTGACAATGGAACCGAGTTCAAGAATACAAAGGTGGAAGAGTTTCTTGATGAAGAGGGGATCAAGCACGAGTTCTCCGCTCCCTATACCCCTCAACAGAATGGTATAGTGGAGAGGAAGAATAGAACACTCATTGAAGCCGCAAGAACCATGCTTGACGAGTACAAGACGCCGGACAACTTTTGGGCGGAAGCAATCAACACGGCGTGTCATGCAATCAACCGCCTCTACCTTCACAAGATTCTCAACAAGACCGCATATGAACTCCTAACCGGTAACAAGCCTAAGGTGCATTACTTTAGAGTTTTTGGATGCAAGTGTTTCATACTTAACAAAAAGCCCAAAAGTTCAAAGTTTGCACCTAAGGTTGATGAAGGTTTCTCTCTTGGTTATGGTACTAACGAACATGCCTACCGAGTCTTCAACAAAACCACCGGTTGTGTTGAAACCTCCGTAGATGTGAAATTTGATGAAACCAACGGCTCTCAAGTAGAGCAAGTTAATTCAAGTCTTGTAGATGTAGAAGAGCCTCCATATGAAGTCATCAAGAAAATGGCAATTGGTGAAGTAAGACCAAGAGAAGAGACATCCCAAGAGCAAGACGAACCATCCTCATCAACAAGAGTTGAGCCATCCATCACTCCTCAAGTGCAAGAACAAGTTCAAGATCAAGCTCATGGTGACAATCATGATCAAGATCAAGAACAATCAAATCAAGGAAGTGATGAAGCTCAACATCCCCCTATTGAAGATCAAACAATTGTCGATGCAAGTGATGAGGAACCTATTCAAAGACAAGATCAAGAGCCTCATCCTAGAGTTCGTCGAATGGTCCAAAGAGATCACTCCGTAAAGAACATTCTTGGGAGTATAAGAAAAGGGGTAACCACTCGTTCTAGATTGCAAAATTTTTGTGGATTTCACTCTTTTGTTTCTACTTTGGAACCACTTAAGGTAGAAGATGCTCTTGGAGATCCGGATTGGGTTATGGCTATGCAAGAAGAGTTGAACAACTTCACAAGAAATGAGGTTTGGGAGTTGGTGGAAAGACCGAAGCAAAATGTGATAGGAACCAAGTGGGTCTTCCGCAACAAGCAAGATGAACATGGTGTAGTGACAAGAAATAAAGCAAGGTTAGTGGCACAAGGTTTCACCCAAATTGAAGGTTTGGATTTTGGTGAGACCTATGCGCCTGTAGCTAGGCTTGAGTCAATTCGCATTCTATTAGCCTATGCCGCTCACCATGATTTTAAGCTCTATCAAATGGACGTGAAAAGTGCATTCTTGAATGGCCCCCTCTCCGAGTTGGTGTTTGTGGAATAACCTCCCGGCTTTGAAGACCCAAAGTATCCTAACCATGTTTACAAGCTCCATAAGGCGCTCTATGGGCTTAAGCAAGCTCCTAGAGCATGGTATGAATGCCTTAAGGATTTTCTTATTAAAAATGAATTTGTCATGGGCAAAGCCGATTCTACTCTCTTTACTCACAAAGTTGATGGTCATATATTTGTTTGTCAAATTTATGTTGATGACATCATCTTTGGTTCAACAAATGTGAAATTTTGCAAAGAGTTTAGTAGGATCATGACAAAGAGGTTTGAGATGTCCATGATGGGTGAGTTGAAGTTCTTCCTTGGATTTCAAGTCAAGCAATTGAAGGAAGGAACATTTATATGCCAAACCAAGTATACAAATGATATGATCAAGAAGTTTGGCATGACAAGTGCAAAGCCCATGAAGACTCCCATGCCAAGCAAAGGAAATGTTGATCTTGATGAGAAAGGTAAATCGGTGGATCAAAAGGTATATCGTTCCATGATTGGATCTTTGCTTTACCTTTGTGCATCTAGACCCGATATAATGCTTAGTGTGTGCATGTGTGCTCGATATCAAGCCAACCCTAAGGAATGTCACCTTAAGGCCGTTAAGAGAATTTTGAGGTATTTAGTACACACACCTAACCTTGGCTTATGGTATCCCAAGGGCTCCACTTTTGATCTATTTGGATATTCCGATTCGGATTATGCCGGTTGCAAAATAGATAGAAAGAGTACATCGGGGACTTGTCAATTTCTTGGTAGGTCCTTGGTGTCTTGGAGCTCTAAGAAACAAAACTCTGTAGCTTTATCCACATCGGAAGCGGAATATGTTGCCACCGGTGCTTGTTGTGCACAACTCTTGTGGATGAAGCAAACCTTGAGAGACTATGGATATGACTTTACCAAAATCCCATTGTTGTGTGACAATGAGAGTGCCATCAAACTAGCCAAAAATCCCGTCCATCACTCAAGAACAAAGCACATAGAGATAAGACATCATTTCTTGAGAGATCACCAACTCAAAGGAGATATCGTATTACGCCATGTGAGAACCCACAACCAACTAGCCGATATCTTCACAAAGCCATTAGATGAGAAAAGGTTTTGTGCCTTGAGGAGTGAGCTAAATATCTTGGATTCTCGTAACTTGGAGTGATATGGAGCACATACTTGATTGTTGCCTAGTTAGGTTCAAAACAAGTTTTGGCGTGTGTTTGTTTTGATTTTTGAGAAAATATTGGATTTTGTGATCTTTGGATCATTTCTTGGCTTATGGGACCATTGTTATGTATTGTTGATTGTGGCTGGTCCTGTCAAGTCAAGTTTCTTATATGTCCATTAGCTATATCTTTCTAAATCACTCAATCAATCTCATCGAAAATCTGGCTTGTTTCTGCTGATCTTCATCGGAAAATCCGGCCCCTGCGTCGGAATTTCCGGCCAGGCAGGAAATTGTCTCGGGACTTCCGGCTGAACCTGGCCAGACCGGAAAATCCGGTCAACCCCGACGGAATTTCCGGTCCCGCCAGGGTATAAAGGCCTTCTCATACCCGTTGGAACCCTAAACTCTTTTATTTCTTCTCCAAACCGCCGCCCCTCTCTCTCTACTGTGCGGGCGATTTTTCGCTCCAACCGAGGAAGGGATCAAGTGGTGATTGGAGAAGGTTGTCCATCCTCCGGAAAACCCGATTCCCACTCCGGTTTTTCCGATCTCGCGCGGGAAAGTTCAAAGGTAATCCATTCAAAATCCCCGTCGCTCGATCTTTCGCTCCGGATGAAACTAGATGAAACCCTTTGAGCCATATACTCCTTATGCATCCTAGAACTCATGCCTGTCATCTTGTTTGCAATGGATGGAGGAATCGGAAGTTTTCAAGTTTTAATCTCTAAACCTAGGTTTTATCCGATCTCTAAATGTGATTGATTCTAGAACGATTCCTCCTAGGATTATCTTTCTGCTACATAGTCCATCTTATATCCAAAGTCTCATATCTTTTGGTGGGCTAGATCTCGAGTTCCATGATTTTGGTGTGGTGCACGGGCTCGGTCGGAATGTCCGGCCAGGAACCGGAATTTCCGTTCTCGGAATTTCCGGCCCTTTTCGGAATTTCCGACAGACGCCCGTTCAACACCCCTATCTGGTTCTGTGCATCTTCTAATCCATCATTATCTACACTTTGACAGATGGCACGAACCAAGGTTGCTGCTCGCCGTCCTCGCCCAGATGAGTCAAGTGAATCAGAGTCTGAGGAGGAGATCCATCTTGAGGATGTGAGGCCGGATCCGCCTCGTCGTGCCGGCAAGCGTGCAGCAAACAGGCAGGATTCAGTCCGTCGAGGCCGTGGTCGGCGCTCTGGGACTGGCAGAGGTGCGGGGACTGGTGGTGATGATGAGGGAGGATCTAGTGGTCAGGCCAGCGGAGCACAGTTTGCATATGATCCTAACATTGATCTCAGCATATACACAACTCAGTGTCAGGAGATCATGAGGCCTATCAGGAGTCCTGAGGATCCGAGGATGACTAGTTACAAGAGGAGGACAGCTGATATCAAGCATGTGAGATATGGGACAGATCCAGCTCAGAGTCCCAGGGGTTTTAGGGGTGATCCTAGGTTTTGGCTACCTCATCAGGCTGATTGGTATGAGAGTGTCATCATGCCTATGAGATACAGGACCACTCCGATGAGGTACATTGATTGGCAGCATCTCCTATCCTTCCCTGCACCTATTCGTGAGATAGCCCGAGAGGTACATACTCAGTGTCAGAGGAAGAGATTGACAGATTTGATGGCTATGAGGCAAGATTGGAATGATGAAGTGATTGCTCAGTTTTATGCTACTCTATATGTTGATCAGCAGTCACAGACTTTGCACTGGGCGATTGGAGGCAGACGATACTGTGTGACACTTGTTGCCTTTGCTGGGCTTCTTGGTCTGCCTACCGAGGATGTTCACGACTTTGACCTGCACAGTGAGCCCATTCCTCATGACACTCGTCTGAGTTTCATGTATGATGATCGATATGGCAAGATTGAGTATGGGAAGACTCATGGTCTGAAGCCATACTACAGGTTGATGAATCAGCTCTTCAGGTTCACTCTCACTCCCAGGATTGGAGATTCTTATAATATATCACATAGAGCCAAGAGTATTCTCAGCCGCATGAACCCTGCCTCGCCTACCTTCTCAGTCTCCAAGTTTATATGGAATGAGATCATCACCTGCTCTCGTGATGGTACGAGCAGCTGTCACTATGCACCGTATATCATCCGTATCATTCTTGGAGTCACTGGCCTTGGACTTGTCACAGATCAGTCTCACATTGCCTACAAGTCCAACAAAGGCCAGCTTGAGAGGATGCTTCACCTTGGGTCTCAGGCTCCATCACCAGTGAGAGCACAAGGAGTCAGGATTCCTGGAGCATCTTCCTCACGTCCACCATTGCCTAGAGATGAGGAGGAAGAAGATGATGAGGAAGGCTCTCCCACTGGTCCACCTCCTACAAAGAAGAAGACTAGCACTCTAAAGTTTCTATCCAAAGCTCTCTTTTCATGCTTTAAGGGAAATCAGAAGTTGGCTGATGAGCTTCACAGGCAGAAGATAGAAAGTATCAAGCAAGCCAACAGACAGAAGAAGATGATGAGACACTTTGGGATTGAGGCTTCTTCAGAGGAGGATGAGAATGTCTCTCCACCGGTTCGCTTGTATAACCCCTGGTCTGATACTACTCAGGATGCAGGGCCTTCTGGAGAGGCCACACATGTGTTTGGGCCAGGTGTGCAGGCTGAGGGAGAAGCTCAAGAAGAGGAAGAGGAGGAGGAGAGCTCTAGCAGTGAGGAAGAGCAGGAGGGCGAGTTTGAGTCACCAGAGGATCCTCACGCCGCCGATCTAGCCAAGGATAAAGACAAGAGAGTTGAGGAGGAGAGCGATTCAGAGTATGACGATGATGAGTGACTCTCTCTTTTTGGTGCTTGGTGCCAAAGGGGGAGAATATACTTGGGTGATTGTCACGGATGGAGGCCCCTCATTTCTTTTTATCTATCTTTCCATCCTTTCATGCTTAGCTAGTGGACATGTAAGCCATTTTATGTGATGTACTTGTGTTATGGTTGAAAACGTGGCTGGTAAAACTTAATTTGTGCTTATATATGTCTTTATGTGTGATGATGAACCTTATTTGGAGATATTCTTTTGTGTGATGTCTATGGTTGATGTAATGTTCATTTGTCACCTTTTATTGTGTGAACAACATGTCATATGCATTACGTACTATTCTCTCACACATGGCACATATATACATGATCTTAAATGCTATATCTTGAGAAAGCTTTCCAAAATGTGTGCATAGGCATTTGAGGCCAACAAAGGTTAAGATGCACACATTAAGGGGGAGCTAGCTCACATGAAAATGAAATTGAAACATGAGTTGTATTTGTACATCTTTCACCCAAATTGTGTTGGCATCAATCACCAAAAAGGGGGAGATTGAAAGTGCATATGGCCCCCTAGTTGGTTTTGGTGATGATGACAATCACAATTTGGAGGTTTCATGTTTCCATTGAGTATTTGCAGGGCTTACACGAAGAAAAATCAAAAGAAATATAATACATGTCCCCTACGCAAACGATATGGTGAAAAGCTCAAATGGATAGCTAAATATAATTTTTTATCTTTGTCTTGAGTATAGGATCACCGTACTATCAAGAGGGACGTGTCTGTCAAGTCAAATGATGCCTAGAAGTAATTTTTGGATGATCACCTAACTTTGAGAGAGAGCATTTTGCTCACTAACAAGGGTGGCCGGAAATTCCGGTCTTGGGGTCGGAATTTCCGGGTTTTACAGAGAGTGACCGGAAATTGCATCGGATTTTCCTGTGGGGGCTGAATTTTTCAGCCTAAGTCCCCTGTGACCGGAATTTCCGGTCTCTGGCCGAATTTTCCGGGTTTCACAGAGAGAGACCGGATTAAATTTAGGATTTTCCGGTGTGACTCTCCGTACTGAGATTGAAATAGGGTGGACCGGAAATTCCGGTCACCCCGACGGAATTTCCGGTCATCTGACAAGCATAACGGCTAGTTTTTGAGTGACCTCTATAAATAGCCCCCATACCCCTCATTTGATTCTGCTGGTTCTCCACTGAAAGAAAGACTTTGAGCTCGCCATTTTCACTCTCCCAACCTTCCTTGAGCCAATCTTTGAGAGGATTCAACTAGGGTTTGGTTTGGGGAGAGATTTGAGTGAGAAAAGTGATTGGTTCATCTCTAGAAGCACTCAAGGCATCATTTGATTGGCAATCTCGTTTGTTACTCTTGGAGCTTGACTCCTAGACGGTTTGAGGTTGCTTGGGAGTGTCTCAATTCGTGTGAGCACCCCAAGAAGTTTGTATTACCCTCTCTAGTGTGAGATTTGTGAAGGAAAGTCAATCTAGACCTTTGTGGTCGATTGATCGAGGAAAAGAGTTGGAAGAGACTCTACCCTTTGTGGGTTCCTCAACGGAGACGTAGCTCCTTTGTGGAGTGAACTTCGGGAATAAATCTTGTGTCTCATTTCCTTTACGCATTTCATATTGCTTTTCATATCTTGTATTGACCCGATCTATTTGCTTGTGTTGTTCCGCTGCTTCTAATCATATACACTAGCATCTAGGTCATCATTGCAAGGTTTCTATTCAAGTAGAATCTTTATCTAGGCTTTGAATTTTGAATCTCGAGCAACTCCACCTTGCTGTCGGAAATTCCTGAGCTGACCGGAAATTCCGAGTCCGGAATTTCCGGCCAGGCACCGGAATTTCCGGCCTGAACTGATTTTGTGAGTTGAGAATTGTTTCAGATTTCGATCGGAGCCTATTCACCCCCCTCTAGGCATCCTAAAGACCTTTCAATTGGTATCAGAGCGTAGGTCTCTTGATCAAGGCTTAACCGCTCAAGAGAAGGATGTCGAGGTATGGGATAGAAGAAGTGGATGTTGAAAGAGTTGAAGAAGAGGTGAATCCGTCGATTCAACCTCAAGGTGATGACGTGCAATCCGTCAAGTCGAGGACAAGTGCCAAGTCCAAAGGGAGCAACAAGTCAAAGAAAAGCTCAAAGTCCAAGAACCAAAAATCAAAGAAAGATGAAGAACCAAGCTCAAGCTCATCAAGCTCAAGCTCAAGCTCAAGCTCAAGTTCAAGCTCAAGTGACGACTCGGGTGATGATGAAGCCAAGCAAAAGAAGAAGAAGCGCAAGGCCAAATTGGCAAAGAAGATGTTCAAGAAGTGGATGGAGTTGAACATCGACGAAGAAAAGAAGAAGAAGACCAAAAAGGGGTTTGCACAAATTCCTTTGAATTATGATGAATTCAATAAGTTTTCTTCTACAAATTTTCAATCAATTCATTTAGGAAAGGCTCCGTACTTTGATGGAACTAACTATCCTAAATGGGCTTATGATATGAAAATGCATCTTTTCGGGCTTCACCCTTTGCTTTGGGAGATTGTGAATGTAGGTGTGAAGGTGCCCAAGAATGGAAAGATGACTCCGGAGCTAGCACAAGACTACTACCGCAATGCTCAAGCCGCTAGAGTCATCACAAGCTCCTTGTCACTACAAGAGTTCAACAAGATTCAAAATGTTGAAGTGGCAAAGGACATTTGGGAAATTCTCAAGGAGTCACATGAGGGAACCGACATGATCAAAGAGGGAAAGATTGATGTGATCAACAAGAAACTTGAGGGTTTTGTCATGCTTGATGATGAAACCATCCAACAATGCTTTGATAGGCTCATGGCACTCATCAATGAAATAAGAGCTCTTGGTTGTGAAGATTGGAGTGATTTCAAGGTCACCAAGAAGATGTTGGATGCATACTCGCCAAACAACTATGCCATTGCCGCTATGATTAGAAGAGATCCATCCTATAGAAAGATGACACCGGTCCAACTTCTTAGTGAGCTCACACAACATGACCTAGCCGAGAAAATGGCAAGTGAGGCTCGCAAGAAAAGAAGTGACAAGGACATAGCATTGAAGGCAAAAGAAGAAATGGATGAGAAGGTCAAGTCATCCAAGGGCAAGAAGGCGATATCAAGTGATGAGGAAGAAAGCACCGATGAAGAGATTGTTCTCTTAATGAAGAAGTTCAAGAGTTTCATGAAGAAGAGAAGCTTCAAGAAGAACTTTGGTGGCAAAGACAAGAGAAGAACCAAGAAGAGGCCGTGCTATGAGTGTGGTGAGTATGGGCATTTCATTGCCGAGTGTCCTAACAAGGACAAGAACAAGGAAGGGGAGAAAAGAGGCAAGTTCAACAAAGAAGACAAGCCTCAAGAGTACAAAAAAAGCTTTGATCACAAGAAAAAGAAGTATCAAAAGCAAGCTCATCTTGGTATGGAATGGATTTCAAGTGATGAAGAGTCCGAAGATGAAGAAATGGCAACCATAGCCATTCACAAGCCATCTTCTTCATCCTCACGCCTCTTCAACAACCTCTCAAGTGATGATGAGGATGACGTCGCTCATTGCTTCATGGCCAAGGGCGCTAAGGTGAAATCCAAATCCAACTACTCCTCCTCTATCTCTTCATCTAGTGACATAGAAAATGATTTTGAAGATGAAGAAGCCTTGTTTGAGCTAGGTCTAATAGAGAAATTTGGAAAGAAAGACTTTAATGAAATTAAAAAGCTTTTGAAGAAATTGGATAAAAGAGAAACCTCTCTTTCAATGCAAGAAGACTTGCTCATCCTTGAAAAGGAGAGAAACCTTGCATTGGAAGAGGAGTTAGCCGAAGAGAGATGTAAGGTTGAGAAGTTAGCTATTGACTTGTCTCTAACTAATAACTCTAAAGAGAAGGCATCCAAGGATCTCTCCTTGGCAAATGACTCTCTTGCTAAACTAGAGAGTTCTTATAGTAAACTTCAAAATAGCTTCTCATGCTTAGAGGTCAAACACAAAGATCTTGAAGTTAACTATAAAACTCTTTTGGATAGCACCTCATCTCAATCTAAGGCTTCCCTTGATTCCAATGTCTCCACTAGTGAAGGATGTGCTAAATGTGATAATATTGATATAAATGCTTGTCTCACTAACCTTGCCAAGCTAGAGGTTTCCATCAAGGCTAAGGATGATCAAATCAATAGATTGAACATGCTTGTAAGTCAAGGATATTGCAATGATGAGAAATTCAAGGGCAAGCACCAATACACCACATGGAGACATCCCAAGGTGACCGATGGTCTTGGTCACACTAGGCGTGAAAAGGTGAATGGTAGGCACCTCATCAAGGGAAAGGAGCATGTCAACTTCGTGAAATCCAAGAACCTTGGTGAGTTGATGGATGTGGCTCATGGAGTGAAGAAGGGTGGTGTGAGTAAGGACACCACTCCTAAGGTGAAGGTTGACAAGAAGGCTAAGAGCAAGGTGAAGGCTAAGGATATTCATAAGCCATCACCTAGCTACACAAATGATTACATGGTCACCATGGATGAGAACAACAAAGTGGTGGTCAAGTATGTTGGTGCCTACACTAAAAGGAACATTCTTAGGAGTGTGTGGATACCAAGGATGTTTTCGGCTAACCTCAAAGGACCCAAATCTTTTTGGGTACCTAAACCCCGAGCTTAACCTTGTTTTGTAGGCTTACTCCTCCGGTGGCACAGGATGGGTGCTTGATAGTGGATGTACAAATCATATGACCGGAGGAAAGGAGTTGTTCACTTCATTTGAGCCATACAACGAACCCGTTGAAAAGATTGTATATGGAGATAATAGCAAGGGGGAGGTAATTGGTCATGGTAAAATTGCTATCTCAAATGACCATTCAATTTCAAATGTATATCTTGTTGAATCCTTAGGATATAACTTGCTTTCCGTTTCACAACTTTGTGAAATGGGTTATAATTGTCTCTTTACTAATGAGGGTGTGACCGTCTTTCGAAGAGAGGATTCCTCTATTGCATTTACGGGTCGCTTGAAGGGTAAACTCTATTTGGTTGATTTCACAATTGATAGAGTGACACCCGAGACTTGTTTAGTGGCAAAATCTAGCATGGGTTGGCTTTGGCATCGCCGGCTTGCTCATGTTGGGATGAGGAACTTGGCCAAACTTCAAAAGGGCGGGCACATCCTAGGACTAACCAATGTTGTGTTTGAGAAAGATAGGTTGTGTGGAGCATGCCAAGCCGGAAAACAAGTTGGAGCTCCACATCCCGGCAAGAACGTCATGACGACCACAAGACCTCTCAAGCTCCTACACATGGATCTTTTCGGTCCCGTGGCTTATATAAGCATTGGTGGTAACAAATACGGTCTTGTTATTGTTGATGATTATTCTCGCTTCACTTGGGTGTTCTTTTTGCAAGATAAAAGTGAAGTGCAAGATGTGTTGAAAAAATTCATCAAGAGAGCTCAAAATGAGTTTGAAGTCAAGGTCAAGAACATAAGAAGTGACAATGGAACCGAGTTCAAGAATACAAAGGTGGAAGAGTTTCTTGATGAAGAGGGGATCAAGCACGAGTTCTCCGCTCCCTATACCCCTCAACAGAATGGTATAGTGGAGAGGAAGAATAGAACACTCATTGAAGCCGCAAGAACCATGCTTGACGAGTACAAGACGCCGGACAACTTTTGGGCGGAAGCAATCAACACGGCGTGTCATGCAATCAACCGCCTCTACCTTCACAAGATTCTCAACAAGACCGCATATGAACTCCTAACCGGTAACAAGCCTAAGGTGCATTACTTTAGAGTTTTTGGATGCAAGTGTTTCATACTTAACAAAAAGCCCAAAAGTTCAAAGTTTGCACCTAAGGTTGATGAAGGTTTCTCTCTTGGTTATGGTACTAACGAACATGCCTACCGAGTCTTCAACAAAACCACCGGTTGTGTTGAAACCTCCGTAGATGTGAAATTTGATGAAACCAACGGCTCTCAAGTAGAGCAAGTTAATTCAAGTCTTGTAGATGTAGAAGAGCCTCCATATGAAGTCATCAAGAAAATGGCAATTGGTGAAGTAAGACCAAGAGAAGAGACATCCCAAGAGCAAGACGAACCATCCTCATCAACAAGAGTTGAGCCATCCATCACTCCTCAAGTGCAAGAACAAGTTCAAGATCAAGCTCATGGTGACAATCATGATCAAGATCAAGAACAATCAAATCAAGGAAGTGATGAAGCTCAACATCCCCCTATTGAAGATCAAACAATTGTCGATGCAAGTGATGAGGAACCTATTCAAAGACAAGATCAAGAGCCTCATCCTAGAGTTCGTCGAATGGTCCAAAGAGATCACTCCGTAAAGAACATTCTTGGGAGTATAAGAAAAGGGGTAACCACTCGTTCTAGATTGCAAAATTTTTGTGGATTTCACTCTTTTGTTTCTACTTTGGAACCACTTAAGGTAGAAGATGCTCTTGGAGATCCGGATTGGGTTATGGCTATGCAAGAAGAGTTGAACAACTTCACAAGAAATGAGGTTTGGGAGTTGGTGGAAAGACCGAAGCAAAATGTGATAGGAACCAAGTGGGTCTTCCGCAACAAGCAAGATGAACATGGTGTAGTGACAAGAAATAAAGCAAGGTTAGTGGCACAAGGTTTCACCCAAATTGAAGGTTTGGATTTTGGTGAGACCTATGCGCCTGTAGCTAGGCTTGAGTCAATTCGCATTCTATTAGCCTATGCCGCTCACCATGATTTTAAGCTCTATCAAATGGACGTGAAAAGTGCATTCTTGAATGGCCCCCTCTCCGAGTTGGTGTTTGTGGAATAACCTCCCGGCTTTGAAGACCCAAAGTATCCTAACCATGTTTACAAGCTCCATAAGGCGCTCTATGGGCTTAAGCAAGCTCCTAGAGCATGGTATGAATGCCTTAAGGATTTTCTTATTAAAAATGAATTTGTCATGGGCAAAGCCGATTCTACTCTCTTTACTCACAAAGTTGATGGTCATATATTTGTTTGTCAAATTTATGTTGATGACATCATCTTTGGTTCAACAAATGTGAAATTTTGCAAAGAGTTTAGTAGGATCATGACAAAGAGGTTTGAGATGTCCATGATGGGTGAGTTGAAGTTCTTCCTTGGATTTCAAGTCAAGCAATTGAAGGAAGGAACATTTATATGCCAAACCAAGTATACAAATGATATGATCAAGAAGTTTGGCATGACAAGTGCAAAGCCCATGAAGACTCCCATGCCAAGCAAAGGAAATGTTGATCTTGATGAGAAAGGTAAATCGGTGGATCAAAAGGTATATCGTTCCATGATTGGATCTTTGCTTTACCTTTGTGCATCTAGACCCGATATAATGCTTAGTGTGTGCATGTGTGCTCGATATCAAGCCAACCCTAAGGAATGTCACCTTAAGGCCGTTAAGAGAATTTTGAGGTATTTAGTACACACACCTAACCTTGGCTTATGGTATCCCAAGGGCTCCACTTTTGATCTATTTGGATATTCCGATTCGGATTATGCCGGTTGCAAAATAGATAGAAAGAGTACATCGGGGACTTGTCAATTTCTTGGTAGGTCCTTGGTGTCTTGGAGCTCTAAGAAACAAAACTCTGTAGCTTTATCCACATCGGAAGCGGAATATGTTGCCACCGGTGCTTGTTGTGCACAACTCTTGTGGATGAAGCAAACCTTGAGAGACTATGGATATGACTTTACCAAAATCCCATTGTTGTGTGACAATGAGAGTGCCATCAAACTAGCCAAAAATCCCGTCCATCACTCAAGAACAAAGCACATAGAGATAAGACATCATTTCTTGAGAGATCACCAACTCAAAGGAGATATCGTATTACGCCATGTGAGAACCCACAACCAACTAGCCGATATCTTCACAAAGCCATTAGATGAGAAAAGGTTTTGTGCCTTGAGGAGTGAGCTAAATATCTTGGATTCTCGTAACTTGGAGTGATATGGAGCACATACTTGATTGTTGCCTAGTTAGGTTCAAAACAAGTTTTGGCGTGTGTTTGTTTTGATTTTTGAGAAAATATTGGATTTTGTGATCTTTGGATCATTTCTTGGCTTATGGGACCATTGTTATGTATTGTTGATTGTGGCTGGTCCTGTCAAGTCAAGTTTCTTATATGTCCATTAGCTATATCTTTCTAAATCACTCAATCAATCTCATCGAAAATCTGGCTTGTTTCTGCTGATCTTCATCGGAAAATCCGGCCCCTGCGTCGGAATTTCCGGCCAGGCAGGAAATTGTCTCGGGACTTCCGGCTGAACCTGGCCAGACCGGAAAATCCGGTCAACCCCGACGGAATTTCCGGTCCCGCCAGGGTATAAAGGCCTTCTCATACCCGTTGGAACCCTAAACTCTTTTATTTCTTCTCCAAACCGCCGCCCCTCTCTCTCTACTGTGCGGGCGATTTTTCGCTCCAACCGAGGAAGGGATCAAGTGGTGATTGGAGAAGGTTGTCCATCCTCCGGAAAACCCGATTCCCACTCCGGTTTTTCCGATCTCGCGCGGGAAAGTTCAAAGGTAATCCATTCAAAATCCCCGTCGCTCGATCTTTCGCTCCGGATGAAACTAGATGAAACCCTTTGAGCCATATACTCCTTATGCATCCTAGAACTCATGCCTGTCATCTTGTTTGCAATGGATGGAGGAATCGGAAGTTTTCAAGTTTTAATCTCTAAACCTAGGTTTTATCCGATCTCTAAATGTGATTGATTCTAGAACGATTCCTCCTAGGATTATCTTTCTGCTACATAGTCCATCTTATATCCAAAGTCTCATATCTTTTGGTGGGCTAGATCTCGAGTTCCATGATTTTGGTGTGGTGCACGGGCTCGGTCGGAATGTCCGGCCAGGAACCGGAATTTCCGTTCTCGGAATTTCCGGCCCTTTTCGGAATTTCCGACAGACGCCCGTTCAACACCCCTATCTGGTTCTGTGCATCTTCTAATCCATCATTATCTACACTTTGACAGATGGCACGAACCAAGGTTGCTGCTCGCCGTCCTCGCCCAGATGAGTCAAGTGAATCAGAGTCTGAGGAGGAGATCCATCTTGAGGATGTGAGGCCGGATCCGCCTCGTCGTGCCGGCAAGCGTGCAGCAAACAGGCAGGATTCAGTCCGTCGAGGCCGTGGTCGGCGCTCTGGGACTGGCAGAGGTGCGGGGACTGGTGGTGATGATGAGGGAGGATCTAGTGGTCAGGCCAGCGGAGCACAGTTTGCATATGATCCTAACATTGATCTCAGCATATACACAACTCAGTGTCAGGAGATCATGAGGCCTATCAGGAGTCCTGAGGATCCGAGGATGACTAGTTACAAGAGGAGGACAGCTGATATCAAGCATGTGAGATATGGGACAGATCCAGCTCAGAGTCCCAGGGGTTTTAGGGGTGATCCTAGGTTTTGGCTACCTCATCAGGCTGATTGGTATGAGAGTGTCATCATGCCTATGAGATACAGGACCACTCCGATGAGGTACATTGATTGGCAGCATCTCCTATCCTTCCCTGCACCTATTCGTGAGATAGCCCGAGAGGTACATACTCAGTGTCAGAGGAAGAGATTGACAGATTTGATGGCTATGAGGCAAGATTGGAATGATGAAGTGATTGCTCAGTTTTATGCTACTCTATATGTTGATCAGCAGTCACA
Source organism: Digitaria exilis (assembly GCA_015342445.1). Classification (NCBI taxonomy): domain Eukaryota; kingdom Viridiplantae; phylum Streptophyta; class Magnoliopsida; order Poales; family Poaceae; genus Digitaria; species Digitaria exilis. Next base: position 15,226 of record JACEFO010001897.1, read on the forward strand.
GACTTTGCACTGGGCGATTGGAGGCAGACGATACTGTGTGACACTTGTTGCCTTTGCTGGGCTTCTTGGTCTGCCTACCGAGGATGTTCACGACTTTGACCTGCACAGTGAGCCCATTCCTCATGACACTCGTCTGAGTTTCATGTATGATGATCGATATGGCAAGATTGAGTATGGGAAGACTCATGGTCTGAAGCCATACTACAGGTTGATGAATCAGCTCTTCAGGTTCACTCTCACTCCCAGGATTGGAGATTCTTATAATATATCACATAGAGCCAAGAGTATTCTCAGCCGCATGAACCCTGCCTCGCCTACCTTCTCAGTCTCCAAGTTTATATGGAATGAGATCATCACCTGCTCTCGTGATGGTACGAGCAGCTGTCACTATGCACCGTATATCATCCGTATCATTCTTGGAGTCACTGGCCTTGGACTTGTCACAGATCAGTCTCACATTGCCTACAAGTCCAACAAAGGCCAGCTTGAGAGGATGCTTCACCTTGGGTCTCAGGCTCCATCACCAGTGAGAGCACAAGGAGTCAGGATTCCTGGAGCATCTTCCTCACGTCCACCATTGCCTAGAGATGAGGAGGAAGAAGATGATGAGGAAGGCTCTCCCACTGGTCCACCTCCTACAAAGAAGAAGACTAGCACTCTAAAGTTTCTATCCAAAGCTCTCTTTTCATGCTTTAAGGGAAATCAGAAGTTGGCTGATGAGCTTCACAGGCAGAAGATAGAAAGTATCAAGCAAGCCAACAGACAGAAGAAGATGATGAGACACTTTGGGATTGAGGCTTCTTCAGAGGAGGATGAGAATGTCTCTCCACCGGTTCGCTTGTATAACCCCTGGTCTGATACTACTCAGGATGCAGGGCCTTCTGGAGAGGCCACACATGTGTTTGGGCCAGGTGTGCAGGCTGAGGGAGAAGCTCAAGAAGAGGAAGAGGAGGAGGAGAGCTCTAGCAGTGAGGAAGAGCAGGAGGGCGAGTTTGAGTCACCAGAGGATCCTCACGCCGCCGATCTAGCCAAGGATAAAGACAAGAGAGTTGAGGAGGAGAGCGATTCAGAGTATGACGATGATGAGTGACTCTCTCTTTTTGGTGCTTGGTGCCAAAGGGGGAGAATATACTTGGGTGATTGTCACGGATGGAGGCCCCTCATTTCTTTTTATCTATCTTTCCATCCTTTCATGCTTAGCTAGTGGACATGTAAGCCATTTTATGTGATGTACTTGTGTTATGGTTGAAAACGTGGCTGGTAAAACTTAATTTGTGCTTATATATGTCTTTATGTGTGATGATGAACCTTATTTGGAGATATTCTTTTGTGTGATGTCTATGGTTGATGTAATGTTCATTTGTCACCTTTTATTGTGTGAACAACATGTCATATGCATTACGTACTATTCTCTCACACATGGCACATATATACATGATCTTAAATGCTATATCTTGAGAAAGCTTTCCAAAATGTGTGCATAGGCATTTGAGGCCAACAAAGGTTAAGATGCACACATTAAGGGGGAGCTAGCTCACATGAAAATGAAATTGAAACATGAGTTGTATTTGTACATCTTTCACCCAAATTGTGTTGGCATCAATCACCAAAAAGGGGGAGATTGAAAGTGCATATGGCCCCCTAGTTGGTTTTGGTGATGATGACAATCACAATTTGGAGGTTTCATGTTTCCATTGAGTATTTGCAGGGCTTACACGAAGAAAAATCAAAAGAAATATAATACATGTCCCCTACGCAAACGATATGGTGAAAAGCTCAAATGGATAGCTAAATATAATTTTTTATCTTTGTCTTGAGTATAGGATCACCGTACTATCAAGAGGGACGTGTCTGTCAAGTCAAATGATGCCTAGAAGTAATTTTTGGATGATCACCTAACTTTGAGAGAGAGCATTTTGCTCACTAACAAGGGTGGCCGGAAATTCCGGTCTTGGGGTCGGAATTTCCGGGTTTTACAGAGAGTGACCGGAAATTGCATCGGATTTTCCTGTGGGGGCTGAATTTTTCAGCCTAAGTCCCCTGTGACCGGAATTTCCGGTCTCTGGCCGAATTTTCCGGGTTTCACAGAGAGAGACCGGATTAAATTTAGGATTTTCCGGTGTGACTCTCCGTACTGAGATTGAAATAGGGTGGACCGGAAATTCCGGTCACCCCGACGGAATTTCCGGTCATCTGACAAGCATAACGGCTAGTTTTTGAGTGACCTCTATAAATAGCCCCCATACCCCTCATTTGATTCTGCTGGTTCTCCACTGAAAGAAAGACTTTGAGCTCGCCATTTTCACTCTCCCAACCTTCCTTGAGCCAATCTTTGAGAGGATTCAACTAGGGTTTGGTTTGGGGAGAGATTTGAGTGAGAAAAGTGATTGGTTCATCTCTAGAAGCACTCAAGGCATCATTTGATTGGCAATCTCGTTTGTTACTCTTGGAGCTTGACTCCTAGACGGTTTGAGGTTGCTTGGGAGTGTCTCAATTCGTGTGAGCACCCCAAGAAGTTTGTATTACCCTCTCTAGTGTGAGATTTGTGAAGGAAAGTCAATCTAGACCTTTGTGGTCGATTGATCGAGGAAAAGAGTTGGAAGAGACTCTACCCTTTGTGGGTTCCTCAACGGAGACGTAGCTCCTTTGTGGAGTGAACTTCGGGAATAAATCTTGTGTCTCATTTCCTTTACGCATTTCATATTGCTTTTCATATCTTGTATTGACCCGATCTATTTGCTTGTGTTGTTCCGCTGCTTCTAATCATATACACTAGCATCTAGGTCATCATTGCAAGGTTTCTATTCAAGTAGAATCTTTATCTAGGCTTTGAATTTTGAATCTCGAGCAACTCCACCTTGCTGTCGGAAATTCCTGAGCTGACCGGAAATTCCGAGTCCGGAATTTCCGGCCAGGCACCGGAATTTCCGGCCTGAACTGATTTTGTGAGTTGAGAATTGTTTCAGATTTCGATCGGAGCCTATTCACCCCCCCTCTAGGCATCCTAAAGACCTTTCAATTGGTATCAGAGCGTAGGTCTCTTGATCAAGGCTTAACCGCTCAAGAGAAGGATGTCGAGGTATGGGATAGAAGAAGTGGATGTTGAAAGAGTTGAAGAAGAGGTGAATCCGTCGATTCAACCTCAAGGTGATGACGTGCAATCCGTCAAGTCGAGGACAAGTGCCAAGTCCAAAGGGAGCAACAAGTCAAAGAAAAGCTCAAAGTCCAAGAACCAAAAATCAAAGAAAGATGAAGAACCAAGCTCAAGCTCATCAAGCTCAAGCTCAAGCTCAAGCTCAAGTTCAAGCTCAAGTGACGACTCGGGTGATGATGAAGCCAAGCAAAAGAAGAAGAAGCGCAAGGCCAAATTGGCAAAGAAGATGTTCAAGAAGTGGATGGAGTTGAACATCGACGAAGAAAGAAGAAGAAGACCAAAAAGGGGTTTGCACAAATTCCTTTGAATTATGATGAATTCAATAAGTTTTCTTCTACAAATTTTCAATCAATTCATTTAGGAAAGGCTCCGTACTTTGATGGAACTAACTATCCTAAATGGGCTTATGATATGAAAATGCATCTTTTCGGGCTTCACCCTTTGCTTTGGGAGATTGTGAATGTAGGTGTGAAGGTGCCCAAGAATGGAAAGATGACTCCGGAGCTAGCACAAGACTACTACCGCAATGCTCAAGCCGCTAGAGTCATCACAAGCTCCTTGTCACTACAAGAGTTCAACAAGATTCAAAATGTTGAAGTGGCAAAGGACATTTGGGAAATTCTCAAGGAGTCACATGAGGGAACCGACATGATCAAAGAGGGAAAGATTGATGTGATCAACAAGAAACTTGAGGGTTTTGTCATGCTTGATGATGAAACCATCCAACAATGCTTTGATAGGCTCATGGCACTCATCAATGAAATAAGAGCTCTTGGTTGTGAAGATTGGAGTGATTTCAAGGTCACCAAGAAGATGTTGGATGCATACTCGCCAAACAACTATGCCATTGCCGCTATGATTAGAAGAGATCCATCCTATAGAAAGATGACACCGGTCCAACTTCTTAGTGAGCTCACACAACATGACCTAGCCGAGAAAATGGCAAGTGAGGCTCGCAAGAAAAGAAGTGACAAGGACATAGCATTGAAGGCAAAAGAAGAAATGGATGAGAAGGTCAAGTCATCCAAGGGCAAGAAGGCGATATCAAGTGATGAGGAAGAAAGCACCGATGAAGAGATTGTTCTCTTAATGAAGAAGTTCAAGAGTTTCATGAAGAAGAGAAGCTTCAAGAAGAACTTTGGTGGCAAAGACAAGAGAAGAACCAAGAAGAGGCCGTGCTATGAGTGTGGTGAGTATGGGCATTTCATTGCCGAGTGTCCTAACAAGGACAAGAACAAGGAAGGGGAGAAAAGAGGCAAGTTCAACAAAGAAGACAAGCCTCAAGAGTACAAAAAAAGCTTTGATCACAAGAAAAAGAAGTATCAAAGCAAGCTCATCTTGGTATGGAATGGATTTCAAGTGATGAAGAGTCCGAAGATGAAGAAATGGCAACCATAGCCATTCACAAGCCATCTTCTTCATCCTCACGCCTCTTCAACAACCTCTCAAGTGATGATGAGGATGACGTCGCTCATTGCTTCATGGCCAAGGGCGCTAAGGTGAAATCCAAATCCAACTACTCCTCCTCTATCTCTTCATCTAGTGACATAGAAATGATTTTGAAGATGAAGAAGCCTTGTTTGAGCTAGGTCTAATAGAGAAATTTGGAAAGAAGACTTTAATGAAATTAAAAAGCTTTTGAAGAAATTGGATAAAAGAGAAACCTCTCTTTCAATGCAAGAAGACTTGCTCATCCTTGAAAAGGAGAGAAACCTTGCATTGGAAGAGGAGTTAGCCGAAGAGAGATGTAAGGTTGAGAAGTTAGCTATTGACTTGTCTCTAACTAATAACTCTAAAGAGAAGGCATCCAAGGATCTCTCCTTGGCAAATGACTCTCTTGCTAAACTAGAGAGTTCTTATAGTAAACTTCAAAATAGCTTCTCATGCTTAGAGGTCAAACACAAAGATCTTGAAGTTAACTATAAAACTCTTTTGGATAGCACCTCATCTCAATCTAAGGCTTCCCTTGATTCCAATGTCTCCACTAGTGAAGGATGTGCTAAATGTGATAATATTGATATAAATGCTTGTCTCACTAACCTTGCCAAGCTAGAGGTTTCCATCAAGGCTAAGGATGATCAAATCAATAGATTGAACATGCTTGTAAGTCAAGGATATTGCAATGATGAGAAATTCAAGGGCAAGCACCAATACACCACATGGAGACATCCCAAGGTGACCGATGGTCTTGGTCACACTAGGCGTGAAAAGGTGAATGGTAGGCACCTCATCAAGGGAAAGGAGCATGTCAACTTCGTGAAATCCAAGAACCTTGGTGAGTTGATGGATGTGGCTCATGGAGTGAAGAAGGGTGGTGTGAGTAAGGACACCACTCCTAAGGTGAAGGTTGACAAGAAGGCTAAGAGCAAGGTGAAGGCTAAGGATATTCATAAGCCATCACCTAGCTACACAAATGATTACAATGGTCACCAATGGATGAGAACAACAAAGTGGTGGTCAAGTATGTGGTGCCTACACTAAAGGAACATTCTTAGGAGTGTGTGGATACCAAGGATGTTTTCGGCTAACCTCAAAGGACCCAATCTTTTTTGGGTACTAAACCCGAGCTTAACCTGTTTTGTACGGCTTACTCTCCGGTGGCACAGGATGGGTGCTTGATAGTGGATGTACAAATCATATGACCGGAGGAAAGGAGTTGTTCACTTCATTTGAGCCATACAACGAACCCGTTGAAAAGATTGTATATGGAGATAATAGCAAGGGGGAGGTAATTGGTCATCGGTAAAATTGCTATCTCAAATGACCATTCAATTTCAAATGTATATCTTGTTGAATCCTTAGATTATACTTTGCTTTTCCGTTTCACAATTTGTGAATGGGTTTATAATTGTCTCTTTATACTAATGAGGGTGTGACCGTCCTTCGAAGAGAGGATTCTCTCTATGCATTTACGGGTCGCTTGAAGGTAAACTCATTTCCGGTTGATTTACAATTGAGTAGAGTGACAGCCCGAGACTTGTTTAGTGGCAAAATCAGCATGGGTTGTCTTTGGCATCGCCGGCTTGCTCATGTTGGGATGAGGAACTTGGCCCAACTCAAGCGGGCACATCCTAGACTAACCAATTTATCCGATCTCTAAATGTGATTGATTCTAGAACGATTCCTCCTAGGATTATCTTTCTGCTACATAGTCCATCTTATATCCAAAGTCTCATATCTTTTGGTGGGCTAGATCTCGAGTTCCATGATTTTGGTGTGGTGCACGGGCTCGGTCGGAATGTCCGGCCAGGAACCGGAATTTCCGTTCTCGGAATTTCCGGCCCTTTTCGGAATTTCCGACAGACGCCCGTTCAACACCCCTATCTGGTTCTGTGCATCTTCTAATCCATCATTATCTACACTTTGACAGATGGCACGAACCAAGGTTGCTGCTCGCCGTCCTCGCCCAGATGAGTCAAGTGAATCAGAGTCTGAGGAGGAGATCCATCTTGAGGATGTGAGGCCGGATCCGCCTCGTCGTGCCGGCAAGCGTGCAGCAAACAGGCAGGATTCAGTCCGTCGAGGCCGTGGTCGGCGCTCTGGGACTGGCAGAGGTGCGGGGACTGGTGGTGATGATGAGGGAGGATCTAGTGGTCAGGCCAGCGGAGCACAGTTTGCATATGATCCTAACATTGATCTCAGCATATACACAACTCAGTGTCAGGAGATCATGAGGCCTATCAGGAGTCCTGAGGATCCGAGGATGACTAGTTACAAGAGGAGGACAGCTGATATCAAGCATGTGAGATATGGGACAGATCCAGCTCAGAGTCCCAGGGGTTTTAGGGGTGATCCTAGGTTTTGGCTACCTCATCAGGCTGATTGGTATGAGAGTGTCATCATGCCTATGAGATACAGGACCACTCCGATGAGGTACATTGATTGGCAGCATCTCCTATCCTTCCCTGCACCTATTCGTGAGATAGCCCGAGAGGTACATACTCAGTGTCAGAGGAAGAGATTGACAGATTTGATGGCTATGAGGCAAGATTGGAATGATGAAGTGATTGCTCAGTTTTATGCTACTCTATATGTTGATCAGCAGTCACAGACTTTGCACTGGGCGATTGGAGGCAGACGATACTGTGTGACACTTGTTGCCTTTGCTGGGCTTCTTGGTCTGCCTACCGAGGATGTTCACGACTTTGACCTGCACAGTGAGCCCATTCCTCATGACACTCGTCTGAGTTTCATGTATGATGATCGATATGGCAAGATTGAGTATGGGAAGACTCATGGTCTGAAGCCATACTACAGGTTGATGAATCAGCTCTTCAGGTTCACTCTCACTCCCAGGATTGGAGATTCTTATAATATATCACATAGAGCCAAGAGTATTCTCAGCCGCATGAACCCTGCCTCGCCTACCTTCTCAGTCTCCAAGTTTATATGGAATGAGATCATCACCTGCTCTCGTGATGGTACGAGCAGCTGTCACTATGCACCGTATATCATCCGTATCATTCTTGGAGTCACTGGCCTTGGACTTGTCACAGATCAGTCTCACATTGCCTACAAGTCCAACAAAGGCCAGCTTGAGAGGATGCTTCACCTTGGGTCTCAGGCTCCATCACCAGTGAGAGCACAAGGAGTCAGGATTCCTGGAGCATCTTCCTCACGTCCACCATTGCCTAGAGATGAGGAGGAAGAAGATGATGAGGAAGGCTCTCCCACTGGTCCACCTCCTACAAAGAAGAAGACTAGCACTCTAAAGTTTCTATCCAAAGCTCTCTTTTCATGCTTTAAGGGAAATCAGAAGTTGGCTGATGAGCTTCACAGGCAGAAGATAGAAAGTATCAAGCAAGCCAACAGACAGAAGAAGATGATGAGACACTTTGGGATTGAGGCTTCTTCAGAGGAGGATGAGAATGTCTCTCCACCGGTTCGCTTGTATAACCCCTGGTCTGATACTACTCAGGATGCAGGGCCTTCTGGAGAGGCCACACATGTGTTTGGGCCAGGTGTGCAGGCTGAGGGAGAAGCTCAAGAAGAGGAAGAGGAGGAGGAGAGCTCTAGCAGTGAGGAAGAGCAGGAGGGCGAGTTTGAGTCACCAGAGGATCCTCACGCCGCCGATCTAGCCAAGGATAAAGACAAGAGAGTTGAGGAGGAGAGCGATTCAGAGTATGACGATGATGAGTGACTCTCTCTTTTTGGTGCTTGGTGCCAAAGGGGGAGAATATACTTGGGTGATTGTCACGGATGGAGGCCCCTCATTTCTTTTTATCTATCTTTCCATCCTTTCATGCTTAGCTAGTGGACATGTAAGCCATTTTATGTGATGTACTTGTGTTATGGTTGAAAACGTGGCTGGTAAAACTTAATTTGTGCTTATATATGTCTTTATGTGTGATGATGAACCTTATTTGGAGATATTCTTTTGTGTGATGTCTATGGTTGATGTAATGTTCATTTGTCACCTTTTATTGTGTGAACAACATGTCATATGCATTACGTACTATTCTCTCACACATGGCACATATATACATGATCTTAAATGCTATATCTTGAGAAAGCTTTCCAAAATGTGTGCATAGGCATTTGAGGCCAACAAAGGTTAAGATGCACACATTAAGGGGGAGCTAGCTCACATGAAAATGAAATTGAAACATGAGTTGTATTTGTACATCTTTCACCCAAATTGTGTTGGCATCAATCACCAAAAAGGGGGAGATTGAAAGTGCATATGGCCCCCTAGTTGGTTTTGGTGATGATGACAATCACAATTTGGAGGTTTCATGTTTCCATTGAGTATTTGCAGGGCTTACACGAAGAAAAATCAAAAGAAATATAATACATGTCCCCTACGCAAACGATATGGTGAAAAGCTCAAATGGATAGCTAAATATAATTTTTTATCTTTGTCTTGAGTATAGGATCACCGTACTATCAAGAGGGACGTGTCTGTCAAGTCAAATGATGCCTAGAAGTAATTTTTGGATGATCACCTAACTTTGAGAGAGAGCATTTTGCTCACTAACAAGGGTGGCCGGAAATTCCGGTCTTGGGGTCGGAATTTCCGGGTTTTACAGAGAGTGACCGGAAATTGCATCGGATTTTCCTGTGGGGGCTGAATTTTTCAGCCTAAGTCCCCTGTGACCGGAATTTCCGGTCTCTGGCCGAATTTTCCGGGTTTCACAGAGAGAGACCGGATTAAATTTAGGATTTTCCGGTGTGACTCTCCGTACTGAGATTGAAATAGGGTGGACCGGAAATTCCGGTCACCCCGACGGAATTTCCGGTCATCTGACAAGCATAACGGCTAGTTTTTGAGTGACCTCTATAAATAGCCCCCATACCCCTCATTTGATTCTGCTGGTTCTCCACTGAAAGAAAGACTTTGAGCTCGCCATTTTCACTCTCCCAACCTTCCTTGAGCCAATCTTTGAGAGGATTCAACTAGGGTTTGGTTTGGGGAGAGATTTGAGTGAGAAAAGTGATTGGTTCATCTCTAGAAGCACTCAAGGCATCATTTGATTGGCAATCTCGTTTGTTACTCTTGGAGCTTGACTCCTAGACGGTTTGAGGTTGCTTGGGAGTGTCTCAATTCGTGTGAGCACCCCAAGAAGTTTGTATTACCCTCTCTAGTGTGAGATTTGTGAAGGAAAGTCAATCTAGACCTTTGTGGTCGATTGATCGAGGAAAAGAGTTGGAAGAGACTCTACCCTTTGTGGGTTCCTCAACGGAGACGTAGCTCCTTTGTGGAGTGAACTTCGGGAATAAATCTTGTGTCTCATTTCCTTTACGCATTTCATATTGCTTTTCATATCTTGTATTGACCCGATCTATTTGCTTGTGTTGTTCCGCTGCTTTTAATCATATACACTAGCATCTAGGTCATCATTGCAAGGTTTCTATTCAAGTAGAATCTTTATCTAGGCTTTGAATTTTGAATCTCGAGCAACTCCACCTTGCTGTCGGAAATTCCTGAGCTGACCGGAAATTCCGAGTCCGGAATTTCCGGCCAGGCACCGGAATTTCCGGCCTGAACTGATTTTGTGAGTTGAGAATTGTTTCAGATTTCGATCGGAGCCTATTCACCCCCCCTCTAGGCATCCTAAAGACCTTTCACCATAAAAATTTCACCATGATTGGACCATAGAAAATGCATTTACGAATTATTCTATTTAACTATAGTAAAAATATAGATGTAAATCTATAATAAAAAATTTGTACTAAAGCATATAATATTATATATTTTATGTGGTGATGTACTTATGTGGAGTCAAAAAAATGGATTTTTCATCTTATGATTTTTCTTTGATTTAATATGTTTTTTTAAATTTCAGGCAAAATAAATAAAAAAGAAAAATACAGAACCGCCTATATTCGGCCGAGGGAGGTAAAAAGTTCGGTTTCAAAACTTGAGTGAGGCTAGTTATCCGGTTTGCGGTTTAGGAAGAAAATTTGGACTCGGCCCAATGTACATCGAAACCAAAAATTAATCTCGCGGATACATATAATTCGGAATATTATGCCATATATCTCACTTGGACAAAACAAATTAGAAGCAATTTTCTTTTATCCTCGTTTGTTCCTTCCTTTAGAGAAATACTTGAAAATCCCCCTACAATTGCAAAAAGTCCAGCGAGTGAAAAGGACTTTTTAAAAAATAAAAAATAAAAGACGAAGCGTGTGGCGGGCGAAAAGAATCCAGGCCCTTCGCAGAAAGGCGTGCCGCAGAGACATGGGATCGGCTGCGGGCACCGGACTCTGTGTGCAACTCGCTGGGCCGTCGCCATCGCCAATGTGATTTGTTTCTAAATGGTGAATATGCCTATGCCAGAAGCATAAATATAACAAATCAAAATGTTAGGGAAATAACGGTTTTGGAAAAGACAATAACACGCCAGGATTGCCAAGATATGCACGAGAACCTCATAACGTTCTCGTAGCCAACATCAACATGCAAACAATGTGCCCGGCACGGCACACACACCCTATCACCGTGGCGTGTCCATATCCAGCTACAGCTCTCACGGGTCCCCTTCCAACATGGCAACATCAAACCCGTTTCGATTTGGACACCTTCCAGAAACAGCAACGGGTACATATAAATTCGTCAAACAAGGGGGCTCAGCCAGCAAAAAAGCCCTCCCGCTCAGGGATCGAAACAGAAAACTCTTGAAGAAAAAAAAAAGTTCGCCCTCCTTCCTCCCCTCGTCCGCCTCCAACCCTCGAGCTCGACGCAGGCGGCGGCGGCGGCGGCGCGACGAGATGAAGGTCTCTGTGAAGACGCTCAAGGGATCCAGCTTCCAGATCGAAGTGGATCCCGCTGACAAGGTACCGTTCTCTTACGCTCTCGATCTGTCTTCATGGTTCTGTTGCTGGATGCATTGGCACGGCTGCTTTGCGAGATTTGACTTCTTGTTAGGTCTGTTGAGGGGATATGGTTTGATGGGTTCCGGTGCGGAGACGATTAGGGTGCTGAAGCCCCACGAGCCAAGCTTGCTTGGATCCAATCTTTAGGTTGCTGGTTGGGTTCGGTGGCGCGCCTAAAAAACCGTAGAGCTGTTGCATGGTTCGCTTGTGGATGTGGCGGCTTGGATTTGGGTTGATGTTTTTTTGTCAGACAAGAGTCCGATGGCACGGAGAAGTTACCAGGATTAATATATTGGTTGCTAGTTGCTCCCCTTCCTAGATGGTTGATGTAGCGCAGAAGTTGCTGTCGATCTATATTGCTGCTGCAAATATCTGCAGGCTGTGTGCCTGTGTGTTTGACGAAACATTCAAGGCAGCATGATTCCTTGCGTGTCGGCACATTCATTAATTATTGTTGATTTCAGTTTGTGCACAGGTTGTTTCTAGGCAGCTTTAGGGTGTAATGCTGAAATTTACCTATTTGGTAATGTGGTCAGAGTGGATCAAATAGGTGCATGAATTGGCTGCCATCAGAGTCTATGAGATTTTTAGTTTAGTGCTGCTGTTTCTGTTATCTATCGAATCAGGATGCATATATAACACAAAACTAAATGGAATGGCTCTCTTAACGCTGTGCCCTGAGTCCCCTGACCTGATTACCTAAATATTAGATTATATCATCAGTACAGCACCTGTTTTGTGGTTCTTTCAGTTTCTACCTAGATAAAAAAAATGGTGCCATTTCATGCCCACTCCTGATACAAGTGCTTGAAACAGGTTGCTGATGTGAAGAAGGTCATAGAGAGTACACAAGGGAAAAATGTGTACCCAGCTGACCAACAGGTGCTCATACACCAAGGGAAGGTGCTCAAAGATGAAACGTCTTTGGAGGAAAACCAAGTTCTTGAGGACAATTTCCTGGTTATAATGCTCAGACAGGTAGGCTACCTGCTTGATATTCTGGTTAATACATGACAAAAGCCATGGGTGGCAAAGCTCTTGTCAAGTTATCAATAGTGTTAACTGTCATTTTCTGCAATTGCTGTCTTATTGGACATAAATGTATATATGGACTCAAAAAGCTACTGGCACAGGAGTTATTATTCTTCTGCCAAGTTAAGCCAGCTGCCTATTGTGAATTCGGAATGTCTAAATTGCTTTAAAATGAGTTATATACTTATATTACTTATCATGAATCATGATAGGGTCTTTTATTTCATTTTCTAACTGTAACCTTTCACAGAATAAGGGCTCATCAAGTGCAGCACCAGCTAAGGCATCAGCAAATCAGGTGAGATATTGGACTAATTGTGTTTGTGTTGATACTGTTTGCTTTTCACTTCTTCACTTGTTTTTGTTTACATTACTCAATATTTCCTTAACCCATCTCATGTATAAGAAACTCCTAGTACAAACTCCAAAATACGTTTTTATTTATTCCTTTTCATATATTATTACTTCTATATCTAATAAAGACATAAAACTATGAACGGTTCTAGTTTATTTTATTGGAAAACCTAGATGAGCTGCATAATGTGATTATGCTGTTAAAGATGACTATTTCATCAGTCAACTAAAGGTCGTAAAGTTCTAAGCCAATCAAAATGGTTGAACTACAATGGAAAATTGCTGAGTCATGCCTGTAGTTCACTGTACTTATGCTATCTGTTGAAATTTGTTGCATCATAAAGCATTTATTTCCTTATACAAGTATTTATACCTGTTTGAGATTGAGTTTGTACACTGTGTTACAACCTATCAGGCTTCCTGCTACAGCCTACAAGGCTTCTGCACTATCTCACTGTTAGATTAACTAAGTTACTTTTGTAGGCGCCTCCTACTCAGACAGTGCCTGCTACTCCGGCACCTCAAACACCTGCGTCCCCAGCTGCAACTGCACATACGTATGTTTCTCACTGTATAAAGCATGATCTGTGCGAGGATTGACAGTATATCCTTTTCAGTTGATTGTAGTTCAGCATAGGAAATACAATTCAGTTTTCAATTATTTCAGTTCCCCTATATATGTTTCCGGACTATAACAAAGTAAAGTTCATAGATTCATATCAGTTTCTGAGCCTTTGTTAACTTGATTCAAGTTGTAGCAGTGGAGAAGTTTTTGTCCACTCACTGATTTGTACTACTGTTGCCATTGCCAGCTAACTCTTATCCTCCTTACATTTTCCAAATTAGTGTACCTGTCAGTGCATCTGCTCCAACTGCCACGGCCTCCCCAGCTCCTTCTGTCGCTGTATCGTAAGTTCCTGATTTTCCTTCCACCGTCGATAACTTAACTAATCTTGTAATAATCATATTTTTTTATGATATATTGATATTTCCTGATAATTATAGCTGGTAAAAGTTGCTAATCACATTTCACATTTTTCTTTTGTGCTGTCACTTGAACAGCACTGAAGCAGATTCTTATGGTCAGGCTGCCTCAAACCTTGTTGCTGGCAGCAACTTAGAGGGGACTATCCAATACATTCTTGAAATGGGTGGTGGGATGTGGGATAGAGACACTGTGCTACGTGCTCTGCGGGCTGCATACAACAATCCAGAGCGGGCCGTTGAGTACTTATATTCTGTAAGAATGATTCTCTCTCTTAATTATACCTTCAAGATCTTACTTAGGGCACCAGCAATGTTTATGGGCCAAGTGGTCTTTATAAATGGACCCTACAACAGTGGGCTTTAGTTACTGTCCACTCTTGCAATGTCTAAAGCCTACTAGACTGTATAGCAGGGGCCCACCAAGAAATAAAAAATCTTCTGGTTCTTCGTCATCTCAACAGCCTCGTCCGTATTTCTTCCGATCCCCTTCTCTTTCCGCCGCCACCTCCTGCTTTCTCTTTCCGATTCGACAATTCCCTCCGCTTCCTCGCTCCATACCAGCCATCGCCGAGTCTGCTCCGACAGCCCGCGGTCCCGGACTGCCATCTCGCGCTACCTGCGCGCCTCGCCGCTGCAGCGCAGGGGAGCTCCTGCTCCGCCCACCGATGGCTCCATCGCGCGCTCGTCATGCGTGACGACGGCGACGACCCGGAGCAGCAGCTCGTCGGCATGCTGCTGCCGGAGCCCCAGCCGGAGCCCGGCACCGGCGGCACCACCGCCAGCTGCCAGTTGGCGCCATGGCCGTGCTGCTGGCCTGCTGTGGGTGCTCGTGGTGAAGGAAGAAAGAGAGAAGGAGAGTGATGATATCGTTTTTTATTCCATACTGCCGGTCCATTGCACTATAGGTACCCATAGAGTCTGACAGCTATAAGGACCACCTCCACAATGTTTACAGGTACCCATAAGACCCTAAAGACCCCTTCTATTTCCACATTGCTGGTGCCCTTAGTGACGGGTTTCGAGCAATCCATGAGTACCGAAATACGTTTAGCTAGTGAATGTTTGTCCTACAGAGTTACAGTAGACTGAAGCTGCATGATAAATAAGACACTTTTCTAATTTGATTCTTTTTCAGGTGATTTTGTGTTCATAGAAGTTTAGTTTTCTTTATAATGTACAAAATTGTGACACAGCTGTGGCACACCATTATCCTTCATCATGTTTATAGGTTAAATGCCCCATGCCACACTAATGTCCTTCATCCTTTTTTTTGGTAGGGGATTCCTGAGCAGATGGATGTTCCTGCACCACCGCTGAGTTCTCAGGCATCCAATCCTGTCCAGCCTTCACAACCAGCTCCAGCTGCAGTTCCTTCATCTGGACCAAATGCTAACCCTCTTGACCTCTTTCCTCAGGTAACTCCTTGTACCCATGCAGGCGCTCAGACCTTTGCGGCTAGTTGAATTTAGTTCTGATGTTTGTCCTTTCCTGAATTACAGGCCCTTCCAAATGCTTCAGCTAATGCTGGTGCGGGAAATCTTGATGTTTTGCGTAATAACACACAGTTCCAAACCTTGCTCAGTTTGGTGCAGGCTAACCCTCAAATTTTACAGGTTCTTTTCCATGCTCATCCTTCTCTCAAAGAAACCTACCCCATGTTGCAGTCCTTGACGATTCATTTATGTGCAGCCACTGCTTCAAGAATTGGGGAAACAAAATCCCCAGGTCATGCAGCTGATCCAGGAAAACCAGGCAGAATTCATGCGCTTGATCAATGAACCTCTGGATGGAGATGAAGAGAATGAAGAAATGTTTGCACCTCTTCCTTGTGCTGCCCATGATTTTTTTTTCTTATGCCGCCCATATTGCTTGATATACTTTTACTTCCTGAACCAGGAATATGCTGGACCAGATTGCAGATGCAGCCGAGACCATTGCAGTCACTCCAGAGGAGAACGAAGCTATACTTCGTGTAAGTTGATGGATATTTTCTGCACATTTGCTTGCACCTGCATTAGCTCAATCTCTGAGATTGTCATGCTCATTTAACCCAATCTCACTGTAACATCGTCTCATTCTTCTCGTGCTGTCGTGCAGCTTGAAGGGATGGGCTTTGACCGGGCACTTGTCCTGGAAGTGTTCTTTGCCTGCAACAAGAATGAGGAGTTGGCTGCGAACTACCTCTTGGACCACATGCACGAGTTCGATAATGAAGATGGGCTTGGCGGGGGCCCAGCACTATGAGGCAGAGCCACCGTTAAGCTCTGCATCATGCGAAGGCTGTAGGGCAGAACTAGGACAAGTTTTTGGGATCTGATTAAGCTGTTCGCTACCTCTAGTCTTGAATTCGTTTTTGTTTGGCGTTGCAGTTTAGTACATAACTCTAGATTACCGTTACAGACAGACTTTATAGCCGGATATAAAGGTAATGACTCAGTTTACTGAATCCGTTTTTTTCTTAGCTTTTTATATATTAACTTCTGCATACAACGCAGCATGTTGCAGGCATTTGAGTCACATTGAGTAGTCTGTTGCAGGTACTAAGTTATAAAAATACATTGTAGCGATCATGTAGCATACAACGCAGCATGATGCAGTCGGCTCACAATAAAAAATTCCAAGCAGCTACTTAAATAGTCAGCTGATCATGCGGTAGAATGCATATCCAAGCAACGCTTTAGAAACCAGGTAAGGGCTGTTCGTTTAGGCATGGATTGGTTGGGTTTCATGTGGAATGAGTGGGGTTGGCAATCCATATCCATGCCTAAACGAACAAGCCCTAAGCATAAATCTATTTGGAAGCTGGATCGAACCTAAGATACATTTTGGCAAAGGTATTTCCTTTTCTTTTTTTAGATATTAAGCAAAGGTATTCAAGCTGTAGTCGGTAGCATAGGTTTATACTATAGCTGCGATCTGGCGTCAGGTTCACAAAACAGTTGAACGTTACATGCTACAGATCTGTTAATGTTCCTTAGCAAATTTAAGCTAGGGTGATTCGTAGGAGTAAGTTGTAACCCTCTGGGACCCTACTACTTTGTAGTAAGAACTAACCAGACCTATGTCACTTCCAAAACACTATGGCATGCCATTCACATCCAGTCAGTGTGCTGGTTGCTCATCCATACGACACATTGCTTATCGCACGATTGCTACCAATGAGCCCAGCAATTAAAAAGGAGGATCACGGTCAGTCATCATCGGAAATATCTATTATATCAGGGGTTGTGCTTGGATCTGGAGGAGTTAAACTGGGTGGGTCTGCTGGCTTAAGTGGAACAATATCCAGGCATGGAGCAGACGGCTGGGAGTGATCTCCTCCAGTGGCTGGAGTCACAACAACCTGGTTAGCAGTAGTACGAACAGCAGCGTCAGAGTATGGAGCTGGTGGCCAGTACGGTTCCATCAGTTCATCTCTACATGGCGACAACTTGATTCTGTGGCTACTGGTCGAGGCATCTGTTCTAGAGCAGACGAACGGTGCAGAGTTAATCTTCTTTGATCGCGAATAAGTCTGAATTCTTGCTCTTGCTCTTGCTCTTTCTCTTGCTCTTGCTCTCTCTCTTTCTCTTCTTATTCGCTCTGTTCTTTTGTTTACAAGGGGCTCAGTCGACCCGCTTGACCTGTCTGATTCATAGTAGTCCAGCATCAAACTCATCACAGCATACTCTTTTTCCCTGGTTGGCTTAGTTTTCAATTTTCCCTTCCGCTGATTCTTTGACTCATGCTGCCTGTGTGCCTTCTTTGAGGACCTCTTGTCCATTAACTTCTCATTGCTGCAGCACATTGCAGGGGGAAGTTCTTTCTTCTCTGGTGCAACCGTGTCTTGCTTCAGTCTTTCCTGAGAGTGCGCTGGCTGAGAACAGGCTGTGATAGTGATCTGAGGCTCATGCTGCTCTCCTGCTTTCTTTGAGGTATTCCTTCCTGGTGATTTTGCATCATTGCAGCCCTTTGCCGAAGAAAGCTTGTCCTTCTCTGTTGCAACCAGTGCATGATGCAGTTTTGGGGTTCCTAGGGGCGCAGAAGGTTCAACACTGGGTTTCTGAACATCAGCACGTTTATGTCGCTTGCCAGCGTTGTTTGAGGCATCACTTCCAGATGATGGCGCATCATTGTAGCCCTCCGCAGACAGAAACTTTTCCTTCTCCGTTGCAACCAATCCATGCTTCCGATTCTGTTTTCCTTGGGGTGAAGCAGGCAAACCACTGGGTTTCTGAATATCCTCAGACTTATGCTGCTTAGCTGCCTTGAATAACTTAGATTGGTTCCTGGTCCTGGGTGACTTTGCAGAGGTGCCACTGACTAGAGAGAGAAGATCATCCTCTGCTGCAATGCCTTGCTTTTCCTTTGCTTTTCTTCGAGATTCAGCAAGCACAATACTTGTTTCCATAACAACTTCAGGCCTTCGCCTCTTGCCTGCCTTCTTAGAGGAGCTACTTCCAGGAGGTTTTCCATTGCTGCCACTCACTAGTGAGAGATGTTTGTCTTCAGCATTCGGTTCTGTGGTTCTAACCTGCAATGCAGATGAACTGTATACTTGAATGGCTCCTTCTGACTTGGACATTTCCAATGGGTAAGTCAGAAGCAGTTGAGCACCTGGAGAGTACATGGTGTGAGTTGATATGATAACATGTAGGGATCAAATGCATCTGTCTAGTGAAGGTGGGATTACCACAGTTCATAGAACAACATAATAATAATCAATAAATTATACTATGTAAAGTTTTTGTTACGGCCTGCTTAGTTGCATGCTTAGTAGATTGTGAACGAAGTATTTCTGTATTTGGACAAGCATGAAGTGAAGGAGCCATGTTTGGCTTTCAGAATTTTTATTGCATAGATCAGCGTTTACAAAATACATGCATTATTGTGGACACAGGATTAGTTGGTTCGGTTGGTGTGAGTCTGTTTAAGCCGACTGAGATTGTTTGGCCTGTCTTAAAGTTAGGGATAAGTGTGTTAGATGAGAGGTTATTTAGCTACAGTCAGGGAGTTTGTTTAGGTCAAGCAGAAAGACAGTTCTCGAGACTCAGAGCCTCCAAGGGATCTTAGGGATGGCGAGTTAGAGTGATTGTCAATCTGCCATTGTTATCAGGTCCTTAGCCAATAAACAAGCCATATCATGCATATTACATATTAAGAAGTTTGACACGTACCTCCTGGAACTTTCTTTTGAGATGGTGAATCTGATTCCAACATCATCAGTTTTTCGTATGTACCACAACAGTCATTCTTATGGCTGCAAAAACACACATACACACAATAAGTAACACATATCTTTGCACCCACAGCTGGAAATATTTTCTGCAAGTTAATATCTGGAAATACTATAATGGTAGTCACTGAGTCTATTCCAAATCACAGGACAGCGGAATGTACATTAAGCTTAACGACAAGTTTTGAAGGCATTGATCAGCTATTGACTAGTGAGTTCTCACAGGATAATTTGTTTTAGCAAGCATCAAATGGTCTGATCTCCAAATTTTATTGTGTCCGCAGCACAACAGCTACTCTACCTCAAATGCCATTAGTTTTTTTTTTTTTTTTTGGGGGGGGGGGGGGGGGGGTTAAGTAAAAGATCTTACTTGTGCCAGTGACAAAGCATGTTCCCACAGGAGGCACCACTGTCAACGTTCTCAATGCAGCAGGCATCAGATGGAGGACCCTGGTTTGTAGCCCTAAGAAGTGTACCTCCACAAGATTCACACTGGAAAGTAGAAATTGAACATGGCCGATTATGATAAACAGTACTTCGAAAAAGAATTTTTACAAAAAAAAAAGAGAGAGAGGCAACATAATGGACAAATTTGGGAAGTACCTTCCACAGGCTACCCTTTAAGCTGCGGGGCTCTTCTGGACTGAAATCATGGCGGGTGGTAATATTGTACCCACCATCTGGTCTCTGAAGCACAAGAAAAGGAGAAATCACTAACATGGTATAACGGCTTATAGGTTTTCAGGCAGGAAATACTAGCCTGGTGATCATTTATGGAGCACGAGTTAATAGCATCCATCCAAGCACGGAAAGGAGGGCCATGCCAGCTGACATGATTTAACAGAAAAATTAAGCCTCAGGGATAGTTGAGCTGACGGTAATTTAAGAATATAATTTGTAGTTAAGGACTCGAGAAGTTACATGTGACACTTATTGTGATGCTTAACGTGTATGATTGCATGAATCATTTCATGCAGCAATGCATTTTTCCGGTCAGCACATGAGCGATACTGCAGAACTGGCTCCGAGAGTGTTATAGTATTGCGCGGTCTAGAAAAGGTGCAAGATCCAAAAGATCTGTGTATACACACCCAAGTCAGTGTTTCTACAAGATTCAGAATTCAAAAGTAAATGAAGATAACTTGTAACGAATGGCACTGTTATTTAAAACAATAAATCAAGGGATGGTAATATAAGGATATAAACATGCATGTTGCAAGTATGATCTTTTCTGGGGAAGTATATACTGCTACTTATACATTATCCAACCATCAGATGAGTCATTAAACATAGAACCATTGCAAGCATCACCAAAGTTCCTATTTTAGTTTTCGGTGATAACTGATAATATAAGACTTGACATAACAGGCCTTCTACTACCTGATCAATTTCATGGTGTTCCTTATCCATTTAAGAAATCCAAAAAGCCAGAGACATCCGACCCAGCTAACCAAACTACAAACTTTTTCTGTAGTACTACCGCGAGTCAACATTAGTTGACGTTTTCATACAATTAAATTGGAATGCACCTAGTTATATTTTGCTGTAATAAACCTCAACCGATCCTGACTGGAGAGAGTATCCCTATACAGCATTATCAAATTCAATCCTGCATCTTTGAGGTACCAACGGAAAATAAAACCCCGATTCTTAACAAAAGAAGCCTAACAATTTTCCCCAGTCCAAAAGATTACCCCAAAAAATCATCAGAAAATAACCCCCAACAATGTGGCAAAAAACCAGGCCGCGGGAAGCACAGAGCCTAACGGCGCTCAAGGCGGCGGCTTGGAACAGGACTACAGGAGAACCAGCACGGAAGCACCCGGAGAAGCCGCACACGCATGTAGGAGGTGGCCGAGAACGAGAAAACCCCAACCTGCTGGCTTGCGGGGAGCCCCACTTGACGACGAAGCCGGCGTCGGCGAGCGCGCCCTGGAAGTAGAGGCGGTCGTAGTGCTGGAACAGGCCCTCCACGTCCGGGTTCGGGTCCGCGAGGTCCGCCTCCGCCACCACATCATCCTCCATAGGCCCCGACGCGACGGCCGACCGATCAGCCCGCGGCGCGGCGGCCCCGCTCCCTCCTCGCGACCTCACCCAACCCAGCGAGGAACACCGACCCTGCTAGCCCCTCCCCCTCCTCGCCGCGGCTCTCGTCGGCTGCGTGGTTGCGCGGCGGCAGCAGATGAGGAGACGGCGAGGGCCGGATTCGAGCTTGTGAGTTGTGAGTGTGATGAGAGTATGAGACTGATGAGTTAATTGAGTAGGCTCATATCTAGGTGCATGCGATCGGCACGGCGAGAGGAACCGAGGCGAATGGCCCGCGGAGCATGTCGCTGACGCGCGGGCCCCACGCGGGAGTTCTAGTAGCCTTTTCAGGTGGAGTGCGAGATAGCCTTGTAGGCTCGTGGGGCGAGCTGGAGTGGAGACGGACGGCTGCGATGATGCGGGGTTTCGAATGGGTGTCCACCGCGGCCCTCGGATGGGGGGTGGCCGAAAGGAAGGGGGCGCAGCGACCCGCTGACCTGTGGGACCGCATTAGTCTTGGGGGCGTCAACGCCGGCTCTGCCGAACTGGCGAGTCGCGCTCGGTCGAGTATAGAAATGCGAGAACTTGAAGCCCCTGTGTTGTTTCCCACATTTTCTTGCGTTTGTTGGGTGAACTTTTGGGCTACGGCAATTCTACTTTATATGTCGAAACGAAAATTATTTCGTAATTTTTTAGCGCACATACTTCATTGCGGAAACTCAGTGTCTAACTTTAACCATAATAACCGCAATCTCGAAACAGAGCCTCAAAATAACCGCAATCTCGAAACAGAGCCTTTAATGTGACTTCGTGAATACGTATAATTCTACATTTATTATAACTTTTTTGAGTAGCTATTATAACTTTTTTACGATACATTTATTATAACTAAGGGAAAAAAAACGAAAACCAGAGAAATAGAACCTGGGCTGCTGGCCCAGGTCGGCCCACAGAAACGCCAAATCGGACCACCTGTAAGCGCCCCGTGACCACCGCACGCACCGCGCTCAATCCCCCACGCACCGCCGCCGCCCCTCACCGCGACTCCGGCGGCCGCTGACGTGTCACCCGACTCCTCCCCTCCCCGCCACCCATGCCTCCGTTTCCCGCCATTTCTCCGCGTCATTTCCCCCGCCCACCCGCCTCCTTCCCACTCCTACTAATCCCCTTCCGCGAGCAATTCCCCCGCAAAATGCCAAAACCCTAAACCCAGCGGAAGGGAGGAAGCCATTCCTTCGCCCACCCCCCTTCCGCAATGGCGTCGCGCCGAGCCAGCAACGGCCGCTCGCCGCTCGTGCGGAAGCAGAGCCAGATCACCGCCTTCTTCTCCTCACCGACCCCCTCGCCGTCCCCGTCCACGCGGAAAACCGGCGCGTCCAAGCCCTCGCCGTCGCCGCTGAACCCCAGCGCGGCGCGGAGGCCCACGCTCGCCGCGGCCTCGCCTTCCCCTCCCAAGCAGACGCCGCCGCCGCCGGCGGAGCAGGAAGAGAAGAGGGATAGGAAAGAGCGGGATGCGGCTCCGGCTGCTGTTGCTGCGGCGCCGGCGGCTGAGGTGGTGGGGAGGCGCCTGCGGGTGTACTGGCCTCTGGACGACGCGTGGTACGAGGGGAGGGTGGAGGCCTACGATGCGGGCTCACACAGGCACCGCGTGAAGTACGACGACGGCGACGAGGAGCAGGTGGACCTCGAGAAGGAGAGGTTCGAGTGGGCCGCCGCAGGCGAGGAGTCCACCCCACCGCCGGCAAGGAAGCTGCGGCGTCTCCGGAGGATGTCGGATACTGCAGTAGCGAAATCACCAGCTGCGGTGGAGGATAATGAGGATGGCATAGGGGTTTCCACTGTGGCTGAGGACTTGAAGAGGAATATTGTTGCGGAGGATGATCTGGAGGTGGTGGAACTTGATGATGAGGAAGAGATTGTCTCCGTGAGTTCACGGAAGGAGAAGAACAGGAACTCCTTAGGGGTGTCAGGTTCAGCACCATCGACATTGGGCTCTGGCTTGACATCAGCATCAGGGTCAACAATTTCAAAGAAGAGGAAGAAATTGGATGTGGGCTCATTGGATTGTGCTAAAAAATTCAGCTTTGAAGCATTTAATACAACTAGAAAAGTTGACCCAGAAGTGCCGGTGAGCAGTGGCCAGAGTAAGCACTGGATTCTCAACTCTTGATGAGTTTGAGTTTGGCTGTTCTCTACTTCTCTTTGTGATTTTGGTTCTTGTTGCTATTGTTACAGAGTTGCAAACTACAAAGAATGCTAACACTGCTCTTACTGGGGAGGCAGCTGAGCGCTTTGGACACCGTGATGTGGAAAAGTTCAAATTCCTTGGAGAGTGAGTGCTTTTAGGTTGCTCGATGGATTTATTTCTTTGCAGTGTTAAAATTATTATGCAAATGCGTTACTTTAGTATTCATTTTTCAAATTCATTGACTAGAAACTTTATTGTTCTGTCCTAGTTCTTTCATCCAAAGGAAATGATCCAATTTTCGAAAGCAAAGAATCAGTATGCTTGCTTTAATATTTTCTTAGCTGTAACAAAATTTTCATCTGTAGAGGGCGCAAAGATGCAAAAGGCAGACGCCCGGGAAGCCCGGGCTATGATCCGAGAACACTTTTTTTGCCTTCCCATTTCTTGAACAATTTAACAGGAGGGCAGGTATAAGTTCATGCTAATAATGCACCTAATTTTTTTCTTTGCTCTACCTGTATTAATGCTTACTGATATTCTTGGTAATAAATGAATAGAGACAATGGTGGGAATTTAAATCACAACACATGGATAAGGTTCTATTCTTCAAGGTACATTTATATTTTTGCGATTGTTATTGTGCACGTAAATGAAACTATCTCATTTAGTGATTATAATATGAATTTAAAATAGATGGGCAAATTCTATGAACTATTTGAGATGGATGCGCATGTTGGAGCGAAGGACCTGGATCTTCAGTACATGAAGGCAAGAACATCTCTTTACCTCTATGCCTATTGATTCTTCTGCTATTACTACTTAGCAATCCAGCTCCCCTCTCCTATGACCCAAACTCAACTGTTTTTCATATTCAATCATGTTAACTTAGGGCGAACAACCTCACTGTGGATTTCCAGAGAAGAATTTATCAGTGAATTTGGAGAAATTAGCTAAGAAGGTCAGAACTTATTTATGCTATGTTCCTCATTTAATTTCACATAACTGCAACTTTGGTAATAACAATCACTACACCACAGGGTTATCGAGTTCTGGTTGTGGAGCAGACTGAAACACCTGAACAACTTGAACTTCGGCGTAAGGCGATGGGTATAAAGGACAAGGTATGCTTGGATTCCATGGTGTAAATCAAAGTCATTTCTTGTCTTGTGGCAACCTGCAAATGTAACAATCTCAAAGACATCTGCTGGCTGTTGGTTGGAAACTTAGCAATTGCCGTTCCTTTGTGTTTATTATACAATTTAAAAAATACTTAGATGTGAGTAACATGACTGTATTTATCATGCTTTACTGCCTGAAGGTTGTGAGGCGTGAAATATGCGCGGTGGTCACAAAAGGAACACTGACAGAAGGAGAGCACCTACTAGCAAACCCAGATCCATCATATCTCCTATCTGTAACTGAAAGTCCTCAGCTAAGTTCAAAGAAGAGCGAAGACACTTGTACCATTGGTGTTTGCATAGTCGATGTTTCTACAAACAAATTTATTGTGGGGCAGGTTTGTGCTCACAAGATATTGAGACCATTTCCATTTGTATCGAACTATAGAAAATTATAAATGAGAAATGTTGGCCAAGAGGCACATTTTGAACTGTGTAGACTCTTACACTAGCGTATTTGTTGTTACAGTTCCAAGACGATCCAGAGCGCCATGGATTATGCTCAATTTTGTCTGAAATGAGACCTGTGGAAATCATTAAGCCTGGTAATATGCTGAGTCCAGAAACTGAGAAGGCACTAAAGAACAACACAAGGGAGCCTTTAATAAATGAGTTGCTTCCATCCACGGAATTCTGGGATGCAGAAAAGACTATTCATGAGATAAAGCAGTACTACAGCTCAGCAGATAAACAAAACAATGTCGATGATGTTAAGGACAGTGTGGACCATCTACCTAACTTATTAAGTGAATTAATTGGAGCAGGTGATAAGATGTATGCACTTTCTGCTCTAGGAGGTTCCTTATTTTATTTAAGGCAAACCCTTCTAGATGAGAAAATACTTCCATGTGCTGAGTTTGAGCCCCTTGCATGCTCGGGGCTCATCAACACTATCCAAAAGAATATGATACTTGATGCAGCAGCGCTGGAAAATCTTGAACTTTTAGAAAATATCAGAGGTGGCCTGTCAGGGTAATGCCTGTTTGAAACCTTTGTTTTCTTTAGAAATCAAATTTTGGTGTATGAGTACTAACACATATCCTTCAGGACCCTGTATGCACAATTGAACCATTGTGTTACTGGATTTGGAAAAAGGTTGCTTAAGCGGTGGATTGCAAGGCCATTGTACAATCGCAGAGCAATACTGCGGCGTCAAAGTTCTATTGCTACTTTCAAGGTTTCTGTTTTATGACACTATATTCCTAAAATTATGAGTGGTCGTCTTGCCTATTGGAATTGTATACATTAATTGAAAAAAATAGGATAAAAGGAGCATCATACACCAAAATTATCAACCATTTTTTTTTGCTGTTCACAATTGGAAATTAAGTCATTGGAATGTTGGGAAATATCTCAGTGCAGTTAGTACTATTTCTTTTTTCGTTATATAAAAATTACTCTACTTCAGAATGAGAACTATAAACGCTTGTTTCTTTTGGAAGTGAATAAAAGCACTTCATTATTCTTTCAATATAGTCATAACTGCTAATTGGCTTCTATCTTTTCTGCAAGTTTTTTCTGATAATTTCTGAGATTATTTGGAACGTCATTATCTTATAAATTTTAGTATGCTATTTTTTATTTCAGACTTGCCTTTTTTTGTTTAAATCTAACTAAAAGTGGGACCTGAAGTGTTTATTTTCTATCTACATAATTTTGCTATCAGCTTCCTTTGTTACATACTAAGTCATTCACTTTAGTCATTGTTGAGAGGCGAGATTCCTCAATGGTTTCTATAGTTATACTCTTTTACATGTATCCATAGCGGGAATATGTGCAGATTCTTCTTTATACATTGAAAATTGTGCCTTATTATGAATGGTCAAAGGAAAAATCCAAGAATTTCAAACTGATGTTTAACACGTACTGCACTATGATGATCATTCATCTGTTTGTATTGTACTGCAGCCTATGCTTTATTTTTCATGTTTCCTATGTTTTTGCATGATCATTTGAATTTTTGTTCTTTTCAGGGAGTTGGACACGATTATGCTATTAAGTTTCGTAAGGATTTGTCTAGGCTCCCTGACATGGAGCGTCTGCTTGCACGTCTTTTCTCAAGCTGGTAATTTGATATATTTTTATGGCATATTAGGAGACATTTAATGTAATCAACTGGATTGTCACGCCTTTAGGTTTTGGCCGCTGTCAACTGTTTCTTTGTGTTTAGCTTTGGGATACTTTGAGATATTTGAAACCTTTTGGCTCTTTGTCTAACTTGAATGATTCATGCTACACTTTCTCTGCAGCGATGAAAGCAAGAGAAGTTCATCAGTTGTTCTTTATGAAGATGTATCAAAGAGACTGCTTCAACAGTTTACAACTGCTCTTCGTGGTTGCCAACAGATGTTCCATGCATGTTCTTCTATTAGTACATTGATACGTACAGAGGAATCTCAACTAAATGATTTGCTCTCACCAGGTAGAATAACAGCGTCCTTCAATACTCTACAACATTTCTATTTCGTAATGTATTTTCTCCTTACTTTTCTTCATGCACCCATATGTTCCTCCTGTCTTCTTTATCTTTTTTATTTTCTTTTCTGGTTCCTTTAGGTTACTGTAATGACATTTAAAGCATTGGTTAACCCTTACAAGTGATAACTGTTTGCAGGTAAAGGGCTACCAGATGTATCATCTATTTTAGACCGATTCAGAGATGCATTTGATTGGTCAGAAGCAGACCGCAATGGTCGGATCATTCCTCTTGAAGGTTGTGATCCTGAATATGATGCCGCTTGCAATGCAATACAGGAGATTGAACCCACTCTAAAAGAATACATAAAGGAGCAACGGAAGCTTTTGAGATTTGCATCGGTAGTGTGACACCTTGCTTCATTTTCAGGCTTTGCATCATTTAATAGTTTATTTGCCAGTTGCTAACAATAAATAAACCGTTCAGGTTAATTATGTTAATGTTGGAAAAGATATTTACCTAATTGAAGTGCCTGAGAGCCTAAAAGGTTCTGTTCCTGTAAACTATCAGTTGCAGTCTACAAAAAAGGTAATAAATGTTTTTTCCTTTTTGGATTAAATGTAAATAAGTGCATCCCTATAAACGTGAGTTGCTACTGTAACGTATATTTGGTTTACCTAATCCTTGCCTGACAAATAACGTGTGCCTATGACCACTACTGTGTAATTAAGCTACATTAAACTCTAGTGGGCAATGTTAGTCTTGAGTTCAAGGTGTTCATGATGATTTCTGATAAATTAAATGGGCAAACCATAAATGCTGAGTTGCAACTTTATTGTGCCATTATGCGTAAACTAGGGTACACATTATGGACATGCCTCAAAGTTTAGTCCTCTGTCCATTTTAAGCTTTAGTTGTAGGTGGACAGTTTTCTTGGGGTTAGTTCTGATTTCGTGTTTCTTCCAGCAAGTGATCTCAGAGATCCCTTTAATAATGCTGACTAGAGACATGCTTAAAACAAGCTCATTTAATTGACTCAGATTTTGAGAATTGACTGTTTATGATCTTTCGCTGAGTAACTCTGTTTCCTCTTTCATTCATTAAATTACTGTGAGATTCCTTTCACTTTACCTGAACACATATGGCAAATTTATTGGCAAGCTCATAGATGTTTCGTTCAAATTGGATCTATGTTAAGCATTGAAGTCGTTCCATCCAGGGTTTCTATAGGTACTGGACTCCAGAACTGAAAGAACTAATATCAGAACTTTCGAAAGCTGAGGCAGAGAAAGAATCAAGATTGAAAGACATTCTTCAGAATCTGATTCAGCTATTTGTTGAGCATCACTGCGAGTGGAGGCAATTGGTTTCTGTTGTTGCTGGTAACATTGCGTCATTGTTTTTTCTTTCTTGCACTATAGTCTATACCAATTTTAGTTTACTTAGGTTAGCAGTATTCCTAGTGTTCTATGATATTTCCTCCTATTTGTTCTCTATTTTTTTACTGAACTTTCTAGCTGCAAGGTCACTAAATTATTTTAAGTTTGGAGGGATTTACTGAACACAGGTTGCTAATTTTGCATAGACCAATATATTACCAGTCACATATATAAACTTGTTTTTCATTGTTTGGGAAAGTGTATGTTTATGTGAACTACTATATGGAATATTGATTGAGAAGAGTAAACAAGTAACATATGTTGGTTAATGACCAAATGTTGCATGGTTTGTCAGTGGATGCATGATTAGTAAAGAAATGTTATCATACTAGTTGTACTAACAAGTAACAAAGATGCATAGATGTGTATGACAGACTCATTGTGTTGGTAGAATTTTCTACTCTAAATGCTGCCTTTGATTTATCATGCAGAGCTTGATGTCTTAATAAGTCTTGCTATTGCAAGTGATTATTTCGAGGGGCCAAGTTGCCGTCCAACTATAAAAGAATCAAATGGCCCAGATGATGCTCCTACTTTCCATGCCAGAAATCTTGGACATCCCATTCTACGAAGTGATTCCTTGGGCAAGGGTTCTTTTGTACCGAATGATGTTAAGATAGGTGGGCCAGGGAATGCCAGCTTTATTGTTCTTACTGGTCCGAATATGGGTGGTAAATCAACTCTTTTGCGCCAAGTTTGTCTTACTATTATATTGGCTCAGGTAAGCCACCATATTTATCTCTCAAGTGTCTAACATTGCTTGTTCAGGAGGGCTGAATTCATGTTGTTTGCAGATTGGAGCAGATGTTCCTGCAGAAAACCTTGAGCTTTCTCTTGTTGACCGTATCTTCGTTCGAATGGGAGCAAGGGATCATATTATGGCCGGCCAAAGTACATTCTTGGTGGAGCTTATGGAAACTGCCTCAGTGCTTGTAAGTTCTTCCTTGATATGCCGATGTGTATTAATTTTGTTATTTTGTATGTTTTCTCATTGTTGTGCAACTTTTGCTTCAGTCATCAGCTACCAAGAATTCTTTTGTGGCTTTAGATGAGCTTGGGCGGGGTACATCGACTTCCGATGGACAAGCTATCGCGTAAGTTGAATTAGAAATCATAACTTTGATTTGTTGTGCACTTGTATCTATTCATTCTCTTGTAGTCTCATTCATTTGTAATGTTCTTTGTCATGCTCTTGCTTTAACAGGGCCTCTGTTCTGGAATACCTAGTTCATCAGGTGCAGTGTCTAGGTTTGTTCTCTACACATTACCATAAGTTAGCTATGGAACACAAGGATACCAAGGTAACTGATGCATACATTTTCGATTTGTTCTTTGCTAATCCAACCTTATCCAATGTTGTAAACCTATATATATGGATTGCCCATCGCAGGTATCGCTGTGCCATATGGCATGCGAGGTACGCAAGGGAGAAGGAGGTCTGGAAGAAGTAACTTTCCTTTACAGATTAACGACTGGTGCATGCCCCAAAAGCTATGGTGTTAATGTTGCTCGATTGGCAGGTTATTTTCAAGCTAATATATTCATTTCTTGACACATCTGTAGCTCAGAATTTAAATGCTCTTTTGCCTAAGGCCCGTTAAACTACATGTTCATGTTGTCTTCACTCTTGGTACTCAGGAATACCTGCTTCGGTGCTTCAAAGAGCTAATGAGAAGTCAAGTGACTTTGAGGCCAATTACGGGAAGAGACACAGTATGACCAAAGATAAGGATGCCTGTGAGCAGAGTGAGGATAGGTTTTCTGCCATCAGGGATCTGTTTCGCATTGTGAAGGCATGGCCTTGCCATGATGATCAGGCAACGAGTATAAGCATGCTCCGTGAAGTGCAGAAGCTTGCCAAGGTGCAGGCTGTGGAAGGTTAAGCTACTGTTGCCTAACCTGTCTGCTTAATGGAGATCGCCTCATTTTGCTACCTTGGTGGTTTTAATTTTTCTTCTTTTTTGGTGGGGCTAGAGTCATGTTGAGAGTTCTGTATTGGCATAGGTTTTGGTAAAGCTCATGCAGAATCGTCAAGGTTCAAGCCCATGTATAGGATTGGGCCATGTCCATGTGCCATATGATTGGGACGATTCAACATCCACGGAGCTTTACTATCCATTCCATTCCAACAATTTTCTGGGCTCTCTTATTCTCTTTCTACAAGCCGAAGGATGGTCGCCTGTACTAAATTGCTGAAGCTCGGCGGTATGAATAGTGGATGGGTAGCTCAAAATTTTATCCGAGGTGCTTGAAAACTTCCGAGATTTTAACTAAGAGTAGAGATGGTTCCGTCGAAGATGTATAGGAAAACGGAAATCATGAACTACTGTTACAAGCCATTCAGGCTTCCATCCCTCTACTTTCAGAACTCTTTGGTCCTTGGGCGGTGCATGTATGGTGTGCACTATGCTGGAAATTTTGTATTTGGTAACCAGAACCCAAGCTTCCCAACAAGGAATGCTCATAGTCGTACCTCACGATTTTGCAAAATACTAAAACCGAGATCAAAGTGCCAGGAATATCTTTAAGGATAGGTGAATCTGAGTACAATAAAAATCTGAAAGCATATAAGTATCCATGATGGGTGCAAAGCGCAAGCAGCAGGAACAAAAGCTGTGTGGAAGCGAAAAGGACACTGCATGGAAGCCAGCCTGCGCTGCCCCAGAATCCGATTCCCAGAGGCCAGAACGCTCACCGATCGAGCCCACACGGGATTTTGGAATGAACCAAGCAAGTGACTCGACCAAAAAGAGGCTCAACTCACAAATTTTAGGCTAAGAAAACCAAAGCACCGCAAAAGCAAGAATCAAGCCACGCTTGTCACGCTAATCCCCTGCTTTTAACTGCCTTCAACACACAAGCCCTCGCTCTCATTGAGGCCTCACCACACTGCACCTCTTGTCCTCTTCCCAGTGGGTGCGAGCCCGCCGTGCCACCGCGGAGAGGTGTTCCTCCTCCATGGACTACAGGGTAAGTGTCACCGTCATTTCTGTGGCTGCCAGCTCGAGCTTGGAAGCCAAAGGAGGTGACGTAGGTGTCTATGGTTTTGCAGTACTACTACATGACCCTGAGGATGAGCATCGACTGCAACGGATGCTACCGGAGGATCCGAGGGGCGCTCCTCCAGATGCGAGGTAAACAGACGCCCAGCTCCCTGAAGTTTGTTTTTTTTTTTTAATCACAGGATCCCTGTCCCTTCCCCAACCTGAACGTTCTGTGACAGAACTGGAGGGCCACCAGATCGACAAGAGGCAGGGCAGGGTGTTGGTGTTCGGCGCCTTCAGCCCGCAGGACGTGGCCATCAAGATCAGGAAGCGGACCAACCGCCGCGTCGAGATCCTCGACGTCGCCGAGGGCTCGCCGCCCGGCCAGGACGGAGGCCCCGGCCACATGCCCTGAAAAGAGCGGCAGCTGAGCTGACACATTTGGAGCGAGGTCTGCTATTCTTCTCGCAGTACCAGAAGATACGCGTGTGCCTAGCTGAGTGTGTGGCTGTAATTACTTAGAACCATGCATCGCTTTGTTCTGTAAGGCTTGTTGACGTAGCCAGAAAATTCCAGTACTACTATTTTCAGAACCCTTGTGTATGGCTGTTCTAAAATTCCATCATAAAAGTTTTGCTTCACTGAATTCCTCGCCAATCATTCGATCAGTGTGTATATTATTCCTTGCTTCACAAACAAGATGCTGTGTGTATATTACTCCTGATTTCTTGAATCAGGATTTGCATCCAAGAAAGAAAGACATACTTGAATTGAAAATGATCAGGTCCATGGTATGGCAATTCATATAAACTAGAAAACAAAGTTTTCTCTATGTGGAAACAAAATCAAGGAAGTGGCTCATTCTTCTTTTCATGCCTTTGCAGTGTATTCGTAGCATTACTATTTATTGGCATTGCCTCCCAATTGGGAATCAAAGAAATCACAGAATCGTCGTACAAAACTTTCTTTACAATGTGAGGCTTTCAGGATACTCAACAATCTTTGCAAACGTCTGCAGAAATGCTGCCAGATCAGCACCATAGATAATTCGGTGATCAGCAGTAACATTCACCTGGAAATGTCAGAATTTACTTCGTTAAATTCATGAGCAGCATCTCTGCAACACAAATTGGTCACTGCTACAGAACAAGACAGTGTCTCTTGTTTGGATCAAAAAGTATTTTGTTGTACTGAAGATAGTGTGGCGCTATGGATAACTGTAAGTTTTGAATGGTGGTAGTTCTTGTTATCATAATAAAACTTCATCATACATAATTGGAGTCAGGGCAAAGGAATCGGGACTCAGCATCTACTCATGACAGAAAAAAAGAATTCATTAGCTCTAAATCAGAATGAACATAATTGTCTCTTAAATTCAGGCCGCAGTCATGCAGATCTTTATCATATTTGCGTAAGCCTGATATCATGAACTATCACATAAAAAATGATATTGTGGAATATCTTTCACTTGCATGTCCTAGGAACCAATACATTTATTACACAAAATTTGGTATGGGGTTTTAGTTAAATGTTTAATGTCTTGCTATGGTATTGCCAAGATAAAGTTTAGTTATGGTAGATATGATGAAATGCACTTCAATTACATGTGTCAGGGCACATACACACATTGATCTTCACTGCTGTATATAAAGGACAGAAGACCTTCTACGCACACAAATTATATAGATACGAGAACAAACTGACCAGCATTTCACTCTTGATACTGAAGAAACCATCCTTATCAGCCACCACAGTAGGTCGCGATGCTCCAACAGCCATGATAGCTCCCTGCACCAAGCCATTACATATAATCAATCTTGCTCTTACGCTTCACATATACAATTCCATCAGCGATTCATACTGTGGACTCCAGGGAGAAAACCCACCTGGCCAGCTGGAAGGATAGCATCGAACTTATCCACCCCAAACATACCCAAATTGGATAGTGTAAACGTCCCTACACATCATCAACTCATTAGGTAGTAACAGTGAACATTAATACAGCACTGAAAACATTGTTACCTGAGTTGTACTCATTTGGTTGTAGCTGCTTGGTGCGCGCCTTCTTGAGCAGCACTCTCCACTTTCGTGCAAGCAGAAATATATCCAACTGCCATGTAATTTTTGGAGCTATTCAATAGAAATCTAAGATCCTACATTGTTTGGCAGCCACACAACTATTTCAGCAAGCACAAACCTTATCAACATCCTCCAAGACAGGCGTAAGAAGACCACCCTCGATTGCAACAGCCACTCCAATGTTGATATTACTGTTGTAGCTGAAGCTCTTTCCATCTCTGCAGCTAGCATTTACAACAGGGTGCTGGCTGAGCGCCATGGCTGCCGCCTTCACTAACAGCACTGTCTTTGTGACCCCCTTCGACTTAACCTGTCCATCTCCATCCCGTTTCAATCAAATAACTAAACACATAAACACTTGAGCAAATCTGTGAATTGAAGGCTTCGCATAAGATAAATTGAAATGGCACCTTTTCATATAGCGCGTCGAGCTTATCAGTGATCATGGAGTATCCAACCCGGAAAGTTGGCACTGACAAGCTCTCGACCATGTTCCTGCTCACCGCCGCCTGCATTTTCGTGAACGGCACCACCGAGCCACCGGGCAATGGTGGCAGCACTGCACCTGCTGCCGCCGGAGGCGCAGGGCCAACAGTCGCAGGGGGTGGGGGAGGAGCAACCTTTGGCTTTGGCTTGATGCCAGCAGCTGTTTCAATGTCAGCCGCAGTGACGCGGCCGTGTGGCCCAGTGCCGACAACCCCGGCGGTGTCGACCCTGTGCTCCTCAGCCAGCTTCTTGGCGTAAGGCGTCGCGACGCCCTTTGTCACTGGAGCCGTCACTGAACCTGGAGGAGGTGGCGCCGGGACGGGAGCGGCAGCGGCGCCATGAGGAGAAGGAGGTTCCTGGCTCTGCCCCTGGGAGAGGGCCTGGGCGCGCTCGCGCGCCAGCGCGACCTCCTCCTCGGACTCGGCGAGGAGGGCGATGGGTGCGCCGACGGGCGCGGTCCCGCCGGCAGGGACGAGGACGGCCGCGACGATCCCGTCGTGGAACGTCTCGACGTCCATGTCGGCCTTGTCGGACTCGACGACCACCACGGGGTCGCCCTTGGCGACGCGGTCCCCCTCCGCGGCAGTCCAGGAGACGATCTTCCCCTCCGTCATCGTGGAGCTCAGCGCCGGCATGAATATCTCCCGCACCTTCGCCCGCACCACCGCCACCCTCCGCCGCCGGCGCGGCGCCCCCGCGGCCGCGAGGCGCGCGCGTCCCGGGACGGTGGGGAGCGAGAGGGAGGGGGAAGCCAGTGACGCCATGATTCGCGGAGCGTATCGGTTGCCGAATAAAACGAACCGCCGCTCTCGGGGCTCAGGAGGGGCGAGGAGAACGAGGGCGGCGGAATCCGGCGAGCGCGGCGGCGGCGGCGGCGCGAGGTGGGAGCGAACCGGTGTCGTTTAGTGGAGGCGGAGCCCGCTGCCACGTGGGACCTAGGTGGCAGTCAAGTGACTCCGTGACGCTTGGCACCTCTGGCGCCGATGCGATCGCGATCCAGATCTTGTTTTCACCGTCCGATCGATTTACTCGCGGCGAAGGCCGTCGAGGGGCCTGGCCTGCTGTATCCTTATTTTTGTTAGGGGCCCTTGAACTATTCCGTAATGCCAAGTTGGATACCGAGGTCCAATTGTGATTATCTCGCCGGCGATTCGCACGTCGCTGCGTCGGTGAAGCCAGAGTACCCAGCGGGCGGCGGTATAAGCAGGATGATTGTGCGTGCCAGGAGTCCAGAATTCGCCGGGCGGCTCATGGGCTTTTTTCCCAACAAAGGTGAGGTTGCATGCACGAAGCACGAACACATCAAGGCAGCAAGATACGTTGCCTGCATGGCTGCATGCTCAAGAGTATGGAAGAAATACTTTGTAGCTAAGTCCTAGTAAGCTTGTTTTTCAGGAGAAAAAATAGTTGAATAGTAAAAATTTAGAATGGATATTGATAAGTTCGAAACAGGGCCTGATGTAGCAGGTTTCCTTGAGATCAAATTGATGCCTAACATGACCTAATTGGGTGAAAGTGATGTGCATACACTACACTAGCTTTCACCAGTCAACACGTAATGAACCATTGAGGTTGAAAAGCTTAGGGCTTGTTTACTTCAAAAGGTTGGTGGCAAGTTGGTATTTTCTGTCAGAGGAACAAGATTATTAATATGTTAAGTTGATATTTTCTGTGAGAGGGATAAGGCCGTAGTCATTTGTACTACCACGCGTCTTCCTTTTACGAGTGAGACGAAAACGAACGAAAAGTCTCCCGCACGCCGTCTTCCTTTTATGAGTGAGACGAAAACGAACGAGAAGTCTCCCGCACGCCCCCCCTAGCATCATTTCAGAGTTATTGTCGGTCATCGTCATCGTACTTGGATCGACAAGTGTAGATTTAGATTGCCTGTTGACCTCATAACGATGAACCCCTGGATCTGGTGGTGGCAATGGCATTGCCGCATTGGCATGGCATGGCAAGGGCCGCAAGGCAGGCGCGAGGCAACCGGACACCAGTAACTTGCAACGAATAAGCAAGCTATGGCGGGGCATCCACGTGGGAGACGACCTCGTGCCGAAGTCAAAGTCTTGCCTGGCGAGGACTTGTCTATCTTTTTCCACCAGAAAAAATGTGTGAGCCTCTCTCTGGTGCCCTGTGCTGAACTGGACGCCTGCATGTTCCTGTTGAGTATGAGGGTTGGTCGGGTACTGCGGGCCTGTTTAGTTCCTAAAAATACTTTTTACTTCTTATTCATTCCCCTCAGAACACGCATATCCAAAAATTCCTTTTTCACCTTTCCTATTCATCTCCCTCACATAACACGCATTCCAGAAAAAAAAAGTACTTTTTCCACTACTCAACTAAACAGGCCCTGCATCTGCCGTGCCACTCCAACAGTCCAACTGGAAGGCCGGATCGATACTCTTCGACGGGCGGTGAAATGTCAATCCATCCCGTGTACCTGTAGATTTGGCTCTACGGATATGCAATCCCCTTGTCCGAAACTGTGAATTTGCGCTGCGTCTTCATACTAGTTCACAGAGCGGTGAGCCGTCGCGATCTGCTACGAGCTAGTACAAAACGTGGCCTCATGTTGGACGGCACGGCTCGGCAGTCGCCAGCCTCCCAGATCTATCTTCTTGTACTCTGTACGATCCCACAGTATGCGGCGGTTCGCGAGTACGAAACGAACTGGCAGTTGTCATCAGCTTCAGGCAATCAGGCGTAAGAAAAGGTGAGCGTACGTGGGCCAAACAACCATGAGTGAGTCCATGACGACTCGAAGGCCCGTGTTCCAACTTCCGACTAGAGAAGAGAGAGCAGCGGAAAAAAATGCGGTGCGTCCGGGGCGCACGCTGAGGCTCCGTGCGCCCCCAGCCCCGATGCACTCCACCTGTGTACCCAGTCAATCCAACGATCCGCGCCCACGACCCATGCCGCACGAGGCAGCCGAGGGGTCCACCAACGCCCAGGAGCCATGCGAGACTGGAGATAGGGCTCGGCGATGTAGCGTGTGAGCCGACAAGGTGCCTCTATGGCGCAGTCGCCGGAGCAGCATGTCCGCTGTATCGGCCATCGTCGTGCCGACAAACAATCCTGGGCGAAGCATGCAGAGCACGAGGCTGTTGCTCCACGGCGGCCTCGCCGGCGCCGGCACCGCACGGGAGGTGCGGGCGGAGGAAGATGAACCTATCGTTTGTTGATCCGGGGCACCCGCGAGAGTCTTTTTTTACCGTGGTTTGATCGGTTTTTTTTAAAAAAAACCACTCCGCTGACCGGTAAAACCGACCGGTAGCCGAATGGTCTGATTTTATAGTATCGATTTGGTCGGGAACCGGTCGGTTCGGACCTGTTCCCACCTGTTCCCACCGGTTTGGTAAATCCTGGCGAGACCGGCGGGGGCAGGAAGCGGGGGCCAGGCCTCTACGGCTTGACGCGGGCGTTGGTGAATGAAGGCTGCACGGCTGCCGAGCCGAGCCGGGCCCAATCTCTAGTCCTTCGAGCGTCGTGGGCGTGGATCGTCGGATAGCCTGGGTAACACGCGGACTGCATCGGGGCCCAGGGGCGCACGAAGCGTCGCGTGCGCCGTTTCCTCGCGGTGTCCCAATCCGGCATCCACCAGGAGCGCGAACCACGAAGGGAGGAAGGCGGACCTGAGCCTGAGCAGACCAGTGACCTGCACCGCACGTCTAGCCCATGTCCGTGCCCACCCGAGCCGAGCGCCGCGCCCACGGACGGGACGGGACGGGACGGACCACGCGGACGCTGTGTCCGGTGGAATGGAAGCCACGCGAACCGGCTGGCAGAGGCGGAGCCTACCCGGCTGGGC
This sequence comes from Digitaria exilis, assembly GCA_015342445.1. NCBI lineage: Eukaryota > Viridiplantae > Streptophyta > Magnoliopsida > Poales > Poaceae > Digitaria > Digitaria exilis. The sequence continues at coordinate 52,893 of JACEFO010001897.1, forward strand.
TGCCCCGGCGCTCGTCAACGCGCAGTCGCCTGTGGACTATCCTGAGACGACGCGACAAGGACGCCTCTGAACGCTACAGTCGCTTCGCTTGACCCTGCCCTCGCTCCCCTCCCCTCCCCTCCCCTCCCGGCTTCCTCCCCAAATCCACCCTCGCCCCCTCGCGCGCCGCGCCACACAAAATCCCCACCGCCCACACGTTTGTACAGCCTACCCCCACACCCCACCTCTCGCGGCGCACGGCAGCAGCAGCGGGCGGGGGCGCTGGCCGACGAGGCCGCCCACGGCGGCGGCGGTGGGGGCATGAAGCCGCGGGCGCTACTGGAGCGCCTGGCGAGGCCCTTCACCCGGCGCTCGTCCACCGATTCCTCCTCCCGCCGCGATAGGGAGGAGGAGGCGGACCTGGAGGCGATCGCGGCGAGGGAGCAGCGCGCGTTCCGGTACGAGGCGCTGGATGCCGCGACGCGCGGGTTCTCGGAGAAGAACCGCCTCGGCCAGGGCGGCTTCGGCCCCGTCTACCGCGGCCGCCTCGACGACGGCCGGGACGTCGCCGTCAAGCGCCTCGGCGCCGGGTCACGGCAGGGCGCGCGGGAGTTCCGGAACGAGGCCACGCTGCTGTCCCGGGTGCAGCACCGCAACGTCGTCAACCTCATCGGCTACTGCGCCCGCGGCGCCGACGACAAGCTGCTCGTCTACGAGTACGTCCCCAACGAGAGCCTCGACAAGATCCTCTTCTCCCCCGCATCCGGCCACTGTGAGTTCCTCCCCCAACCCATTCCGCTCCGCTCCATTGCTTGCTTGCTCCCTGAATTCTATTTACTAGTACTAATTGCCCACCGTTCGTTAACCAAACCAGCCGATTGCTCGATTCAGCTTGTTTGAATTCGCGCGATGAATTCCGTTTCCGTACGATCACAACCCCCACCCAGAGAGACGCAATCGGTTGCTGCAATCCGTATGGTTAGGATTGATGAAACAGAAGCGGTTGGTGGGGATATTTTCTCGCATCGCAGGGCATCGATGCGCCAGGGAAAAGTCGCTATACTCTTCCGGTCTTCGCTGCCGCTCATGCTGCCTTGGCTGCTCTGTTGTACGCGCGTTTGGAGCGAGGGCGACCCATTCTTCGCTAGCTTGCGTGTGGATGACCCATTCATTGACGCGCCAGGCTGCCGATATGGCCTGGCATTCACCTGGAAGCGCAAATTTTACTCTAGAAGAGCGCGTGCATTCGTGCCAGCTACTGAGGCCAGTGGCGATCCATAATAGCCAAATAAAACACGTTTTACTAGCTCGTTCAAACTTCCAATGCTGATGTTGTTGTTGTCCAACACGTTTTGTTTTTCTGACATTGGGAACGGGTTTGAAGGTCTAGTGCTGATGCTGTTGTAGAACACATTGTCATTGCCGTCCTCTTGGAAGCACGGCTGCACGATAACAGCGCTCGCTTGCATCACAGGTCTGTGAGGGTCAACCGGTCATCACTGACCATGCAACGACCGAATTTATGATGATCCATTAACATCGGTCGGCAGATTGGAAGTAAAATGTACTTTTTCTAGATGAATAGTGTACTGGGAAGCATGTTTTGTGAGTGAGATGAATAGAAAAAACTTGTTGGAGAAGTACTTTTTCGTGAATATGAACACAGCATTGAACTGTGATCGTGTAGACCAGTCTTCCATTTGCAACGCCTGGCCAGCAGTACATTTTAGTAGTCTTCGGCCTAGCCCTGCTATAAGGTTGGTTGTTGCGACCAGTAATCTTGTTCCGAGAAGTAATTCTTGTTGATTCTTCTCTCACTTCATCAGTCCACGTTTTGCTCTGACTACCTCGCCAAGCTGCTCACGATCAGAAGGTTTTTTGCCTCTCTACTGGCATCGTGCATGAACCTCCCTCTTTCTTCTATTCGTGCTTTCTCTTCTCCAAAGAAGGTTCTGACTTCTGACCACCTCACCAAGCCTTCCAGAATCAGATTAGTCTTTGCAGGGCACTGCTTGCTTTCTTTGTGCTGTGTTTAGTTCTCAAAAGTATTTTTTACTTTCTATTCATCCTCCTCACAGAACACACATCTCCAGAAAATTCTTTTTTCACCTTTTCTATTCATCCCCTCACATAACACGCATTCTAGAAAAAAAATATCTTTTCTCACCTTGACTAAACACGGCGTTGGATCATCCGACGCCCATCGGCAGTGGCTGCCGCACCGACTGTACTGACTTGACTGCTGCGGACGACGTTGCCAAGCATGAGCGGTTGCTAAAGGCTAAAGCGATTCTGTTGCATAGTGAGTCGCTGGTCAAAGATCGTTTGCAGATTTGTGCTTAGTAGGGCACGGTTCATTGCTGGGATATCATTGGAGCCCAGGGAGAAACCTGATCCCATCTCGTCCGATCCTAGATTTGGAATCCACAAAAGCAGCGTTGGTTTGTTTTTATCTGTCCCTCATAAACCACTAATCTCTCTGCATTCGTGGTTACTTTCTCGTCGAAGAGGATTTCTCTGAGTGCACTCCGAAATCACAGACTAATAAGGGCCTACTTCTTCATTCTGCCTAACAGCCGTACCAAACCTGGCGAAGGTTTGGTGAGAAAAAAATGGACATGTCGTCGAGGTCAGGAGCTGCATTTCTCTCCGGAGAGCCAGACTGTGTTTAGTTGGATTTGGGTGAAAGGAACTTTTTCTCGTAAGCGTTTTTCTCGTAAGCGTGTTTTGTGAGAGGGATGAATATGAAAGTTGAAGAGAATTAAAAAAAAACTTTTCTAGGAAGCGTGTTTTCTGAGAGGGATAAATAGGGTTTTGAATCAAACATGGCCTGCGTGGGCCGCATCCATCTTGAATGGAACGCAAGCAGGTGACGTAGACAATCCGTTGGTTAACTTGTGAACAGAGCCGACAGTGCCGGCAACCACGAGTATCCATGTGCTGCGCGAAATATCAAACATGCACACTGTTACTGTTGCTAGTTCAGACATCAGAGTTTCGGACCGAACAGTCCGATAATGCGTTGTCATCGCTACCCTTGAGGAGGCACGATTGCACGACTCAACAAACAGTGCAGCCCCCTGATGCAGTCCCTGCGGCACAGATCTCCGAGGGTCAAACGGGCCGTAACTAACCCAGATGCGATCTCATAGGCCGGGACGGAACTGCAACGCCAGCTTAACTGTACAAGTGTACATTATACATACACCTTTGACGTAGTCACGGTCTCACGGAGCATGCTGCTTGTTGCGAATAGCAGTACAGTACGAAGTCGCCTTCCGATAACTGATAAGCAATCTTTGTCATCATATCCTCTTATGTTTTTCCCCATCTCGTCCACGTTTTCCTCTGACTGCCTTGGCAAGCTGTTCCTGCCTCGGTGCGCATCTTGATCCTTCTTTTCTTTCCTTTCACGTTGTGCTGAAGGTTCGATGACTAGAAATCGTCTCTAGTGCTGCTGGTTGCATCATGGGTCAGAGCAAAAGGCAGTGGCCGCTGCGCACTGACTTGCCGCATTGCATGCTTGACGGGAGCATGATGGCATGAACACGCACCGTTTCTCTCTGCATGGCTTCCCCGGCTGCTGTGTGGGCTGCATGCGCAGTTGCGCACATCGCAATCTGAACTTCTACTGGATTGAAAATATTTTGCCTAATCTTGGACTAGTTGTACTAGCCGACATTTGGTGACCTAGAAACAGAGTGATGATCGGCTTTGCGAGAATCAATTACTCTGACCTGGTCAAACCCCCCGCGAGCTTTCGCTTTTGTGCTGGTCAAAGTCCTTGCTGGCAATACACCATCTGCGCCCGCGCCATCCGACGCCTACTTGCCTAGACTTGTGGCGCTCTTGCTTTGGTTCCACGAGCACTGTGGGTGAACGCTGGGTCACTGGATCCTGTGGACTTTGTTGGACACGGCCGTGCTTCAGATTCATTGCCCGCATCCGTAGCGTAGCCGTGTGGACGCGCTTCCTGATTTGCTTTCCCTTTCCTTGACCTGGTGGCTCCATGAGACCATGACCACGTGACGACGTCACACGCGTCGCCGTCTGATCCAGCGCGTGGTCGTCATGGCGGACCGAGAAAGTAGTGGGATGGTTTCGGTGTCGGTCAGGGTCTCGCAGGTTTCTGTGTGCCAAGGATGCGCAGTGCTCGGGTCCGGCTTGTTTGGTTCCTCGTGTTTGATTTCCGAGCTAGATCGGTTCTGTGTATGGTTTGAGTGGTTCCATGCATGTCAAACCATACGGTTTGGTTCTATGAGGTCAGAACGAAACTAGGCCTTTTTGGCATGGAACGAGGACAAATCATGCCGGGTTTCAAACCCTTCCAGGCCTAACCGAACAAATATTGGCCTAACCGAACAAACATTTTGGGTGGATTGTGATTGATTCCATACCGAGATATTACATGTGGTTTGAAACTCATTCTATGACATTCCATGCTAAAACGAAGAAGGCTAAATAATTCTCGTGATGAACGCCTGATTATGAATTTAGCAGTACGTGGCACGTTGTTTTTTTGGAGGGAGAGTTTTTTTTATCCTGAAGGAGGGTCCGAGTTGAGACTTGAGAGGGGGAGGGAGGATCATGAAGCGTTTGGTTTCTGTATCTGGGTTTGGTTGGGCTCCAATGTCTATAGCCTTGGTCGAAAGGGAGAAAAAAAAGGCTTCCTGCACGCCAGTGTGAAATACTGAAATGTTCTCGCCCCTTCGCGTTTGATTTCTGTCCCTGGCTGACTCCGATCTGATCCGCCACGAGAGGATTTCAAGCTTCTTCATATTTGCATACGTCCCGGCCTACCATCTGCTTGTGGCACTGACACCTAGTTTTTTCGCAATGCCCAGCTAGCAGCAACAGCCAACGGTTGCTGCGCGCGGAGCTGACCTGGCCGCGGCGGCACGAGGTGGTGGTGGGCGTGGCGCGGGGCCTGCTGTACCTCCACGAGGACGCGCACACGCCCATCATCCACCGCGACATCAAGGCGAGCAACATCCTCCTCGACGACCGGTGGGTGCCCAAGATCGCCGACTTCGGCATGGCCCGCCTCTTCCCGGAGGCCGGCGACGGCCGCTCCCGCGTCCACACCCGCGTCGCCGGCACCAACGGGTACATGGCGCCCGAGTACCTCATGCACGGCGACCTCTCCACCAAGGCCGACGTCTTCAGCTTCGGCGTCGTCGTCCTCGAGATCGTCTCCGGCCGCAAGAACTCCGCCTTCGTCTCCCCCGACTTCCAGACCGACAGCCTCCTCGAATACGTACGTATGTGTGCTAGATAATCATCAGTGCCAGCACAGTCGTGTTACCCTATGCTCGTTTCCTGATCTTTCTTCTGTGTTGCAGGCGTGGAGGCTCTACAAGAAGGGTCAGAGCCTGGAGTTGCTTGACCCCGCCGTCAAGTCGTCGGCCGTGCCGGAGCAGGTGGAGCTGTGCGTGCGCATCGGGCTGCTGTGCGTGCAGGCCGACCCGCGGCTACGGCCGGACATGAAGCGCGTGGTGATCATCTTGTCCAAGAAGCAGAGCACGCTCGAGGAGCCGACGCGGCCGGGGGTGCCTGGGTCGCGGTACCGGCGGAGGCCACACGGCCTGCGCAGCTCGCACTACTCTGCGGGATCGTCATCCGGCACCAGCTCACTGTCGACGTCCGCGACGTCGCACGCGTCGGCGTCGCCGTCGGCATCGGCGTCGAACGCGATGACGACGTCGAGCATGAGGAGCCCTGGCGGTTTGCCATCGCACCGAGAAGAGCAGGAGTAGCAGCAGAGCAGCAGGGGCGATCGAGCCCAAATGTACATTTGTCAATTCTTACCTTCTCTCCCCCTCCGTTTGTTCGTGCTGACAGTGTAGGGCAGGTATAGATGGCATGATTATTTTGCTAGCGGGTAGGATCTAGCTATTGGATTGGATTAAATTAGGGTCAATGTTTGTTGAGATGGAGCAATGGAAATATTTATCGATCCATACATGGAAGATTCAGGAATTGTGCATAAAAGATTGAGAGCGACAAAAATTCCGTGTTTATTCTCGCAAAAATTATCTGTGTCATCATTGGGTCAAGTTATTGGGTCAAAAATTGACGACGCCATCTTCCCGATTGTTCTTGACGACGATTTCCATATTAGTCACAGAGCGAAGTTGCAGGCGGGCAGCTGCTTGTGCTGTCGGAGTGGGTGATAGCTGCGATTGCGTTGCAGCGACCAATGTATAGATCGGCCTCAGACACCAAGCGCAGCTATCAATTATCGCCAGCGATGATGACATTGAAAACCGGTTATATAGCCTTCTCTAATAAGCAGATCTACAATGAGATCAGGACTGCTTCCAGTTGCCACTGCAACTTGCTCCCTCCGTTTCAAAATAGTAGCGATTCTGGGTGTCATTTTAAGTGTAAATTCATGATATCTTCTACAAATCTAGACATATATTTGTCTAGATTCATATCATCTTCAACGACGAATATGATAAAAAGACATGATGACTATGAACGGAGGGAGTATGTTGTTTGGTGCTATGCATCACCGCAGTGGACTATTATCATGATATGTGTCATGGCTCAATACTATAGAGTCAAATCTGAACCGTTTGATGGCAGATTGGATGGCTGAGATTCTGGGTGGGGCTTAAGCTGCAGTGGCATTTGCCGCCGCCGCCGGCCCGCATGAGATCTCACTGTTTGCTCACAGTTCTCACAATGATATCACTGATTCAGCCAAGTGCAATCGGTAATAAGGATTTTTTTCTCCGCCCGGATCATGCGTGTTTGAGTGGGTGGGCGCGCAGAGGGGACGCGGGGTGGGTGGGTGGGGGCGCAAGAAGCTAATAAATATATTCCATGATTATTTGCAAATTAATAAAATAAATCGATAATTTAAGTCTTCTGCTCATTAAAACTATTCAAAAGAAAATCAATAAAAAACTAACCATCTAAATCTCTTTCATCGAGCACGCTTCTCTTATAAAAACGGAAGACAATCAATACATTTCATGAAAAGAGACCATACAGATGAAAACAATCATTTTAAATCCCTTCTGCTATCACGTTTACTTATAAGTTTCTTTTAAGCGATTGACCGAATGGAATACTTTTTTGCTGATATGTACTTTTTTCTAATTGGATGATTGACTATTAATTGAGTGATTTATGAATATTTGTATTAGTTTTGATGATAGACAATATAAAAAGATTTGTTCGCTAACATCTAATTTAGCTACTTGGATGACCATCAATTGAGTGACTTAAAATTGGTTCAATAATTTTGCATTGTCGATAGACTAAATAGAAAGGAGTATTTGTTGGCGACATTAGGTGATAGACCATTAATTGAGTAATTTGTTATTTATGCTCAAATTTTCACGGAGAAGAGCTATTAGCAAGGATGGGGGGTAGGTAGGCCAAGGATGGGTGACAGAAACATCGTGATTTCATTGAAGCATTTTATAAGTGTTGGCTTCATCTACGTATTTCTATCCCACTACACTGCACAACTGCAAATAGAGGTAGAGTTGAGTCTCTCCGAAAATGGTAGTTGCTAATAGAATGAGATTTAATGAACATGCCATTTCAATCAGAATTATTACATTATAGCATATACGAACATTAAGCTACAGGTTTAGCCACAGGAAACTCAGTACCATTGTACTCGCCAAAACATTTCTTTACAGTAGAGATGAATGAGGAAACACATTACCATTTTCTAGGGACGAAGCCAGGATTTAAGAATTAGGGGGGCCAGCTACGTTAATTCATAGAACTAACAATAAACATATAGCTAATTTCTTTGGTATGTTTAAGCTTTCTAATAGGAAAATGAAGACCATGAGGGGGCCATGGCCCCCGCTGGTCCCCCTACTGGCTTCGTCCCTGCCATTATCGGCCATTTCTTCACTGCACGTCTTTTCAAAACCGACAAGGAATACGTATTTCCCTGTGCGCCGAAAAAACTCTCAAGGAAAGTATACGCTCATGGGGAAAATCAGATTCCAGTAGCAGTGACAAGTACAGTGGCCGTGATCAGATCCATGTTAACAATGGTACAGGTATGAGAATTAATACTATTGGGCATACTAACTTGCATACACCCATGTCAAGAATTCATATATGAAACATATTCTTCATGTTCCTAGCACTCATAAAAATCTTGTTTCAGTCCGTCGGTGCATCAGATAACAATGCATTCTCACCTAAATTCTTGGTCATTGAGGATAAGGAAACGAGGAAACTATCCGCTTACAGCAAGCTCAGTAGGTGAAGGTTCAAGCAAGCAACCATATGGAGTCCATTTCCGAATGGCATAGTTGATTAGGTCGTCCTACTTTTCCCATTGTTTAGTTAATCTAGTTCCTAGAAACAATAATCTTTCTCTCTCATAATGAAAGTGACGAGACTACATTTGTGATCCGTATAAATGGCTAAAAGTCATAAATCGCCCTAGAACAGGTAATAACAAATGTCTCGGCTTTTAGTACTGGGTTCTAGATCAGAACTAGGACTGAATATGGTCGATCTTTCGTTCCGATTTGTAACACCAACTAGGACTAAAAGTTTTCATCAAAAATATTTTAAATTCGAGGAAGGCCTACCATCTCACATAGACAATATTTGAATTTGACAGGAGATGCTTTCTTTTAAATTCCTGTGGAGACTCTTTTAGTCAAAGGCCTCCATCTTTATGCACATTAGTACTGGGTCTGAAGTTGCTGAGAGCCTGAGACTAAGACGATTGGTGTGCAGTTTTGTAGTAGTGTGTGCATATTCATGAAAATAATTGTTGCAGTGTTCAGGCGAATTTATAACCTAGTAAATAGAAGGAAAAATCCATATTACTCCCCTGAACTATAAGCAAAGTCTATATAACCCCCTAAACTATCTTTTGATTCATTTCACCCCCCTAAACTATGTAACTTGGTCTATTCTACCCCCTAATACAAATTATCTTTTTTATTTCTCCATACATAAGTTGAATATTAATTTTAAATTTTGCCTGATTATAGTAAACATCATAGTGTATATGAAAAATATATTATGAATTTTTCGTTATTAGTTTTTGTATAATTTTGCATCTTAAGGATTAATTAATTATTAAATATATTAACCTATCAAAAGAATAACAAAAAATCATTTTATATGTTTCTACCATGCATTATAATGTCTACTATCATCTCACAAAATTTGAACATAATATGACACTTTTATATGAAAAAAAAGAAATTGTGTTAGCGGGTAAAATAGGCTAAATGACATAGTTTAGGGGGTAAATTAAACCAAAAGATAGTTTAGGGAGTTATGTAGACTTTGCCTATAGTTCAGGGTAGTAATTTTGACTTTTTCCTAAATAGAAAATAGGGGTAGGTCACTTACCTTTGAAAAACTAGTCACGATTTATGATGATGATCATAATAAAAAGTACCACTGCTACAAATTAACAGCAAAACGTTTGAAGTTAGAGTCGCTTATTAACATAACAACCTGCATGCGCAATAAATATAAACCGAAGAAGCCACGATTATATAGCAGAAAAAGGGTTAACGAATATCAGAAATCTTATAATTTTACAAAGCCACCCCTTCAACAGCCATCACCGTAGCTATACTCTCGCAGCACCCCCTGCCGTCTCAGGAGTAGCCAAGTTTAAGCTCAAGATCCAGACGCTCTTCCGCTCCATCGCCATGGCTGCAAGCTCCCATCCTCAACTCCAAGTTCTTCACATCGAAGTCCTTTGTCGTAATGGTCATTGCAGAGGAACGGGAGATGCCCAACTTTGCCGTTGGCATAGCCAACGAGCCCCCATCGCTGGCAGCACCGTGCGTGCGACAGCACCGACAACCTGAGCTCAAGAGATCAAGAACTGTGGGGCTAGGGTTAGGGTTTGGAGGGGGGACGAGACGGTGTGACGAGCACTGGTGGTGGATCAGCCTGGCCCTGTCCATCCTGTGGACATTCATGTGACCTCCCAACCCTTGTGCTGACCTGAACTCCCTCTTGCAATACCCGCAGGTGTGGGAAGAGGAGGAGGATGACCTTTTCTGTTGCGGCGGCCATGAGGAGGCGGCCAAGCTGAAGTTGTCGCTGCGCGATAGCTGCTGCAGCTTGATGTGGCCGCCATCTCTCTCCATAGGCGTGACCTTGGGGAATGACTGGATGGAGACTAGGAGGAGAGAGCTATAATCAAAGCTGAGCTAGTTGAGCTACACGAATGGCAATATGGCATATATATAGACATGCAGGCAAGAGGATATGTGGTTACATGTGTTTGCTAATAATGAGTGTACACACATGCAGGACATGATGCCACATCAGCCAGCCATATAGAAGAAACAGGTGTAATAACCAATGAGGGGATATCATTACCGGAAAAAGGCATTCATCAGTAACATTAGTGCCACTTGGACTTTGATCCGGTACTAATGTGTCAATTTGGTACTGGGCGGGACACACATTATCCCTGAGAGTTGTTTAATATCGGTCCGTGTTTTTGCGTGACTTGTGCGGGTCTCATAGCGGGTTTAATTTTTTCTTTATTTTTCTGGCATGGAACCATTTAGTACCGATCGGTATTAACGTCTTGGTAATAAATGGTCTTGCATTTAGAACTGAAAGAGTGGTACCAATTGGGAAACGGGAACTAATTAACCATAGTAAAAAAGTAGTCTAGGGACACTGCATATAGAAAATATATTATTTGTAGGTGGTTTTGAGATAATTTCTCGTACCATAAACCCTCTCGTTCTACCTTAACTGTACTGTACCGTCGCATGTTTACAGATGCTACTTTAATTTGCAACCATTTTAAACCATTCTATTCGTCTCATTAGGATTGCCCCAGGTGGAGGAGCTAGAGGGACGTCATTTGCAGGATCGTATACGTACGAGTGGGCAGTCCAGAACTGGGTTGGGGTAGGAGCCTACGATCAAGTCATAAGTGGGTTCTGCGTGTATATGGATCCCCTGGCCGGGGCCCGTTCCCTCTCAGCTCTTCGCTGCTGCAACATAGACACCGGGACGTGCGTGTGATCCACTACTGCATACACCCACACAAATATATTCTCTCAACCTGTACAGTGTACATGTCGATGGACATCCCGGACATGCTCACCCGGCGCTCAGCTCGCTCGTGAATTGAATCTCGCAGGGTGTAGGCTGCGAGGTAGCCAGCAGGCGCCTCTGGCTCGCTACTCCGGCTAGCTACAGTGTCTGCACCCATGCAGTGCAGCCGTGAAGCTAGGGGCTGGGCGGGCTATACAAGAGGTCTCCTTTGACTGCACACATCAGCATTATCGCCGACCGATCCACACACACACACTCACGGTCGCATCGCACGCATGCAGCTTCTTCAATTTTCCTCGTCGTGTGGTGCACAGCACACGGATCAATGCATGCATGCAGTTGCATTGCCTGGTATTTTTTTTACACAGCCATGTCGTATAATAAGCAGCAGCATGCAGGAAACAAAATAAACTCTCCACCAAATTCTTTTTTTTTTTTGCGGGTAACTCTCCACCAAATTCTACCACAAGAAAAAAAACTAACATTAGGATACAAGGATGAGCTCTTCCCCTCGACATGTCTGGTTCCCTAAGGTTGATTTCCTCTTTGATCATTGTCGCCGCCCATATCAGACGTCGCATCTCTCGGCCCAACAGCGCGCGGCACCGGCCGGCAACAGCCACATGTGAGGACTGAGAGGTTCAGCGAAGCGTGTACTTGTCGGGGGTTTTCTTTTCACTTCCCTGGTCCTGATCTGTCCTGGGGGTCAAATTCTCGCTGCTGCTCGTTCCCTCGGAGCCGGGCCGGGTCTGCATGGCGCATTGGCGCATCAGCTGTATGTACTAGCTCGCAGCGGCTCGTTGTTGTTGTTGGCCGGGTGCGCGCAGCGACTGGGAAGTAGGAGCAACGCAGCATATATACAGTCTGAGCGCGTCCCGGCGTAGGAATCGGATCGATCCGGGACGACGTGCGGGTGCCGGTATAGATCAGTGAAAGTGTGGTACTAAGTTGTTAACGGAGAGGGGATGCTCCTCGATTGCACGCGGGCAGGATTCCTTGTACGGTGGCAAGGCAACTCATGTTCTCTCATGCCGTACATACTAAACTAGTAGCTAGCTCTGCGTCAGCTTACGGCTGGCCACGCGTTCACTCGATGTCTCTATCCCACGCCACACCACTGCACGGCACCACATCACGGCGAGTCGGTGAACGATGGTAACACCAGGGCCGGCTCTATAATTTAAATTTTAGAGGTCTCTGGACAAGCACAAAAATAAGGACCTTTGAATTAATTTTTAGTGTCAAAATTATAGAAGTTATTACAAATAATAAAAATTCCTTTACGAAAACATAAATATGACAACAGTGCAACATAAAATAAGGGCCTGTAGGTCTTTTGGGCTGGTTTTATGACTTGTGAATACATTTATATTTACTAAACACATATATTATGTTGGGCCGCTGGCTCCATGGGCCCCCGGCCGTTGGCCCCGGTGCCCCCCCCCACACAGTAGAGCCAGGCCTGGGTAACACAACACCAGAGATAACGTTTGGGGTTTTGAACTTTATGAGGAGGGTAGATGCACATCATGGCAACATCATTAAATTTTGGATAGTATTTTTAAGCAATTTTTAGGTACTCCAGGAACATGAGAGCGTGTGACCCACTTGCTACATAACACACACATTAACATCACTCGGAGGGGAAAAAAGAAGGGACTTGAAAAACCGAATTGAATTGTAACAAATAATGTACTCCTCCGCCCCTAAATAACTGTCTTTCTCGCTTCCCGAGAAACAACTACGGCCAATTATATATAAAAATATATTAAAATTTATGGTACAATATAAATATCATTAGATAGATATTTAGATCTAGTTTTTTATAAAAATATTTGAAAACTTAAATGTTGCACGTATTTTCTACAAATCGAGTCAAACCTGCGGCACGCACACCAACGACGATAGTTAAAAAGGGGTGGAGGGAGTACATGCGATATCAAACATATGCAATATTGCCTTCTTTTTTCCCTGTAGATACTGTTGTTGATCTATCAGACACCTAGACCTCCGTTCTCTCTCTTAATCAAATACCTGCTCCACTTTATTTGCCAAACAAAATGCACTGACAGGCAGGTGGAGCATAAAAGATCACAAGGGCTTGTTCATGGGCAATCTATTGGGCCGTTCAATGAGCAAAAGAGTGAAGATGTGAGCTCATCTCGGCTCGGTGCAGCCCAACAAGAGCTCGGCTCGGTGGTGCAGCTCATTACCTTCAGGCCTTCACCAAGCCAAGCGGCCAAGCCCAACCACCACATAGCGGAAGGCCTCATCGGACAGAAAAGGCAGAGACAAATAAGAGGGGGACTTGCTAACGCCCAGACGTCCAGGCGCAGCATCGGACAGTGTTACAACTTACAGGTCGAGTGAAACATGCAACATAATAAATTTTGCAATATGCAATTGAAAGTTTGAAACATTGCAACGTTCGAGTGAAACATGCAACAACGAAATATCCCCGAGCAGAAACATTGAAACAATGAAAATATTTCGACATTGAAATATTGCAACAAAATCAAATTTTGCAACATTCAGATAAACATTGAAACGTTAAAACATCGCAATAAGCGTTCATTCACGTGTTAATTTTGCAACATGGCAACAGAGGAAGAATAGACATTGCAACATTCATCTGATTTTTTTACTACCGCCCGAACGACCAAGCGAGAGCATTCACAACATCGGACGGTACTGCGTGCAACATCAGACACATGCTACGTGCAACATCAAGTCAATTTCTGAAACATTTGCAACAATAAAACAGTGAAACAGTGAAACATTTGCTCCAGATTTTTGAAACATTGAAATATTTGCTCTTGATTTCTGAAATATTTACTCTTAACTTACGAAACACTGCAACGATAGAATATTGAAACATTTGCAACATTCATGTGAAACATTGCAACATTAAGAAAGAGAGCGTCCGATTGTTTCCCTAGCTGTTGGAAGTCAGTTGCGTAGCATTACCGAATAAGAGGAGTCAACTTTTCAGATAGAAAAGGCAGAAAAGACTTCATCAAACAGAAAAGGTGGAGAAAAATAGGAAAATGTTATTCTTAACTCCCTAGACTTTATCCCAAGTCTATATTTTCACCCTGGAGTAAAAACATGAACATTTTGACTCCTCGAACTAAGAAAACTAGTGTGACTGGCCTCCCCGAACCTCCCCTAACCGCTTTTGTCCTAGTTGGCACCATGTCGACGTGTCCTTCGGCCGACGATGTGTCACTAGGACCCACCTGTCAATCAAAGCGTCCGCACGGTGAAACATTACAATATTCCTAGATGAACTTTTCTTTTTTGCAAAAGCTCGGGGTCAATTCGGCCATGGCGGCCAGTGGCTCCTACCAGCCAAACTCACTGGAACTTTGGTGAGCTAGGGGCCTAGGCAAAATGGGTGAAAATGAGAAGAGGACAAAGGGGTCTGGTTTGAGTTGCTCACCATCGACGAGGACAGGCTGTGGTGGCCAGATATCAGTTAGCGACGGTGTCGGCCCAGTCTTCACGCGGTGAAGGTGAAGCTTCTCCCATGACTAGTGGGGAATGGTGGAGAAGATGCAGCATGGCAGGAGATCCATCCTTGGGACGTTGTTGGTTTGGTTCGCTCTAGTGGCCACCGTACGCAACGAATTGAGCACGAGGGACCAGTGGACGACTGGCGACAATGATGACCGTAATTGGTGCACGCGAGAGTAAAGAATGTCATGGCGTGGTGGGTTTGTTGCGGTTGTGCCCAAGCGTGGCGAATCGAGCGAGGAAGATCGACGATGGTGCTTTGCTTATTCGATACATGGGAGAGTAAGGGAGGCTTGTGCGGCTATTCCGAGAGGATGCCTGGCGTATGTGGAGTGATTCCTCGACGTGGACGTTGGGGTGCCTGCGCCATGCTGGTGGTGGTGAGTGGTGACGACAAACGGGTAGCAAGGGGGTGACGTGTGCGCCTAGTGGGGGGCCTAGTAACACTAACAGGTGGGTCCTAGCGACACATTGGCACGTGACATGGTGCCAGACTGCCAGTTAGGATAAAACCAAGGTGGAATGGGGGTGAGGAGTCCACATGATCAGTTTTCATAACTAAGGAGTAAGAATGGCCGGTTTTCAACTCCAGGGCGAAAGCATGGACTCAGGCCATAGCTTTTTTTTTTTTCGAATCACAATACAATCAAAGACGCTCACACATACGCGTACATACTCACCCTTATAAATACATGTATGCAACTTTATCTTTATAAGCACCTCCAAGAGACTGAGAGTTCATGTGAAGCAGTTATGATTTTTTTTGAATGTATACTGTCCAATGTTCAAATAAAAAACTAAATTTTAAATTTCAGCCTTGCGTTGATTATTTGAGCACCATGATGTCTCTTAATGAAAAAGGTCCTAGCATAGAAGTCTTGTCGAGATCTACAATTGTCGTGTAAAGTTTATCTCCATACGAGTTTATATGATTTAGTTATGATTTTATGAAACTGTGAGGTCAAAAGAATAGAAATTCCGCAAGTTGAACCGAGTAGATCCGTACTTTTTATTTGTGTATTTATTTTTAAAGAATCGTAAAATATAAGAATTTAAAATTTGGAGAAGCCTTTTCTTAGAACTACAAAAATTCGAAGAAGGCTGGCCACGGCCAATTTGGAAGCCCAGATAACCAATCGTTTACTGGGCCGAAAAGCCTTAAAGCCTTGTCCGCATTTGCACTGTAACAAAGCATAGCCGCCTACCGCATAGCTTGGGATAAACGCAGTCCATAGACCGCAAAGACACAGCCCCGCCCAGTCAGTCATTCACGCACACCGAGGTTCCCGGGCCCACTGCGACTTCGTGCACCGGGTCCACGCAGACCCCCTTCGCCGGGGCGGCGAAAGATCTGAGCCGCGACGGGCTCGAGCGCCGGCGAGCGCTCGCCCACCCCGGCCTATAAGAACCGGTCCCCCGTCTCCTCTCGCGTCTCAGAGCCCGGCCGCGGGATGACGTGGCGTACCTCGACACCACCTCCACCTCACTGAGCCCCGCGGTCTCCGACCAACACCAAGCTTCCAAACCCTAGCGCGGGAGGAGGAGCTTCGGGATGGCGAAGGCGAGGAAGCAGAAGGGTGAAGGTGGCGGTGCAGGCGGAGGCGCCACCGTGCTCCACCAGAAACTCTGCGTCTCCATCGACATGGAGAGCCAGCTGATCTACGGGTGAGCCGCGCCGCAGCTTTAAATGCGCCGAAATTGCTGCGACCCCCCTCCCCTGGTGCGCGTGCCATGAGCTTTTGTGCGGATTTAGCTGCTCTTCGGGGTTGCATAGCGGGGGGCGGGGTTGAGGCGCGAGGATTAGGGTTTGGAGTTGTGGACGAGGGCACAAATGTTGCGAGCTTTTGGGCTTGTGTACTGGAGTTAAAATGCTCCGGTTGATTTGTAAGAGATATGGTTCAATTTGTCCGCGTGCAAAAATCAGAGTTGTCAGATTTGGTGGCACAATGTGATTGCTCGGTATTATTTTGAAGTTGATGCAGCTCCCTGAGTAGTGAATTGTGCAATGTGGTTCCTTAAGAAATATATATTCAGCTTTACTCTTCTACTTTTGGCTACTCATTTTTTGTTGTTGGTGTTCCTAATGTCAAAATCCTGTCCAACTGCTATTGTAAAACAATCCCATTAGTATTGTTACAGTTTGGTTTAGCTGATATAGCCATGCATGCTATGATGCTTCATGTTATGGCAGTTCCTCCTTTAGCAACTGATTTCTTTACCTCATGCTTAGTATATTCATAGAGTGGAGGGTGCTAATTATTAGGACACTGCTGAAAGAGCCAATTTATCATCGTGTGAACCCTGAGCTGTATATGTCACCGCATAAGTTATCCCTGTGAAAGTTGAGTGAATGCGATTGATCGTTTGCTGCCGTTGTGCATTTTAACCACTTTATTTAGTCCGCTATATGTACCTGTGAAATCATTATTTTTTTTTGTAAATGCTATATTTTGTGAAGGTTCAGTGCTTTGTTTTCATACATATAAAATATGTTTCCATGGTTCAATATGTTCATGAAAGATATCTTTAACTTTCTCATTGAAACTAGTTTACTCGATTTGAGCATTCGAAGTAGAAGGATTGCATTGCCTCTAATCTACTGTGTGGAAAATGAGTAAAACATATACATGTGTGGTCTTGATTATATGTCGGAAAAATGCATATATTTCCTTGTAATTTTTGTTGAGAAAATATCAGTGAATGTGGGCTTAGTAGATGAGTGCACTGTAGCCTTTTACAATTACGTGAGTTGGTATAGTTGTCTCCTGTCTGGCTTGACATCTTTTACAAGTTGCAGTAGTTTTGATTATTCGCGCAGCCTGTCGAGGATGTATTTGTTTTCTGACTTTTAATGCTAGATTAGGTAATAACTGCAGAATCTTGGAACATAATAAGGCACAAACATATTGATCCTTCGGTGAATTGCATTTAATTTATGTACATGTACCACCTGCATTTTGTTTGAGGTATTAGTTATTTTTTGTTGTATTACTCATTGCTGTCTGATTGAACAATAAATGGTCAAGTTGCTATGATAGTGGAGAACCAAGTTTAAGGTTTAATAAAAATAATTATTGGAGACTAGCCTGGATGAACTTTTGCTGTCCATGCTGCCAATATGACTTTGCGGGACCTCACAGAATATGTTTTTTGGTCTATTCATTAGGTACACCGAGATGAAAGTTCTTCTAGCTGATAACGACACATTTGCTCTACATGCTGACAATATGACAATCAGGAGCATTCTGGTGGATGGTGAAAGTGTCGAGTTTGACTATTCCCCTGATTGGAAAAATGAAGATAATCAACAAAATTGGTCTTCAGTATCATGTTTGAAGACTGCTGCTGATGCTGCATGCTCAACATATACTTCGGCTCTAAATCGAGAAGCTGTACCACATCTTATTGTGTCATATGAGAGATCAGTCAAGTCAATAACTGAGCAACAGTTAGAAGAAAATAGTGAAAAGCATGAAGAAAGTAGTGAAAGACCTGAAGAACATGGTGGGAAGCCCATTCAAACTTCTGATGATAAAATTGTTAATGTCTGCAATGGTTCTGTGGTGGAAGAACAAAAGGAAAATGGAAGTGAGAAGGGCAAGGAAAATGGAATCGAAGCTGAAAACGAAAAGGTAGAATGAGGTTTTTATTAATAAACATTGGTTACCAGGTATTTGCACATATGGATATGTTGTAGAAATGATGCCTCATCGCAATAAATTATAGGTGAAGAATATAAAATTGGTTCACATAGATTATATTTTGGAGAAGGCTGAAACTGGCGTTCACTTCGTCGGCAATGTTCTGCATAGCAGTAGTCAACTCAGGCGGGCACATTGTTGGTTTCCTTGCATTGATAGCACCACTCAACGCTGTCCGTAAGTTAAATTTGTTTCTTCTCTGGTTGCGAATCTTGGCATTATGTTTTCATTTGCATGTTAATAATTCTTTTTATATAATATCCAGATTTGACCTAGAGTTTACAGTTAGCACGGATTTAATCGCTGTCAGCAACGGTGACTTACTTTACCAGGTATACATTCAATCTTGATTGCTGATGGGGTTCTAGAGGCAAAATAGTCATTAAATTCCTTTAACTTTTATAAATTGACACGAAGGGATCTCTTTTAGTTTCTAGTACACGTACTATCACAGTTTGTTAGCAAGTATTTCTTTGTGAGTTTTACATGATTTTGTGATCTTAGGATTTCTTATTCCAATTCTGCTTTTGCTACATCATGCAGGTCTTAAGCAAGGAAGATCCTTCCAAGAAAACTTATGTGTATAAATTGAACACTCCAGTTAGTGCACAGTGGATATCATTGGTTGTTGGGCCACTTGAAGTTCTCCCTGATAGTAATGACATAAGTGTTTCACACATCTGTTTATCCCCTGCTTTGTCAAAGCTTCAGAACACCATCACATTTTTCCACGATGCATACAGGTGCTAATCAAATAGTAAATGTGAAAAATGCTTATTTGCTGTTGATATTACTAGTATCTCGATAAGCTGCTTTTTGGAACTGATTTCCAAATTTGTGCTTTAGTGATAACTGTTTCTGTTGTAATTTTTGCAGCTGTTATGAAGACTATCTTGCTGCACAATTTCCCTTAGGTTTGTACAAACAGATTTTTCTTCCACCTGAAATGACTGTATTACCAACAAGCTTAGGAGCCTCGACATGCATATTCAGTTCAGACATCTTGCATGATGAGAAGGTCATAGATCAGGTGCGTGTGCGTCTCTCTCTCTTGTTTTATTTCCCTTGCAGGTTGACCAACAATTTGACATCTTTCTTTCATGACATGTGAATGTGCTAATTATTTGAGCATGCTTATCAATTGTGGTAATTCACTATTGTGCTATTTTCCTCGTTATCCTTTCTGTTTTCCCATCCCCTCTTGCTAGTTCATGTAACAACAGCAAGGACTGCAATAAGGCATAAATTCTTCTATTAGTGGAAGGTCTGGTTTCCACCAGTATTTTGTGTTTCAAATATTTGCATGCTGCTGCTGCATACTTTCCTGTATGAGGGCAGTTAGCTTGGCACCTCCAGCAGAGGGCAGTAAATATATTTATGATGAACTTTTGTCATATTGCAGTAGTTCTGCATGCCTGTGCGCCTTACATTTTTTTTGTTCTTGTATATTGCTTTGAGAACCTGTCATCCTTAGATAGGAGAGTGAAAATCTGCAATCTATGTGCCTAAACCACGGCCCACTGTTACTGTTACTTCTTCTTACTAGGGATAACATGCTGTTTACTCTTTTATCCCCTTAATTAGCTACTCTTAGTAATGCTCTGTAAACCTGCATTCCAGTATGGGCAAGTTCATGTTAGTTTTTCTAACTAATTTGTAAATAGTTCAGATAATTGGCACAAGGATCAAACTAGCATATGCCCTTGCAAAGCAATGGTTTGGAATATACACAAGTGCAGAGGAGCCCAATGATGGTAATTCATCTCAATCTGTTAATTTACGTAGCTATTGCTCGTTATTACACTCATAAAATATTATTGACAAATAATTTCCTGCTGGAGCAGAATGGCTGTTAGATGGTTTGGCTGGTTTTCTTACTGAGTTATTTATCAAGCGTTTCCTAGGGAATAACGAGGCACGGTATAGGCGTTTCAAGGTTTGTCTTACAAAAAACTCATATTATGCGTTTTGTTCTACTGAATGAAATTTGGAATTTGATTCAGTAGGATCCCTTAGATTTATTATATTATACTTTATAATGATATTAAATTTTTCCATATTTGTTTCAGACCTAATTCAGTGAGATCCTTTAATAATGTTTAAAAAACTTGACCAAACTAGGACTTATGTGGCATTATAAATAGGAAGAAATAGGGACCCAAATTTGACTTGAAGAGGACTCAAACTGGGGTTATGCAAATTTTTATTAGACAAACCTAAAAATTATTCATAGTTGAGTCTGAGAAAGTGAGAAATGAGAATATAAATGTCTTACTTTCCCAGCTATTATTGCGCTACAACTACTAAGGAAGGACGGAGTTGGAATATACTAAAATATTTTATATTAAGAATGAAAAAAGTGTTATCAAACTGTTGGTCTTTGGATGTCAGTATCAGAACAGTTGATATGATGTTCAGCACATATTTAGTTAGTCTTTTGCCCTATCCTTGGAAAAGTCTATTTTTGACCATCTAACTATCGCCGGAGTTTGGTTTGGCCATCGATCTTTGAAAACCGGTTAACTTTGACCATTGAACTATGAAAACTAGACAACTTTGGCCATCTCTCAGTTTTAAAGGTGGTTTTGCATATATGTGAATTTTCTAAAAATAATAAAATATGATTTAGAATCTAAAATTTCATACTAATTCATTTTAAATAAGAGAAATAAGGAAACGAGGAAACTATCCGCTTACAGCAAGCTCAGTAGGTGAAGGTTCAAGCAAGCAACCATATGGAGTCCATTTCCGAATGGCATAGTTGATTAGGTCGTCCTACTTTTCCCATTGTTTAGTTAATCTAGTTCCTAGAAACAATAATCTTTCTCTCTCATAATGAAAGTGACGAGACTACATTTGTGATCCGTATAAATGGCTAAAAGTCATAAATCGCCCTAGAACAGGTAATAACAAATGTCTCGGCTTTTAGTACTGGGTTCTAGATCAGAACTAGGACTGAATATGGTCGATCTTTCGTTCCGATTTGTAACACCAACTAGGACTAAAAGTTTTCATCAAAAATATTTTAAATTCGAGGAAGGCCTACCATCTCACATAGACAATATTTGAATTTGACAGGAGATGCTTTCTTTTAAATTCCTGTGGAGACTCTTTTAGTCAAAGGCCTCCATCTTTATGCACATTAGTACTGGGTCTGAAGTTGCTGAGAGCCTGAGACTAAGACGATTGGTGTGCAGTTTTGTAGTAGTGTGTGCATATTCATGAAAATAATTGTTGCAGTGTTCAGGCGAATTTATAACCTAGTAAATAGAAGGAAAAATCCATATTACTCCCCTGAACTATAAGCAAAGTCTATATAACCCCCTAAACTATCTTTTGATTCATTTCACCCCCCTAAACTATGTAACTTGGTCTATTCTACCCCCTAATACAAATTATCTTTTTTATTTCTCCATACATAAGTTGAATATTAATTTTAAATTTTGCCTGATTATAGTAAACATCATAGTGTATATGAAAAAATATATTATGAATTTTTCGTTATTAGTTTTTGTATAATTTTGCATCTTAAGGATTAATTAATTATTAAATATATTAACCTATCAAAAGAATAACAAAAAATCATTTTATATGTTTCTACCATGCATTATAATGTCTACTATCATCTCACAAAATTTGAACATAATATGACACTTTTATATGAAAAAAAAAGAAATTGTGTTAGCGGGTAAAATAGGCTAAATGACATAGTTTAGGGGGTAAATTAAACCAAAAGA
The DNA here is from genome assembly GCA_015342445.1 of Digitaria exilis. Classification (NCBI taxonomy): domain Eukaryota; kingdom Viridiplantae; phylum Streptophyta; class Magnoliopsida; order Poales; family Poaceae; genus Digitaria; species Digitaria exilis. The sequence continues at coordinate 74,869 of JACEFO010001897.1, forward strand.
TAGTTTAGGGAGTTATGTAGACTTTGCCTATAGTTCAGGGTAGTAATTTTGACTTTTTCCTAAATAGAAAATAGGGGTAGGTCACTTACCTTTGAAAAACTAGTCACGATTTATGATGATGATCATAATAAAAAGTACCACTGCTACAAATTAACAGCAAAACGTTTGAAGTTAGAGTCGCTTATTAACATAACAACCTGCATGCGCAATAAATATAAACCGAAGAAGCCACGATTATATAGCAGAAAAAGGGTTAACGAATATCAGAAATCTTATAATTTTACAAAGCCACCCCTTCAACAGCCATCACCGTAGCTATACTCTCGCAGCACCCCCTGCCGTCTCAGGAGTAGCCAAGTTTAAGCTCAAGATCCAGACGCTCTTCCGCTCCATCGCCATGGCTGCAAGCTCCCATCCTCAACTCCAAGTTCTTCACATCGAAGTCCTTTGTCGTAATGGTCATTGCAGAGGAACGGGAGATGCCCAACTTTGCCGTTGGCATAGCCAACGAGCCCCCATCGCTGGCAGCACCGTGCGTGCGACAGCACCGACAACCTGAGCTCAAGAGATCAAGAACTGTGGGGCTAGGGTTAGGGTTTGGAGGGGGGACGAGACGGTGTGACGAGCACTGGTGGTGGATCAGCCTGGCCCTGTCCATCCTGTGGACATTCATGTGACCTCCCAACCCTTGTGCTGACCTGAACTCCCTCTTGCAATACCCGCAGGTGTGGGAAGAGGAGGAGGATGACCTTTTCTGTTGCGGCGGCCATGAGGAGGCGGCCAAGCTGAAGTTGTCGCTGCGCGATAGCTGCTGCAGCTTGATGTGGCCGCCATCTCTCTCCATAGGCGTGACCTTGGGGAATGACTGGATGGAGACTAGGAGGAGAGAGCTATAATCAAAGCTGAGCTAGTTGAGCTACACGAATGGCAATATGGCATATATATAGACATGCAGGCAAGAGGATATGTGGTTACATGTGTTTGCTAATAATGAGTGTACACACATGCAGGACATGATGCCACATCAGCCAGCCATATAGAAGAAACAGGTGTAATAACCAATGAGGGGATATCATTACCGGAAAAAGGCATTCATCAGTAACATTAGTGCCACTTGGACTTTGATCCGGTACTAATGTGTCAATTTGGTACTGGGCGGGACACACATTATCCCTGAGAGTTGTTTAATATCGGTCCGTGTTTTTGCGTGACTTGTGCGGGTCTCATAGCGGGTTTAATTTTTTCTTTATTTTTCTGGCATGGAACCATTTAGTACCGATCGGTATTAACGTCTTGGTAATAAATGGTCTTGCATTTAGAACTGAAAGAGTGGTACCAATTGGGAAACGGGAACTAATTAACCATAGTAAAAAAGTAGTCTAGGGACACTGCATATAGAAAATATATTATTTGTAGGTGGTTTTGAGATAATTTCTCGTACCATAAACCCTCTCGTTCTACCTTAACTGTACTGTACCGTCGCATGTTTACAGATGCTACTTTAATTTGCAACCATTTTAAACCATTCTATTCGTCTCATTAGGATTGCCCCAGGTGGAGGAGCTAGAGGGACGTCATTTGCAGGATCGTATACGTACGAGTGGGCAGTCCAGAACTGGGTTGGGGTAGGAGCCTACGATCAAGTCATAAGTGGGTTCTGCGTGTATATGGATCCCCTGGCCGGGGCCCGTTCCCTCTCAGCTCTTCGCTGCTGCAACATAGACACCGGGACGTGCGTGTGATCCACTACTGCATACACCCACACAAATATATTCTCTCAACCTGTACAGTGTACATGTCGATGGACATCCCGGACATGCTCACCCGGCGCTCAGCTCGCTCGTGAATTGAATCTCGCAGGGTGTAGGCTGCGAGGTAGCCAGCAGGCGCCTCTGGCTCGCTACTCCGGCTAGCTACAGTGTCTGCACCCATGCAGTGCAGCCGTGAAGCTAGGGGCTGGGCGGGCTATACAAGAGGTCTCCTTTGACTGCACACATCAGCATTATCGCCGACCGATCCACACACACACACTCACGGTCGCATCGCACGCATGCAGCTTCTTCAATTTTCCTCGTCGTGTGGTGCACAGCACACGGATCAATGCATGCATGCAGTTGCATTGCCTGGTATTTTTTTTTACACAGCCATGTCGTATAATAAGCAGCAGCATGCAGGAAACAAAATAAACTCTCCACCAAATTCTTTTTTTTTTTTGCGGGTAACTCTCCACCAAATTCTACCACAAGAAAAAAAACTAACATTAGGATACAAGGATGAGCTCTTCCCCTCGACATGTCTGGTTCCCTAAGGTTGATTTCCTCTTTGATCATTGTCGCCGCCCATATCAGACGTCGCATCTCTCGGCCCAACAGCGCGCGGCACCGGCCGGCAACAGCCACATGTGAGGACTGAGAGGTTCAGCGAAGCGTGTACTTGTCGGGGGTTTTCTTTTCACTTCCCTGGTCCTGATCTGTCCTGGGGGTCAAATTCTCGCTGCTGCTCGTTCCCTCGGAGCCGGGCCGGGTCTGCATGGCGCATTGGCGCATCAGCTGTATGTACTAGCTCGCAGCGGCTCGTTGTTGTTGTTGGCCGGGTGCGCGCAGCGACTGGGAAGTAGGAGCAACGCAGCATATATACAGTCTGAGCGCGTCCCGGCGTAGGAATCGGATCGATCCGGGACGACGTGCGGGTGCCGGTATAGATCAGTGAAAGTGTGGTACTAAGTTGTTAACGGAGAGGGGATGCTCCTCGATTGCACGCGGGCAGGATTCCTTGTACGGTGGCAAGGCAACTCATGTTCTCTCATGCCGTACATACTAAACTAGTAGCTAGCTCTGCGTCAGCTTACGGCTGGCCACGCGTTCACTCGATGTCTCTATCCCACGCCACACCACTGCACGGCACCACATCACGGCGAGTCGTACGTACACACGCTGTATGTTGCTACCAGTAGCCTAGTACTATTTTGGAAGATCTAAGTTGAGATGGGTGTGGATAGGCTCGTTCTCCTGTCGAATACCAGCACCGCACCCGGCAGCTTGATCGATTTGGGTGATTGGTGGCGTCCTTATACCTCTAGCCAGGCTTACATAATGCAGCTTAGCTAAGATTGAATCCCTATATAACCCATTTGTTGGAATTAGGTGTATTTTTTGGTTTATTTTAATCCAAAGTAAATGATAAAAACATGACATAAAAGATAGCGATAACAGAAGCATAATTCACCATGTTTATCCCAACAGACATATATGAAATGAGAACGAACAGACAAGGTTTGTCAGAATGTAATAAGCAAAAGTGGGGCAGTTCTGGAGGACACAAGATGTGTCGTTACCCGACGTTGTTGGTCGAGCCTGCTTGATGTAGTCGAACAAAGTCGATGTTGTGCAGATGATCGCAGTGCAGATGCGCCTCCTGAAATTAGTTGATCGCGGCAATAAGTCACGCAGAAGCGCTCCATAAAAACTTGATCGCCCTTCTATACCTCGGGTGTAGAGTCTATAGTGAAGGGCGTAGCTTCAGAGGCCTGCTCCTTTGACGAGATCCGTGCAATAGAACGCCGGAACAGAGAAGAACAAAAGTGCAACATAGCAGTGGAGACTGACAGAGGTAAAGGGGCTCTCTTTTAGGCACCAGTGGAGACCTCTTTCGGTTGCCAAGGTTAATGTCATGAACGTAGTAACTCCCAACCATTGATACGTCGATTACTATTGCAACCAAACTTGATCGCCCTTCTACACCTCAGGTGTCGAGTCTCTAGTTAAGGGTGCAGCTTCGGAGGCCTTCTCTTTTGACGAGATCTATGCAACAGAACGCCAGAACAGAGAAGAACAAAAGCGCAATGCAACAGTGGAGAGTTCTCAACTTCTCATTAGTTCACCACCAGAAGAAAGAGGTAAAGGGCCTCTCTTTTAGGCACCAGTGGAGACCTCTTTTGGCTGCCAAGGTTAATGTCGTGAACGTAGTAACTCCCAACCATTGATACATCGGTTACTACTGCAACCACTCGTCAGTTACTAGGCATCAATCCGAGATTGAAAAATAGCACGGTCATGATACGCGACGAGGCGAAGCGAGCGAGAGTGCGCATGGCATCCTTCCATCCCTTTCTCAACTTCTTACTAGGGGCAACACGTTTCCACCCTACAAGTTACTTAGGAACCTCCTCAACTTTCAAGGTGATACAATTACAATTTTTTTTTGAGGGGATGGTACAATTACAATTGTAACTACCTTCTAAAATCTCGGCCTTGGGTTTTATTGGTCATTTCAAAATAGGCTCTTTGGCCCTTCTTCTAACACCATTAGCGAGGCTTAGCTTATGCAAAAGTGCATGTATGGCCTGCATAGCTGGGAGGTGCATGGCTTATGGAGGAGAGGGAGGAGGGTTATGTTGGGCAGCGGGGCAGCGCCCTTGGAAGGGAGGGAGGGAGGAGATGGTAGTGATGGAGGGTCGGGCCGTAGAACAGAGGGATGCAAATAATGCATGGATGCTCGTGAGACAGAGGGAGGATAGTTATTAAACGACAAAGGTGAAGGGAGGAAAGAGAGATACTCCATGCGTCCCAAAATAACTTTCTTTCTCATTTCCGGTGAAACAATTTTGGTCAATTATATATAAAACTATATTAAAATTTATGATACAGCATAAATGTCATTAGATAGATATTTAGATCTATTTTTTAAATAAAATATTTAGAGATTTGTTGCACATATTTTCTATAAATTCAGTCAAATTTGCAGTACGAACACCCAAAATGACACCTATTTGGGACGGATGGAGTAGACAATAATGGATGGTAACTTCACCCACGACAATCGAGCCATCCAACAAAACTAAAAGCTTGAGTAAAACTTTGCTGGGATGCTCTGCTATCGGCGGTCTCGCCATAAAAAAAACACCTTCTTCCTTGTGACCTCACTCAAGCAAAAAAAAAGCAAAAAAGAAAAAGAAAAAGAGCACCATACACTCAGGGCCTCACCTAACGCTAACGAAATCGAAACCTTTGACTCAAGAACACGCCTCGCTTCGTTCCCAGTTCCTCTAATCCTCTTCCGGATCGATGATCAGCCAAGCTCCAACCCTAAAATAAACCATCGCCACATGCATGTTGTCAGGCTAATCCCACGCGCTGATATTTCCAATGCTTCCTTGATTGTGTTTCCTATATATCCCAATACTATATCGCCGTTGTGAGGAACCTCCAAGTTAAACCCCGTTAATTAGATCATCATCCATTGATCAATCTAATTAAAAGGACTTAACCCCGGTCGTCCTTGAGATGTGCCCTAAACCATTGCCCAGGACAGCACACCTCACTAAGCACAAGTTACATTTTTGTCACACAAGCATTCACATGCATAGAGTCCAACATCCATAGGAGGGTTTAGGATTACAAGCCAAGGTCTAGGTTCATGCATAAACGGGAAAGTTGCAGCGGAAGGTTACAACATCGCTCTCCAATATATAATATGACAAAATAAATGAGTTCACTCTCATGCCACAAGTGACTCATTGAAACGGATAACATGGGGCAACTACCCCCTGCCCGCTCCCTCGTCGGCGGAGAGGAAGTACCCAAAGACGGGCTCCGAAGACATCTCACCTGGAACAACTTAATGGCAGCACCGTTAGTACATTTCATACTGCAGGACTTATCCCAAACATTTAGACATAGTGGATGCAAGGGATAATCGAGTTTTAATATTTAAGTATGAAACTGCAAGCGGAATTTAATAAGTGAATAAGCAAAAGACATAGCATGTCTAATCCCTAAATCATACACCAATACAATTGCATAAGTAAAGTTATCAAATATCATCAATCATGAGCTCAATCTTCCATAAGCTCATTCCGAAACTCTACGTAAAGTCGAAGTCAAATGAGCGTGCCATAACCAAGAGCGTGGCTATTGCAATAGATCAAAACCCTACAGGGGTGTACAACTTTTCCCACACGAGGTGCAAGACCAACGAACATACCCTCGGCCTAGGATAAGTGTCAGTTTATGTCCTCAACCGTTCACATACCCACACCCGGCGATGAGAGGGCGGCCGGAGATGTATAGGGGTAACGGACGCATGCCATCTACCCCTCATCACAACCCGTGTCAAACCGTCCCATAGCAAGGTTCGGCTTATGGTACTTGGCTTGCCCATCCTATCCTAAGCATGTGGTTTGTACGAGTAGTGCTCAAGTTCCAAAGCGATACGCATCGGTCCTTAATCAATTCAAGTAAGCCTAACCATTTGAGTTCCGCTCTCAACATGGCCCTACATTACTTGCTCAAATCTCGTCTCATATTCATGGTTGATCATCCTTATAACTTTCCAATTATCCAAGTATAATTAGACAAACCCCTATATCTCGCGAGTGGTGATGCCCTTGTCACCTCTCGACTTCTAACGGCTAAGCATGGTTAAGCACTTAACTTCGTATGATTCAACAAGCATACTTAGCTAGAAGTTGGTCTAACTCTAAGGCTTATGCCCATTAGGTTCTATCATACTCATTACACATGAACTACATTAGAAAGGTTCATGCGCAATCAAATAAGCAAATTGACATTCTGAAAATAGTTGGAAATGGGTGCCTGTCTTGTTGCTCAAAGGTAGCCTCCTCAGCCACGGGATCCGGCACGGTCTCAAACTCGGTGTCCTCCGGCGTCTCGGTCTCTACACGTATGCAATGATGTAATGAGTGCATATGCTGTGAATAAAATCAAGGAATGCATGGAAGCCTATAATGACATGATTGGATCATACAAGATCATATGTAATGTTAAGTATCATGCAAAGGATATACTTTATAGTAGTTAGCATAAATCGAGAGTAAAAAGAAGTGTTGAAACTGTGTAGAACCGGACGGTCCGGCCCTGGAAGGCGGACGGTCCGGTGTTGGGACAGAACGTGGGTGGAAATTCAGATGTGAGGCGGACAGTCCGAAATTCAAAGGTTTCAGCGGCCAGTTTTGGGTGAAGTGACGGACTGTCTGGGCTGCTCGGGCGGACGGTCCGGCCCGCGGCCGAGCGTCGCTGGTGAGGTCGCCGGCGGCGATTCCGGTTGTCATTTCGAGCCCCGTTTGTTCCTAAAGGTTGCTGGGAGTTCCTAGGCTTCATTTCAAGTGGTGGTTTTGACATGCATAGGGTTTGTGAAGCTCTAGCCCATCCATGGTGATCCATCATCCAAAAACACCATGAACTCTAAACCTAGAGCAATGGAGGCTAGATCGGGGAAGGGGAAGGCTCACCGGTGGTGTGGGGAGCTCCGGTGAGGGCTGCAGGTTGGAGTAGAGCGGTGCTTGGGGTTCGGGCTTGGAGCTTCTTGCTTGAGTTTGGAGGAGATGAGCAATGGAGGGAGGGAGAAGCTTGGGGGGCTCCTTCTTCAAGCTTGAGGTTGGGTATGGCGTCGTGGAGGAGCGGCTTGACGGCGTGGTGCTCCGACGAAGCTCCGGCGAGGTCTCCGGCGAGCTCTGGGGTGCCTTCAATGGAGGAACCTTGGATGCTCATCCATGGTTGAGAGAGAGAGGAAGAGAGAGTGTGGAAAGGGGTGCCTTGGCTCAGTGCCAGTCCATGTCCGTGCACGAGCAACTGGCAATGGGCACGCGTGTCCTGGACGTGCGCGTCCAGGAGGATCGCCGCGTCTGCCACGGCGTCCTCGCCACACGTACGCCATCGACGCCGTGCTCGGCGACGTCGTACGGCGGTTCCTGGGCGAGACCGAGTCGGCGAGTCGGAGTTGGTCATCCTCGAGGTGCGCACCGCCTGGCCGGGTTGCCGAGATCGGTGGCACGGTCGATTTGGAGGCTGGCCTACAAGTCGGTGTGAAGCTGTGTGCATGGGCTTCGCAGGAAGGAGCCGCCGCGATTACAGGCAGGGCCAATCCGTTGGCCTCGTTGGACTGGCGGAGCAGAGCATGGTTCTAGCCTACGTCTGAATTTATTTATTTATTTATTTATTTTTTGAAGAAAAGGGGATGAGGTGAACGATGGTAACACCAGGGCCGGCTCTATAATTTAAATTTTAGAGGTCTCTGGACAAGCACAAAAATAAGGACCTTTGAATTAATTTTTAGTGTCAAAATTATAGAAGTTATTACAAATAATAAAAATTCCTTTACGAAAACATAAATATGACAACAGTGCAACATAAAATAAGGGCCTGTAGGTCTTTTGGGCTGGTTTTATGACTTGTGAATACATTTATATTTACTAAACACATATATTATGTTGGGCCGCTGGCTCCATGGGCCCCCGGCCGTTGGCCCCGGTGCCCCCCCCCACACAGTAGAGCCAGGCCTGGGTAACACAACACCAGAGATAACGTTTGGGGTTTTGAACTTTATGAGGAGGGTAGATGCACATCATGGCAACATCATTAAATTTTGGATAGTATTTTTAAGCAATTTTTAGGTACTCCAGGAACATGAGAGCGTGTGACCCACTTGCTACATAACACACACATTAACATCACTCGGAGGGGAAAAAAAGAAGGGACTTGAAAAACCGAATTGAATTGTAACAAATAATGTACTCCTCCGCCCCTAAATAACTGTCTTTCTCGCTTCCCGAGAAACAACTACGGCCAATTATATATAAAAATATATTAAAATTTATGGTACAATATAAATATCATTAGATAGATATTTAGATCTAGTTTTTTATAAAAAATATTTGAAAACTTAAATGTTGCACGTATTTTCTACAAATCGAGTCAAACCTGCGGCACGCACACCAACGACGATAGTTAAAAAGGGGTGGAGGGAGTACATGCGATATCAAACATATGCAATATTGCCTTCTTTTTTCCCTGTAGACACTGTTGTTGATCTATCAGACACCTAGACCTCCGTTCTCTCTCTTAATCAAATACCTGCTCCACTTTATTTGCCAAACAAAATGCACTGACAGGCAGGTGGAGCATAAAAGATCACAAGGGCTTGTTCATGGGCAATCTATTGGGCCGTTCAATGAGCAAAAGAGTGAAGATGTGAGCTCATCTCGGCTCGGTGCAGCCCAACAAGAGCTCGGCTCGGTGGTGCAGCTCATTACCTTCAGGCCTTCACCAAGCCAAGCGGCCAAGCCCAACCACCACATAGCGGAAGGCCTCATCGGACAGAAAAGGCAGAGACAAATAAGAGGGGGACTTGCTAACGCCCAGACGTCCAGGCGCAGCATCGGACAGTGTTACAACTTACAGGTCGAGTGAAACATGCAACATAATAAATTTTGCAATATGCAATTGAAAGTTTGAAACATTGCAACGTTCGAGTGAAACATGCAACAACGAAATATCCCCGAGCAGAAACATTGAAACAATGAAAATATTTCGACATTGAAATATTGCAACAAAATCAAATTTTGCAACATTCAGATAAACATTGAAACGTTAAAACATCGCAATAAGCGTTCATTCACGTGTTAATTTTGCAACATGGCAACAGAGGAAGAATAGACATTGCAACATTCATCTGATTTTTTTACTACCGCCCGAACGACCAAGCGAGAGCATTCACAACATCGGACGGTACTGCGTGCAACATCAGACACATGCTACGTGCAACATCAAGTCAATTTCTGAAACATTTGCAACAATAAAACAGTGAAACAGTGAAACATTTGCTCCAGATTTTTGAAACATTGAAATATTTGCTCTTGATTTCTGAAATATTTACTCTTAACTTACGAAACACTGCAACGATAGAATATTGAAACATTTGCAACATTCATGTGAAACATTGCAACATTAAGAAAGAGAGCGTCCGATTGTTTCCCTAGCTGTTGGAAGTCAGTTGCGTAGCATTACCGAATAAGAGGAGTCAACTTTTCAGATAGAAAAGGCAGAAAAGACTTCATCAAACAGAAAAGGTGGAGAAAAATAGGAAAATGTTATTCTTAACTCCCTAGACTTTATCCCAAGTCTATATTTTCACCCTGGAGTAAAAACATGAACATTTTGACTCCTCGAACTAAGAAAACTAGTGTGACTGGCCTCCCCGAACCTCCCCTAACCGCTTTTGTCCTAGTTGGCACCATGTCGACGTGTCCTTCGGCCGACGATGTGTCACTAGGACCCACCTGTCAATCAAAGCGTCCGCACGGTGAAACATTACAATATTCCTAGATGAACTTTTCTTTTTTGCAAAAGCTCGGGGTCAATTCGGCCATGGCGGCCAGTGGCTCCTACCAGCCAAACTCACTGGAACTTTGGTGAGCTAGGGGCCTAGGCAAAATGGGTGAAAATGAGAAGAGGACAAAGGGGTCTGGTTTGAGTTGCTCACCATCGACGAGGACAGGCTGTGGTGGCCAGATATCAGTTAGCGACGGTGTCGGCCCAGTCTTCACGCGGTGAAGGTGAAGCTTCTCCCATGACTAGTGGGGAATGGTGGAGAAGATGCAGCATGGCAGGAGATCCATCCTTGGGACGTTGTTGGTTTGGTTCGCTCTAGTGGCCACCGTACGCAACGAATTGAGCACGAGGGACCAGTGGACGACTGGCGACAATGATGACCGTAATTGGTGCACGCGAGAGTAAAGAATGTCATGGCGTGGTGGGTTTGTTGCGGTTGTGCCCAAGCGTGGCGAATCGAGCGAGGAAGATCGACGATGGTGCTTTGCTTATTCGATACATGGGAGAGTAAGGGAGGCTTGTGCGGCTATTCCGAGAGGATGCCTGGCGTATGTGGAGTGATTCCTCGACGTGGACGTTGGGGTGCCTGCGCCATGCTGGTGGTGGTGAGTGGTGACGACAAACGGGTAGCAAGGGGGTGACGTGTGCGCCTAGTGGGGGGCCTAGTAACACTAACAGGTGGGTCCTAGCGACACATTGGCACGTGACATGGTGCCAGACTGCCAGTTAGGATAAAACCAAGGTGGAATGGGGGTGAGGAGTCCACATGATCAGTTTTCATAACTAAGGAGTAAGAATGGCCGGTTTTCAACTCCAGGGCGAAAGCATGGACTCAGGCCATAGCTTTTTTTTTTTTTTCGAATCACAATACAATCAAAGACGCTCACACATACGCGTACATACTCACCCTTATAAATACATGTATGCAACTTTATCTTTATAAGCACCTCCAAGAGACTGAGAGTTCATGTGAAGCAGTTATGATTTTTTTTTGAATGTATACTGTCCAATGTTCAAATAAAAAACTAAATTTTAAATTTCAGCCTTGCGTTGATTATTTGAGCACCATGATGTCTCTTAATGAAAAAGGTCCTAGCATAGAAGTCTTGTCGAGATCTACAATTGTCGTGTAAAGTTTATCTCCATACGAGTTTATATGATTTAGTTATGATTTTATGAAACTGTGAGGTCAAAAGAATAGAAATTCCGCAAGTTGAACCGAGTAGATCCGTACTTTTTATTTGTGTATTTATTTTTAAAGAATCGTAAAATATAAGAATTTAAAATTTGGAGAAGCCTTTTCTTAGAACTACAAAAATTCGAAGAAGGCTGGCCACGGCCAATTTGGAAGCCCAGATAACCAATCGTTTACTGGGCCGAAAAGCCTTAAAGCCTTGTCCGCATTTGCACTGTAACAAAGCATAGCCGCCTACCGCATAGCTTGGGATAAACGCAGTCCATAGACCGCAAAGACACAGCCCCGCCCAGTCAGTCATTCACGCACACCGAGGTTCCCGGGCCCACTGCGACTTCGTGCACCGGGTCCACGCAGACCCCCTTCGCCGGGGCGGCGAAAGATCTGAGCCGCGACGGGCTCGAGCGCCGGCGAGCGCTCGCCCACCCCGGCCTATAAGAACCGGTCCCCCGTCTCCTCTCGCGTCTCAGAGCCCGGCCGCGGGATGACGTGGCGTACCTCGACACCACCTCCACCTCACTGAGCCCCGCGGTCTCCGACCAACACCAAGCTTCCAAACCCTAGCGCGGGAGGAGGAGCTTCGGGATGGCGAAGGCGAGGAAGCAGAAGGGTGAAGGTGGCGGTGCAGGCGGAGGCGCCACCGTGCTCCACCAGAAACTCTGCGTCTCCATCGACATGGAGAGCCAGCTGATCTACGGGTGAGCCGCGCCGCAGCTTTAAATGCGCCGAAATTGCTGCGACCCCCCTCCCCTGGTGCGCGTGCCATGAGCTTTTGTGCGGATTTAGCTGCTCTTCGGGGTTGCATAGCGGGGGGCGGGGTTGAGGCGCGAGGATTAGGGTTTGGAGTTGTGGACGAGGGCACAAATGTTGCGAGCTTTTGGGCTTGTGTACTGGAGTTAAAATGCTCCGGTTGATTTGTAAGAGATATGGTTCAATTTGTCCGCGTGCAAAAATCAGAGTTGTCAGATTTGGTGGCACAATGTGATTGCTCGGTATTATTTTGAAGTTGATGCAGCTCCCTGAGTAGTGAATTGTGCAATGTGGTTCCTTAAGAAATATATATTCAGCTTTACTCTTCTACTTTTGGCTACTCATTTTTTGTTGTTGGTGTTCCTAATGTCAAAATCCTGTCCAACTGCTATTGTAAAACAATCCCATTAGTATTGTTACAGTTTGGTTTAGCTGATATAGCCATGCATGCTATGATGCTTCATGTTATGGCAGTTCCTCCTTTAGCAACTGATTTCTTTACCTCATGCTTAGTATATTCATAGAGTGGAGGGTGCTAATTATTAGGACACTGCTGAAAGAGCCAATTTATCATCGTGTGAACCCTGAGCTGTATATGTCACCGCATAAGTTATCCCTGTGAAAGTTGAGTGAATGCGATTGATCGTTTGCTGCCGTTGTGCATTTTAACCACTTTATTTAGTCCGCTATATGTACCTGTGAAATCATTATTTTTTTTTTGTAAATGCTATATTTTGTGAAGGTTCAGTGCTTTGTTTTCATACATATAAAATATGTTTCCATGGTTCAATATGTTCATGAAAGATATCTTTAACTTTCTCATTGAAACTAGTTTACTCGATTTGAGCATTCGAAGTAGAAGGATTGCATTGCCTCTAATCTACTGTGTGGAAAATGAGTAAAACATATACATGTGTGGTCTTGATTATATGTCGGAAAAATGCATATATTTCCTTGTAATTTTTGTTGAGAAAATATCAGTGAATGTGGGCTTAGTAGATGAGTGCACTGTAGCCTTTTACAATTACGTGAGTTGGTATAGTTGTCTCCTGTCTGGCTTGACATCTTTTACAAGTTGCAGTAGTTTTGATTATTCGCGCAGCCTGTCGAGGATGTATTTGTTTTCTGACTTTTAATGCTAGATTAGGTAATAACTGCAGAATCTTGGAACATAATAAGGCACAAACATATTGATCCTTCGGTGAATTGCATTTAATTTATGTACATGTACCACCTGCATTTTGTTTGAGGTATTAGTTATTTTTTGTTGTATTACTCATTGCTGTCTGATTGAACAATAAATGGTCAAGTTGCTATGATAGTGGAGAACCAAGTTTAAGGTTTAATAAAAATAATTATTGGAGACTAGCCTGGATGAACTTTTGCTGTCCATGCTGCCAATATGACTTTGCGGGACCTCACAGAATATGTTTTTTGGTCTATTCATTAGGTACACCGAGATGAAAGTTCTTCTAGCTGATAACGACACATTTGCTCTACATGCTGACAATATGACAATCAGGAGCATTCTGGTGGATGGTGAAAGTGTCGAGTTTGACTATTCCCCTGATTGGAAAAATGAAGATAATCAACAAAATTGGTCTTCAGTATCATGTTTGAAGACTGCTGCTGATGCTGCATGCTCAACATATACTTCGGCTCTAAATCGAGAAGCTGTACCACATCTTATTGTGTCATATGAGAGATCAGTCAAGTCAATAACTGAGCAACAGTTAGAAGAAAATAGTGAAAAGCATGAAGAAAGTAGTGAAAGACCTGAAGAACATGGTGGGAAGCCCATTCAAACTTCTGATGATAAAATTGTTAATGTCTGCAATGGTTCTGTGGTGGAAGAACAAAAGGAAAATGGAAGTGAGAAGGGCAAGGAAAATGGAATCGAAGCTGAAAACGAAAAGGTAGAATGAGGTTTTTATTAATAAACATTGGTTACCAGGTATTTGCACATATGGATATGTTGTAGAAATGATGCCTCATCGCAATAAATTATAGGTGAAGAATATAAAATTGGTTCACATAGATTATATTTTGGAGAAGGCTGAAACTGGCGTTCACTTCGTCGGCAATGTTCTGCATAGCAGTAGTCAACTCAGGCGGGCACATTGTTGGTTTCCTTGCATTGATAGCACCACTCAACGCTGTCCGTAAGTTAAATTTGTTTCTTCTCTGGTTGCGAATCTTGGCATTATGTTTTCATTTGCATGTTAATAATTCTTTTTATATAATATCCAGATTTGACCTAGAGTTTACAGTTAGCACGGATTTAATCGCTGTCAGCAACGGTGACTTACTTTACCAGGTATACATTCAATCTTGATTGCTGATGGGGTTCTAGAGGCAAAATAGTCATTAAATTCCTTTAACTTTTATAAATTGACACGAAGGGATCTCTTTTAGTTTCTAGTACACGTACTATCACAGTTTGTTAGCAAGTATTTCTTTGTGAGTTTTACATGATTTTGTGATCTTAGGATTTCTTATTCCAATTCTGCTTTTGCTACATCATGCAGGTCTTAAGCAAGGAAGATCCTTCCAAGAAAACTTATGTGTATAAATTGAACACTCCAGTTAGTGCACAGTGGATATCATTGGTTGTTGGGCCACTTGAAGTTCTCCCTGATAGTAATGACATAAGTGTTTCACACATCTGTTTATCCCCTGCTTTGTCAAAGCTTCAGAACACCATCACATTTTTCCACGATGCATACAGGTGCTAATCAAATAGTAAATGTGAAAAATGCTTATTTGCTGTTGATATTACTAGTATCTCGATAAGCTGCTTTTTGGAACTGATTTCCAAATTTGTGCTTTAGTGATAACTGTTTCTGTTGTAATTTTTGCAGCTGTTATGAAGACTATCTTGCTGCACAATTTCCCTTAGGTTTGTACAAACAGATTTTTCTTCCACCTGAAATGACTGTATTACCAACAAGCTTAGGAGCCTCGACATGCATATTCAGTTCAGACATCTTGCATGATGAGAAGGTCATAGATCAGGTGCGTGTGCGTCTCTCTCTCTTGTTTTATTTCCCTTGCAGGTTGACCAACAATTTGACATCTTTCTTTCATGACATGTGAATGTGCTAATTATTTGAGCATGCTTATCAATTGTGGTAATTCACTATTGTGCTATTTTCCTCGTTATCCTTTCTGTTTTCCCATCCCCTCTTGCTAGTTCATGTAACAACAGCAAGGACTGCAATAAGGCATAAATTCTTCTATTAGTGGAAGGTCTGGTTTCCACCAGTATTTTGTGTTTCAAATATTTGCATGCTGCTGCTGCATACTTTCCTGTATGAGGGCAGTTAGCTTGGCACCTCCAGCAGAGGGCAGTAAATATATTTATGATGAACTTTTGTCATATTGCAGTAGTTCTGCATGCCTGTGCGCCTTACATTTTTTTTGTTCTTGTATATTGCTTTGAGAACCTGTCATCCTTAGATAGGAGAGTGAAAATCTGCAATCTATGTGCCTAAACCACGGCCCACTGTTACTGTTACTTCTTCTTACTAGGGATAACATGCTGTTTACTCTTTTATCCCCTTAATTAGCTACTCTTAGTAATGCTCTGTAAACCTGCATTCCAGTATGGGCAAGTTCATGTTAGTTTTTCTAACTAATTTGTAAATAGTTCAGATAATTGGCACAAGGATCAAACTAGCATATGCCCTTGCAAAGCAATGGTTTGGAATATACACAAGTGCAGAGGAGCCCAATGATGGTAATTCATCTCAATCTGTTAATTTACGTAGCTATTGCTCGTTATTACACTCATAAAATATTATTGACAAATAATTTCCTGCTGGAGCAGAATGGCTGTTAGATGGTTTGGCTGGTTTTCTTACTGAGTTATTTATCAAGCGTTTCCTAGGGAATAACGAGGCACGGTATAGGCGTTTCAAGGTTTGTCTTACAAAAAACTCATATTATGCGTTTTGTTCTACTGAATGAAATTTGGAATTTGATTCAGTAGGATCCCTTAGATTTATTATATTATACTTTATAATGATATTAAATTTTTCCATATTTGTTTCAGACCTAATTCAGTGAGATCCTTTAATAATGTTTAAAAAACTTGACCAAACTAGGACTTATGTGGCATTATAAATAGGAAGAAATAGGGACCCAAATTTGACTTGAAGAGGACTCAAACTGGGGTTATGCAAATTTTTATTAGACAAACCTAAAAATTATTCATAGTTGAGTCTGAGAAAGTGAGAAATGAGAATATAAATGTCTTACTTTCCCAGCTATTATTGCGCTACAACTACTAAGGAAGGACGGAGTTGGAATATACTAAAATATTTTATATTAAGAATGAAAAAAGTGTTATCAAACTGTTGGTCTTTGGATGTCAGTATCAGAACAGTTGATATGATGTTCAGCACATATTTAGTTAGTCTTTTGCCCTATCCTTGGAAAAGTCTATTTTTGACCATCTAACTATCGCCGGAGTTTGGTTTGGCCATCGATCTTTGAAAACCGGTTAACTTTGACCATTGAACTATGAAAACTAGACAACTTTGGCCATCTCTCAGTTTTAAAGGTGGTTTTGCATATATGTGAATTTTCTAAAAATAATAAAATATGATTTAGAATCTAAAATTTCATACTAATTCATTTTAAATAAGAGAAATAAGAAATTTGTACAAATTCCTCTTCATGAATTCTTTTGGTATATCTCCTAATCTAATATATCATCAAATGATAATTTAAATAAACAATTGTCACGACTACAATGAATAAAACACTAGCAAAAGAAATGAATAATATCGAAATAACCCTAAATAGATTACGAACATGTAGATTATGTTTTTGAGAAACTTTTGTTGCATGTTCCATATTTTTATGCTTTAAACCGAATTAGTTATGAATGTTTAGAGATCAAACCAGATTTTATTTGCTTTAAAAAATCCATATATATGCTAAACCACCTTTGAACCCGGTAGATGGCCTAATTTGTCCAGTTTTATTAATTTAATGGTCAAAGATACACGGTTTTCAAGTTTGATGGCAAAAAAACAAACTTTGGCAATGGTTTCATGTTAAAAATAGACTTTTTTCTTCATCCTTATATGGTCATTTATCTTGTTAAAATAATATGTAATAGTTGTGTTCGAGAAAAAAAATAATATGTGATAGTTAAAGTAGTTGACCTTTAGTTCTTGAGAAGTAGGTTTTCATGCCTTTCTTCAATTACACATTGGTTGGAAGGAGGTCATTTGTCTTGTTAGAATAAACTGTGATATTTATAGTAGGTGGCCTTCATTTGTTGAAGTAGGTTTCCATGCCTGCTCTTCAATTTATTCATTGGTTGGAAGTGGTTGCATTCATATATTTATGGAATGATTTCAAGGCTTTGATGTTACAACTGTTCCTTCAGCTATACATTTACATGTTTATTCAACTAAAATGATGATTGAATATCATTCTTTAATGTTCTTTTTTGGATTTGTAACAGGCTAACTGCACTGTATGCGAGTCTGATGTTAGTGGCGCAACTGCTTTGAGCTCTCCTGCTGCTTCAAGTGATCTATACGGAACTCAAACTATTGGTTCATATGGGAAAGTTCGTTCGTTGAAGGCAGTAAGTTTTGAGCTTTTGAACTATGAAATCGGCTTATATGTTTTGTTTTCTCAACACGTTTTCTTTGTTAAATTTGGAACAGGTAGCTGTTCTTCAAATGTTGGAGAAGCAGATGGGGCCAGATTCCTTTCGGAAGGTATTTGCATCTTTGATACCGCTGTTTGCACTATTGTAAATCTTTATGTACATAATTGGATCACTTTGACTAGGCAATTGAGTTGACACCAAGAAGTACTTGACTATTCATGATAAAAATACCAATATTCTGATACTAATCCCTTCTCAATTTTTATTTTATCTAAATCCATTTGAGACTTCTTCCATCGTTTCTAGTTAGAATATATATAGCTTATAATAGACTGATACCATTCCCTATTGCAGATTTTGCAGGTGATAGTGGCTCCAAACCGTGCCTCGAGAACGCTTAGTACTAAAGAGGTATAACAAACTGGCGGTTGGCTTTGTAATGTTACTTCGGTCAATTTCATAGCATCTATCTTCATATCTTTCCCATCCCTTCACCTTTTTGCTGGATTCGGTATTATAGTCATATCGTATCGACCTTTTCAAGAAAACCTGTCCTCGGGTATCTAGGCATGGTTTATGCCGTGATAAGTATAGGGGTAGCCTCACATGTTGATGATACAAACATAAATTTAGCAAGGGTAGAAAATGCTGAAATAAATGAATGTGCCCCAGAGTTGTAGAAGGATCTATATTCTCTAAAAGGTTTTTAGGGCTAAAAAACTGAGATTTGCAATCGAAATGAGAACTTGCATTTTGAGATATTGCTGCTTTCACGCACAGAAGCAACATGTGCTGACGAATATGACATTTCGTCTTGCTTAACAGCATTAATCTGCTTCCTGGGTCCTTTAGTATGTGGTCTTGTGGGTGATGCCGTTACATTGTAATGTGGGGTGTTTCTGCACTCTGTATATTAATTATTTGTATCCCTTCAACATTAATGCTATTGACTAATGGATGCGCATAATATAGATTTAGCAGAAAATTGAATCTTACACAGACTGGAATTTATTGTTTTTTTATTTCCCCTTAATTCAGTTCAGACACCTTGCAAATAAGGTTGGTAACCTCGAACGCCCATTCCTGAAAGAATTCTTTCCACGGTGGGTTGAGTCTTGTGGATGTCCAGTTATGAGGTAAAGGAACCTATTTGTTGTATGCATGTGTCTAATTTCAACATTCTTTTATTCGTTATCTTCTTGTACTTAACTCTATCATTCTTCTTGGAAGATTGGGAATCTCATATAGCAAAAAACGAAATATGATTGAGTTAGCTGTTTCAAGGGGTTGCACCGCGAAAGCTACACCTGATTCTGATAATCATACAAATGGTGACACTCGAGAAAGCGATGCTGGATGGCCAGGAATGATGAGCGTCCGGGTTCATGAAACTGATGGGGTATACGATCATCCAGTTCTGCCAATGGCTGGTGAAGCTTTGCAAGTGGTGGAAATACAGTGTCATTCCAGACTAGCAGCGAAGCGTGTCTGGAAATCGAAAAAAAACACCAAAATCGATGGTTCTGATGACAACATAGATGTCTCTACTCAAGAGAATCGCACCAGGTCCATTTCCACAAATCTTCTTTCTTTGTCTGTTCCCCTTCTTTTTTTTGATATCTCACTTACATCGCTGACTTGTGCAGCGTGGATTCACCTTTACAATGGATTAGAGTAGACCCAGAGATGGAATATCTTGCAGAGATTCATTTTCACCAACCTGTTCAGATGTGGGTACGTATTACTATATAAACTTTTGTGCTTGAAATTGACATTTAGTGTTGATGATGGTATTGGACACATACAATAAGTTGATGTTGAATATGTGGTTGGTTATTTAAGACGTTTAACCACAAAAAAAAGTCCTCCCTCTCTTCGAATCTATGATGCTATTTCTCAGATTCATTGTGTTAGCACTTAATAGTGAAGACCAGCTACGAGATGTGGTAGTACTATTGTAGTTCTGTAGGTATCTAGGAGAGTCACTGAGTCAAGTTGCCATACTCTTTCCTTGAGACTTTGACCCCTTATGCATATTACATGAAGATAGTCTACTTCATAATAAGTATTTACATCACTTGTGCAGCCTCCGGTACCACTTACCAGGACATGGGTGCCTTTCTGTCTTTCAGATTTTCAGACATCTACTGATGGTCTTGCTTCCTTGGTGATCCAGAAACAGATGCATCATATATCCATAAGTTAGTTTAAAATATTTATTGGTTAGGTAGGTGTGAAATTAGGATAGGTGTCTATAGGAGTGATGGATTGTATATTTGTATCATTATTTTAGGCTTTGGATAAAACATAATGTTCTTGATCAATTTAATATGGTGTTAGGATCAAGAGATGTATGTTCTTTTTTTTTTTCTCTCCGTTATTTTAAAATTTGAATCATCTGGCAGATCAATCAATTGGAAAAAGACAGAGATGTTATATCACAGTCACAGGCAATATCTGTCCTGGAGAAATTACCTCAGCTTTCTTCTGCTGTGATTAATGCCCTCAATAATTTCCTAAATGACACAAAGGTATTTTGAGTTCAAAATTGATTCTTGAAATCTTATACTTCATTGTTATGTTAACAGATTAATTAAATGCAGGCCTTCTGGAGAGTTAGAGTTGAAGCGGCATATGCATTGGCAGTTACAGCATCTGAGGTATTCTTCTGTAATGTTTGCTACTCTTTGTCAGTGATATATAATTGCTTTATAGATTCAGAGACAATTCCATTCCACATATTTGAAGACCAGCTTACATGTTGTGTTGTTATTGTTGTTGGAGTATAGAGTTGTATAGTGTTGGGCCAGCCCATATAGAGGCCCATGTATATGTCTATATACCCACTCTTCTAGGGTTGGAGGAATAGATTGCAGAATATTCCAATTCAACAACTGTTGAACCATAAGTGAATTGCCCACCTCCCCATAAGCTCAAGCTTTTGAGTTGAATTGGTCGGTGCATGCAACTCTATATGTTACCGGGGCAGCTGGTCTCGACTCTTCATTTTTAATCCTAGTGTTGGTGTATAGATATGACTATGAGCCCTTATGGCCCATGTGTTAGGCCAATCAAGAGTGGCATTTCCTTCAACATGGTATCAGGCTAGGGTTTCCTCTCCCTTTCCCTCTCTTCCCTGCCGCCGCCACCCCTCACCAGCCGCCGCCACCCCTCACCAGCCGCCGCCGCCACCACCACCATGGCCGGCCGCCGGCTTCCCCTCCCCTCTCCACCTTCCCTCCCCTCCTCTCCTCTGCTGCCGCCGACGCACTGCCTCTCCTATTTACATTTTTGTGGCCTTAGGAAGCCTACGCACGAGGGGTTATTGAATTATAAGTGAATTGCCCACCTCTTCTGTTAAGCTTAAGCTTTTGGGTTGGATTGGTTGGTGCATGCAAGTCAATAGTTAGTAATCGATAGTACTCAACTATTTCTTATTTTGCATTATTCTTTTCTGAATAAAATTTTTACATATATCATATATTACATTATACATTTCAATTGTGATATATGCATTTGTTTTACATCGTGCAGCAGCGAAATGGGATGTTTGGCAGTTCTTTCCTTTCTTTTTAGGAATTTTGTTTGGATGCATCTGGTTTTGCACAGTATCTTACATGAATTTATTTGCTTTATTCAGGCAACAGATTTAGCTGGGTTGCTTCATCTGGTTAAGTTCTATAAAAGCCGCCGCTTTGATTCAGATATTGGAATGCCCAGGTCAAGATCTGCATTGTGCATAGCATTTTTTTCCCCTTGTCAGTAGCTATTATGTATACTTGTTCTTTTTTCATACTTAAGGTTAATTAAGTACCATTCTGTTTTACTGATAGGCCGAACGACTTCCATGATATCCCAGAGTACTTTGTTCTTGAGGTAATGCTTTGAGGTAGGAATTGTTATGTTAGTATCCATTGGCAAAATAATGCACTGTAGAGCAGTATCTCTGGCATTATTTTATATTAGTTTGACAGATACACATTTTGGTAAAATAATGTAGAACTGGTTTGGGCAATATAAGAGTCGTGAGCAATGTTAGAGTTTGTTTCTATAATCCATGATAGAATGGTTGAGTTGAAGAGCTCAGGGACAGATACACCAATATGTAAAATGTATTTTATTATGTAAAAATATGGCACTTTCCCTGTTGTGGTGTGGCATTTCCATTCATTTGCCTCTCTACACAGAGAACATCCAAATCAACACAGAAATTAATATTCTTTTTGGGGTTCTGTCGGCCTGATGTTCGAACATGTCATTGTTTGCAAAAGTATATTTGAACAATTTAAATATGGTTTCTGCTGATCGTGCTTGTAGTTCAGTTCTTGTGGTTTCTTAAGCCATTGTTGTTTGTAGAATAAAAACACTGATGAAATATAATATTCTTTTATGTCCCTTTCATTAGGCAATCCCCCACGCGGTATCTCTTGTTAGATCATCAGACAAGAATAGCCCAAAGGGAGCCATTGAGTTTATTCTTCAGCTGCTAAAGGTTGCTGCACTTTCTGTTCTTTTGTTTCATTTAATTTTCATCTGTGTTCCAGTTACCGTATTACTTCTATTTTTCATAAATCATCAGTATTCATCATTCATGATTATTTAGTATATATCCATATTTCTCCTATAATTTTCTAATTGCATATTTCTGTGTGTCCCATTTTCAGTACAATGATAACAACGGAAATATTTACTCTGATGTGTATTGGCTCTCTGCAATGGTCCAGGCAATAGGTGAACTGGAGTTAGGCCAGCAGGTTTGTAGGGATGCATATCATCTAGTAAAGTACAACTTTAATTAATTTTTGGACACATGTTGACAAATCAATCCATGCAAGATTGCTTGGATGCTTGGTGAGAACAAGATAGTTTGACTATAACTGCGAAAATGTGTTTACTTGCTACGTGGAATTAAGCTAATCTGTTCCAAATAGATTTTACGTGGAGTATATCTTTTGCTGATATAAATCTAGCTATCTAGTGCTTTATTTATTCGATCTTGTGAAAATGTTGCCAGATGCTATTTTAGCACTGTTCACAATTTTCATTCATGATATTGGTAACGGTATGAAAATGACTTTGAAATTTTCTGCAGGGCATGGGCTTCCTATCCTCTTTACTCAAGCGAATTGATCGACTCCTGCAATTTGACAAGTTTGTGGAACTTCTCCCACCAGCGTTAGTATTTACATGTTGTCATGTTTTGAAAGTTGGTAGTAATTTGCCTGAAAACCTTTGTGCAGCTTTATGCCTGGTTACAATGGGGTCTTGACTGTCAGCTGCATTCGTACCCTTGCACGAATAGCCAGGAGGATGTCATCTTCCATATGCCTTGTAAGAAAGATTCCTTCTATTTTCTCTACATCTTATCTGAATCTCCGGTAGCAGCCATGCTCTTCATAGTATGCTACCCTTACTTCTCATTATTGCAGGATCGCATTTGTGAACTAATTGCCCCCTTTCGCAACATGGACAAACCATGGAAAGTTCGAATTGAAGCCAGCAGGGTTCTTATTGATCTTGAGTTACACCATAAAGGCCTTGATGCAGCCCTCTTATTGTTCTTGAAATATGTGGACGAAGAAAAGTCTTTGCGAGGTTGGTTTGCTGGAGTACCTTTTAACTTATTTTTGTATGATTGAATTCTTTGACATGGGATTTTGCAGGAGCAACAAAGTTGGCTGTCCATGTCTTGCGTTTATGTCAAGCAAGTATTACTCATGTCAATGATCAAATAAGTTTGACAACTCTAATTGGTCTTCTTCACCTGCTTGCTGGTGCAAAGGCATACAACAACGTATTTCTTCGTCATCATGTGTTCTGCATATTGCAAGTTGCTGCTGGAAGGTTAGCGAAATTGTTATTGCACATGTTACATTATTTTATTCTAATTGCCTGTTACTGCATCATGTTACCTTTGCGCATAAGCTGGCATCTTGCAGTCCAGAAAAGAGTTTGCATATTTTCCCCCATCACTATTTGCATGCTGCCATTGTATCCAACTGCAGAAGCTGTGATCCAGTAAAAAAACAGTTGGTTCTATGTTTCGGTGGGTTACAACAAAATAATTACAATTCTTCCTCACTGGTTTTGAGTAGTACCAGCTTTTTAGTCTTATTTACCAAACTAAAAACCTAAAATGTACCCCTGTCTCTCATAACATGTGATATCAAGCATGCATTCATGGAATTTGTTGTGCTAATTTGCTTTCGTATTGACATTTTCCCATTGTTAGGTCTCCAACATTATTTGGTGTTCCGAAGGTTGTCACACCGCCTCTTGTGGTTCAGGACATATGTAGTGATCAGCATACTAAAGCTGATTCCTCGATTCCTCAACCATCAAGGCCTCAAGAACCTTCCACTAGCACTCCTAGCGTGCGAGAGGTCCTACCTACCTCTGGACCCGCTAAAGATGCTGATAATATATCTAACTGCAGTGAAAGAAGGAACGTGGTTAAAATTAGAGTGAGGCTTACTGCATCGTCCAGCAAGGCATCGGATACTGACCACAGAGGCCATTCTCATGGTGGAAGAAACGAAAATGAAGTGGGTCCATGTAGTTCTATGTCAGTGGATGCCCCAATGGTTGGAGCAGGAACTGAACCCTTAAATGTAAGCAATCATAACATCGAGGAACAGAACTCGTGCCACGACCGTGAATCAAGGATGTCAGCAACTGTTAGCAATGCTAAACTAATGGACATGCATGAGGTTTCCAAGGAACTACAGTGTACCGCTGATTCAAGGCTGGATGTTGTTCCCATGGATCAGTTCTCTCCTGCCATAAATCCTATGGGACTTGTAGACAAGCCTGGTATTCAGCTTGAAGTAGTCTCCACCAGCTATAATGGAAATCAAGCTCCAGAGTCCATGAATGAAGTGGAAATAAAAGAGAGGAAGAAAAAAGACAAGAAAGATAAAAAGCGGAAACGTGACGAAAAACGAGATAAGAAAGATGACCCCGAGTATCTGGAGAAAAAGCGACTTAAGAAGGAGAAGAAAAGAATGGAGAAAGAGTTTGCTAGAAAGCAGCTGGAAGGTGGAGCTACTCCTTCTGAACAGCAGAAAACAGTGAAACATTCAGGGTCACAGGAAATTTTGCCGCCAAGGCCACCAGCAGCTGCAGTGCGTGCTGAACCAGCTCCATCGCAAAGTGCTGAACCAGTTCCGGTGCAAAGCTCTGAACCTCAAGTATCAAGCAAGGAAACAACTGTAGATACTGCACGGACAGTAGCCAAACCAAGGATAAAGATCAGAGTGAAGCCCTTGCTAAGGAAACCAGAAGGGAGTTGAAACAGATTGTAGAATTGTGGCTAGGTCGCCACTGTTTGTAAGGAGTACTGTACAGCAGGTGAAAATGTGGGTATGTTGTAGGTTTGTACGATGATTAGCCAGTTTTTCATTAATGGCTGATGTATCCTGTAAAAAACAATTGCTGCTCCCTAGTAATTCAGGGGGTAATCGATATAGAGTTCTAGGGTTGTCCATTGGTGGCCTCTTCGCTTCTTCATGTCTTTTCTTTTTTTGTCGTTTTTTTTTGTCTCACAAGTTGAGTGTTGGTTTGATGAGCGTTAATACAGAAGTCTTGGATAGATCTTGTGCTCAAGCTGTAGCTGTAGCTGTTGATATGCTCGTTTGAGGTTTAGAAGGATCTGCGCTCGTTTCAGGTAGTTTTTTCTTGGGTATACTCCATGGCAAGTGCTAGAGGTTTAAGCTCCTGTTACATGATGGACTGATACTTTCTTTTTTTTAATCTATTCTGCTGAATTTGCTCATGAAGGTTGTTATTGTAAACCGTGCGGTTTAGCTGTTGTATACTTGTATCTGGCTGGTAAATCTGATTTTAGTTCCCTTAGCTGTTATGGTGCCATAGGTGCGCTCTACCAATGATGAATTGCTGGTTTCGCCACTGGTAGCAGCGCGCGCACCACGATGCCATATGGATTTGTACTATCAGAATCAGTAAAGGTAAAACAATAGAAGACTGCATATAAAATCTTGATTGAAGGTTGCAGCAAAATCTGGATTGTCCTTGACCAGGTCAACTGCCTGTATACTAGTTTGACTTAATAGGAAGATTAGTGTGCAATACAGTCTTTTCCGTATTTGGAGAATCAAATTTGAAGTGTTGACAAGCAATTCAGCATTGACCTTGTGGTTTGAAATTTGAATTCTTGAGTGGTCTGGACTCTGGCTAGAGGATAATGAAAGCTTCTGACCATGGCTTGTCTAACATGAGGATATTCCTCGATCCATTGAGCGCTGGTGAACAAAGTTTACAAATTACAAGTGTCGCTATCCTGGCATCCTGCTTTGCCGCTAGGATTCATTGGAACTGTGCTTGTGTATCTCCGCTTGTGCCTCGCAGATACAACGAGCTAACAGCCTGACACAATGACACCTATATGTTGCATTGTATATACAATGCTTGGATCTTTCAGTAAACTTTTTCCCAAAGCCTTTTAAACATGTCTGCACTTTCGAAATGAAAGGGTGTGGAATTGGATATCGAGCACACGCGTTTCATCTCAATCCTAAAAAAAAAAAATCAGAGCAGGAAAAATGCCATCCTTATCTCAGAAGTTAAAAAAAAAATGCCCAGGGCTGACAGTTACACGAGAGAAAGCCCAATGGGCCCCTACGCCGCACGACGGATCACACGAACGAAAGCGCATTTCCACCAGGAAAAAGTCATATTGAGGTCCCCCAACTATCCACCAAATTTGATTTAGGTCCCTAAACTCCAAAACCAGGTAAAACACATCCTTCAACTTGCAAAACGGTTTATATTACATTCCTGAGCGGTTTTGCTACAAGTCATTTCCTTTTACTTATTTATTTCACCAAATCTTTAAAAAATTATAGTAAATCATAGAAAAGCTATATAATGAAAAATTTATTTTTTTGGACCCTTCTAAATATAAAATTTTTATTACAGTTTAAGCGTACAATAGTTAGTCTACCATAAAAATTTCACCACAATTAGAATATAGAAGCAACGGCTATAAATTATTCCAATTAATTACTAAAAATCATAATATTATATCATATATATAACTTAGTTATTTTATTTATAGAAAGCATAGATCTAAAGGTGAAACAAAAATTTTGTACTAAAAGATACCATAATATATATTTAACGGGTAGATCTACTCATATGGAGTACGGTAAAATTATTTATAATTTTTCTATGGTTTTTAATAATTTTTAAATAATATTTAGCAGAAATAAATAGAAGGAACAAAACAAAACCACATTACTATAGCGAAACCGTTCTTCTAAACCGCCTAGGGATGTAATATGGACGGTTTTGAAAGTTGAAGGATGTGTTTTACCCGATTTTAGAGTTTGAACCTAAATCAAACTTGGCCATTAGTCGAGGGACCTATAATGGACTTTTTCCTTTCCACCACGGACGGTTTCATTCACCCCACCGCACACCGCAAGGCGTAACGAGCGGAGAGTGAGGCGAGGCCACGGCCCACCGTCAGATCACACACGCCCTCCTACTGCTCACATCGCATCGCAGTATATCGCACATTCATGGCACGGGGAGCAACGGGCGACGCCGCGGGAAGCAGCACCGCCGCCGCCACCGGGGCCGAGCTGGGGAGCGGGGTCGCCGCCGCGGCTCCGGTTCCGACGTGGCGGCGGGTGAGAAGGGCCGGGCAGGGGGCGGTGGCGCACGCGCTGCTGCTCTGCTTCACCGCGCTCCTCGCGCTCAAGCTCGACGGCGTCGTCTCCCTGTCCTGGTGGTAAGCCGTGACCCTGTTCGTCCAAACCGCATATCTCAGACTGCGCGAGCGCAAGTGTTGATATTCGCTGGGTCGCACTCACTCCCGCGGAGAATCGAGACTGGCGCTTCCGCGCTTGACTAAGTATCGCTGATCCGTCGTGTGAAACTATGTATCATTTATGCCTTATAGTGTCGTGTTACCCATGGTGGTATTGAAACTTAGAGGCACATGACATGTGTGCCATGGTGCGTGTTTCCTAATTTAGCCTTTCATGTCTCGGTATTGGAATTCTCAAAATGACTACAAACACTGCAGGGTGCTTTTCATCCCTCTATGGTTGTTCCATGCTGTTGCTGCTCGATGTCGATTCTCGTTACCTGCTCCATCATCAACTGAAAGTGGTCGAGTGTGTGCTTCTACTTTAGGTTTTGAAGTGAGTGCCTTCTTTCTGAAGTTGGCTATCAGCAAGTTAACTAGATCATTCAACTGTACAGCAGGTACCATGCCATTCCATTGTCGCCACACCCTTGCTAGTTGCTTTTGAGCTGCTTCTTTGTGTTTATCTGGAAGGCTCCAATGGTGAATCCACTGCTTACACCGTGAATTATTGTTTGGTTTGTTTGCTTGCTTACTGCATTAATTGTTCATTTTGTCAGGTCGTGGGGAGCCTTTCGTAGATTTAAAGCTTGTCTTCCTTCCACTCTTGGCCTTGGAAATCATTACACTGGTTGATAACTTCAGGTGAACACATTAAAAACAGCGGAATAATGGACATTGCTTATATTGATAATGAACAATTACAGTATTATTTCTTGGCATATACTCATCGTATGTTATCATATTCTACATCAGTAATCCAACCGGATTCTTCAATACTGCAAATATAATCTTTTATAATATAAGAACCATGGTGATAATTGTTGCCTCGTTGCTCAATTTTCACCTGTAAGTGTTAACTTGTCGCTAGGAAAATTTTGCTATGCTATGCTGTGAATAAAGACCCATTTGTCACTTGACAGGAATCATTCTGCAAAAAAATAGTTCAGAAAATCAAACCTATTAGTCCATTCTTATTTGCGCAAAATGTTTAATTTCCTTTCCTCTTTTTTTTTTTTTGTTCTCATTAGGATGTGTGGTGCACTAATGCCTGGACATGGAGAAACTATAACTGATGAAGCAATTTGGGAGAGGCTTCCTGTAAGAATCTTAAGGCTAGATTGCCCTGAACTTTCAGTTTGTGGTTTTCTGTTCTCCCACTTTGTTAAATAAATATGACCAAACCTTTCAGTTCTGAATCTTGTCCAAAAATGCTACTTCATGATAGAAGTTGCTATCACATAGGCATGGGAACATGGAGCTCTAATCGATCATTTATATCAGTGTTTTATATTAAGGGACCAGTTTGTGGTTGTCCTGTTTCATTTTTACTCTTTTTTATGAATCTAATTAGTTATTGGAATCTTTACCAGTCCAGTACCTCCATGTTGTCTGTTTCCAAAAACTATGTTTTTTTTGTTGTTATAAAAAAACTATTTTTGAACACAGAAGTTGAAAGACGTTCAACTCAACTAAAGTGTTGATGGTCATCATATCAATGCAACTACATAAGTCTTCTTCCCAGCATTTTTTCTTTACCCATGACTTGTTAGAGGTACCACATTTGCAACAATGCACCATTTGAGCCGTTGGTATATTTTACAGAATGGTTCAACATAAAACTGTAAAACCATGTGTATATTGGATACCAGCAGAGGCTATGCCTATACCTGATGGATGCCATTGCTCAACATTTAATGCTGATAACTAGATGCCCTTTATGCAGACTTAAAATGCTACTGTTACTAACAACTTCACCCTTTTCATAGTACTTCTGGGTTGCAATTTCCATGGTATTCCTACTAGCGGCTACTTCACTTATGCTTCTGAAGTTATGTGGTAAGCTATACAAACACTATTGAATTTGTAGCTGCTGTTCAGAAGTGTCTGGGTGAATGACATGACTTGGCCCTTTTTTTTTCCTTAGCCTGAATGGCTTATGTCTTTTGATTAAATACTACAGAAATATCTTGGGGATTCACCTATTCATATATTTTATATGCTTTGATAGAAATATCAAACCATCGATGCAAATTTCATACTGCTTAACTATAGGTGAGATCAATAATACCTTGTAACTTCTAATAAGTGATAGTTACTCTGTATGCAACAGGCGGTGCGGATACTCTGGGGTGGTGGGATTTATTTATTAATTTTGGGTAAATACTTTTTTTCTCTTCCAATCATGCTTGTAGTCCCTCCGAACTGTTCTTACTAATACTTGACATCTTGTACAGGATTTCCCAGTGCTTCGCTTTTCTAGTATGCACAAGATGGTCAAATCCAATGGTCGGTAGACATTCAATCCTTGGTATAACAGTATATTCAAATTGCATGGACATTTCAGAGGGACTGTAATTAGAGCAGCAGTGTTCCTATTTTTTCTAAAAAGGATGCTAAAATAGACTGCGTGGTCTGCAGGACATTGGTGGCCCTGTATTGATAATTCCTGTAATAGTTTTCCAAGTTCTTCTTTGTATGCGCTTAGAGGTCTGTTCACCTCCATCTTCTATTATCCTTTGCTTTCACTTGAATTTTGATAATTTCCACTTGGTGTTGTATGTCTATGCACAAACTGTGTACCTGTTGAGCTGCCATAGTCATTTTCTTCTCAGTATTTTAGCTGCCATTTTCTGTAAAGGGTACATTTCAAGTCAAATCTTGAAGCAGCCTGCCAGCACTTTGTATAGTATCTAGATTGTGGTGATGATTTTTTGCCAAATATCATAATTTTCCTCTAAATATGATTTGTGAATTTTTAGGGTAAAAGCTTATTGCATATGGTGTCTGAATGCCATCTATGAAACTGTAACTCATGTGCAGCTATTCTGAGTACCATTTGTCTCTGACTGCAGGGCACTCCATCTAATGCACATTTTATCCCAATGCGAGCTATTTTTCTGTCCATAATTTTGCTACAAGTGGCTATTGTATCTTTTGCTGTCTGGAGGTTCTTTGACAGACTTCTTACTAAACTTCAAGATGGAAGTATCAGTCAAGGACATATTTCTGTGTCCTCAAAAGTTGATGAGCTTTTTATGATGATACAATATGGTTCAAGGTTTTATTTTGCTCTCTAGCATTACTCTATTAACTATTCGTCAAATTGTATATATATTGCAGGTGGTCGTTCTTGGAATTCTCAGTCTATTAATCATTTTTGCTGACCAGGCTCCTTCACTGGTGGTCTATTGATGAAGATAGTAAAGAGGAACAGGCTCACTTATGCTATGCAAATAATACTGGGTATCCACGACACAATTCAATTTAATTGTTTTTAGAGTATAGACACTAGACGTAATCATGCATCTGTGCCTTAAAAAGATCATGATGTATGTGGACATTTTGATCTCTTGGATCTATGGGTTCTAATCTCTGAACTACCCATTCTATTTTTTTTGTACGTCATTCATTATTGCAACTTAAATATATTGAAAAGTAGAAAATGGTAGTCTATGGAATCATAAATTTCTATAAAATATTTTTTTGTTGTTAAATACTATATGGAGCTCACGGTCAGCTTAAACAGAAAATAGCATATTGGTA
The DNA here is from genome assembly GCA_015342445.1 of Digitaria exilis. Classification (NCBI taxonomy): domain Eukaryota; kingdom Viridiplantae; phylum Streptophyta; class Magnoliopsida; order Poales; family Poaceae; genus Digitaria; species Digitaria exilis. The sequence goes on from JACEFO010001897.1 coordinate 105,951, forward strand.
TTGTGTTCCACATTTTTTATTTTTCTTGGAAGACTGGGTAGAGGAGGTTGCAGGATAGAGCATCATGGTCACATATGGAAGGAAATGGATCTTTTCCTAGCAGAGAGAAGAAAGAAAAGAAAATACAAGATAAATGTTTGAATGATATACCATTTAAAGTATCTTTCTTAAGGGAGTTTACCTGGAAGTTTTCCCGATGGATGTTTAGCCTCCTTGCGATGACCTCTTCCTTTTGTCAGTTAGGAAGTAGAAAGCCCACTAAAAGATTTCTAGAACTAATTGCTTAATTTTGACCCTGTTGAAGTTACGAATCAATTTAAACCCACTGTTTGATGCTTCATTAAGAGTAAGGGAAGGGGGCAGTTACTTCAGATGCATGCTAAATGCTTTCAGGTAGGTTAATACTTTCAATGACTGATCTCATGTTCGTTATCTGCAGCTATAGTACCTTCTGCAGTTATCCACCAGAGGTGGTCAAAGAGATGCCAAAGAAAGTTCTTGTCGAAGAGGTTATTTCTTCGTACGTGCTGTAATAGCTTCCTCTTACAGGTACAGAGACTTCAACTGGCCTTGGAAGAGCAAACTGAAATGGCAAATCATAGCAACCAACTGTTTGATAGGCTAAAAAACGTAATACCTACTATCCCCTTTTCTATTACACGCGGATGCAAGTGGGCTGCCAATAGTGTTTATTAGGTCAACTGAATAATTATGATGACATGTCACTCTAATTCATTTCTCATCCTATGTTAATTACATGCAACACCATCCTAGTTTATTTTATCAAGTTTTTGGGTTGACCCAATAATATATGACTTGTGTCCCTAATTACACCAAAGCAGTCTTTGCAATTTTAATATACTAACTCATGGATCTCCAAAATGGATATCTCCATCTTCATATCATTATTGGCATTATTTGTGTTTCAGAATGTTCAGTTTAATCAAAAGGGTTCACCATTGTCATATAGCCTCCAGAGATTGTTCGTCTACAATGTTAATACACACTAACTGTTGACCAATTTTGCTGGAACCTCTCCCTGAACTAATGCTACCAAAATATTTGCATCAATGCAGGAACGGATCTTGTGTCGAATTTGCTTTGAAAGCGACATCTGCATTGTTCTGCTTCCCTGCCGCCATCATATTCTCTGCGAGTTAGTTTGAATGTTCATCTTGATATATGGGCATACTCTGGATCTGTTCTTATGATCTTTGTACACATGAGAATTCTGAAATTCTCCATTTGTTCCCCTTGCAGGTCCTGTTCTAACAAGTGCACGTCATGCCCAATTTGCCGATTGACCATTGAGAGCAGGTTATATGTTTATGATGCGGTGATGTCAGCCAATCCATTATGTGACGCAGTATAGAAGTTCACATGTTGGCAGTTCTCGGTCTGGGGTACCCAGCTTTGTGTGTCGGCAAAGATGGCCCAGACTGATTCCTTGCAGAGGAACACTGTTTGGAAGCAAGTGAGGATAAGTCTCCTATTGTCAGATTGGAGTACAAGAAAAATCAAAAGGCACACTGTACATCCATATGCACAGATAGGGTACAAAGGATGAAAGGAAGCAGGCAAATATATGAGCTCTTGAGTTCTTGCACTCTTGCTCACATATATACAGCCAACATGAATAGCCACTTAAATATCTGATTTTTGTTCGGGTAGCTATATATGTTATCTGGCCAGTTTGATTAGTTCCCGAGGGAATTCTGCTCAGAGTCAGAGATGGAGAGGAAACCCAGAGATTCTCTTATGCGAAGTGGAACTCTAATTTGTCATATTAGATGTTCTTTGGCGTTCAGGAAATCTCAGTATGCTCTACTTTGACGAGTTAATGGAGCCATACAACAATGGCGCATCTTCCTCCTATGGAGTTTCAACAAGCAACTTATATGGATATGTACAGATGCGACAATAGTGTCTCTTATCAACTTTATCTTCAAGGTATAAGAGCATTGAGCTTTCCGCTGGTCATGTCAAATAATAATGGAAGGGTGAGCATCTAGTGGTATGCGCTTGTCGACCTCATGCACCTTTCTCCACCATACCAGAACATCACTTTGCAGTACGAGAATTGGCTCTCAAGTCAACATTTGTGGCCAGCCACAACCTTACACCTCTTTTATCATATTGCTATCATTCCGCATGTCTTGTGGCCTTCAATCCTCTGGTACTCTCTGGAGATATATGCCTAGCGTGGAAAGGACATACGAGATTGTGTGCTGGTGCCAATATTTGCCAATAAGGTCCTAGGTGCATGCTCCTCATAATCTTTAAGGACTAGTCATTCCATTTTTGTCATCCTTATCCTTGTTGCCTAAATGTGTAGGTCACCTTTTTCGCAATAGTCCTGCTTTTGCTACCTCTGTGTGATGATATCTATCCAGAATGTAATGGCATGCTGGTGACAGTTCTGATTATCGCATGCTTTCTTGGTCAGCTTAGAATGCAAAAACACTACTGCATCATTATCAAGGGTATCTTAGCTGTTTCTCAATTAGTTCCGGACTGGTTCTTGCTGGCAAACTTATTCCCCGGTTATTTTGAAGGCTTTGTTTTTCGTTTGTGCCTGGTTTAGGATGTGGGTTATCTGTAGTTGGCTATTCAATCTGGGCTGTTCATAGCTGAATCTCTGTTGCCCAGTTGAGAGGCATTTTGAACACATTATTTTCATTTTTCGGCGACTCGATTTCGTGAGGAAACAGAGAAACAAGAACAGGCATCACTTTTTTTTTCCCTTTCTGATGTAATCTTGTGGTTTCTTCATGCTTTCAGGGGGTCGAGTCTTTGTTCAGGTGCCTCTTTCCTCGCTTCTATGCAAAGCCAGGCATCTGCGCATGCATGCATCTCCAGGCGCATTACATTGCGTTGCGGCGCGCGGCGCTGTTGCCTCTTTTTCAGCTTGGACACGAGCACAGGCACGCGCGTGGCAAATTCCATGGCCATGCATGATGGAGGACGAGTTTTGTCAGATGGGACGCGCCCGCGGCAGGTGCAGATCGATCGAGGCAAGATTGTGCGCGCCGCAGCACGTTTCGCTTGGGCCGGCGTTGCGGGGACGGCGCAGGTGCGTCGCACGTAGTTCGACAAAGGCATGTGAGCGCGCGGCCAGGACCCAGGAAAGGTGATGATGTCTTCTCAGAAATCGTCGCCTGCGAGAAGCGTCGTCGTCTCGCAGACCACAGTGCTGTCGTGGTCCATGTCTACGAGCTGCGGCTTGTTTCGATAGATGAGGAATAGTGATAGAGATCGAGGTCCAGCCATTTTGGAGTGGCGGAACGATTGTTGCCGGCCGGTTCGGACTTTCAGGTCTTGCCGCTGCTACGTACCTGGTAGTGCTGAAGTTCAGTGCGGTCCTTGTTTGTCGTCGGGAGAAAAGTGTGCCAGCCGTCGAGGCCCGCCACATCCATAACACGGCCATCACAGTTCACGCAATGCGCTACTGTTCTTCTTCCTCTCTGCAGCTACCTCTTGCCCCACTTTCATCCGGGCCCCTCATACCAGTTTGAACTACTTGAAAACGAAGCATTCGTCGATGGTGTATTAGTACTGGTCAAATCTAGAGTACTAACGGTAACATTAATATCAGGTCAAAACATCACTGGGTACTAAAATGTGACATATTAGTGGGTGGTGTTATGATATGGTACTAAAAGATCTCTGCCATTTAAGTACCAGGTCGTAACACCACTCGTAATATTTTGATAGGAAAACGTCTCTCATTCAATTATAAGTTCTATGCAGGTAGGGTGGTAGGAAAGGTACACGAAGACCAAAGGTCATGAGGTCGAACCCGGTTTCCTTGCCGATACTAAAAGGAAATCATCCAATAATTCACATGGCGTTGCTAATCCCTTAACCCGCTATTTAAAATGCTTTTAAGCTTCCCTCATTGTTGCCGCCCATCGGCAATCCTTTGCCACTTGTGTCATATAACGCTTCAACTCTCCCCACTGTCAGGACTACCACCTCCAAGAGTCGTATCTAAGAGCAACTCCAGCAAACTCTCTACTAGAACCTCTATTCCTAGGGTCTCTAGGGAGCCATCCATCCGCTGACAAATAGACCCCACCATTAGAAAGTTGAGGTTTAAAAATGTAGTCCTAACAAACTAGGGAAAACCCTTACTCAAGAAGTAGTGTCTAACTTAAGAACCATTGATGGATATGCTCTAAGCGTGGGCTCCTCCCCTGAATTGAAAAAAAAAATACTCCTACTCCTAACCATGTTATTAGTATGTGATATTATGGCCTCGCCATCCACTAGCAGGATTCTGAATTTTATCGGAAATTCACCAAAAACTAGTGAACGACAGTACCTGTCAGCACCGATGATCCAATATTTTTTTCACATGGAATTTATTCATATTTTTATGTTTCAATCCACATGTGTCTAAAATAATTCAGGAATTTCTGACGGTTTTCGGTCTACCGGTCTCACTAGCCCTCCACTAAAATTTTATCTCGAAACGGTAGTACACAATGTCTAATTTGGTGTCCAAAATCAAAATAGACTGAAATTTCTTATGATTTTAACTTGGGTATCACCTGGAATAGCTAGTAGGTACGGCAAAAATTCACGGACAAATGAATAGCTAGTATAGAGCTCCATATATGTAGAGAGATCCTCCGTAGCATTGATAACATAGTGTTGTGTTCAGATTCAGGAAAAAGTACTTCTCCAATAAGTTTTTCCTATTCATCCCACTCACAGAACACGTTTCCCAGTTCACTATTCATCTAGAAAAAGTATTTTTTCCTTCCAATCTGAACACAGCCTAGGAGATGAGAATCAAAATCCTAGGTAGTTGACCGGGTGACAACTACTCCGTACATCTTCCAGCCAATAATGCAGGTAGCTACATATTCTCTCCATGCACAAGCCCTTTGATGTAGCTACATCTCTCTGAGCTTATTGATCTATATGACTATATGAGATCGTCGAGACCGAGTACGCACATGGTCGCTCGTGGAGACGTGGACACGACACGCCGGGCAGTCACGACGACGCACTGTGCATCGTGCACGTACGGCATGCATGCACCAGCCGCCGGCCGGTCGTGTCCGACCCTCGACGGCCGGATGGACGCGTCCTTTAATTTGTGTGGTCGCCAGACGTGCCAACTGCCAAGCAAGCGTTCGTCCCACTCCTTGACTATCTCTGTACCCGATCGATGGTGATGGTCGTCGCGGCGCGCATGCCAGGCGAGCAATAGATACATACTACTAGGAGATTAGGAGCCACGCCACTGTGGAGCTACATATATATGTAGCTAGCCTGCCTATGCGCGCGTTTGTGCATGCACGTACGGCAGCACGAGGTGGTGGTAGCCTAGCTAGCCACAGCCAGAGCCTCCTATGCTTTCCTATCGCCTCCACGCCGGCGCACTGTACTGCGGATACGCTTTACGCACGTCTAGTCGTCTCGACGACACTTGGTGGCCGGCGGCTAGCACGGAGAAGCCAACAATGGCGGCATGCAGAAATGGAAAGGGCAAGGCCAAGAAGCAACCGGATATTGAAGACGACTATGTAGGTAACTACTGCTATGGCTATCAGATCGACATGTGCGTTAATTATTACATACATTCAATGGCAATGGATCGACTCAAATGTATACGCACGTTGTACTCATGCATGATGTGTACCCATGTACATACGTCGTAAATACGGTACTTGCTGGTTCTTAGCTTGCTTACTATTTCGTGCACAGTACTTGGAGTGAGAGAGCTGGGGCTTTTCTGGGGTTGGAGCCTGGACATTTAAAGTGCAAGCATACATGCAGGAGATGACATGCATGGAGAGCAGAAGTACACAGGGGAGAGATCGACTACCGAGAGAGACGAATGAAGGGACAGACCAGCCAGAAGGGAAAAAAATTAACAAACATATTCAAAGGCTGGGCGCTGGGGCGGAGGTATAGCAGAGAGTTGTGAGCAGAGACGAACACGGGTGAGATTCTCCGTGTGGCGGCCCCGGCCGTCAAATGACTCAGGGTACGGGCCATGCCGAGATCGACAGGGTACGGCCGCTCGCGCTCGTCCGCTCCGCTGCAGGGCAGGCTGGCAGGGCATGCATCCATCTATCATGCATGCAGAATTTCAGATCAGAGCTCGCGCTAGGGTTCTCGATCGATCGAGATCATCAGTGTTACGTTGTGTGCGCGTGGCCCCCTACATATCGACCGGCGGCGGCGGCGGCCTCGCCGGCCGGCCGGGCGCGCGCTATACCTATACCACCCTGAAACAATCCTTATCTGACGCGGTGTTGCTTTCAACAAGCGAGCTGAGCGACGACTTCACTTTAATAATTAAGCTGCTGATGAGTGGACAGCGAGCCTAATTATTTTAGTACGTTACCACCTTTCTTCGATTATATATACATATAGGTCTATATTCGTCGACACGTCCTACGTTGTTTTTGGCGAAATATGCCAGCCTACTTGATCTTTCATTTTGTGATGAAAATATGTCATCCTGCTTGATCATCTACTTTTCTTCTTGTTCTTCTTTATATACGGCCACAGGAGCTCTGTCGGGCTCGGGCATGTATAGAGAAAGACTTGATCTTGTGCTATCAACATAGTCATCATTTTCACGAAACTGTAAACATTACCCTAGCTAGACCTAGAATAGTCCAAGATTGACAGAAACGTGCGTGGAGGGTGCATGCATGCACTGCTCTCTCCGACGGCCTGCGCTTTCAACCGGACCCGTCGACCCGATAGCTACGAGATCGAACTAAGCACCTGCAGCATGCATGCAGCGCGTCGCTGAAAGAAATTAAGAGATGTCACATGCCTGCACTCACATACTAGCAAAGTAGCAAGTACAAAACCTGAACATGAGTAGTACTAGCTATCGATAGCCCAATGATCATATTTAATTTTCGTTTATATTTCGTCATGTATATCGGGTAATTGCAAATGATAGGAATATGAAAATATGCATAATTGGAATATGATGACTCAATAAAATGGAAACTTCCAGATTTTAAAACACGATGTGATAGAGGTGATGTGTTTGACATGAAGCAATACATGAATTTGGAGGAATAAAGAGGGAGTGGAGAGAGAGAGAGAGATGGAAAATATTTTTTTATGAAAAACAAGGTGATTAAGCTCACAATATTTCCCTTAGGATTTTTTTATGTTTCCATAACTTAATTCCTAATTAAAGGTTCGATCTTTTTAAAGGACTTTATTAGGATTTAATAACCTTTTATTCAATTATCATGAAAATCCATTGATCAAAGGAGGCATAAGTATACTTATTTTCTTTGTACACATACGGACAACAAGAACACATATATGAAAGATTTCAAAACTTACTAGGTTTCAGATAATTAGAGTTAGGGAAAAACTATCCCTCACTTGAGTGATTTGGAGACCCTCCTCACCCAGATTTTGGACCACTTGATGAAAAAATAGATGACTCGGATTCATCTTTCTCTCTCCACCTTATCATGAAGGCTTAGAACTAATAGACCATGCAAGTATGTGTTAACTCCTGGGTTATCCACATCTCTTATATGTGGTGGGTAAGAAGATGATGAAGATGCATTGACTAAGTCAGAAAAGATGGTGATAGTAAATCTAGTATGTGGCTTTGGGCAGGTGTCAGCGTCTAGTAAATGAGGGTCCCCAGAGGAAGGGACTAATGAGAAGGCCAAGACACGGTGGGCCATGAAGAGCATGCAGAATACAGCCCGCCAAGCAAAGCTACCGCCGTGACCACTTGACAGTAGCCCCTTGGTGCCCCAAGAGAGTTTCCTTCGATACAAAGATAACCCACAACGTCCGCGATGTGTCCCAACTGACATGGCATAGCAGGGTCCACCTAGGGGCATGCCTTCCCTGTAAAAAAACATCATTATATATGGGGATAAAGCGTAGGTCCAATATGATGAAGAAGGACGATTCACCCCTAACACTCCCACAAATCACATCAAACAGACGCAGCGCAAAATATCGTCTGCACGCCGCCTGAGCAAACGACCGACCACTGGGTAAGACCATCATTACGGCTAGTGCAGACATCGACGAGTGTGAGACGTTCAAGGTACCTCTAGGCACCCTTAGGTCTCCCCATGATACAAGGAGAATTTTGGGACAGAAGAAGCAGGACCCCATGATGTGAGACGGGTCCCATCCCTGGGACTGCATAGACAAGCGGTACTAGAATGAAGTGCCGCATCCACACCAATGGCAGTAACCCTTGGGATGAAAACTAGGCTATAAAAGGGTCTCATATAAAGTCCACCTCGCAAGGTGAAGCCCAACACATGAACACCAATGTTCCTGTCCAAGTTTAGATTATACCAACGGACAGTCTAAACCCACTAGCCGGACCATCGTGCGAATTTTGCCTAGCACTGTCTAAAACTTTGACTTTAGTAGGTAGTCCACCCTCCCTAGTCGGACTGACCGCTATACATTGTGAGTACCCAAAACAGAACAAAGAGGCTCTACCTAACGTTTTAGTATGAAGGGCAGACTACCCACCAATCATGATCTCATCTCACCAAACCAACTATAATTTTAGCCAACTCAAATAATTGTCCGCCTCTCCAAGGTCCGATGGTCCGCAATGCAAACTCAATTAGCTATTTTCAAAATTCATTTTGAAGTCGGTCTTTTCTAACTTTTCAGACATGATCATCCTATAGGCGTGTAATGCAATATGTTTGAGCAATGTGGCACCATAGACTCATCAAGAAAATAAAATTGACGCCACAATTATCTAGCCTACTAATCCAATCAATTATCAACCACTAAGCTCATCTTGACAGGCAAATATAAATGCCCTATAATATACCTTTACCTTGAGCTTATCACATACTTTCCAATGATTTCTTCCAAGCCATCTCCATAGTACATTTCAATTGCTTCGAATACATAAGAATGGTACAATTTGCCTCATTCTCGCAATCAACCTTTCCATTTATTTCTTCCAAGCCATCTCCATAGCCTCCATTTGAATTTATTTAATTCACCATTAAAACTCCAGGACTAACCTAATTCATATTTCTAAATTGAATTTGTTAGTCTACAAATGTTGTCATTAATTACCAAAACAATAACTAGAAGTCTAACCTTTCACTTGCATATATATGCTAGGCCCATCAAAACCCTAATCCCTTTTTCGAACAGCTTCGGGGGGGGGGGGGGGGTAATCCCCACCTACTTGCTTTCATTGAACGAAAGTAAGACAATACAATACAAGTCTGGATCCCTGGTATACCAGGAAGAGAGTACATGAGTTCTCATCCATACGGCGAGAGTCGAAGAGATAAACATAAGAGAAAACAGAAAGGGCTCTAAGGATTTTTGAACTATTTGGGAGGGGGGATCCCTACCTACTAATTAATCAAAAATGTTGGCCCAATTACAGAGAGAAGGGAGAGTTACACCAACAGACTAGCCCTAATATTTGAATCAGTCGAAGACAACCACCAAAGGTTGACGAAGCTCCTCCACCAAACAACATGCTTGCCTTCACCACAATGTCCATTGCACCACCGCACCACCCCTCGTAGCTACGCCACCCTATTGTCACCACTATCTTCCAACAAGGGGAGGAATCGTTGAAGGTCGAAGGGGCCACCAACAAGATGGGGATTAATGGGGGAAGTCCGCTGATCATTGTGAGTCAAACAACGTCTGTCTCCCCTGAAGCTGATGAAGACACCTTTAGGAGCACATCCGGTTTCCATGAACCGGTAGCATAGGAGGGATAGCCAGTTACCATGGACGCACCCGACATTTGAGCTAATGACTACATCAACAAGAGTCTGACGACGAAGCAGAGGCGCCAACAGAGGGCACCCGAAGAACCATGATGGGAACCAACAACAACGCCAATACAAAGAGCCAAATCCAATGGTGTGTGTGGAGAGAGGGGGAGAGGGGTTGAGAGATGCCACCAAATACTCACAACGTCCTCATCGTCTCCAAGACGATGCCTCTAGGGAGGTCGTGATATCAAAGACGCCACCATCGCTCGTCCGAGCTGGACTAGGTTTTCACTTGGAGACGTCCATGGTCACGTAGCCCCACCGTCGGCAAGCCCACAGCCAAACTACGTTCCCAGGACAAAGCAGAGCCATCTAGCAAGACTGTCATCGGCACTACCATGCCGAACAAGGTATGCCTCGCCTTCAAAAGGGGCAAGGCGCACCCACACCATGTCAACCCTGCGACCGATTGGACACGAAGATGGCAGGCCACCAAAGCACCAGGAAGAGGAGAGAGGGCACAGTTCCATGGCTTTGATGAACTTGGGGCTGCATGGAGCTCGCCGGAGAGCGCCCCACCGTCAGTCACCGTGGCCATCGGGGAGCCCGATGGATACACCAGCAGAGGCTCCAACGACCGGCAATGCTGGTCAAGCCCCACCGACGCGATCATAGGGCACAAGAAGTGCCGCAGACCATGGTTGCCGCTTGCAGAACCGCTGCAACAGCAGGAAGAAGAGGTATGAGTGGTTGCAGAGGCGGCGACGGCTCCGGGGGTTCGAATCCTGTCTCTAGGACCCCGGACCCGGCGTCACGAGGCGTCGCTGCTGTCTGCCTCCATGGCCGGCTTCCCCAAGCCTGCCTCCATGTCAGGAAGGGAAACGAGCCCTGAGGTCTCAGGGACAACAGATCCGGGCAAGGGGTGGCAGATCTAGGCCACCAGGTGGTGGATCAGCCACCGGAGGGCCATTCCAACGATGAGCAGCTTGGCTCCGCCGCTGGCCTCCACTGTCGTAGCCTGTTGCAACAGCCTGCCTGCACAACCCGTAGCGAAAGCTCCTCCACCGCTCAGGCCAGCACCGGCCATCACCGAAACACCCAGTAGAAGGCGGAACCGGCCTCCAACTCGCAAATGCCCATCACCCGAGAAGATCTGAGCTGCCATGTCTAGGTCGATAACATCACCAAAGGTTGGGGAGGGGGCGAGATTGGTGGGGAAAGGAAAGGGGAAGGCCCCACCGCCGCCATCCTCGCTGCTCATCGAACTTCTGCCGAGCAGTTCCAGCTGCAGCGGAGGCAGGAGCGGAGGCGGCTGCGGGGTTGAGCGGGGAGCGCAGGGGGGAGACGCCCGAGTCACCCTCAAAACCCTAATCCCTCAAGATCCTTTGGACCTTTAATCCAAATTCAAAGCCACAAAAAAGGAGTTTTTAAAATATGCCCCTTCCTTTCTTCTTTCCTGCTCTCCCCTCCTATAGAAAACATTTTTTTAAGGACAGGTGGCGTCCGAACCACCCGTAAAATGTGATTTTCATGGGTGGATGGGTCACTTGCCCCTCCAAATGAACCATATTTTCAAGGGTGGTATGGGACGCCACCCATCCCGAAAATTCAATTCTAGAGGTGGATGAATCGCTACATCATACGTCCTTGTTTTCTAGAAATGGCCGTTGGCCCTCACCTACTAAAAACGAGGCGTTTATGAAAAAATCTTTTACCTGAGATGGTGCTTGTCGCCATTCAGATTTTCAGCTACTACTTAGTGTTCACTCTCGATCTAGGCACCTTTGAACCCACCGTACCAAAGAGATTAAAGCCTTACCGCTTGGTACACAGTAGCAGAGAAGTTTAGCGCGGACGTGTACGTGATAAGTCACACAAAACCGTACGTACCTGCCTAAGTACCGCACTGCGCTGCAGAGACCACATCAGCTATATGTGTTTTTCACCAGCCGGCCGGGCTTTGCCATGACCACGTGTCCCTACAGTGCGCCCCTGTAGCCGCCATAGCTATCTGCATCGATCGAGCCCAATAATGCCTTCATCATTCCCTTCCTAACTCCTCCATACCGCGCACATCAACGCCACACGCAGCTACCTCTAGGGCTCTCTGCTAGTGTTACTTGCTAGCCTAAAGCTTCTGCAGTGACGCAACAGTAGCAGGTCGTCAGCGACGCCATTGCTCTGAATGCTGTGTGGCTGCTTATGCCCTCAACACCCCCCCCCCCCTCTCTCTGGGCTGTGTTCAGATTGGAAGTAAAAAGTATTTTTTCTAGATGAACAGTGCACCGAGAAGCGTGTTCTGTAAGTGGGATGAAAAACTTGTTCTGTGATCTCTCTCTCCTACAGAGTTACTGCCATAAACAAACAAACCAACACACAGACATACAAAATATGTCCTAGCAACATGTACAACACCTAAAAGCTTCGCTCATTCACATCTTTCTGCTTCCTGTACGCACACACCGGCCGGCCCCTTTCGCCATCTCTAACTTTTCCCCCTTTCTTCTCGATCTTGCCTTCCCTTCCCCCTTTTAAGCTAGCTTTGATCGATGCACATATACACAACCACACCAGTGCAAATGGACACAACACTAGTAGCTCTTGATCTGAAGATCTGTTCATCACTTCCAGTGTAGTGTGAGTGCCACATGTGAGACAATCCGATCGATAGCAAAGCGAAGAAAATCAAGAACTAGCAGTGACAGTAGTAGTAGCACTAGAACTAGCTAGATCTCGTCTCTCAGTACCTACACCAAGCTTGCACAAGCAAAGCAACGCTCAGATGTTACCTTACCCTAACCCTCATCACCATTTCGGCGTCTCCCAAGAACCCCCAAACCCTACCGCCAGCTTCCCCATGCTCCCCCCGGCAGCCGCGCATCTGGATCACCACCACCACCACCACCACTACGTGGTGGACCACTTCTTCCCCGGCCACGGCCACCACCACTTCAACTCCGAGACGCTGGAGGCCGTGCTGCGCCCGCCGCGCTCTGCTCATCCGGAGCCCGAGGCCGCCGCCGCCGTCGTAACGGCGCCGCCGCCGGGCGCCGGACGAAACGCCGGCGGTGGGCAAGCAGGCCACGCGAGGGCTCGGAAGCGGCCGTTCCGGACGGACAGGCACAGCAAGATCCGGACGGCGCAGGGCGTTCGCGACCGTCGGATGCGGCTGTCCCTCGACGTGGCGCGCGACTTCTTCGCGCTGCAGGATCGGCTCGGCTTCGACAAGGCCAGCAAGACGGTGGACTGGCTGCTCACGCAGTCCAAGCCGGCCATCGACCGCCTCACCGACGACCACCCCTCCTCCCACCAGCGAAGCGGCGGCAGTGACGTGGCCTTGTCACCGCCGACGTCAGGGGCGCCTGCGTCTCACGGATCAGGTAAGAGAGGAGATGTTGTAGAGATGGGGATAACAAGAAATGGTGTGTCGGCGTTCATGGAGCACAGCAGCTGCGAGCTGGACCGCCTCGTGTCGGCTGTGGCGCCGGCGATTGGGGCGGAGTACTACTACACCGGTCTCGGCGAAATGATGAGCAACAGCGGAGGAGATCAAGGCGATGAGGACGGTGAGTACGAGGAAGACGGTGATGACGAATTCCTGGACGGTATGCAATATTAGAAGCAGAGAGCTAGCTTGCATGGTTTATTTCCACGTACTAGTAGCTGTGTTGGCAGCTCATTTAGGTCTTGATCCGTTCACTACGTACCGTTAGTTAGTATGCATATGTAGTACTCCTTTATGCTAGCTAGTACTATTGGCAAATGTTGGCAGACGTTACTCTTTGTGCTTTGATTCGATGTCACTAGCTATTAAGCTATATATGTTGATCCAGCTTTTTTAAAAAAAAGAAGTGTCGTGTGTGTGATGATCCGGCTTTTTTAGGCTTTTTTATGAAGTCTAGCTAGCTAGGAAAGAAGGTTGCTTGTTGGATTGAATAACCTCATGAGTTGTGACAATGCATATGTAAGAGATGAAGTCAAAACACAGAAGACGCTATTGATGGTTAAACATTACTAGGAAATTTTAAGCAAATTAAACACTTCCCAAAATAGATTGCTTTTGTCCTGTTCTGTCAAACTAAAGTTTCCCTAATTCTGGCTGTGCAAAAAGAAAGCTAACATATCATATCATTTTTATGTTACTAGATAAATATCACACATATTTACAGGGTGCATTTTTGCAAAGGTTGAAATAGCATTTAAATAGAGCTAAAGATCTCAAATAAAACTTCATAACAATTCAACAGATAGGGAAAATAGGTCATAAATTCATATTGTTAGTAATACAGTCCAGAAATTATGTGTAGTTTCTTCTGTTCTTTGTTCTTATTGGGCTTTAATTTCAATGGTTGACATGTCAAATCTTAGGTCGAAACGCAACGAGGAGTACAATGAAATTTCAGCAAGAGATATATAGATTGTGGCACCAAAGAGATACTTCTCATAAATATTCATCACAAGATTTCATAGACAAAACAGAAATTTGATTTCATTTTTCAGAATATCTGTCCACATGAACGTCACCTATTCAAAATACTACACGTTCTTGAAAAGTGGAATAACAGAGATCTAAAACCTTTCTACTGTCTTTTTCAAAAGTGGAATAACAGAGATCTAAAACCTTTCTACTGTCTTTCGAGACAAAATTTTAGATTGAAGCTGCATAGAGGTCTAAAGGCCATGAGAAATAGCTAGTCCACTTTTGTTTGCCATAGAAGACAGTCGTTACATCACACATACTGTGCATTTTTCAGTAAAAGGTTAATTAATTAAAGATTTTACAAAAAATTTATTTTCAGAGCTGCATATATGTATATGATAGTTAACCTTTTCATTATTACAGCGGCATGCATGCATGTGTAACTAGACAAACAGAAAATGGAAAAGATAGTTTTCATATTGGTGACCATGGATAACTAAATTATCCAAATATGCTATATATGTACCTATAATCGTTGCAGTAGGTTTTATAAACTATAATCGATTGACTAGGATTTACTAGTTCAGCTGCATTTTGTAGACAGCATCTAGGCCCAAAATAAAGAATGTCGAATATGCATGTGCATAATGGTCCTATCCATCTGGTTTATTTTTTTCTGACAGAATGGTTGTGCTTTTATCTTAACAGTTGGTCTAGCTGGGGTCTAAATTGAGTCCCTTGCCTGGCATCATTTTAGGCTTCTAAGTTGCAAATGATCAAGTCACGCACACAAATGAATCAATAAGATCCACATGTTCCTCATGAAATAAAATAAGTCTTCGAATTTCTGCAGTTCTTCTTTCGTTCATAACCGTGCATGTAGCTAATTTACATGAAAAAGAAGCCTTTTTATAATTAACAATTAACATGCATGATTTTCCCTTTTTTGTTCTTTTGCTTCTTCCTTTGTTATGTTTGTCATATATTCTGGTTGCAACGTTATATATATTACTCTGTTAATTATTAGTACATCACCACCGTATGCAAATTTTTTGAAGTTACATATATATGATGCTTAATGCACCTTCACTATAACTCATGTTTCCTAAAAACTCATGTTATAGAAGAAGGGGTTCATGTATTCTACAATTAACTCATGTGGAACAGAGACAATCTGTGTCGTTAACTTGAATGGGACTCAGTTTCTAGGTTCTACTACTACCTGATGTATACAAACCTCTCTATTGAAGCAAATTGACCTCCTGCTGGCTGATCTAACAACAAATTAAAGAGCATTATTGTCTTAGCATGATTCACATGCAGTTGATCTAGATGTTATTATGTTTATGTATCCATAGCTAGTTCACACAAGTGCATCATCTTTGTCTTCCCAGAATAATACTATATATTTAGGAAGCAAGGTGCAAGCATGGACACTTACTAGTGATTTTTAAAAAGCACCATATTTCAACTAGGCATAAAGAACACACGATCTAATAATAAGAAATGGTGGGTGTTTCTCAGTTTCTGTTACCGAACCATTCATAAGAGGGGTACCCGTCCAAGTTTAGTTTGTAACCGATCTGGCATGCATGGTTTTAATTTGTTTTGTTTTTGAAAGATGAAAGTCTCGAGTCATATATAGAGCTTATGCTCCATATAAATATGAAACGGCCGAAAGATCTGAATTTTGCCTACAATCAGCTATTGTTACTAGGTAGGAGTAGTATATATGATATAATTAACGGCTGGGGGCATCGAGAACATCGCCGTAGTGAATTAGTTTATTGGGAAAACATGCTGAGGGCATATGATACTAGTCCGTGTCCGGTCAGCGGTCTTTGCATCTGCTTCCTTGGTGCACGTCATGTAGCACACACCGAGAATTGGTGTGCGACGCACTCACTGCACGCACGTCACGCAACGGCCAACGGTGACACTCCTCTACCAGCAGCACAGCCGCATCAGCTATATATCCATATATATACTAGCTGCTCGCATAGCCCTGTTACTGCGACGGCAACAAGAGATTTTCAATACGAGTAGGGGCTGTAGAGAAGCAACGGCCGGCCTCCAGCTAGGTCTAGGCACCGTTGCACAGTGCACACAGATAGATGGCTGCTGGCTGCTGCTACGATCTTGATTTGATCTCGGCCAGCTGCACGGCCAAAGTACTGTTGCAGTAGTGCTCCCCTTGCCGTACGTGTAGTGCGTGCGCATCCAGCTCGTGAGATCGATCGATCGCCATCTTGGGAAGCTGCTGCTTTGCCCACGCATCGCTGCAGCCGCGACACCCGGGGAGAGAGGAGAGCGGCTAGCAGTTTGAATGTTTGATCCATCATCCATGGCGAGTGTGAATCGAATCGGAGCGCGTGGATTCGGGGGTTGAGGAGAAGGGGGAAAGCCCGGTCTCCCGCCGATGCGGGTAGTAGCTAGTAGAGCGGCGAGCAGGCGGCCGCGCGCGTACGGTGGAGTGGTGTGGACGTGTGGTTGAGGACGAGAGGCAGCAGCAGGCAGGGTGTGTCGTGTCGGCGCGGGCCAGGCACGGCCTATATAACAGCTGCGGAAGGGGAGGGGAGCTCGAACGAGTAGCCCTAGGGCATCTGGCGGACATGGCGACGTGCGTAGGGTCGTCGGCCCCGTGTCTTGGGCAGCGAGAGCGTACTATTGATCGATCGATCTCTGCTCCTCCTCTCGTAGTCTCGTCTCGCCCTGCACGTATGTATAGATCCGACAGTCCAGTCAAAGTGTTGAACCACCACAAGGCACCGACCTTTGATTTGATTTTGGATGCCTCTCGCTAGTTAAGGGCACATCTTTACGCTTCGCCCGTCGATTTTGTGTCTGAATGAAATCTGTCAAAACTGATGTGTGTGACGCCAGACGCCCCTAGTTAGTTTGAATTGTGTGACTACCTTTCGATTTCGATGCCATGAAATCCAATAAAACAAATTTTTTACCACCTCTATGGTTGAAGCAACGTGAATTTCGTTAACTAAATTGCATTTACCATTGTAAATAAATATTCTTTTTTTTATCCTAATGTAAAAGGTAGCAACCATCAAATGTGTGGATCCAAGTTAAAATATTATCAAGCAAAATTAAATTTTAATGGAGATGGAAAGATATGGTGGCATGTAATTCGTTTCTTTTTTATAAGGCACGAACTTATACAAGATTTAGATTTTGTAATAATTAACCAACGATTATATATAGTCTAAGCAATAATTCGCAGATAATATCGTAGAAAGTACCATTTATATTTACTGAAATAAAAGCGTATTTGAACATGCTGGCTCCTGCGTAGTCGTACCGTGGCGCCGTGGCTGCAGCTGAGGTGACCGACGTGGCAACGTCGTCCTGGACTCCCAGTATGTACGTGCCGATGGGACGGTCCTGCAGATAGGCCGCACGACGCAGAGCGCGCACGTCTTGGTGAGTGTTGGTGCTACCGCGTGGTGATCGATCTCTGATCTCTCCTCTTTCACTCTGTGCGGCGTGCCGACGTGCGCGGCCGCCACAAAATCTCAAGACACCCTTCTTCCACCACCGGCCCAGATATCGGCCCAGTGGTTTTCTTCTTCTTAGCAGGCTTTCTTCACGTCTCTGGGCCGAAGAACTGTGTAGCCCGGGAAGAGCTTGGACCTGCTTGGGCCTGGGTGGCGTTTTGGGAGATAGATGATCACATTCACACACGTTCACACGCCGTGTCGAACTGTGTCCATCTCGCTCATCCATCTTTCCGATCCCCTTTGCTCTTCGGTTTGGTTTGGTTTGGTTTGATCTGATCTGATTCCGCGTCCTTTTCACGGCGGCGAGACATTCCCCGGCGGCGGGCCCCGCCAGATCCAGTGCCGGTGCAAAGCGGGGATGCCCTGACGTACGTGAGACCAATCTTGACTCGCAAAGCAGTCGACGCACGCACGCACGTATGGGACGGACGAAATCCACCGGCCGCTTTCCCTGGATCACCTCCTCGTGCGGTCGTTGCCATCGTGCATTCATCGTGCCCCCTGCGTCGGCGTGAGTGCTACCGTGCCGTTGAACGTCGCTGCCGCCCTGCCACTAGCGCTCGCTCTTCACTTCTTCCTTCAAGCTAGACTGCAACTACCACTCATGTAACAAAAAAAAGGGGTTCCTTGACCATGCGCGCTTGATGTAACACCCTCTTTTTGACCGTCTCCATTCTCACAAGCGTGGCGTGGCGTGGCGTGGGGGTGTTCATACACGCAACGAAGCCGATCGAAACTGTTGCACCACCGCCTGTATCGTCAGCTACAGCTCTCCTTCTCTTGTCTGTGAAACGTGTTTGGGGACGGACTACCGGCGCGGACCGGAGCAGTGCGGCGATGGTCCTCCACACACAGGCACACAGCAACAGCATGCGCCGCGTCACCCAGTCTATTTGCCTATCTACCTGCAACGGCAACTAGGCTACTTTGTTTCTCGCTGGACGCTGGGTCCGGGGCTTCTGATTTTGTCCGCATGCTGTCCCTCAGAGGAGTACATGGCTGAAAGCCCAAGAGCAACTGTAGCGACGAGCCTGCAGGGCTGCAGGTCATAGGATAAGAACCTAAGAGGGCATTTAACAAAAGAAAATCCTGTGTGCCCCACCCTGCTTTGTCAAAACAAATGGATCCTAAGCTATTAGTGTAGTGAAGTAAAACAAGCTGAAGTTCAACTCAAGATTAAACTGAATTAGTTTTGGGTAGTAAGATGATTTTTTTCCAGGTTTTTATATGTAAGGGCTAGATTGAAAAGTTGGTGTAAAGTTGGTGTGTGGAAAACGTGTTATGTGAGGAGGGGCGCGCTTTACAATGTGCCAACTTGGTGCCAACTTGAACAACTAAACAAGGGTGAAACTGAACTCTGCATTGGGTAGAAAAATGACTTCTTTTTTTCTTGTAGAAAATGGAGTCTCCTCTTGCACGATTTTAGCTGACCGGCCCAAAGTTTCGAAATAACATTAGGATGAATTCTAACAAAACGCATGCATCTTGCAGACCCGAAGACAGAAACTATAGCAGCACTTTGACGCACACCTCATTCTGGAAAATGAAAATTTTGTAATTTCTTAGAAGAGTTAGGGAGATAGCATCACACATGCATACATCAAAATCAGATCCAACTCACTTCTTAGTGGGCACTATCTTTCTCCTCTTCCCACCTAATTGTCTCCCTCTACATTCCTGTGCAAGCTTAGCCATTGAGACCAACATGGGCACACGGCGTTACACCGTTACCTCCAAACCCAACCCTCTTCGGCTCTTCCTGCTTCCCTCCCAATAATACAAAGAGACCAACATAGGCACACGGCTTTACGCCGTTACCTCCATACCCAACCCCCTTCAGCTCTTCCTACTTCGTTCCCTCCCAATAATACAAAGAGACCAACATGGGCACACGGCTTTACGCCGTTACCTCCAAACCCAACCCTCTTCAGCTCTTCCTGCTTCCCTCCCAATAATGCAAAGAGACCAACGTGGGCACACGGCGTTACACCGTTACCTCTTGTTACCAGCGTTTGTTTTTAGTAGGCACAATACATAGAATTGCAAAAGGATTTTAGAGACACCAATTTCTCTTACAAAATATAATGAATTTATACAAAATCAATGCTGCAATAAATTGGAATCTGTCCATATACTTCTATGCAAAAGAACATGCATGCATAACTGCATATAGCTTGACTAATTATTCGTAAGAAATTATGAAATCTGGTAATTCTTTTTCGTAAGTCCCAATACACATGCAAAAAAATGAATGGAGAGTGTAGTCCACTGCATTGATGTATGTTAAAATCAAGTAGCAAGTAATCTCATCAGTCGATGACGTTAAGTGACAAAGGTTGCCGAATATAAGGGCGGGTCTCCCCTATATATGCAGCACGGCATGACGATGCCAAAACTTAGACATACTTTGATGGTCACAAGTCGCAAAGCAGTTAACCAGTTACAGATAATTAAGGAGGTGAGGGATATGCATACTAAGGTTGCGGATTTGAACGATGATATAGATGCTGGCATGTGCACTTAGCATGGGCATGTCTGGAAACATTGAGTACGAAAATGCTAGGGAACCAATGCAAGAACACTTCAAAAAAATAATGTGCATAAACTGAAATGGGAAAAGATTAACGCATGCCGCCAATTTCACGTTGCACTGCATTATACCCCAGAAGTCCAGAGATTGTGCATTTGTACACCCATATCACCCTTTCCCCCATTACGTTACAATTCAGTAACCCGTACCACCATGACAGTATGGTTACATGAACATACAAAGGGATACATAATAAAAACGCTCCCTCCTGAAACCTCCCTTCCCATCGTGCATGCCGAGCTGAAAGACATTGCACTGATGCGCCACCCACCATTATACCCGGAGAAACCACGGCAACAACGCTCGAAGCGACGGCTAAACTTGTACTGCTAGCTATGCTAAATAACTTGCATGAATGCGTTCGTAACTTCGTATGCATATGCATATGCATGCATGCATGCGTCCATGCAACAAAGCATATGTAAACGGCATCAACGGAGCTCGCACCGGCTGGAAGGAACACAATGCAACAAGTGCTACACCGAGCAAGGCTCCTGCGCGCCGTAGTTCATGCGCTGCCTCTTGATGCTCCCGCCACCGGCGGCACCGGACGACGACGTGTCGCCGCTCGCCGTCGTCCTCCGGTCCATGACGCCGCGCAGGGCCTCCTGTACCGACGCGATGCACTCGTGCCTCCGGTGCGACGACGATGTGGTCCCCTCGTGCCCCCCGCGGCCGCAGCGCGGGCGCCCGCTCGGACGACCCCACCCATCACCACCGACCTCGACGTCGTCTTCTCCGGCGAGATCGCCGGCGCCCTCGTCGTCGGCGGTGATGAGGAGCACGCTCCGGACGCGTCCACCCAGCGTGGTGATCTCGGCGCGTCGCGCGCGCATCCGGAGCGCGGCGAGCGCGCGGACCATGTCCGGGATGAGGTCCGGGCGGTCCTCGCAGCAGAGCGACGCGCGCACCACAAGCCGCCCGGCCCTGTCGGCCGTTGCGTCCACGGCGAGCTCGTCGGCCTCCGACGGAAGGAGCTGCGCCGGACCGGCTTCGGAGCCTTCGTAGTCGTCATCGATCGCGGTGGCGGAGGCGGAGGCCTTGGCGGCCACCATCATCGCCGAGGTCTGCCGCTTCAGCTCCTTCACGTGGTCCAGCACCTCGGCCAGGAGCGACGCCTTGTCCGTCTGCACGTATATATGTACGTACGCAGCACATACATACAATCACACGAGAGGATTATAGCAACATTTAATGGACCGTTTGAACATATATCTCACGAGATCAGAATCATGATGATTATTAGTCTCGCGTAGACCTTGGAATAGGGTGGCGCACTCACACTAGTAAAATGATGATCGAGTGTGTGTGTGAGCGTGGAGGGAAAAGCCTCGCAAGAATTGCGGTGCAGCTTTTCTTTCTCTCTGCGTTCTCATATGGCCTTTGGAGCTGAGCTTTTACACAGTCTCAAAGGAGCGTGCTCGTGGTGGTGTCGTACTCACATAATAGTACTATGGTAGTACATGCATGTACCTACAGGCACTGACAGACGACAAGTAACGCATTCATGTCATGCCTGCATGTGTGTCACAGGGGTTTGAAGGCGAGATCTCCCCTGTTGCCCGAGCAGGAACAGCAAAGGCTTCCGCGTGTGAAAGAGTTGTGCTCAGGCTGCATGCCTCCCTCTATCCTGTCGTGTCAGGAGTTCGGCAACAACGCATGACCTGTGTGGCCTGCGTGCTCCTTCCTGCTGAACCCTGCCCGGCACAATGCCATTAATAATGCTCGATCGGCCATTACTTTGTTAGTACAAACGTTTATCTTATCCAACTCGTATATCTGTGGATATATATGAATAATGTATAGTACAATACTAGTACTAGATTTTAATCATGTCCCAGGTTCAGCGCATGCATGTCGTTAGGTGACAAGGGGAAACCTCAAGTGTAGCAACTGAAGTAATGATGCAAACTACAACTTTTCACAAAGCTAGCTAGATCTAAGCTCTACGCGCAAGTCAAATTGATTCAAACTAAGCCTTATCCGTCTCTTTCTAGTAAGGCCTAATCAGTGCAAAATAGGAGTAGTTTTCATCACTGCAAACTACAGCTAGTCCCCTCTCCTACAAACTCTAGCCCAGTCGTCAGCCATGATTCCTATCTCGCTGCGTTCTTGTTCTGTGTGAATCGGTGATCATATCATATCATCACACTAACTAGGGTCATCGATGACTGTTCCATTACCGATCTCCCCAGTTCGTAGTCATCATTTTGGCGCTTCATTCGATCGCATCATCCAGAACGAACGACAAAGACGAGGAAGAGAACGACGTGAGTCGATCAGTGCGTTGATTTGATGTGATTTTTAGCGCAAGTTTTTATCTCGTCACGAGGATATATACATATATAAGCACGTGGCGATCGATTAAAAGAGTAGCATGAATGGATCCAAATGGTCACTGCACCTTGGTGGTGTTGGGGAGGAGGCTACGGAGCCTAGCGAGGTGGCCGTTGATCCGCTGGCGGCGCCGGCGCTCGGCCTCGCTGTGGCTGCGCGACGCCGCAAGAGCCTTGGCCTCCATCATCTCCCTCGACGTCATCCGCCCGAGCTCCGCCTGCAAGGTGCCCAGGAGCCCCGACACCACCGCCTTGCCGCTCCCCTCCACGGCTCGCTGCTGCTGCTGCTGGTCGAAGCCGAAGCCGAACATCCCGCCGTGCCCGAGCCCCGCGAGGGCGCCGACGCCGCCGTCGCAGCTAGCGTAGGCTCCCATGGCGGCGGCGCCGAAGCCCACCGCCGGATCGGAGAAGGGTGCCGCGCCGAGCCACGGGAGCAGCTGGTGCGGCGCTGCCTCCTGCTGGCTCCCGTGCTCGACGCCTCCACCCCACATGGCTGCTGAGCTTTGAGGGATAGATGCGAGGTTGGTTGCTCCTAGCAAGCCGGTCTCTTGGAGTTCTTGGCTCTGTGGTTGGTGGTGGTGGACTGTGACTGGTGATGGTGGCTTCCGGTTGCTCTCTCGTTCTCGTTCTGGGTCAAATGGGGCGTGTCGCCTTTTTAAGCCGGGTGCTCGTGGCCACGGCGCACGGCGACGGCTTTGTGGGGGGTGGCTTTTTATCGAGGCCTTTTGGCGGCCGCGGCACGGCAGTGGGCGAGACGGCGAGCGGGGGAGCCAGGGGCTCGTGTACGGGGGACTCAGGCAGGAGGACCCGGCCTGCTGTCTTCTAGGCCCGTTTAGTTTTAAATTATTTCCCCCAAAAATACACTACTCATCCAATTTTTTTTATATTCATTCCATATCCTCATCACAGAACACTATTCATCTACAGTGTACTTTTAGGTCTGCAGTGTTTTTTTGAAAATCTTTCCCAATCTAAACACACCCTAAAGTGTTTTTTTTCCAAGTAGATGTTTCATGGTACTACTAGTATACTGGTACTAGGAGTATATGGTTTGAATAGAACAGGGATGTGACTAGAGCACTAGTATACGTAGGCGTGTAGGGACTAGAGTCAGTTGTCATCGATTGTTGTCGGAGTACTGGTATATAGGACTAGCAATAGGACATGATCCGGTGTTGTTGGAATTTTCTTTCTTTCTTGAAGGGAAAAAGAACCGTTGTTGGTTTGAGGAAAAAGTGTTCTAGGAGGTTTCTCTGATGCTTTCCGCTTTGGTTATTCTTTTTTATTTTTTTTCTGAAGTCCACTATGAACCAAATTTTGAAACGGAACGGAGTAATCAGCAGACAAGCATGAACGGTAACTCTTGATCATATCGTCAATGCAAAGTCATGATGGGTACCATCAGGAGAAATAATATGAAGACATGCATGCCAAGTAAAAACCAAGTTACTCCTATTCTGTTTTTAAAAAAACGCCGTACCTTTTGTTTAATGGTTTTAGGAGAGTGTATGAACATGTGTGAATTTGACCCCCTTTTTTTTCAGTGGCGATGCGACTCATTTTGGGTGAAGGTTGCAGGAAAATACACATTGCGTGCAACAAATCCAAACACTGGCTGAGAGAAAACAATAGGTTGCCTACAACAGAGTTTTCACTTGTAGAAGTCTTGATAAATCGTTTGAATAAAAAAACGGAAAGGGCAGGAAGACGACGTGACATACGTACGCATGCCCAAATCCAATGGGTGGAACAAACCTCATAGTTTGCAAAAAGAATGCGATTTTATGTTTAGACTATGTAAACTTTTCCTGAGTTTTTTTTAAAAAAATGCTTTTAGTACTATATATATTATAAAGTATATTTTATGTATAATTATGATCATTCAGTATCATAAATAATACTGCATTTCTATATGTTTAGATTCAAAATTAGGGTACAATATTGAGGATGGGAAAGGGCGAAAGGCTACCGGGGTGCTCTGCAAAACAATGAGATCGTTTTTTTTAGGAAGAAGTGATAGTGTATTTTTTTAACGAACACGTATGAAATTGTGTCTATTTCATTGATAAAAGGAGAAGGAAGAAGTGAGAGTGTAATAATCTTACGAAAGCTCTCATATACTCTGTTTTTTTTGACACAAAGCTGAGTACCCTTTTTCGGGGTATAGCATAATTTTATATTATTGGATAGACAGTGAAATCGGTCGGTTTTTACTGCGCCTCGCGGCTCAGCAGCAGACCCTGCCGCACGCCTTGAAGTCGAAGGTCGCTGCCTGTGTGTCAGCTTCCGGAATGGCAGCCGCCGGCCGGCCGAGCATGCGATTTGACAATATACAGCAGGAGGCAGTTTGTTGAAACCTCCGTGAATCCGTGACGGATCCATGGTCCGTGGACCCATGCAGGCACCGAGCCACGCATCCGGCGCCCCCACTCGCCGAGCATAAAGCCGACCGGCGCTGCGGGGCAGTCAATGGAGAAAGGGAACCCCGCTCCGGCGTGCCGCCGCCGCAGGGAACACCGCGGCCGGCGCTCGCTGCGTGCCCACCCGATCGAACCCAGCCGCGCGAGCGACGGAGCGAGAGCGGAGAGAGGCCTCCCTCCTAGCCTAGCCATATAGCCATCGGCTAGGCTACGCAGGAGGCAAAAAAGGCCTAGGCACGCCGCGAGCGAGCCAGCCGAGCCGGCGGTTGGCCGGGAGCAGCAAAAGGCGCACGTCCGAGCGGAGTGATCGCCGCCTTGGGCGCGTGATTGTGTCCGGGCTCGGGCTTTTGGCAGGTCCGAGCAGCCCACTGCCACGCCACGGGGTGCTGCGCGGCCCGAGGCGCGACCGGATGATTGTGTCCGGCAGGCTGACACCGCCGGCTGCTGCCTGCCGCCCCGGTCACGTCCCGTGCCTGCGCCTGCCGCAACCGGCACGCACGCACGCACGCGCCCTGAGGAATACGTATCGCCTCTCGGGCCGGGGCGGCCGGCCGCAGCAGCGATCTCCGCCGGTGACGCGCGGCTCTTGGCTGGTTGGTTGGTTTTCGGTTAGGCTCGTCGCCCGACGCAAGGAAAGAGAGAACGAAAGGCGGCCGGGCACGGGGCCGGGGCCGCAGAAAGTTTTTGGCTACGATGCTGTCTGTGCAATCTGTAACGTTGTTGGTCCTTTCGGTTGCTGGCGCCTTTCGCTCTTCTTTTTGTCCGAACTCGTATGCGTTGCTATATAAAACTTGCATCCATTGCAGCGTCTTGTCAGGTGATCATCAACCCACTGGCTCGTCCTGACGCTGTCGAGCTTTTGCTCGGCACGTCGTGCCGATCCTGCATGCACCCCACTCGAATCGCCATTGGCTCGATTAGTTTACACGCCCTTTTCCTTTTCCCACGCTGCTAATGGAGGAACGAATTAACAGGGTTGAGACGAGCAGCGTTTGTGGTCAGTGAGATGGACCTGACGGATGATGGATCATAAGGATCACATCGTGGAGTGTGAATTGGAGGTGATGATGCCACCGCACCACCACCACCACCACCGAGAGGGGCGGCCGGGGCGGAAGAACCTCTCGATCGTCTCGAGCGCGCCGGCCGGGCAGGGCAGGGGCCCCGCGTGCGCTTGAGTTCATCGCCACGCCATTATGACGCCGAGTACCATGCGGCTTTTCCCTGCTCCTCCCCACCGGAACAGGATTTCCTAGAAAGCGTGCTCGCCTTTTCTCGGCCAAAAGAGGGGAGCATCACAGGGAAAAAGATTATTACCGGTGGGGACACACACAGGGCTCTCTGCCTCTCTCCGCATCGATTTTTTGCTTTAGCTGGCTCATCGTTAGATAATTTTAAGATATGGTTTAAGAGACAGAGGTTGTTTGCTTCCTAGCCACGGGCCACACCATATACTTCTATGGCACCAATTTCCAGCCTCAAACTCCCCACGGCATTGTTTACATTTAATCAAACCACGTCCATAAGTACGATTTAGAATACAAATTAAGATCGAGCATCTCCTAGGACTCTTTATTTTTTACTTTTTTTAAATAATTCTCTATTAAAATTATATAACATGGAAATGTTCTCATATTAAATTCTAGAAAATAAAAAGGAATGTATTCATAGTCTAAAAAAGAATAGCCCCTCTATAAAATTTGTACAAATGTAGATTGATTCGCACAAGTGGGGATAAATTAGAGTAATTTGTTCCATTGCGAAGCATAAACATGGATGGGTGATTTTTGCTTTTTGAAAACGAAAAAGTACTCACGAAATGCCCAAACCTTTATATATATTTTTTATCTTTTGAAGATCAAGTCAGAAAAACGTTTGACATAGCTCAAACTTAAATGGAGCTACATATTTGATCCGGATCAAAATTTGGACTAACAATATTTCTACGTACTCCTTGAGAGCCTGCAGCCTTATTATTAATTCTTACAACAAGCTGCATTCGAGAAAGAGCAAAACGGGAGAAATTCTTACAAAGAGTCGTGCTATTTATAAGTCTACCATTGATTTATATAATACGAAGACCTTAGAGTAGTAAGATCTCTGTGCAAATACATTATTTCAACTAGAAAAGGTTATATATAGTACGTATGAAGGCATCATGCATGGAGATAAAATAATTCGGCACCTTTCTGTGATCAGCAGTGTAAAGCTCAAGAAGATCAAGAGCCTCAGGTGAGCAGTACGTTCGGTAGGTGCTATACACGCCTATATATAAAACATAGCCCATTCACCGTTGAGCGTAATCTTTTCTCAAACACAAAGTATGCTTCGACGCCTGTGTGTACTGCACAAGAAAAAAAAACGCATGATTCGTCGCCTTTATTAGCGTGAGATATCACTGCAACTGCAACGGCTCGAGAGTCGAGTCTCTAGAGTCACTTTCCGATGTACTACTGCCGGATTGTGATATTGTTTTTTCACAGATTCAGTTAACGAAATTGCAATAGTCCCGGCAAAAGTCAGCCTTTTTTGTACTGCATGAACTCCCGGCAAAATTCACAGATACATGTTGAAGTTGCACTAGTCGCGGTAAAATTTCCAAATACTCCCAAATATATGGTTATAGTATTGCTCTTACAAGGTGTGAAACTTTTATTGCAATATAAATTCCCAAATATGTGGGCTATTGGTGGGCTGCTCAAGAATTACTGTGTCGTATTTATCTTTATATTCTCTAATATAAGGATTGCTTCATTTTTAACTCAATACATTTTTTTGCGGTTGTTAACTCAATGCATTCGGTAGTAGTTCCATTTCTCCCCTCGTTTTTGGTTCCTCAACTGATAAACAAAATGTTTCTGTTATTCTAATTTTAATCCTCTTTAACCTAAAATCATGATTCATCTGGGATGCCAAGGATGGTGATACATGAGTAAGAAAGTTTTGAGACGACATTTTGATGAAGGACAGCTAAATGTTCCCCATGTTAGAGACTCATCTATTTGTCAAAAATTATCTTACGTGCGTCATGTGTGGTGAATAAACTTTTGGCAACACCTTATGCAAAGTTTGGCATGAAAGTGCAACAGTACATGAATAACATATAAACAGGCCCAAATTTATTCACTACATATATGTTTATAACTTTATATTATGTATGGCTCATAACTACATGGGAAAATTTGTATGGAAATTCTTAACACATTTCTCCTCATCTATCATAAATCGGCTGTCCGTCATCGTCTTACCATTAATTGGATTGTGGTGATCAGATCGAACTATCAGGTGCTCATGATTATTTGAGCAAGCAATGAGCTGACAATTGCGTACATATTTTGTATTCAAGGGCTGGAACTCAAACAACTTCCATACTATCAAATGAATGATTCCGTAAGAAAGCATGAGAGAACCAACCATGGCTATGATTGCCTAGCCGACATTTGCCCTATGGCTTTACTTGCATACATATAAATACGCTATAAAAACATATGGCGACAGTATGACCTATATATAACTGAAATCTTATATGTCAAATATAATCTAAAACAAGTAAATCGACTATATAACTTGAGTCTTAACGGATTATGAGTAATAGGGGAAGGGATAATATGAATAACCAAATCTTAACTAACAATGTAATCTGAAGTGATTAGATTGAACAATGAAAAATTATAGACCCTGTATGGAGAGGGCAAGAATTTGGCTTACCACGGTGAAGTTTCACATGCTAAAACTGGGGCTTGATCCCCTCTCACAAGATACATGGTGACTAAAGAACACTCGTTCCACTTTCACCTTATCTAATCTAAGGTTGCCATCATCATTATCATCATCATCATCATCATCGCAAAACAAAGTATGGCTACCGCCTACCGCTACGCCCTAGCTAAGGCGTCTCAAGCACATGCGCAAGTCCACCGTGCCGCGAACGACACACTGCGGTTTAGAGACCGTATCCCGAAGTGGTGGCATCTCTCAGACTAGCAGCAGCACCGTCTTGCTGAACTCCACCGTCCCCTCCAGCTTGGTGTCGAGCTTCTCCATCATCGCGTTGTGGCACCTCTTCTTCTTATCCTCTGCCTCCTCCTCCTCATCGCCCCACGAGTCACCACCATCTTCCTCCAGCGTCGGTCATAGTCGATGCGCTCCACGTGGATGTTGAGGGACTCGTGCGGCCAGTCGTGCGTCAGGGGGATCCTTAGCGCGAGCCTCCGTTGCTTGACATCCTCCATGGCTCTTGACCTGACGTGCCTCCTGATCTCTCGATCGTTGATCTCTTTGTCGACGCCTTCCACTTCGACCTCGAACGGGAGCAGCTTCGAGCCAACCTCCTCGCCATGATGCTTAGATGTCGCAGAACCATGGCCATGCTGGGCCAGCGTAGCCGCTCATCCTCGGACACGTCAGGAGGACCTCCAACGTGCCCACAAGCGGATGGGGCAGATCTCCTGTTGCCCCAACCATGGGAGGTGCAAGCTTCAGATCAGACGGCGCCTTCGTCTCGCCGTCGTCGCTGCGGTGGCCTCCGCCTGATAAGCCCATTGTGTTATGTATAGATACGAGTTGCGTAGAGATGGGTTTCCAAATACATCCCCTCGTTTTATAGAGATACCCGAATATCTCCCTCTGTTTTATAGAGACAAAAAAAATAACAGATTAGCTGTGGTTAAAAATCTCTATATCTTTATCTCGTATATTTGGCGCTGGACAGTTTCAGACAATGCGCAGTGCGATCCACTGCAGCTCCCTATATCTTTATCTCGTATATTTGAGATCGTCTGCAGTCGGGACGTCGTGACTGCAGTCTGCCGTCGGCTCGTCTGACCGTCCAACTGCAATCCAACAAACATGTCACCAAAGGCCTCCAGCAAGCCGTCTCAGCAACTGGTCCAAGCGAAGGCCCATCTGAGCCCACGGCACAAGCGCCTATCGTCCCTCTTGTCTTCTCAGTCCTCAGGGGGTCGGACGTCATCGTCCCCCGGGCAGGCTGCAGCTGTGGCGCTGCGCTCCCCGCCTGGACATGGTTGCGCCGGAGCTTGTCCGTGAGGCCGCGGTCCTAATCCTCACCCCTTGCCCTGACGGCTGAGCCTCTTCTCCATGCATCCGGCTGCCGTGCATCAGGCTGCAGTCAACTAAATAAATTTTTGCTACAGTAAAGTTTTACTGTAGAAAATTTCCTCTGATCTCAGCCAACTAAACAAATTGAAAAATAAAAAAAAATCGATGCTGAGTGAGAGGCAGAGGGCACTGTGTGTGCCCCCACCGGTAATAATAGTAATATATAGGTCATGTTGTCCATCTCGCTAGCGTATTTATATGTGTGCAAGTAAAGCCATAGGGCAAATGCCGGCTAGGCAATCATAGCCATGGTTGGTTCTCTCGTGCTTTCTATTTTTTCGACATATGGCTTGGGCAACCATGTCCATGCGGGGAGCGCAGCACTGTAGTTGCATCCTGCCCAGGGGACGACGACGTCCGATCCCCTGAGGACTGAGAAGACGAGGGGACGATAGGCGCTCGTGCCGTGGGCTCAAATGGGCCTCCGCTTGGACTGTTTGCTGAGGTTGCCTGCTGGAGGCCTTTGGTGATATGGCTGTTGGATTGCAGTTGAATGGTCAGATGAGCCGACGGCAGACTGCAGTCACGACGCCCCGACTACTGACGATCTCAAATATACGAGATAAAGATACAGGGAGCTGCAGTAGATCGCATTGCGCATTGTCTGAAACTGTCCGGCGCCAAATATACGAGATAAAATATAGAGATTTTTAACCATAGCAAATCTGTTATTTTTTTGTCTCTATAAAACAGGGGGAGATATTCGGGTGTCTCCATAAAATGAGGTGGGATATTTGGAAACCCATCACTACGCAACTCGTATCTAAACAGAACACAATGTGCTTATCAGGCAGCGACGACGGTGAGAAGGAGGCGCCGTCTGATCCAAAACTTCCACCCCTCATGGTTGAGGTAACGGGAGATCTGCTCCCTCTGCCTGTGGGCACGCTGGAGGTCCTCCCGACGTGTCCGAGGATGAGTGGCTACGCCAGCCCAGCATGGCCGTGGTGTTGCAACATCTACGTGAGCATCGGTGGAGAGGAGGTTGGCTCGAAGTTGCTCCCGTTCGAGGTGGAAGTGGAAGGCGTCGACCAAGACATCAATAAGCGAGAGATCAGGAGGCACGTTAGGTCAAGAGCCATGGAGGATGTCAAGCAATGGAGGCTCGAGCTCAGGATCCCCATGCGGCTGAACTGGCCGCACGAGTCCCGCGACATCCACGTGGAGCGCATCGACTACGACCCGTGCTAGAGGAAGACGGTGGTGACCCGTGGGGGGCCCACACCTCGAGCTACACCGCCGTGATCGGCAGGGCGCGGGCTCAACTCCTCAATGCTCTGGTGAACAGGGACGATGACGAGCAGGCAGAGGTGGAGGACAAGAAGAAGAGGCGCCGCAACGCGATGATGGAGAAGCTCGACACCAAGCTGGAGGGGATGGTGGAGTTCGGCAAGACGTTGCCGCTGCTAGTCTAGCAGATGCCACCACTTTGGGACACGGTCACCAAGCCACAGTCTGTCGTTCACGGCACCGTGGACGTGCGCATGTGCTTGAGATGCCTTAGCTTGGGCGTAGCTGTAGGCGGTAGCCATACTTGGTTTTGCGATGATGATGATGATGATGATGATGGCGATCTTAGATTAGATAAGATGAAAGTGGAACGAGTGTTCTTTTGCCACCATGTATTTTGTGAGAGGGGATCAACCCCTAGTTTTAACATGCGAAACTTCACCAAGGTAAGCCAAATTCTTGCCCTCTCCATACAGGGCCTATAATTTTTCGTTGTTCAATCTAAACACTTCATATTACATTGTTAGTTAAGATTTGGTTATTCATATTATCCCTTCCCCTATTACTCATAATCCGTTAAGACTCAAGTTATATAGTCGCTTTACTTGTTTTAGATTATATTTGACATATAAGATTTCAGTTATATATAGGTCATACTGTCCATCTCGCCATATGTTTTTTATAGCGTATTTATATGTATGCAAGTAAAGCCATAGGGCAAATACCGGCTAGGCAATCATAGCCACGGTTGGTTCTCTCGTGCTTTCTTTTTTTTTCTTGACGTATGGCTTGGGCAACCATGTCCAGGCGGGGAGCGTAGCACCGCCGCTGCAGCCTGCCCGGGGGACGATGACATCCGACCCCTTGAGGACTGAGAAGACGAGGGGGGACGATAGGCTCTCGTGCAGTGGGCTCAGATGGGCCTATGCTTGGACCAGTTGCTGAGAGGGATTGCTGGAGGCCTTTGGTGACATGGCTTCTGGATTGCAGTTGGATGGTCAGATGAGCCGACGACAGACTGCAGTCACGACGCCCAGACTGCATACGATCTCAAATATACGAGATAAAAATATAGTGAGCTGCAGTGGATCGCATTGCGCATTGTCTGAAACTGTCCGACACCAAATATATGAGATAAAGATATAGAGATTTTTAACCGCAGCTAATCTGTTATTTTTTTGTCTCTATAAAAGAGGGGGAGATATTCGTGTGTCTCTGTAAAACGAGGGGAGATATTTGGAAACCCATCTCTACGTAACTCGTATATAAACATGACACAGTGGGCTTATCAGGCAGCGACGACGGCGAGACAGAGGCGACGTCTGATCCGAAGCTTCAACCCCCCATGGTTGGGGTAACGGGAGATCTACTCCCTCCGCCTGTGGGCACGCTGGAGGTCCTCCTGACGTGTTCGAGGATGAGCGGCTACGCTGGCCCAGCATGGCCATGGTTCTACGCCATCTACATGAGCATCGGCAGCGAGGAGGTTGGCTCGAAACTGCTCCTGTTCGAGGTGGAAGTGGAAGGCGTCGACGAAGACATCAGCAAGCGAGAGATCAGGAGGCACGTCATGCCTCGGCAGCTCCCTTCCCGGATTCTCTTCCTCTCTGACCATCAACTCCACATGAAGACAACAACTTTAATTTGTGTTTCCTCCTTTGCAGCAAGCACATAATCCACTACTCCTTTAGCTGTCCCGATCGTTGTCAGATCAATTCGTTCCTTCTCAAGGCACATCTCCCCCCACGCTTGTTTGACAAGTTTGCACTTAAGAAACAAATGCCCCCCATCCTCATCAACTCATTGACACAAAAGACACTTTGTATTAATATCCATACCTAGCTGAAGCAGGTTGATTTTCAGCGCATGACTGTTATGGGCTAATCTCCACATGAAGTGTTTGATCTTCCCTGGTACCTTCATATTCCATATTCTTATTCAACAGCTATCTTATAACCTAATTGGATTGGATGAAGAAGAGCCTCGCTGTCGTCTGCTTGAATTGATCATATCATCTCTGGCAATCTTATATGCACTATGTGCAGTGAAGCATCCCTTCTTGTCATAATGTCATGCAACGGTGTTCTTGCACCCAGTATGAAGCGTGAGCACAAGAATGATCTTGGCATCATCTTCCCAAAAAAAACATCATGCACAAGTTTGATATGCCACCCTCTCGTGACAGGGTTAATCAGCTTGGACACCTCAGTAAACAAAGTTCTCCCCGTGGAGTGACTGGACGCCTTGAGATGCCTCTTGGTAACCATGGATCCCTCCATATATCCAAGTTCTCTCCATCCCCTAATCTCCATATAACACCCTTTTTCAGCATTTGCATTCCATGTAGTATACTCCTCCAGGTGTATGACATACCCTGGTGTGGTTCAGCTTCCAGACAACTCGAGCTTGGGAAGGACTTCGCCTTTAAAATTCTTGCACATAGAGAATCTTGGTTTTGTGTTAGCCTCTAACTCTGCTTTGCCAACATGGCCACATTGAAAGAATAAATGTCCTGGAAACCTAACCCTCCCAACTTCTTTGGTAGGACCATCTTCTCCAGCTAAGCCAATGGATCTTGTGTTTACCCTCCTGTTGGTTCCACCAATACCTACAAACAAGGGTACTGATCTGATCACAAATTGATTTTGTAAGATCAAAACAACCCATTGCAAAGGTCGGTATGGCTTGTGCCACGGCTTTTATCATAATCCCCTTCCCTGCCCACGACAGAGTTTTCTCCTTCCATCCCTGAATACATTTCCACACCTAGTCCTTTAGATAACCAAAGATCTTTGTCTTCTCCCTTCCCACATATACCGGTAACCCGAGGTATTTCTCATTCATCGTTTCTCTCTCCACACCTAGAGTGTGTCGAACTTCACTCTTATTTTCAGCCCCCACATTTCGGCTA
The DNA here is from genome assembly GCA_015342445.1 of Digitaria exilis. Taxonomy (NCBI): domain Eukaryota; kingdom Viridiplantae; phylum Streptophyta; class Magnoliopsida; order Poales; family Poaceae; genus Digitaria; species Digitaria exilis. The sequence continues at coordinate 140,228 of JACEFO010001897.1, forward strand.
AACAAGACAGCTGATTTTAGTTTGTTAATCATTTGACCAGAACACTGCTCATACAAGTCCAGAATTCTCTGTAATTGTGTAGCGTCCTCCTTTGTTGCACGAATAAGAATCAAAGAGTCATCGGCAAACAAGAGATGAGAGACACTAGGAGTAGCTGGACAAACTTTGACACCTGAAATCAGGCCATCTACTTCTGCTTTATGAAGAAGTGCTGAGAAGCCCTCAGCGCACAGGAGGAAAAGATAGGGTGAGAGAGGGTCACCCTGCCTTAGACCTCTTCCCGAGTTGAAACGAGGAGAGAGTTCACCATTTATCTTAATTTTGTAAGTCACCGTTGAGACACAATTCATCATCAGCTCCACCCATCTAGTATGAAAACCCATCCTTATAAGCATGTCATGAAGAAAAGACCATTCCACCCGATCATAAGCTTTACTCATATCCAGTTTAATTGCCGCATACCCCGTGCTCCCTTCCTTCTTATGACGTAGGTAGTGAGTCATTTCATAGGCCACCAAAATCTTATTAGATATCAACCTTCCAGGAACAAAGGCGCTTTGATTGGGTGATATAATCTCGGGCAATATCTTTTTTCAGTCGATTTGCAAGGACTTTGGATAAAATCTTGGATAGAACATTGCATAGGCTGATAGGTCGTAGATCAGTTACCTTCTCCGGATTGTTGACCTTGGGAATCAAAATGATGGCTGTGTCGTTCCACCTGTTCGGCATCACCCCACCATTCAGCACAGCCAAGACCTCCTCCGTCATTCTACCTCCTACCAAATCCCAAAAGTTCTTATAGAATATAGACGGTAGTCCGGACCAGGGGCCTTCAAGTCTCCAATTGCATCCAACGCCGCATTTATCTCCTCACGGGTGAACTCAGCAAGGAGCACATTGTTCATGTCTCCCGTCACACGTGGTGCCACCAAATTCAACAACAGAGAACTATCTCCATTTGCACACGGCATAAAAAGTTGCATGAAATAGTTAGTAATAAAAGCCTGCTTCTCTACTGCATCCTCCACCCAACTCCCATCCTCGTTCTACAACCTCCCTATCCTATTTCTCCTTCTCCGCACAGAACACGCTCTATGGAAGAAAGACGTGTTCCGATCCCCTTTCTGCAGCCAATCAATATGAGCTCTCTGTCTCCAAAAACTATCAATCTGCTCCTCTATTCTATCCACCTTAAATCTAAGCACAGCTTCCCTTCCTACTTATTCACAGGTCACAACACTCCGTCGACATTCCTCCAAATCTTTTGTAGCTTTTTTTAACCTCCCCTCCAAATCACCAAGCACATTCTTGCTCCAATACTTTAAGCTTGCAGCTACACCTTGCAGAGCCTCCATCACACCTCCCCCTGGGCCTGACTCGAGTCCCCCCATGCATCCTCTACTACCTGTCTATGATGCTCCTCCTCCAGCCAGGCAGCCAACCTAACTGGTTTTGGACCTCTCCTTGTCTCCCCCTTCTCCTTCTCCGTCGATATTATGACCGGCCTGTGGTCAGAATGAAACGGGCCCCCATTCCGCACATGTACCAATGGAAATTTATTCCGCCAATCCTCATTTGCTAGCGCTCCGTCCAACCTTTCTCGTACATAGTCATCAATCCGGAACTGGTTTATTGCGCCATGTAAACACATCTCCTGTGAAGCCCAGATCGTGTAGCTCACAATCTTCTAACGCCTCCTTGAACGTGTCCATGCAGCTCTGTGTGCGTGGCACAACGCCCTCCTTTTCATGCTAGTGGAGTATTTCATTGAAGTCCCCCGCACAAAGCCAAGGAAGGTCCCTTGCCGCATGGAGATTCCGCATTAGAGTCCAAGTACAATGCTTGTTCTCCACTTGCGGTTCACCATACATTCCTATGAATCGCCACACAAGCCCATCTATCTCCTTTACATCCATATCAATGTGGTTTTAGACGAATCCTTAACATCCACATCAATTCCTCTCCTCCACAACACTACAATCCCCCACCCCTTTTCCTTCCACCGCCACCACCACCACGTTTCCCATTCCAAGCATAAGTTTGAATTTTTCCATTCGCTTCCCGTCTAGATTCATTTCTGACGGAAAGAGAATATTAACTTGTTCATACTTCTGACATTTTAGAAGCCCCCAACTGCCGGGGCATTACCTAGGCCCTGGCAGTTCCACACCATAAGCTTCATTGCTTCCCGCAGGACCGGTCCGACAGCCCCGCATTCAAAGATGCTGCTTGCTGCACTTCCTCCTCTCCGATCACTTTCTATTTCTTCTGCACCTCCACCTCCATATCATCCTCCCTGTGAAACTTTGCTTCTTTTTCTCCCTCTCCCCTCCATCCTTCTCCATCTCCACAGCACGCTTGTTTGATTTTGGGGTCAATAAATGCCTAATGGTCCACTCTAACCTCATCTTCTTTCCCTCCAATAGCTTCCCCTCCAGTTCAACCTCCACCGGACCCTCCACGCGCATGGGTTGCATGGCGTGCATAGGGATTTCTTGGTCCCCTGATGCATCAACATGTACTCTCTCCCCACCTTTCTCCCCCATATTTTGAGCCCCCGAAGCAGCTCCCTACTGCATTTCCTTCTTACCCCTCTCTTCCCCAGCACTTCCAAAGGTTAAGGCCTTTTTTGCTTCTTAAAAACCTTGATCCCCCATGCTTGGTTTTGACACCTGATGGGCTTTCAAAGGGCTTGTCACCTCTTCTCCAAACTCCCCCAAGCTCCTACCCCTTCCTCTCGACGATGAAATATTCTTCCTCCAGGATGGTCCACCACTACCAGGTTTGCCACCCCCACTCCAATCACTCTTACTACCCGAACCCCCTGAACGCCAAGACAGTTTAGATCTAGGTCTCCCAAAGCTTTCCTCAGCCAGCTTCTTCTTCTCTGGGATAAAACGAAGTTTACTGTTGTATGGCTTCGGGTCGCCCTGCCCCAGCTTCACCTCACACATTTTATCAACATGTCCACTAACCCCACAAATATAACAAAACTCCGGCAAAAATTCATACATGAGAGGGCACCATCTCTCCTTCTCCCCACCCTCAGCGCACTCCACCATTAAGGTGACACCTCTCATAAGTGGTTTCTTTATATCCAACTTGATCTTGATGCGCAAGAACTGCTCCACCGCCGATTTGCCATCATCCACATCTACCTCCATGAACTTACCCACCGGATCTCCTATTGCCTCCCCATACTCTTTGTTCATAAGGCCTAAAGGCATTTTTGTCACCCTGATCCATATAGGAATTGTATCAAATTTCATTTCCTCAATTGTCTTTGATCCATCAAAATCCACCATCACCACCAGGTCCTTGCCAAACATCCATAGCCCATCATCAAGCGCCCGCCTCTTCTCCGACGACTGCAGAAAGGTGAACACAAAATGATTGTCACCTAGATCCTTGCACTCCACCCCCCTCCCTCCCCCCCCGGATCGGGCACCAAATCCTCCCCGGTGTGGCCTCGATCGCGTTCGCCCGCACTGGTTTCTCATATAGAACTTTTCCCACCGCCTGCGGATCCGGCGATGAACTTTTTTCCACCTACGCCTTCCCGATCCGCAACCCCTTCTTCTCCTTGTTGGTCAGACACATTGCTCCAGCATCCCCGCAACCTTCTCCATCACGCATGAGCCGATCACGTGGGCAAAACGTCCCACCACCGACACCGAGACCCCTGGCGATCTAGGTTATGGCTAGCAAATCTTGGGTTTCGGCTCCTCGTAGGAGAATTTGACGTGGACACGAGTCTGGGATGGGACGTGTACTCAAATATGATCACCGTAGTATGATCAGCACAGGCACAAAGAGGAAGGAGGAACCCTAACTCGAGTCGCCTAGAGACCTAGGCGCCGAGATATAGCAGCACAATATAAATAGTAAGAAAGTTTTGAGACGACATTTTGATGAAGGGCAGCTAAATGTTCCCCATGTTAGAGACTCATCTATTTGTCAAAAATTATCTTACGTGCGTCATGTGTGGTGAATAAACTTTTGGCAACACCTTATGCAAAGTTTGGCATGAAAGTGCAACAGTACATGAATAACATATAAACAGGCCCAAATTTATTCACTACATATATGTTTATAACTTTACATTATGTATGGCTCATAACTACATGGGAAAATTTGTATAGAAATTCTTAACACATTTCTCGTCATCTATCATAAATCGTCTGTCCGTCATCGTCTTACCATTAATTGGATTGTGGTGATCAGATCGAACTATCAGGTGCTCATGATTATTTGAGCAAGCAATGAGCTGACAATTGCGTACATATTTTTGTAGTCAAGGGCTGGAACTCAAATAACTTCCATACTATCAAATGAATGATTCCGTAAGCATTGATGAGACAGGAAGAAATTATCTTGTAAAGAGAGGGAAAAGAAACAAGATCCATATATGACTGAACTCCAGCGCTCTAGACTCCAGACATATATATATCTCAACGTCACCATTTTTTTCAGAGCTTGTGCTCTACTACTTTGCCTCTGTTCTTCGCCGGCGATACATGAGTAGATATCCTAACACCTTCACCATTTTAGCCTTCTAGAAGAAACTAAAAGAGTGCATGGCCTCATTTGTTAGGGAACTGCTGGGACGACAGGATGGCGTCCAAGGCGTCCTTCACTTGAGAAAGCTCTGGTGCCTTCCCTCCTTGTGCAGGCCAGAACTCATCAGCAGCCAACACCTGCAGCATTTACCATATATGCAGGTCTGATTCAGATGCCTACTTAAACTGCAGGTTTAACACATAGAAGAGTGGCAAACAATACAGTTACACGTATCAGACGGATAAGTTGAATTGACACAGATCATATGTACCTTTCCTTGCAGACGGAGGAACTTGACATAGGTGATTGTATTCTCTAGCATGGTGACCAAATCCACCTGTACAAGAGCCATTTCCATCCATATGGTTGACAACTGAAACTCCGATACGATCGGTTTAATTCAAAGAGCAAGGCAAAGAACAACAGAAGGAAACGAAAATAGATCGAGTGAATGATCGATGGGTGTACCTTGGTGCCATTCTGCATGAGATCTTGCAGGACTTTGAGCTTCTCGGCGATCCTCTCTCTTCAAACCTATACATGCATCCATGGACATATAGCTTGAGTTGATCCAATCCAATCACGATAGAAATTAAGCAACAATCATGTGTTTTTCCCAAGAATAGTGATGGTTGTCAAGAAGAAAATGACAGAGAAAATGGTACTGCACCTTTGCAGTTATGCTTTAAGGGTCCTTGGTGGCTTGGTAGCCGGCAGCTTGCACCTCACCATCCTGATTCACAGACAACATCATGTTATTACAACAAACCACTGCTTATGTGAAATGCAACCAAGATTACAGCAAATTACCTCATGGAACCATCACAACAAGCTCTAAATCGGTTACCTTCTTGTTGGAACTATCACCACTGCTTCAAGTCCCAGCCTGCCATATAAAACAAAAACTTAAGACCTATCAAAAATAAGATTCAGTAATCAAGTACTCAATCATTAAGGCCACATTAACTCTACCTTGCAACACAATTCAGGTTTAGCGCATTCTATTGATTTCATTCAAACTGCCACCAGCAGGATACAGCTCATCATATCCAAAAACAAACAGACCCTAAACTCTTGAAGTACCATGGAATACCATAAGGAAGTTGGCACACTAACAGATGGATGAGGTCGGTTAGGATGAAGTCACGTTAAATGATTGCCTGTCATCTGCAAACCAGTATAATAAAACAGTATTCCGATAACAATATGATGTAGCCACAGCAATGAAAAATATGAAATCCAGTGATGAAGTTGTATATTAACCTCAAATGATGCTTTTTACTTACAGAAATATTTATCTCACATTCAATCACCATGTTTTCTGCTAAATGATACATTGATACTTGTGCAGTGTCCCAAACTCCCAGCCTACAGATTTCACAAAGGTCTCCTATAATACTTCGAAGTTTGAAGTATTGGTACTTGAAGTTTCACGAAGTATGCATCTACACATGGAGATTAGCTTGTACAGCAACTCTCTGTCACACAGTTAGTCACTAAGTCAGCCAGTCAGGTGCCATGAAAAAATATGTTGCTCTCGCACTGTCACAATATTACTGAGCTGCACACCATGGTTTGCAGAGCATAGCATCTGTGAATTTGGAAAGTGTTGCAATTGCAAGCATGTTTCCTGTAGGCCAAGGCTATTCCCATTAAATAACCAAATGACCTGGTTGGTCTGGTTTACAGCTTTTGATTTAATCATAATATTTAATAAGCTTAACTAGTTAAATTAGGTCCAAATAGCTACCCCAAACTTTTACCAGATAAGCCTGAAGACCACTACCAAAGGAAAAAGTTTAAATCACCCCCTCAACTATGAAGGGTGGACTACTTAACACCCCCAACTATGAAACCGTCTATTCTTATCCCCCCCCCCCCCCCGAGCTTTTCAAAACCGTTCAGATTACACCCTGAAGCAGTTTTGAATGGTGGTTTACTGTAGTAACACAGTTTTGTCTTTTTTTTTTACTAAATCTTTGAAAAGTTATAATAAACCATAAAAAATCATAAAATAGAAAATCCAATTTTGTTGGACTCCAAATGAGTAGATCTATACAGTAAATATATAATATAATATGCTTTAATACAAAATTTTTGCTATAACTTTAGATCTATCTTTTTCTGTAATTAATTAGAGTAATTCATAACCGCAGTTTCTATAGTCCAATTGTGGTAAAAATTTTTATGGTGGGCTAATTATTGTATGATTGAACTATAGTAAAAACTTTATACTCATTGGATCATGCATAACTTAATTATAATTTATTTTATGATTTTTCAAAGATTCAGCCAAAAAATAAAAAGAAAAAAGACAAAACAATGTTACTGTAGCAAAACACCGTTCAAAACCACTCCAGGGTGTAATCTGACCGGTTTTGAAAAGTTCAGGGGGTAGAATACACGGTTTCATATTTTGGGGTGTTAAGTAGTCCACCCTCCATAGTTGAGGGGGTGATTTAGACTTTTTCCACTACCAAAGCTAAGTGGGCCTCGGCTTGCTCATTTCAAGCATGCAAGGGACATGAACCATAAGTTTGCTCCTACTGCTTTGAGGCTATCTAATAAGCTAGCATAGTGTGCCGGTAAGCATAGACCCAGTATAACACATTACAAACGTTGAGTCAATAGGCCCTATAATCATGATATTTAAAAAAAAAAAACATTATCCAAACAATTGCTGAATATTTAAACTCATTTATTTCAACAAAGTTAGCTGAGTACAAATCTAGTATTAGATGAAATTGGAGAAAAGACCTGTATGTGTTATCAGAGTCGCCTTAAAAGTTAAAACCATATCCTATTCCACTATTGTGCATCACTATTTTTGGTTGGCCGACCAAAAAGGGTTCTAAGAGGGGACTGCTACATATCAATATTTGCATGCACATGACTAGAAAGAAATTCCAATCCCATTATTATGAATCACACTATTTTTAGTTGGCCAACCTAGGTTGGAGTCTATTGTTCTAAGCTGGCTGCTAAGGTTTACTTTAGTTGGATAACCTGTTGTCATGGGAATGATTTATGGGGGAGGTAGGAGAAGGTGGTAGGTGGCTTGAACTATTTTTTAAGGTAAGTAGATAAACACACATGAGGTTCACAGTATAACAAGATGCTATTCTCAACTGGAGTTCCCGCATGAACAGGTAGATACAAAGAGCAATGATAAACAATCATAAAAGATAATGGATGTTCGTTGCAGCTGAGCAACAGGGCAACGAATTTTCACTGCAAATAAATTTCTGCAGATTCAAATACTAACCATCAGCACCATTAAACTACGTATGAATCATGTGGAAGATTATAACTGAGACACGCAATGAGACTACAAGATATGCGCTAACAACTAGCACTATAAGAGTAAACAAAAACAAAGAACATAATAATGGCAAAAGACCGCATATCAACCTTAAGCAAACAAGTGACTGCTATTATGTGGCATTGTGGCAGGTAAAAATATCAGCAGTCACCTCACTCTAAGTTGTGCACCTGCTGCATACTTCAGTTTTTCTGAAATGCAATTATGAATCATCATCTAGTGAGTTCATTTGGCGGTTGAGCTCCTCATCAGCCTTCTTCAGAAAAACATCCCAGCCACTCCCCTCACACCAATCAAGCATATCATACGGCACTGCTGTAATCAATCCTGGCCTCACTGCACCTTGCTGCATGACCACTCTAAACTCCAACTCGTGCCCTCTCCCCTCCTCCTCAAGCTCCTCCCATGTAAACAGCAGTGGTAAGGTATAACCACCCCACGGATTGAAATCTATCAGCTTGACCCGCCCATCAGTTCTCACATACACATCAAATGTATAACTGTTTGAACCAAACTGTGGCCCAATCACTTCCTCAAAGAAAGCCTCAATCTTTGGTTGCACGTCAGAAATCCATCCAGGCAGTGATGGATAGTAAGCTGATGCATCTCTCTGGGACACAGCAATCAGCTTCCGCTCCCGTACAAAGCATCTGAACTCTGACTCAGGGCGGAGACCTTGGTACCACTTGCGGAGCGCAAGATAGTATTGGAACCCATCATCCATCCAAGTATCTCCATCTTCTTCTTCCTCCGGTGCATCTTCTAACTCACAGTCCGCAGAATGTGTCTTGTCTTCCTCCTCCTCAGTTGTCTCTTTTGAACCACTCGGAGCTTCACTTATGCCTTTGCTGCCGCCAATCTGATAGGCCTCTGGTCGAGCACCTTCCTCGGCACCAGCACTAATTTTCCTGGCATTCCGTCGAGCACCCTCTGGGCACACAAAATCCTCGCATGACTGGCGCGCGGAGGTAAGGTCGTGGACCACACAGTCAGAGGAGCGGAGCAGCATAGCAACCTCGGCGAAGCACGTGCACTTAGCCGTGCCTTCCGCAGACATGAAGGTGGCGTCCTTGGGCGCGCTCCAGTTGAACTTGGGGAGCGCGGCGCCGCCCAGCTCCGCAATGGCGGCGTCGATGGCCGCCTCCAGCTCCGGGAATTCCGGCCGGTACGGGTGGTCGGCGTCGGGGTCGTAGACGTCTTCGGTGCTGGAGCCGAAGAAGAGCTCCGAGTTGAGGAGGGAGACCGGGTCTGGGTGGTTGGCGTGGACGGGCGCGAAGGGCTGGCGGCCGGAGGTTATCGCGGGGAGGAGGAACGGAAGCGGCTCCTCATCGGAGTCGGCGGCGGCGTCCGCTTGGCCGGCGAGGTAGCGGAGGAAGGCGGCGGGGAGCGGAATGATGACGGTGTGGATGGAGTAGCGGCGGAAGGCCGGGTACCACTCGTGGATCTGGCAGCGGAGCAGCTCCTCGAGAAGCATCTCCCTCGCCGGCTCGCCGCCCTCGTGCCAGCGCTCGTCGCCCAGCCGCTGCCCCCCATCCTACTGGGGCCGAGGGGAAAAGAAAAGGCCAGTTCGGTTGGGCTGATTTTGGGCTTTGGTTATTTAGCAATGGTTTTGGGCTTTGGTTGTTTAGCAATGGTTTTGGGCTTTGGTGGGGGAAAAGAAAACTAGCCCAATTGCCAACCGTCAACCCATTTCGCGGGCCTCCTATCCTCCCAGTCGCTCGTCTTAGTCCATTCGGTAGGGGCTATACGCCCTGTGTATTAAAAAACACTAGAAAAGTTAGCGGCGTTGCCGCGCATGCTAAGTGGATGTGCCTATGGTTATCAAAGTATATTTTAAATAAATTGTCAAAGCATGTTGATTTTCAAAATTCACTCTGTAGAAGCAATTTAGATTTTAAATATGGAGTATTGTTTTAAGTGTATCCTCCGTTGAAATGTGAACGTTTGTACAAGGAGCTTTGATTTTTTTTTTTAAAATTGCTATCTATAAAAGCTTTTTAATTTGGAGTAATATTTATGTTAAAAAATTTTATTTGATGGCATTTTGGTGTTTGAATGTTAGATTTATCGGGTAAATTGGAAAGTGTTATGGAATCAAAGTGTGATATGTAGCAAATCTTTGGTGTATGGATGTTATGTTTAACAGGCATATTTGAAAGAGGTTTGGATTTAAAGTGTGATCCGTAATATATTTATAAATCTTGAAGTTTTAATGTACTTTAAAATTCAATTTTTTCAATTGTTTTAGTGTTTGATTAATAGGGACAACAGATTGCATAGAAACATTATGTAAACGAATTATGAAACACTTAGAAATTTGCTTATTTAATAACCTAAAGGTTTTCAAATTTTGGGCCATTTTTGTGATGAACATTTTTTAATCTGAAGACATTTTGGTATCAAATTATATATATGACAGGGCATGTAAAAATTTGTGCGAATGGATTGTGCAAGCGTTTGGAACTTTAAAATGTGATATATAATAAAGTTATACATTTTGATATTTTTACTAAATTTGATATTGGACACCTTTTAATAAATTTGTATATTTTAAAATATTGTAATTACATTGTTGATGCCATCCGCAAATTGTTTTGTATATGTTATAAAAAATAGAAATAAAAAATTATAAATAATTTATTAGATAGTTTGAAATAATTGTATTACATCATTTAAATAAACAAATAAGGTCAAATAATATTGTATGATGTTATATCGAGCAAACAAAATAAGAACTACTATATCACAATAATTTTGAAAAAGGTTTGAACAATGATTGTAATTTTTTAAACTATGGTGGGTCTAGCATATAATGAGTTTAGTGGGACCCACATATGGTGGGACCCACTTGCGGGGTGGGACCTACTTGCAGGTCCCATGGTACATGGTGGGGCCCACTTGTGGGTCCCACATCATCAGGTCCCATGGTGGGCCTCATGGGACCCACATTAGTAGATCCCACGTGTGGGGCCACGTGCCCTAGAATTTCTCAAATCAAAATTGGACGATCTTGACCGGCATTGCCGCGCATGTTAACTGGATGTGCCTATGTCTATAAAACTTTTTTAAAAAAGTAAATTGTCAAATCACATTGAATTTAAATTCATTCTCTAGAAGCATTATATTTTGAATTGCGGAGTATTTTTTTTAAGTGTATCTTTTGTTGAAATATGAACATTTAATTTTAAATTTTGCTACCTGTAAACCTTTTGGAATTTGAAGCAACATATGTGTTGAAAAGTTTTTAATTTGAAGGTGTTTCAGCGTTCGGATGTTAGATTTCGGACAATTTGGAAAATGTTTTGGGTTTAAAGTGTGATCTATGGTAAATTCGTTCATTTTTGAAGTTTTGAGATACTTTAATTTCATAAATTTGGACGTTATATTTAACGGGCAAATTAGAAAAAACTTTTGATTTAAATATACATAGCGAATTTCAAAAATTCAGAGTTATTTTCTAATTTCCTTGCATAAATTTTTATATTTAAACAGTAGATATATTTCAAAAGGAAAGATGCAACACATTCTAAAATCTGAAACCTTTCCAGTCAGAGAATTATGAAATTTTACATGCTTTCATAATTCATTTAAGACAAATAGTTACACGACCACGATCTATAATAAAGTTATAGATTATTGATTTTGATATTTGACAAAATTGATATTAGACACCTTTTAATAAAGTTATATATTTTGAATATTGCAATTACATGGTTGATGCCATCACCCAAAATATTTTGTATATATAAAAAAATAAAAGATAAAAATTATAAATGAATGTATTAGATCATTAAAAAATTAAATTAGAACATTTAAAATTATCTTTGTTTAAATAAATAAATTTAGAAATAGTTTAAATAAAATAATATGATATCAAATTGAACAAACAAAATAAGAACTACTGTAACACAACAATTTAGAAAAATATTTGTAATTTTTTAAAATATAACTGTGGTGGGTCAGATATAATTCGATTAGTGGGGCCCGCATATGGTGGGACCTACTTGTGGGTCCCATGTCCATGGTGGGGCCCATTGTGGGACCCATGTCGCCGGGTCCCGTGGGGCCCACAATGGGGTGTCGCTTGCCCTAGGATTACTAAGGCCGATCTTGGCCGTCGGCGTGGTCGATCCGACGGCCAAGTTATTGCGGGCGATGTAGCGCGATGCGGTGGTCCGGTTTGGGTGCAGGTTTCATAGTAGAGAGATAGCCCATTCACGGCTGAGCGTAATTTTCTCAAGCACAAAAAGTATACTTCGACGCCTGCGTGTACTGCACAAGGGAAAAAAAATGATTGGTTCTTCCCCTTTATTACACGCGTGAGATATCACTGCAACTGCAACGACTCGACAATCGAGTACCTTTCCCATGTACTACTACTATATTGTGATATTGTTTTTTTTTCCTCACATATTCAGGTATAGAAATCTTTGGTTCCATGCCTGCGACGAGCCTACACGAGTATTGTCTCTAGTAGGTGTCTATAGGCGGGTATCTGTCCTTGAACAGCGGCGTGCCCTCCTTTGGCTTCGACCAAGGGTACTTCATGGTTGGATCCCTCGGGAACTTCCTGAAGTTGACGAATGGCGCCCAGAACATCAGCCTGCAAATACAAAATCATGTTTACTTTAAAAACATGGAGCTGAACCTGGCCTCTGTTTTTTCTTTCTCTTTTGAGTGTGAAACTGAATTCAGGTTGTAGTAAACCTCTAGAATTTTAATTTCATCAGTCGATACACACTTTATTATCGGCTGATGGAGTATGTCGTGAATTTTAAGCTTAATTGCCACTCAAGACAAGAAAAGAAAAACGAAATTGAACTGTTCACTGTGTGACCCTAACTGATAGGACGGGAGAAACGGGCAACTGAAACAGAAGCCCGCCCCTGGCACCTTGGAAAGAAGTAGGGCCTTGTCTTTTGCGGCTAGAGCCAAGATGTCAGTTCGATTCAGACCCACTAGATTCTTAATTCTAGATTGGCAGAGGCATTGTGGTAATAATCCAAAAGGTAAACACTGTGACCGAGATGTTTGTTTTTTCTTGGTCCCAAAAAAAATTGAAACATGCGTTTGGTTTGTTGCTGTGGAACAGTTCGAATAGGAACTACTAGACGCCAAACTAGCTAGATCCTAAACAGATTCTACAAGCTTTGTCTGACAATCTTACAAGCTCAATTGATTCGAACCACTAAACCGCATCTGTCTTTGGGCAGAGCAAAGTAGTACTCACGCAGGGTAGAAGAGGTAGGTGATCATGAACTGCAGGTACGTCTCCACGAATTTACGCTTGTACCACCTCGTCCTCATCCAGTTCATGATCAGCGGCTGCACAAAACACCACCAATAATTCAAGGTGCCACGCTACAGAGAAGAGATCCTCACAAGCGAACTAAGAGCCTGTTGATCAGTAAGTAGTAGCTCACGCACAGGACAGACGAGGAAGTAGAAGAAGGCGAACGCGGCGAGCGGCGGTAGGATCCCCAGGATGTCGATGTCCTCTTCCCCAGTCACCGCCAGCGCCGCCGGCGCCTCAACCTACAGCATTTGCAATGTCACTTTCGATTCCGATTGCATCCAAGCAAGCAAAGCCCACAACAAGAGGGATCAGCGTCAGATTGTTCGAGGCACTTTCGTACGTACGGCTGCCCAAACAGCGCCCAACTGCAACGCCGACGCCAGCCTCTGCAGCCGCGAGTTCTCCGTGGCAGGCGCAGGCTACATACGGTTGCAAGAACAAAGGCAGGGATTAGTAGGAGGCCACATCGATCGATGAAACAGTTAGCTAGCTTTGCAAGGGGACCTTGTCATGGAGGAGGCAGAGGACCCTGAGCTTGGCGGAGCACTGTGGCGGCGGTTTAGCGAGCTTCGCCTGTCGCCTGGGTAGCTGCGGAGCGGCCGGCGGCGGCGAGGAGGAGGACGGGGAGAGGAGGCGCCATGAGGCGGTGGTCTCCATGAGCGGTGAAGTCGGGCACAGCTTGCTTCGCAGGCGTCGTGGCCGGTAGCGCTGGCTGCCGCACCTTATCTGGAATTTGGCGCTTGCGCGCCTTCTTTCTTATCTGGGAATTCTGGATAGGCGACGGTTTTGGGGTCACGGTCTCACGGAGCCAAGGGCCAAGCAAAAATCATCTCCGAATTTTTGTCTGCCTTACGGTTGTCTTGCGTCGGCGGCTCTCATCTCACCGTTCGATTCAGAAATAAAGGCAGCTACACGCTTTTTCTCTTTTTCAGTAATTTTGATCTTCATGGTGTGTACATGAACCTGTGATTTGGATCTATGTATTTGTTCATTCTCAATGGCAAATTTCATTGGATGGTTTCCAAGATTGCCACGTAATCTAAATTAACTTTTGTTGATTGATGAAACCATATCTCTCGATGCTTAGGCTATTATCGGTGGAGGGTTTCATTATACTATTTTTAATATAGCAATATCATCTAGAATACAATGAAATCATGGATGAAATAAAGCCTATAATACATGACTTTGGTTTTGATGTTTCCTATATGCTCAGTGTATTTAATTATAAGACACAATGTGACTTGAAAAATAGTCTACACGGGTTTCCATCTAGATGATTTTATCTCTCTCTTCTTTAAAATTGTGACATGTCATCCAAGTTGCTTATGCGGCACCTATTAAATGTGCATGAAACTCCAATTGAGAATGACCTTAGTTTCATATCATGATTTCATAGGAAGGTATAAGCTTTTATTACCATGCACTGTGGTTGGAAGAAAGGAGATGGAATGAAACTCTATAAGCTCTCAATAGAGGTTTTAGCCTGTTTCATGTCTTGGTAACTCATCTAGTTTCATCATCATGAAACTCAGTTCTCATCCCTCATTACAAATACCTTGCCATATCACCATATTTACTGATGTGGCACATCATTTAACGAGGATGAAGAAACCCCATTGAGAATGGCCTTAGCAAACATGCTAGTCAATATGATCACGTTGTAACTCAATCACTAAAATCACAATTAATGGTCTCATGGGCCCATATTTTCCCCCCACATGTATTAAGTTTGAAGGGCCTTTTGTGGCACGTGTAGCTCAACCAAGCTGACTTAACGAGGCTCTTTGGTTTATATTGAAATCATAATTGTAGGTTATCCAGTTACATAATAAGAGTCCAAATGATACCAATCTAGTTATTTTTCCCTAGACTTTCCATTGAACTTAATATCAACATAAAGCAACCCCCACAAGACACTCATTCTTCATGAACAAGTGCTTACATGGCATACTATGTTGCATGCATGGAGCAACAGGACACATATATCTGCAACTTGCAGCCAGCAAAAACTGATCACCAACAAAAAAAAGAAAATTAAGCTCTATTGCTGGATGAACTGAGGTTGTCAATCTTTGGCTGAAAAAACGATTCGTACAAACCATTTTATTTTATAAAAAAGATGGTAATTAGAAGGCATCGTCCAAGACTACGATTGTATTTCTACACAACCAATCCCGAGATCCCCTGCATCTGTACAACCAATCCTGTGGTGATCTCTGACAAAGGCGCGCTAATGCATGTGAACTGAAACTCATGACCTGGGCGAAGTAGAGAAGGCGTGCTGAGGGCAGTACAAAAGTTACATTTCACAGTAACTTTGCACAAAGGAAGAGCAAGCAGCAACCTTTTGTTGTCGAGTTGACATGTGAAGCAAGCCCAAGCGTGCGGCCCGCGGTCAGATCATTGCCTCTTGCGAGGTGCGAGGAGCAGAGCCTGCCGCTCTGCCGGCGCAACAATTACCGACGGGGAGGCGCTGTCGGCCAACGGCAATGGCCGAGCGTGACCTGACACCTCACACCTCCAGGCTCCAGGTTTGCCGCTCTGCAGGCACAACGTCGCCAGATGACGGGACTGCACCAGCGCCGCTATCCTTCCTTTTGGGCCTGTTATACACGCTAAAAAATTAGAATTTAATGAAATATCTAAAAAATTAGATCTTAGGTGTTTAGATACATTTGCTTATTTTTTAGCAAACGGTGTTTAGATTTATTTGCTAATTTCGAAGTGGGCCCCACATATATGGGTTGCAGCCGTCGGCTCTAAGGGGCGAGCAGGCTCACAGATAGACTGGTTTTAGTGGGCCCTATATGTTTGGCCCAACAGTATCTCTTGGTAGGCTGATCTAATTTTTTATATGTGTTTAGATAGAATTGAGCTAATTTTTTAGTTTTAAGCTTTTTATACTCCAACTAAACAAGGCCTTTGAATCCTTTCACTGCAAACAGTGAAACAGGTTCTTTTTGCTTTTGGTTCGAAATTAAACTTTTTATTAGCATCCCTGGGAATAAAAGTAAGAGAGACCAAATTATTTTCGCTCATTTTAATGGGCTGGTCTGTTCAGCTCAACCTTTCGACCCACCATTTTAACGGGCCGATCAAGCTAGGCCTGTCGCACTATTGCCATCGGGCCCGTTTGGGCGCCTGGCACCGCCCGGGGAATATTCGGCCGGCACGAGTGGAAAGTGTGCCGCTTGTGCGCGCGGGCGAGTGGAAGATCCCCTCGGAATCGGCATCCTGCGGCCTGCGCTCCCTCCCCACTTCTTGGCGTCTCGTGGCGCGGCGCCACGCTGTAGCTGTAGCATTCCAAATTTCCAACCCACCACGAACGAATGCCTATTTATCGACCTCCTCGCCGGCCGTGCGTTCGTGCGGCCTGCGACGCCCGGCGTTGAGGTACTGAGGTGGCCGGAGTTGGAGGCCACGCCTGGCGCCTGCGATCTTACGGTGCGCCCTGCCGCCTCCCACAATCCTTGTCCATTTCTTCTCCTGGGCAGCATACATACACGGCACCCAATCCTGCATGAGCTTGCCTAGAACAAAATGGAGGAGAAGCTTGTTTTAGCAAAGGGTGTAGGCGAATTGTACTGTACAGTTGTTCTATCGATTGGTTTTGCAGTGGCTTCGGTAGTAACCTTGGAGATTGGAGATTCATGGATGTAGTTCAGTGTTAGTAATCATATGCAATCCTTTACCTGCGCAGGGCTCAGGTGCATATAGCATACTCCGTTTCATCATACTGCAAAGCGGGAGAGAGGATAGGACAGATGGGAGCCCTGAATGGTAGAAACCCTTCAGGCGTCCTGGATGGCCTCTACGGAGTAGAGCTTAATCGCCCGTTGCCACAGTCGGCGCAAAGTGAGGATCAAGCTCTACGAACCACCGCTTTGGAGTCATCGACTTGTGAGCACCAGAAGGGTGGTAGGGTACGACAAAGGTTGCTGATCCGGTGAGCAAACTCACAGCAATGAACTGATCAGCATGACAACATCTACGGCTCGGAGTCTTCTTATGGGCACTAACAGCTGACTAGTGCATTTTTTTGTAACTGCAGGAGACTATGGCAGCAGAGGCCTTCTTGCTTGAAGCCCATCCACTGCAGCATTACATGTACGGCAACTTCCATCAGTTCAAAACCTTGGCATCTGCTAATCCGATACGGCAATGTCTAACTTCCAGTAAGATGTTCCACTTTGAGCAGGTGACAAGCATGCTGGTGAAACTATTGCGAATGTTGTCACCTCTCTGCCCTTCATTGTTCTTGGACTGCAGACTCCAAGGTAAGGCACTTCCTCCTGATCCAGAAAAAAAAAAAAGATGACACTTTGTTACCTGTCAGCTGAGTAATAGCCACTCTACTAACATGCCCTGAAATGATGCTGCAGGAAGAACTTGAACACCGCTATCTATGCGAATTCGCTGGTTGGCGTAGGAATAGCTTCAAGCTTGTATCATTCTTCCAAAGGAGAAATTCGAAAGTTTCTGCGCTGGGCTGACTACACTATGATCGCCACCACCACATTGGTAAGTCATCATATCCTTCGCACTGATGATAACTATCATTGTTAGGCTGTCAGGATCTGCACATCATGAAAACTGTGTTTCATGCAGTGTTTATCAAGAGCACTAAGAAATGAGAACCCAAGATTACTAATGGCAGCGTCAGCATTGCTCCTGCCATTTCAGCCACTGATGGTTTCAGCTGTCCACACTGGATTGATGGAGGCAAGTAATTCAAACTATCTAGCATATTTCTCATATTAAAATGAACACTTCAATAATCTACAGAACAATATCTAACTACTCCTAAATTCCAGGTTTCCTTTGCAAGAAGGGCATCAATTGAACCAGAGCTCAGGATGGCACATAACCTACACAAGATGTCATCTCTGCTGGGAGGTGCACTGTTCATTGCCGACGATTGTTTCCCGGAGACCCCCTATATCCACGCTGCATGGCATCTTGCCGCCGCGATTGGCATTGGCACATGCAACAAGCTTCTTGAATGATAGTGGACCTGGTCCTGCTGATATCAACAAGTAGTTGATTTCTGTGTTATCTTGAAGTTGGAGTGCATCCAGTAGCAAGTAGTCGACATTTAAAACAGTAAATAATGTGTCTATACCGGAGAGGAGATTAGAAGTTTCGTCAGGCTGATGTCAGAAACTGTTTTTCTTTTACCTCTCATAAAAGAGTTGTAGGTAACGGAATTAGATGAATTAGGTATCTAGGTTGGCTTATGTATGCATTTCTACTAGGATTTTGCATTCACTATTCATCATTATTGTGACAATGAGGTAAACTGCTGTAGATAGCTTTCAGTACAAAAGAAAACAAGAGGTTTGTTGTTGGAATTACAGTATACTAAGCAGAAACTGTTTATAAAAAAATTACCTTGTAAGTTCTACAAAAAAAAAAAAAAATAGGGAAAGGCTGCGAACAATAGACCCAAAGTGGTCGAACCCTTCCCCGGACCCTGCGCAAGCAGGAGCTACGTGCACCAGGCTGCCCTTTTTTAATGGGTCTTATGTTAAACCTGGAAAGGAACAACAGTGATACATTAGTATCACAGGCTGACCTGAAGGTGGTGAAGATTTGTTGCAGACTAATCCTTTCGTTATCTATACCCCAAAGCTTTTCCACTTGAAGGCTCATACACTGCTGTGACGATAATATTGACCAAAGACCTGAATACCTGATGATCAAATAACTGCAGTGCTCGTTCAAGTATAGTAGCTTAGGGCGTTATGCACAGACTTCATGATGAAAATTGTGAGTTGCTGATCAATAGTTGGGACCTATGCAGTTATGCTACCACCATGCTGGACCCATTCTGACTCACCCAGCTTCTTCCAGCAGGCTTCTCAGCATTCAGTGCAGATACTCTTTCCCTCACCATCCGAGCCTCCTCCCACTGCCCGGCGCCAGCGTACATGTTGGACAGCAGCACAAGGTGCCCAGCGGCTCTTTCTGGCTGCAGCTCAACTAATCTATCAGTCACTTTGGCAGCAAGCTCAAGATTGCCCTCCCTTCTGCATCCACTCAAGATTGCACCCCACGCACCCTCATTTGGCTGGAACGGCATTTTTTCCAAAAGCTCAAGTGCTTCATGCAATTGTCTCCAGCGACAGAGCATGTCAATCATGCATCCATAGTGCTGTATCCCTGGAGTTATACCATAAAATCTTTCCATGCTCTCGAAATACCACCGTCCATCATCAATCCTCCCTGCGTGACTGCATGCCCGCAGAACAGCGAGCAGAGTGGCACCATCAGGATGCTCCTGCATTCTGTGGAACAGGTCCAGAGCCTCCTGGGAACGACCATGCATGGCAAGACCCGAGATCATAGTTGTCCACGAAATGGTACTACGCTTTGGCATCATCAGAAACAGGCGGAGGGCGTCGTCCACAGCGCCACACTTCACATACATATGGATGAGAGCATTGTCAAGCAACACTGTCCTCCGCTGCCGCCCATCCCAGTCCACACGCGCGTGCACCCACCGCCCAAGCTCCAGGTCACCCAGCTCTGCGCACGCCGTCAGCAAAGCAACCATGGTCACCGCATCATCCTTGACCCGTGCCTTCCTCATTCCCAAGAACAGCTCAACAGCCTTCGCAGCCCTGCCTGAGTTCGCGCAGCCACCAATCACAGTCGTCCATGCAACCGCGTCCCGATCAGGCATCTCGTGGCCAAAGAACCGCAGCGCAGCATCGAGTTCGCCACACCGCACATACGCGGCGAGCATGCAGTTCCAAGCGGCCACCGACTTGCCCAGCATTTCGTCGAACACCTTCCGGGCGTCCCCGAGTTGGCGGGCCGCAGCGTACACGTCCATGAGGCTGGTCATCACATGCCCGTCCTCGCCGGACGGGGCGAGCACCCCGCCCGCGAGCGCGCGCGCGTGGAGTGCGCGGCCGTGGGTGAGCGCCCCGGCGCCCGCGGAGGCGAGCGCCGCGAGGAGGGTGGAGAAGGAGAACCCGTTTGGGCGAAGCCCGTGGCGGCCCACGAGGCGGGAGAAGAGCGCGAGCAACGCCGACGGCGTGGCGCCCGACCCGGAGGCGGCGCGGAGGAGGAGGTTGGCGAGGGTCGGGGGCGCGGGGCCGTGCGGCGAGGCGGAGAGGAAGAGGGACTCGGCGCGGGGGAGGTCAGCGGCGGCGGCGTTGGCTAGGGAGAGGAGCTTGGCGAGGAGGAAGCGCTTGTGGGCGAAGCCGTTGAGGAGGAGCTGCGCGTGGAGCTGGTCGAGGCCGCGGCGGGCGGCGGAAGGGGAGGCGGAGGGGGAGCCCGCGCGGCGGCTGAGATGCTGCGCGACGAGGTAGAGGCGCTGCTGGAGCGCGCGCGAGTACGGGATGTGCGGGGGAAGGTTGGGTGGGAAGAGGGAGATGGCAGCGCGGCGAGGGGGATCGCGTGGCATGTTTCGCCGGCAGCCGGGGCGCCCGGTTGCTTCTGGCCAGGAGGATAGTGGGTGATTGTCAAATATGGCAGACTTGGCGCCGTCCCAGACTCCCAACCTGGCATGAATGTTCAGAAGCCCTCTCCTACGAGATTCAGATGGACGAATGCTCGTCGGACTTTTCTCAAGGGCAAATGACATTTTTAAGCCACACAATTTGATCTTAGCTGTCGTAATTTTGAAGTACAAGCTCTGAATAGAAAGTGTGATCATATTCCCTGTGAGGGACAATCTGATTTACAGGATCTGGAAAATGTGGTTGTGAGGAGGGCTGGTAAAGCATTGCAAATGACGTGTCTGGTCTGAGGATGTAGATACAAATATGCGACTTATTATGCTGCGATTGGAGATGTTCACTATGGTTGATACCACCATTACAGATATTGTACAGGTTTTAGTCTTAGTTTGTTGCCATACGCGCAAAAGAGAAGACTTAGCTAGGTGAACATGTTCAAATATTCACCTGGCGTGACTATGATTGATGAACATGTATCCTTTTGAATGCTGATGATGATAAAATTTTCCCAGTCCTCTTACTAAGTCCAGAAGTGCACAACTGCACAAACCACTTTACCATGCAGTTCTTAACGGTGTCAGAATGCACTTCTTTCATTAGCACTGTTGGACAAATAACACTACAAAAAACAATCTCTAGGTCTCCCAAAAAATAATTTCACCATTGTCACCGACTAAACCAAGATCCTTGAGTCTTCTTTCCTGGTAGTACTCTATGCCATCCAATTCTTCCTCCCTCTGTTTGAAAATATCATCAATCTGCTGCAGTACTTTCTTTTCACCAATCCTTACTCCAATCGCAATTTTAAGTCTTGATGGCAAATTTTCTGTTTCCATTAGTTCTTCATCCTGATTATTCCATGCATTTTCATAAGGTTGATTATGAGATGAGCAAAAGTACGAAGGAAAGGAACAACAACGTACAGTTATAGGCAAACCTCTTGTATTGTGGTGTGATAGGCACCAAGGGCAGATTTGCAGGCATCTCTCATGACCTGACATATTGATTCCTCATTGTCAGGACTGACTGGCATTTCAAGGTGGCCCCAAACTGAATTCCTGAAGAGTGCTTCCAAAAGAAATGCATCAGTTCCGCCAATGCAAAGTAACCGCAGGTAAGTAAGCATTTGAGAGGGAAGGGGTTCATCAGCGACGATATCGAAATACGCAGTCTCCCCCAGCCCGTTTAATTCTGCAATGTCAAGCTTGTCTCCATAAAATGGATCAGATTCAGAGATCTCCAGGGTCACAGTATATGAGTCCCTTGATGGATTTGATTCAATGAACCCATAGTCAAGTGCCAATTCAGCATTACTCTTGTCCAGATCGTACTGAATATATATCTGTCAATGCAAAGCTCAGATATAAATTACATATTTTTAGTGTTTTCACCAGAGACATCCAAATTCCAATTTGCAATTTCGTCTATACTGAAAGCTACATAAAAACTGCAACTACTGTAGAAAAATACCTGTTCTCCAGATTTAACATCCACTGGTGTTCGCAAAGAGAACATGACTTCCCTACCAAAAAGACCCTTTCCTTTGATCTCCCAACTTGACCCTTTTGAGGTAATATTGGCACTGTGATTAACCTGGTTTGTCAAGGCGGTGAAACAATTACAAAAGAATGCAGTCTCAATTTCCTGAAATCACTGAAGAACTGAACTTGTTCGATTGTTTGACATGGTAACTTAATTGCAAAATTACAAGAACGTCCATTGCAAAAGTAAGTAGGTCTGGAGACTGTTGGACCCAAACTAGAAAATGCTGATATGGATTGCATTTTGAGAAATTACCAGATCAGCAAATGGTATGAGGGCAAGCTTATCTCCACGGAGCTCTGGAAACACCCTTGATCTGAGTATTCCAAATGCCCATAGGAAATCATCAAATGTTATGGTAGCAGGGAAGAGGTCCTTGTTCGCATTTATGATTTCAGCTTCAACACTTTCGAATTCACTCTGCACATACTCTTTCACCCCCATTGTTGTGCTCAGCAACTGTGTTCCTGCAAGTGACAGAAGCACAAACGATTAATATAGCAAGCAACAGATCCATCAGAGAGCCACCGCGCCGAAATGTTACAGCAGGAAATGCATGGAATTTTTGGCATTGCACACACACCTTGTATCTCTAGGAGCTCTTCTTCCGACCTGCACTGGAGTGGAGGCACGAAGCACCGATCAAAAGGCATAAGAACGGCGAGGAAGCATTTGGACAAACACACAAGGAGGGCGATCAGCGTCAGATCACTCACCAGAAGATGGTGGAGTCGGTCTGGCGCGGAAGGATGGCAAGGTAGGGCGCCCACGGCGAATCCGCCCCACGCGCGACCTCCCGGAGCAGCAGAAGCGCGACGGCGACCCACGGCCGGAGGCCCCCGCCGCAGGCGCGGCCGATGTCGGAGGCCGCGACGGCGTCGGCGTCCATCCAGAGCTTCTTGGGCACCTCGGCGACCACCTCCCCGCGCGGCAGGTCCCGCGCCGCCACGAGGCCGAGGCCCTCCGGGACGGCGGCCGGGAGGGCCTTCCCCTCTCCCACGCTGTGGGAGGACAGCCACCGCCGCAAGTCCTCCAGCGCGGTGGCCTCTGGTGGCGCGGTCGAAGCTGCCGTGCTGACCGCGCGGGCGGGGACAAGCAGGCGGTGGGGCCTCGACGGCCTCGTGGGCAGGAGGCGAGGAGAAGGACGGAGGAGGGAGAGCGGACGGTGACGCAGTAGGAGATGGTGGTGTTGAGCTTGGAGCGTGGCCATGATCGCGGCGGCGCACGCACGGCGAGGACCGAGGAGGCGATGCAGGATGTGCCGCTGCGGCGAAGGGGATAGATGGGTTCAGACGACCACGACCGTTGGTTTACTTATTTCTGGCGGGAGTGGATATGCTAGCGCTAACCTTCCCAGCTCCCAACGCCTACTGAATGATTTTCCACAGCGGCCAACGGCGAGGTTATCGGGCAGAGACCCCACGAATCACCTAGTAGAGCACCTAGAAATGGATAGTGTGACAGACCGGCAGGCGATTAAAGGTCAATTCTAAACTAAATTCCTGATAGGACTAATCATAGTTAACAGCTCGGTTCTAATGTTTTTACCACACTCTGCATTAGAATCTTGCATCAATTAGTTGTCCATGTGAGCGATGTACCTCTAATTTATGGATAAAATATGTGATACTCCGTTTTAAGTTGTTTATATATATTTATAAGAACGGAGGGTGCCGAAGGAGCAACCCGTTTTTTACCTTGAACTGGTCCAAATATACAAATGACACGTAAATGCTAAAACCGAGCTTGTTAACCAACCCGGAGTCCCGGATAGATGTAGCATATCAGCATCAATGGATCATAGCTCATAGGTTAATTACAGTGAAACACACTTTCTATTGTTTTGGCAACACACACGTCCAGCGCTTATTGAGCCAACAGAGAAGAGGACGTGTTTGCATTGCATCTCATATTGCCTGATACGACCTCCCCGACCCGAAGCACACTTCCAGATCAGTTCTTCCTTCCTTCACAGAGGATAAAGTGGTACCCATGCCTGCAACGGAACAGAGATAGGGTGTCAATAGTTAGTACCAGATAAAAGATGAGGCATGAACAAGTGTTTTAAGGAAGACAACTTTGAAGAGCGTATCAGTGTCTTCCATGCTCATAGATCAGCTGAGTATGAGACTAATTGTTAAATCGAAAGGAACAGTGCAGGACTTGGGCGCTCTTCTACTGGTAGGAAAAATGGAAGAAAAATAGTGGCGAAGACATACGTGGACTTGAATGGTGCACTAACAGTTCCCACAGGTGTGTTGAATGCAACCTCCTGGAAAGGGCCAGCCATCTTGCCACGCGGGAACCAGCCAAGATCTCCACCTTTCTTCCCTGATGGGCATTCAGAAAACTCCTGGGCTACCTGCACCATGAAGAAGGTGACATTACAACTTCGGTGTGCCATGCTGAATTTACAAGAAACTATTCAGAAAAAATTAGCACCACAATGTACATGGAAGAACACTATCCAGACAATATTTAGCCAGATTGTACATGGCAGGACGCTGAACTGAGATTTAAGTCTAGTGACATATGAGGTCAATAACACAAAGCTAACTATGCACCCACTAAATAGCAGTTACATGTCCCAACCAGAAACTCTATGGAATCATCTATAAAAGTTCATCAAACTTTATAAGGAACAGCCAACTATTTTTCAAGGGTTTAATGTATACAGACTTATACAGACTCGAATCCCTAATTGGGGCTATGAATCCCCACCACCTATTTTCTGTTTTATACAGGTTACCAAGGTTCAGAACCTGAGCATAATGCAATACCCATACACAGAAACTAACATTCCTAGTCCCAGTAATGCAAGTCAAATAGAGTATCATATACTATATGGGATAACTTCAATTTACAATAAACTAAATGATAGAGCTTTGCACTGCAATTTTTGCATTGCAAGTAAATTATAAAAAATATTTTGTAAATAATTTACTCATGCTAGTCTGTCCTTTGGACAGCACACAGCAGTACCCAAGACCAGTTTGGCAGACCAAAACTGGCCCAGTCAAGAATCAGTTTCAAAACTATGCCGCTACTGATTCTGACTGCGAACTTTTTTGGCCCCGCAAACTCAAGAAAAAATACCCAAACATATGAGGTCTCATTGTCTCAATAGATTTGCATTCATCATTACAATGCAAGCAAAGTCACCCTATAACAGGTACAGGTCATAAACATCAGATTCATCTGTTCTAGTCATCAGATAAAGGATTCAAGGTTCTTTAGAAGTGCAACTAAAAATCATCAAGGGCTCGTTAATAGTCACAGAACACAACCAAAGCAAGAAAACAGTGATGCATACTGTAAACCATAACTGGTAAATAAGGACAAGGGCCAAAACTAAAACTCTCTAAATGTGATTGTATACATACACATCTAATTCCCCTCAGGACCCAAATTGCAGAGTGGAAATTTCACTACAAAAACGAATATAACAAACCTACAAAGTTTTCCTAAAACATTTTCCTAGCAAGTGCTTATCAATCGGTCTTTTACCTTAGCAAATTCAGCAGGAGGGACCTTGTCCCCATTGTCCAACCATCCATCCTGCAACTTCTTATAAGCCTCATTGATCTTTCCCTGCTTCTCACACAGTACGTGCCTAGCTGGAGATGCAGGAGCAAATACACGATTAGAAGTTTTTTTTACTTGAGACAAACCAAAACATGAACTAGTAGAATTAATAGCAAGAATAATCGCAACTCAATTTATCCTAAAACGGGGAAATCACAATCAGGTACGGATACGGACGGCCCATCCACACAAAACCTGGGGAACACCCCCCACAACCGCGAGGTCTCACTGAAATCCCTCGAGCTTTCCCCCACGACTACAAGAATGCGCGGTACCTTTGACGTACGTGCAGGTGCCGAGGCCATCTGCGGACTTGGCTCCCTTGCCCTTGCCACCCTTGCCGCCGCCGCCGCCGCCGCCGGCGTCGTCACCGCCGGAGGATGCTGCCTTGCCCTTCCCCTTAGCATCCTTCCCCTTCGCGTCCTTCGGCTTCGAGTCCTTCCCCATCGGCGGCCGCGAGGTGGATCGGATTGGAGAGACCAAAACCCTATTTCCAAGACTGGCTCAGAGACGAGCAGACGACGACGATGACGACGGGAGAACGACGAAGAAGATATTTGGAGGGGCCGGAGAAGGGCCTTGTAGGGCCGAGTAACGAGCCGTTTCATTGGACTGAAACTGGATGACTTGTCGCTTCCAGAAGCCCATTAACACCATGATACGACCCATTTTAGTCCAGTGGATGATTTGGCGTGCAAGCGGCGGCAGTTGACAAACCAACACAAAATTTTCTCTGCATTCTTTCTTTTTTAGCACATTTTTATGCATACGTTAAGAACTCAAATCTGGGTCAAGTAATCTTGATACAAGGGTGATCCAAAGGAGATGTGGGAGGGGAAATTTGCAAAAGTTAACGTTGCCTTCGTACATAGTTGTATATGCTGTATCAAATTTGAAAGTTCGCAAATAATTCATCGCAAACTTTTAACCCCTGTGAGTGCTCCTGTAAAAATTTACTGAATTGTGCTTTCTCGTCATCTCGAAGCACTCGGAGAAAAATACATCAGGTTTTCCTTGATGCACAGTTAAATGAACACTTCAGTTCTTTTGTCCTAGGGCGTTTACCTTTTTACATGAGATGCTTCAGAGCTTACAAACAAGTACCAACTTGCACTAAAAACGAATCATCAGCTTGTCACTAGCATGTACCGACATTTGTTAGTTTTTGTATGTATGCTGAATTCCCAGTCCCTTGTGTCTAGCCCTGGTTCTATGAATGATGCCTGCCTCCTGCAACCTGCAAAGTAACACGCTGCCGACTTGTTAGTTGCAAGTTGCAAGACCTGAGGTAGTTAGTAGTTTGGTAGGCCTGTCTCCATCCCAGAATACGCCATCTCCCTTCAAATCAACAAGGTTAACCCACAATCTTGTTGTGTGCTCATTAGAAGCTGGAGGGAATATTCTGACGCCAGCCGCAATCTAGCGAGATCTCGTCCACCCCTGATCCCGTAATAGTCTGACCGCCGCAGGAGCCGGCCGGGGACGATGAACCTCGCCTGCTGCTTGCGCCGGGGATTAATCAAAAGCCGGCAGCCGCCGCCGTGACCCCTGAGCCACTGTGCCGTGGTCACGGCAGGCCTCGCCTGGCCCAATCGGACGCCGCCGTGCGTGTCCTTGGATTGGATCGTCAGCCCTGACAGAAGAAGGCAGCAGGCGGCCGGGATGTTTTGCATTGATAAATTGGCGCCGATTAACTAGGCTTAACTCGAGTGCATATGTGTCTGAAATTAAAGGAGGGTTAATTCGCCAGCTAATGATCCGAATGCGGGGGATTAGATATGGATAATTGGATAGAGGAGGCGTGGTTAGTAGATGGTGTGCCGTGGTTGTTGTTCCGTGCAAGCCTCGAGGGGCCTGGCCAGGCCAGCAAGGTTTTATTTTAACTTCTAACATTGCTTGCCTGCATGCTTCATTTGTTTCGTTTGATGGAACACGTGTTCCCGACCTGGTCGTCTGAGGACAACCAGAGGAGCATCAGTTTCGTTTCCTGATGCCACTTGCCACCGTCATTAGAAAGCGTAACGATGCCAAGGAAGAAAAGTTTATGATGCGAGTGATAGGATTCAGTAGGCAACACTAGGCACTAGCAGGTAGCAACAGCAATGATGAAATATACAGGTCTTCCTATCTCGCTTTTAGAAAGTGCACAGTTAACCTTTCCTTGATGAATGTACAATATATTAGGTGTAATCTTGGCATCGGCGTGTGTTTACCACTTCTGTGTTGTTATCGCACTACAATGAAAAGCATTTTTCGGAGGCGGGCAAAAACCATTTTCGGAGGCGGTTTTTGCGTCCGCCTCCGAGCATGCGCTTCTGTTAATAGCCATTTTCGGAGGCGGTCATCCGCCCGCCTCCGTTAATCAAATTAAAAAAAATAAAAAACCGAAACCCTAGATGGGCCCGCGGAGCCCATCCAGGGCGTGTAGCCGGATCCGCCGCCGGTCTGGCCAGATCCGCCGTGGCCACACCGCTGACCGCCTTGGTGAGCTCACGCTCGGGCCCGCGCCGCCTGCTCTGCCTTGGCGAGCTCCTGCTCAATGGAGGAGGAGGAGTTGTGGTGGTTCCCGGCGTTGGAGGAGTTGGTGGTGGTGGTGGTGCTCGGCGCCGGAGTTGTGGTAGTGGTCCCTAGCAGAGGAGCCGTGGTGGTGATGGCCCGCGGAGGAGGAAGAGACATGGTGGTGGTGGCCGGCAGCAGAGGAGGAGACATGGTGGTGGTGGCCAGCGGCAAAGGAGGAGACATGGTGGTGCTCGGCTCGATGCTCGCCACTGCCTGGCCACGCATGGCTGCAAGGAGGAGAGGAGCTGTCTCGCCGAGCCCGCCCGCTAGATCTGGAACAGAGGGCGGAGGAGAGGGCGGCGCGTGGCTGGAGGGAGAGAGGGGTGACGCTGGGAGGAGGTGGGCGGCGCTGGGAGGAGGAGGGAGAGAGAGATGCGTGTGGCGCCAGGAGACTGGGAGGAGGTGGGCGGCGCTTGGAGGGGAGAGGGAGGAGGAAATGGAGTTAGGCTAGGGTTGAGTTGCTGGTATATATATTATGAACAGTTATCGGGCCAGGTTGGGCCAGTTGGGCCTGGGCCTTTTTCGGAGGCGGGCCTTTTAAGTGTCCGCCTCCGAAAATTGATTTACGGATGCGCACGGCTTAAGACGATCGCCCCTCCGAAAATAGACTATTTTCGGGGGCGCACGGCTTAAGATGACCGCCTCCGAAAATAAAAAGTGTCCGCCTCCGTTAATTCCCACGTTAACGGCCTCTAAGGGCTTTTTTGAAATGTCCTCTAACAATGTTTTTTTAGTAGTGTCGGGAAGATGGAGAGGATGGGGGGGGGGGGGGCGAATGAGAATGATGCACCATTTCAGACATTGCTGCCTCCATGTCAGCGCTCTCCTTTGCAGGCGCGCTACCGCTGATTCAGTAGTGGACTCAGGCATGCAGCAGCAGCAGTTCCCCATCCTTTTTGTTCAGTAAATTAATGCTGAGACTTTCCTCTTATCCTTCTCATTTCTAAAAATATAGATCAGCATCTAGTCATCTACACATGCCATATTTGGGTTGGACACTGAAGCGTATACTGTCAAGGGGTATCTAGAGAAGCATCTCAGTTTTCAATACATCTGATCTCACTGAAGCGTATGCCATATTTGGCGTATGACTTATTTGGGTCCTGATGGCATCTATATCCTTTCATGTCCCTTCAGCCTAATTATGCTTGCGTCGACTTGGAACTTTTCTTCAACCTAAACTTGCGTCACTTCACGACACGCCGTCAGGTTAGAGACTTAACTTAGAGCACGAGAGACTAGTTCAAATATGGCCTATATGAAACTGAATAAAGAGTGAATTTCACCGTAGGTCCTTAAACTATTGTCAAGGTCTCATCTGGGTCAATGAACTAAAAAAATGGTCATCTAGGTCCTTCAACTTTTGCCAAGGTCTCATCTAGGTCCATGACTAAAAAATGATCATTTAGGTCCTTAAACTTTTAACGGGGTGTCATCTAGGTCCGTGATCTAAAAAAGTTGCACTCTAGGTTCGCGTTCTATTAAAGAGTAGTCATTTAGGTCCATGGAGGAATTTTTCATCTACATGGCAAAAATTTGCCAAAAAAAAAACTCTCCTGTTCCATGGATGCACTTTTCGACACTCACCTGCTCTTTCATGGAGAGTTTTTTTTTTGCAAATTTTTTCCACACAGGCAAAATGTGATTCCATGGACCTAGATGACTACTCTATAATTGATCGCGGACCTACATGACCACTTGCTTAGTTAATGGACCCATATGACATCTCGGTAAAAGTTTAAGGATCCAGATGACATTTTTTTAGTTCATAGATCTATATAAGACCTTGACAATAGCTTAAGGACCTATAGTAAAATTAACTCCTGAATAAATATATGCTACTAGTAGCTCGTCACGGCCTCACGGGCAAATATTGTCACTGACTCTTAACACCGCAGTACACCTACCCTTATCGTCAGATTCTAAACCACTGCCTTGCACCCTGAATGGCTTATAGACGGGTTATGTGCTGGCTACAAAGATTCGATCTGTTTTTATCTCAGATGTCTTATATATCTAATCGGTATATATAGAAACAGCCGGTCATCATTCGTTAGGTGTTGTTGAGCTAGAAAAGCAGGATTACGATTTTCGTTAGTATATATACAGCTAGTAAAAATTAAATTAGTGCACGTAGTGAATATAGTCTTGCCCTCAGTTTCTACTGGGCCCTATTCAGAATGTTTACATTGATATCAATGTTCTTGCTTTTCAAAGTTGCATACTACTTCCATTGAGAATAGGCGTAATCGAATTCAAAATGGCTCCTGTGGTCCTTTTGTGTTCACTATTTTTAGGAAATTGGCAGGGGAGGCCCCTACCTATTTTTTTATATATGAAAAAAGATATTTACAGGTTACAAAGGCCACAGGCCGAAAGAGAAATGTGGGAAATGTTTTTAAAAAAATTTGCACTGGTCACTTCAAAATATTCTGCAAAAAAAAAGAAAAAAAAGAATGTATAGAATTTAGAATGGTCCAAGATAACCTTTGCAAATATTACCTCACTTCGTCGAATGTATCAAAACTAAAAAAGTTGACATTCATGCACATACACTTGCAGCAGGGGATGAGGGATGCACGGAGAAAAGGAAAAATTGCAGCCGGAGAGCTTTGCCACTGACTTCTGTTTGCTGTGTACACAAATGTTCATACGTTATTACAAAGAAAAAATTGTATCACACGCGCAGTGTATTTTGCACGAACTCACTGTCTTATGATTTATGCGATGTTCTTGGGGAATTAATAAAACATCCAAGCATGAGTTTTGCAGCAGTAACGAGAGACAATAAGAAGCAAGTTCTACCAGGGTTTTGAAATTGATGAGGTAAAGGAATGATTTTGATGCAAGAGGTAAACGAATGTTATCACTGGTGTTATACATCTTAATACAGTAGTGATACATGAATGAGAAACACTAGCTAGTTTGGTTAGGTGAATCCATAGCATAAACGACAAGACCGTAGACACAAAATGCACCGTTGTTATTATATATACGCATACACAAAGGCCTCGGTAGACTCAATACGTGAAACGGACGTATAACACAAATATACAGCAGCACCTACGTGTATACACATATATGTACATAATACATACATACAATTATACATGCATATGACAACTAAGGAAATTCACAACATCCTGCTGAACTAACCACATGATTCACCAACACGCCACTCATTATATATGCGGTTGACATGTGGGATCCAGGCCCATGCGTTTTGCAACTGTCAAAGAACGTTACGACAGATGCAGAATACGAGCCTGATAATACCGCGTGCAGTGAAAGCCAAGTTTACACCAACTTGAAATTCGCCGTCAGAAATTCAGAAATCCTGAATAACAAAGGGAAAGGCCTCGTAATCGAGCAGCTGCGGCAGGAAATCAAACGAATCTGTGGCCAGCTCGTCACGTAGCAGTGTTGCTTCTGGTGATGCCGCTGGTGCCGACGCATGGTCAGACGACGACACTGATGCAAAGTTCATCAGCAATGCCTCATGATTCAGCTGGAGCATGCTCTCTATGCCATTGCCACCCTGCTGTGCCATTGCGAGAGCAATGTTGCTGGAGAAGCAGTTCGCGTTCTCGGCGCCGGAGTCGGAGGTTGCTGCGGCCTCCGGCGATGGCGCCTTGCCGCCGGCGTTGCGATCATCGCAACCGTCGACTGATGGCAGCAGATGATCGTCAAGAGGAGGATGAAGAGTTGTCTCCTGCTCCAGCAGCTGGCTTTTTTCACCTGGTGACTTCTTCATGAACATCCGGCAAATCACCCACTCACTCTGACAAAGCTAAACAAAAACCACACAAACAAAATATATCACATTGATTCTGAGGCAGTATATGCGTAGGAATGATCAATAGGGAAAACTGTGCAAAGAGCCAAAAATTAATTACTTGAGTCCCTGGGGAGCTGTTGCATCGATGGCCCGGCATCACCAGCCGGTACTCGTGCATGACCCAGTTGGTCTTGCGGCCAGTGGGCGCACGGCCAAGGTAGAAGACGAGCGTCTTCTTCACCCCGAGAGCGTCGCCGTGGCCGCCGCCGTGGTGGCGCCGCACCACCTTGTCCCTCCCCGTGGACTTCCAGTACCCGGCCCGCGTGGCTCGGTTGGTCCTGAGGCCGGACGGGAACCTGACGCTCCTCCTGCAGAAGAAGTAGCCGCCGTTGCTGCGGTCGTCGTCGTCCTCCTCCTCCCAGCATCGGCCGGGTGGCAGCAGGTCCCATGGCTCGGCCGTGTAGAGGTCGACCTCGCGGATCGCGGCGGCCGGGGTGAAGAAGGGGTCGGCTGCCTTCGGCGCGAGGTAGTGCGTGAGGAGCTCCTCGTCGGTCGGCCGGAATCGGAAGCCCGGCGGCAGCCGCCCGTCGCCGCCGGCTCCCATCCTGAAAAGCACGGACAAGCCGGGGAGCAGTAGCTGCTGACAGGAGTAGCTGCTGACCGGAGGAAGAAGTGAGAAAAGATCGACGAGAAGCAAGCATTTTTATAGTGGCGGGCACGGGGCAGGGCAGCGGCTAGTTATTAGTTTCGTAGCTTTGCTTGTTTGTTCTCGGTGGCCAGGTACCTGCGTATCTGGCAAATTGCGGCGGTGAGGCCGTTGGACTGGCTACAAACTTACAAACTTAGACACTGACAATCGTATCCCATCTTATAGAACATGCCAACTTGATATCAACTTGCCATTAACTTTTCGAACAAAACAAACCCCGGCCGCCCCGGAGGAGAAGCTTCTTCCCTTGTACAACATCTATGTACGTGACTACAGCTGCCGAGTGCCGCTTGGTTTCCTCGTAGCGTAGGTATCGTGCCGTGTCTACTGCAACACGCGCACTTGTATTGTACATTTGTACTACTCCCTGACGAGGGAGTACTACACGAGCCGGAGCCGCGTATTTGTTTGTCCTCTGGATCATCTTTAGGGATGGTGGCTGCGAATTTTTCTAGGGATTTTTCCGGAGCCCAGCTTTCATTTTCGATTTTCGCCCAAAGAGAGAGAGTGATTTCCTATCCACCTTCCGAAAGGGTTTTCATGCTAGCCGGCGTGGCCGCACAGCATCACCACTCTCCAATGCCACTGCCATGCCTGTCGCCAATGACCAATGGCGGCATGATGGCCACCGCGCATTCTCATGCCACTTGGTGGACGTGGCCGCAAAGGAGGAAGAAGATGTCACAGTGATATGGTAAAGAATGTGCTTAAGATTCATCATTTCGATTTCAAATTATCAACATTTCATTTGTTTAGTTTCAACATTTCAACCTTAAATGTTAAACATGTTTAAGAAAAATGTTGAGACAAACATATCAAAATATTTAAATAATTCTTTGATTAGTGCTATTTTCCTCATATTCTAAGTTAATAGGGCTCAAATGAGCTTTAAAGATAAATGGATTATACAGCCCAGAGCCCAGCTTTGATTTTCACCAGAGAGAGAGAGACTTGCTTGATGGGCTTGGAATATGCATGGGCCCTGGAATGGAGGCATGTCGATCGCAAAGGGGGGAAAAAAAAAGGAGGAAAGACTTGCTTTATGGGCATGGAAAGTATGCATGGGCCCTGAAAAGGAGGCATATGAATCATAAAAGTTAGCAAAACTACAAAACAAATGGCCCATGCAGGTCTCGAACCTGCGACCTTCGCGTTATTAGCAAGACGCTCTAACCAACTGAGCTAATAGGCCTTTTGCTCTTGCGGTTCTAATTTTCCATATACATAATAACTCAAACGCTTCACGATAGAGATAACATACTTAATCCAAGAATTAAATGTGAAAAATATCACGGAGAAATTTGATGCCCAGGTAACCCAATTCGGTTCAATGAAAAATTCAGGCATGTTCATTGCAAAGTTTCAACTGAGTGTGGATAAAATGGAATGCTCGAGTATTATCATACCTACCTCATCTCAACTGGACCGGTAGTCTGAGTTTTTACCACCTATCCAGTGTCGCTGCACGGTGCACTCGAGATCGATCACTCTCACCAGATGGCATCTTTGACTGCTCTAGCATGAGAGAAGGCGGCAAACGCGTAGCCACAGATGACTTGCCGGCTCTCTCTCGCAGCTCTCCGATCCAACTATCCAAGAGCTGCAGGCAAGTCATCCTTGGCTACGCGATGCATGGTCGCACACGTAGCTAGCCTCCTTCCCACATGCAAGAGCTAGATCAAAAGATGGGATCATGGCATTGGCATGCGCCAAGAAGCTGCCCACAGCATAAGCTCTCTGCTTCTTGTTGCAGTATGAAAGAAAGAGCTTCTGGTTCAGGTTTCTTCAGAGCGTGCTGGGAAGACGATGGCCGGCGCAGCATGTCTCTGCTTCTTTATAGGTGACGGGACCGTTCTGACCGGCGCCGGCCGGCGGCACGAACTGGCGGTGCATGTGAAATGAACATGCCCTGGTCTCGTCAATAGGATTGGACACGCTACGTGGGGAGCAGGGGGCGAGCACGCACCTATGTGGCTACGGGAGGGCGCCGTAGGAGCATGCGGAGCCATCACCTATCGACACGACGGCACGACACCTATATGTATTGCTGCTCTTCCGTTCGGTCATACAGTAGGGTTTATAAATTGCCCTGTTCCCCTGTCCTTGGGATTGTGTTTCTATCTTGAGTTTCATACGATTATCGGTTATCACCCTCTGTCCCAGTTTCAATGTCGTTTTGGGTTTCGTGCCGTAAGTTTTACTAGATTTGTAGAAAATACGGACAACATTTAGATCTCTAAATAAATTTTATAAAAAACTAGATTCAAACATCTATCTAATGATATAAAATATGTATCACAAATATTAATATATTTTTTAAAATATTTATTCAAAGTTATTTCTCGGGAAGTAGAAAAGACAGTTATTTAGGGATGGAGGGAGTATGCTCAATGCTCGTCCTTAAAGACAGTGTCGATGTCAATAAGATCTTTTTTTTAATGGCATGTCCATAAGTGCTGTGTTCATATAGGTGGTAGAAAGAAGTATTTTTTTTAATAGTGTATTGGGAAGCGTGTTCTGTGAGTGTGGTGAATAGAAAAAACTTATTGAAAAGTACTTTTTTCTGAATTTGAACACAGCTCTGCGTTCAGACGCTGAACTGCTGAAGCAGGTAGGAATCTCAGTATGATCGGAATTCGGAATCGTCTTGTACCCGAGACCATGAAATTATCTGCAATGTGGAGAACATAAACAGAGAGCCTTTTTTTAAGGCAGCTAGAGCTTCTAGCATGGTGCTAGTACATACGGCAGGCTAGAGTGTTAAATACGCCTAAATCCCTTGGACATCCAAAACGATGAGAGTATTGCAGCTGCGGCGCGTCGATCACGAACTGGAGTAAAAAAAAACGAACAGTGGCAAAAGGTTGTTCAGAGGGCGGGATTGGTTGCCTACATATGGCACGGCCAGGCCGTTGGATGCAGCAACACAGTGGGTTACCTGGTTTTCAACTTGGGCTAGGTCTCGATGATGCAAAAGCGTTGGCCCACCCTGCCTTCCTGGAAACGAAATCGGTTTTTGTTTCTAGCGAGTCTGGCTCGTTCGGTGCAATGGCGCTTACATGTACTGACATACAGAGTCTTATGAGAGCGGAAAATGCGGAAGCAGGCAACCAAACACCGTCTCCACTGGCTGCATGCAAACGGCAACCAAACAAATCGATAGTGCATCCCGGAACTCCCAAGCCTGGCTAGCGGAGCCTGCATCTCTGATGCGAGCCAGGCCACATCCAGATGCAAACCAAACGCAGGACTGGTGCAGGTGCATGGAGGCTTCAGTCCGGACTGTTGCCAGGTAAAGGCGACTCGGCCGCCGCAGGCACCTCTTGCGTCGCGTATGCTCGCTTGTCTGATCTCCTGGGCTGCTGCCGAGTTCATTCGACAGCTGATCGAGTTCATTTCACCTGCAAATAGCCGAGTTCATTCGACAGCTGATCGAGTTCATTTCACCTGCAAATAGCCGAGTTCATTTCGACAGTTGATCGAGTTGCTCGTAAAATAACGGTTGTCTCTTCATTATGGACTCGTCGGACGAATAACACGAAGATTATCTTTCTTTAGAAAGACACCTGAAAAGTGTCTCATATCTGATTTATATTAAGGAAAAAATTAACGGTACATAAGGACAACTCGACACAAAACTTATCTTTACGGCGTTTTCTCTATCAATTTCAGCTTTATCCATAGATATAGTAGTATAGGCTCTAGTTGAAAATCGGCACTTCTCCAAACCCAGAAGACAAATCCAGAAGACGGACGGGATTCTAGGATTATATTTTTGGGCAAATATTTTATGTTGGTAAAGCACTCACCTAAGTTATGGAAAATTCATAATTCATCAGTTATTTTAGATAATACTAAAAAACAAGATAAAGTGAGTTACAAAAGTGTAAAAGAAAATAGATTCATCTTTATTTTATTGGAAATCTTGTATAGATTATTTGGATTTGATACAGCTACTTGTGCAAGCATTTTACGATTAAGAATCAATTCCTTCTTGTACAGATTTTGTATTAATTTACTATAACTATTGTCGTCCACTTGTTTTCGGCCCTACAGAGCGGAGTAGAGCAGTTTGGTAGCTCAGAAAAAAGAAGGGGTTAAGAGACCCTCTTGGCCCAACCCTAGACACTCTAAGATTCTTTTTCAAACCTGGATGGTATTTCATATCTAATAGATTGAGCATCCGCTCGTATACCGCCTGAAATAGAATATTTATTATTTGAGCTATATCCTGCCATGAGAAGACCAATAGGAGCAATACTTGAAATGACAATCCATAAAAAACACCAATACTAAGGTCAGCTAAAACAAAACCATATCCTAAAGGGATAACTAAAAAACTTAATAAAATGGATATGACTAAAAAATTAGGAGGAACCTCGAATTAGAGTCTTATGGGCAAGGACACTATTGCTGATTTACTATTTCACTCGGCTCCTTTATGGATATTATCACCACTTAACATCTAAGTCAGCTTTTCTGACTGAATGGAACCAAAGCTCTTTGCCTTCCTTTTTCTACACATCGGAGTTATTTCCCAGGGACTTACCATGGTAAGGGGGAGAAGGGGGAAGAAGCACACTCGATGAGCGTAGTACAACGGTGTCGGTGGGTGGCACACGGGGTACCTCACGCCGGCGAGTGTCGATTACAGAACACGCACGTCTCGGTGGAGAATGGTTCAAGAGACGCAAGACAAAGGATTTATACTGGTTCGGGAATGATCCCTACATCCAGTGCAACGAGCTCCTGATCGTATTGCTCTCTTGGCGGCGGATTACAACGAAGGCCGGTTCAAGCCTTGTGTGTGTGGAATGTGCGTGTAGGGGACCAAGTGCTCTAGAGATCGAGAGTCCAGAAATTGGAATCCTCCCTCTCGCAGGGACACCCTCCTCTTTTATAGCTCAAGAGGAGGACAGCTTTACAATGTCGTTTTACCTATCTACCCTCGAAGGCCGGATGCCCCCGACGGTTGCCCGCTGTCGGCCTAGTGCGTCTTGGAGACCCCTTCTTTGGTTGCCACGTGTCCTTCACCTTCCCTCCGGCAGCTTCGCGGTAGCTTCCTTCTTGGCTGCTAGCACAGCAGCGCGCATGCAGCTACCTTTTCCCTAGCGCAGGGCTGCAGATCAGCCTTTTCAGTTGGCAGGTGGGCAGGTGATGTCGGGTGTCGGTCGGGAGAAAGCGTAAGCTGCACGCCTTCTCCTTCACAAGCCAGATTTGACTTAGGGAGGGTCCCCGGGACTCCCCCCTTTTTCCGTTGTGCGTGCTCATCGGCGGGCGGGACCCCTCGAGGGGGTCTGCCCTTCCGACCCGAGGGGTCGGGGGTCGGGCAAGACGGACGTGCCCGACCCCTTCCACCCACTGGTCATCTAAAGGGGACCAGGGTCAGACGAGGCGGAGGCTTATATCTCCACGCTTCCCGGATCCTTGGTAGGTCGGGCGAGACGGAGCTTTCCGACCAGTCGAAACTAGCAATGCCAGGGTCTTCCTCCGTCCGCGCGCCGTTCGCGGGCGCCTTGACAGTGGGCCCCCTAATCCATGACCCCCACAGTAGTCCCCAACCTTGCAGAGGAGTCAAGGACTCGTTTGTAAGGTCATGCCCGTTTCTTCAGGGGAGTTGGATTCCGTGGGGAGGCCTTTCTTTCCTTCTATTTTCTCGCAAACTCCTGGCAACTTCCGAAATTTCGGGGGCGCGACCAGGGTAACGCCTCGACGGTGATGCCCGGTGCCCAACACGTCACGGAGGTCACGACCTTCTTCGCGAAGCGTCAACCTATGTCTTTCAGCGTGGGGCCAGGATCGCGGCAGATTGCGGGGATTCAGCTGGGCCCACGAATCGCGGCGGCCTGTCCAGCTGGCGACAGGAACAGAACCGCCCATCGAGTGCGACGCGACGCGGCGATCAGGCTCCGGACTTGACCTCATGGTCGTGGTGGGCCCGACGAGGCGTGCTGGCGTGGAGGGCAGTTAATGCCCTATTCCGCCGCCTCGTGCCACGCGCGCACGTCGGGTGCGCCTTGAGCCGTTGGATCTGAACCGAGGGCTGAGGGCGCTTGGTCGTACGCCTCCTCGGTGCGGCAGCCTGCCACCCCGCCGCCCCTATATATATGGGGACGCCAGTGTAACGGGGTACGCTCTTCGTATCCCGTCGCAGTTTCCATCTCCTTGCTCCCGTTCGCCCTTCGTCGCCTTTGTCGATCTAATCTTCAACCTCACCTCCCTCCAAGTTCACCATCGTCGACATGGCCTCGAAAGGTTCTTCTTCGTCGGCGCAGCTTCGCCCGTGGGCGCGCTCGACCGTGACCGTCGCCGCCCTCGAGTCTCTCGTCTCTTGAGGGCTCCTCTGCCCGCGCACCGCTTAGGAGGAGTGGATCTCGCCGCACCCCTCCCACAAGACTCTGTCGCCGCCGGCGGGCTACGTGGTGAGCTTCATGGCGTACCACGTTCGTGGTTTCACTGTGCCAGCTCACCGCTTCGTCCGCGAGGTGCTCTACCACTTCGGTGTGGAGCTCCACGCCCTCGCCCCGAATGGGGTCCAGTAGATGGCCAATTTCGTGGCCCTGTGCGAGGGCTACCTGGGCATCAACCCAGATTTCAACCTCTTTCTCCTCTTCTTCAAGGCGGCGCTCGTCCGCCCGCACGGCGTCTTGGCCCCGTGGGGGTACTACTCGCTGCAGGCGAAGCAGTCCCACGTGGACAAGTTCCCGTGCTCGGAGCTGCGGGGTTCCAACAAAGATTGGAACAAGGGTTGGTTCTACCTAAAGAGCCACGCCGAGGCTGCGCTTCCTCCGTTCAACCCCGCGAGCTCGCCTCCGGCCAAGGAGCCGGCGCACTGGCAGTACGGCCCCGAGGCGTCTGATCGCAAGAAGCTGGCGCCACATCTCGACTGCCTCGCCAAGCTCCGGTCATGCAGCCTCACCGGCATCGGCATTGCGGAGGCCTTCCACCGGCGCCGCGTCACCCCGCTCATGGCCCGACCGTTGCGCCTCTTCGAGATGCTCCCCACGACCTCCGAGGCTGAACTCCGCGCCAGCCTCGTGTCGCGCGTCGTCCCTTCGGAGGACGAGGTACGGGCTCGGCTGGCGGAGCTCGTCGACTCTCAGCGAGCCGCCTCTATGGTGATCCCCACCCTGGGTCAGCCACCGATGCTTCCGGGTCCTGGGGCTGTAGACCTCGTAAATTGTTTATTCCCATCGTCTCTTGTTTTTGTCTTGGGCCTTGTTTAGATACATGTTAAAAAATTAGCATTTAGATAAACATCTAAAAAATTAGATCTTAGGTGTTTAGATCCATTTGCTTATTTTTTAGCAAACGGTGTTTAGATCCATTTGCTAACTTCGAAGTGGGCCCCACACATATGTGTTGCAGCCGTCGGCTCTAGGGGGCGAGCAGGCTCACAGATAGGCTGGTTTAAGTGGGCCCCACATGTTTGGCCAACAATATCTCTTGGTAGGCTGATCTAATTTTTTTTTATGTGTTTAATAGAACTGAGCTACTTTTTTAGCTTTTACCTTTTTACACTCCAACTAAACAAGCCCTTGGTCTTTTTCTGTTCTCTTTTTCGTGAGTCAACTTGGCGTCTCCGACCCGCAGTCCCGCGTGGCTCCTGGGGGTCTTCGCGCCTCGAGAGGGGTCTTACCGGAGGAGCAGCCCGCCCTCGATGAGGCTCGGCAGAGGAACCACGAGGTCGGGGAGGCCGCCTCTAAGCGCAAGAGGGAGGAAACCAAGAAGCGCCTCAACC
The DNA here is from genome assembly GCA_015342445.1 of Digitaria exilis. Lineage (NCBI taxonomy): Eukaryota > Viridiplantae > Streptophyta > Magnoliopsida > Poales > Poaceae > Digitaria > Digitaria exilis. Next base: position 180,795 of record JACEFO010001897.1, read on the forward strand.
GGGCAGAGCGGAGGCGCGAGAGGGAGCGCAAGGAGCGCCCGGGAGAAGAGGTCGGGTCGGACCTGGCCTCTTCGTGCGACGAGGAGGAGAACCCCGGAGGTTCTTCCCCTCTGCTGGGGGACTGCACCGTGGTGGACCCCGTGGCGCACGGCGAGCAGCAATCAGCACCGATCGACGTGGACGAGCTTCCCTCCCCACCTCCGGGCGCCCCGCCGGCAGGGGCGTCCCATGCGCGTTCGTCCTCCTCCTCCAAACCGGTGCGGCTGGCGGTTCGCCGCCCCGAAACGTCGAGCAGGTTTGTCTAAGTTCCCTCGCTGTTTTGTTTTCCTTTCATTGTCCATACCGTTAGGGTCTATAGCAATGTTGTCATGCATGCAGCCGGATCGGCCCGGAGTCGGGTCCCGGCACAGCCCCCGTGAAGCGTCTCCGTTGAGACGTTTCTCCCGCGGTCGTCCCTGACTCCTTGGAGCCAAGGGCGGCCGCCGAGCCTCGGCGCGTCGACCCGTGCCCGACTAGAGCCGAAGGGTCGGCTCCACCCCCCGCCCTCGGGGGCTCCTCGTCCGCTCCGTCTCCGCCAGCCCCTTCTCCCCCGGTCGGAGTGGGGGTCAGATACGTGCTGGCCTCGTCGTCCGTGGCCAGGGAGGCCGCGGGGTCGGCGGAGCAGGCGATGGACGTTGATGCGTCCGAGGGGGCCGCTGCTGGTGGCGAGCTAGGGGCGAGCACCATGGCAGGCGTCGCGGAGCATCTCCCGGCCGCTGCGGCGCCCATCGAGGGCGCGGTGGTGGATGCTCCCGCGGAGGCGCCCGCCGCACCTCTGGTCGCGCCGACCGCCTCCGAGCCGCTCTCGATGAACCCTAGAGAGGGCGTGGAGGTGAGCCGGTGGTCCGTGGAGGACCTCTTCGGCGAGGCGGAGGCGCAGGCGCGCTCCGAGTCTGAGCCTCCCGCGGCGTCATCAGCGCTTACGCTGGTGTCGGTCTTGGCGCCGCCACCCACTGCTGTGCCAGCGGGAGCCTCAAGGTCGGCGGTGGCCATGGGGTAGCCCCGCCCGACCAGGGTGTGCCTGCGGTCGACCCCGAGCACATCCTGCTGATCGATGCCTGGCTGGAGAGCCTTCAGCAGATGGCCGCCTTCCCCGCGACGCTCCTGCAGATGGCCCTGACGCTCCGCACTGTGGCGATCCCCTCCAGCCAGGTATGCGATCTAACCCTTCTTCTTATCCTCACTTAGCTATACGGTTGTTTTTCGGCCCTGACTTCATCACGGCCCTGACTTGGTTCGTTGATCACCGCAGTCGATGTTGCTGGAACTCTCCTGGACCCGGAGCATCGAGCAGGAGGCCATCAACCAGGCTCGTCGGCCGTGGGACGTCGCCAACTCATCGAGGGACGCCGAGGCCAGTGCGCGCGACGAAGCCGCAGGCAGCGCCCGCCTAAAGATGGCAACGGGCGTGAAAAATCCGCAAACCCGCGGGCATGAGACCCGTTGGGCGCGGATACGGGCGTCGATCCCCGCCCGCGGGCGCGGGCGCGGGCACAAAATGAAACCCAACGGATATTTCTTCGCGGGCAAACAAAACTGCTATCCGCACCCGCATACCCGCCAAACCCACTATGACATATGGGACCCACATGTCAGCACATATATATACATAATGTTAGGGTTCTCAAATCGCCCATCTCTTCCCTAGCTGTGCCGCACTGCCGCCCCCTCCCAGCGGCCCAGCCGCACACGCCGCCGCCGCCCCCCTCCCAGTCGCACACGCCGCCCCCCTCACGCGTCTGGCCTCAGGCCTCCGCCGGCGCTGCTGCTGGCCATCGTCGGCGCTTGGCGCCGCCCTGGTCCCTGCCGCAGTTTCACCCTGCCTGGCCACCGCCCACCGCTCTCCTCTCCCCGTCCCGCTCGTCAGGGAACGTCGAGCGCTGCGCCGCTACCTGGTCCCTGGCTCTCTCCAGCCCTCCCTGGCCATCGCCCTGCCGAGGACTGAGGACTGGAGGATCGCCAAGGGCCGACCGCCCCTGCCCGTCCACCGCTCTGTCCTAAAGCCGGCCGCCAGATCTAGGTAATATCAGCCACTGATTCTATTTTGTAGACTTGATTCAGTAGTTTTCTTGCAAGCTAGAGTATTGATTTGTTCGTTGACATGCAGCTGCGATGGCAACCCCTAGGAGCTCCCGAGTGGAAGCTTCGGAAGGGACTGGTGCCTCTGCTCCTCTTGTGACTGCAAGTGCTACTGAGGATAGAGAGGTTGTGGATGTATCTGAGGGGGAAGATGAAGGTGGAATGGCTGCTGCTACTAGGAGTAAGAGGAAGCGCACTTCAGCGGTGTGGAATGACTTCACAGAGGTGTTGGAGGATGGTAAATGGATGGCTAAGTGCCACCACTGCAATAGGAAGCTGTCAGCTAAATCAAGAAACGGTACAACACATATGAAAACTCATTTGAAATCTTGCATCTACAATAACAAGAAGCCTGGAGATAAAATCCAGAGTAATTTGAGATTTGGTACTACTGAAAAGGGAATAGTAGCTGTAGAGAACTATGTGTTTGATCAAGAAGTAGCTAGAAAAGCTCTTTATTCCATGATTGTATTGCATGAGTACCCTCTGTCCATTGTTGATCACCATGGTTTTCGTAAGTTTGTTAGTGCACTGCAACCTTTATTTAAGATGGGAACTAGGACACTATTAGAAGGGACATCATGAGTTTCTATGAGGGAGAGAAAAGGAAAGCTAGGATATTCTTGCAAAGGACCAATTGCCGTGTTGCTATTACCACTGACCTGTGGACAGCTGGCAATCAAAAAAGAGGATATATGGCAGTCACTGGCCATTTTGTAGATGATTCATGGACGCTTAAAAGTTGCATATTGAGGTGATTATATATTTTTTTGTTCCTTTCTATTAACTTATTTCTTGCTGTCCAGATTGTCTCAATTGTGAATTATTGTATTTTTTTGTATAGGTTCATGTATGTGCCATGCCCACATACTGGAGAGGCTATCTGTGATGCATTGCACAAATGTCTCCAGAGCTGGGATATTGATAGGAGGGTGTCAACTGTGACCCTTGACAATTGCACTACCAATGATAACATGATTGACTTAATGGAATCGAGGCTTGGGGTATCTAATATGCTGGTGAAAGGAAAATGGTTGCATATGAGGTGTTGTGCTCACATTCTCAATCTCATTGTCAAAGATGGCATGCAAGTCATTGAATCATCGGTTGCGAACATCCGAGACAGTGTTGCTTATTGGGTTGCTACACCAAAGAGGTATGAAAAGTTTGAGAAAACTGCTAGAGATGAAAATGTGCATTTAGACAAGACGTTACACCTAGATTGCAAAACTAGATGGAACTCGACCTATGTCATGCTCTCTATTGCTATACCATATCGTGCAGTTTTTGAACGCTTGGGTCAGCTAGATAGGAACTATGTTTGCCCATCAAAAGATGATTGGGAATTTGCTTATGCTGTTTGTGAGAAACTGAAATTATTCTATGACCTCACTGAATTGTTTTCTGGGACAAAGTATGTGACAGCTAATCTTTTCTTCCCTAAAGTATGTGAAATTAAGCTTAAAATCAACTTATGGGGTTTTGATGAAGCTAAAACCATTAGGGCAATGTCTGCTGCCATGATTGCAAAGTTTGACAAATATTGGACTGATATCCATGGTCTTATGGCTGTTGCTGTTATTCTTGATCCACGCTCTAAGATGACAATGTTACATGCTTGCTATATTGCCATTTTTGGTCAAGAAGGTGCTGGCAAATATGTTAGTGAGGCCCATCAATTGCTTACTGATTTGATGACACACTACCATGTGAAAGAGCCAGAGTTTGTGGGTACATCATCTAGTGGTGCACAGTCATCAGTTGGTGCGGCTGCTGTGTTGGAAATTTTTAAAACCCTTGCTGCAAATAAGAGGACCACTAGCTTTGTTAAAACTAAGAATGAGCTGGATCGCTATTTGGAGGAAGATGCTCTTCCTCATGATGATAATGACTACTTTGATATCTTGGGTTGGTGGAAATTAGAGGGAACTCGTTATCCTACTTTGAGGCTGATTGCTCGTGACATCTTGGCTATTCCAATTACTACTGTTGCATCCGAAGCAGCTTTCAGCACTAGTGGAAGGGTTCTAAGTGAGCATCGCAGCCGTCTTACTCCAAAAATGTTGGAAGCTTTGATGTGTAGCCAAAGTTGGCTTCGCCATACCCTCAAAGGTAAACAATTGTGCATTCACATTGAACCATTTTCAAATTGTTCATATTCAGAAACTAATGCTTATTATTTATTCTAGATGGTGCCGATGGAAGGTCCAACAGCTTCTGGTCATGCCTTGAAGATATTGAAGAAGACATGAAGGATGAATCTTGCATCACAACAGCGGACTCCGACTAATCGCTTATCTATGTTTATTTGCTGTTCTGTTTGCCATCTTATCGATCCTTTGTCATTGTTGTCGAACACTGTATGGTTGCATCTTGTATTCTTGTTTGTTGCTTGTGTGTGAAACAAGTAATATGTGAACTGAATGATTGTGTTTAATGTTATCATTGTGAACCATTAGTCCATTATTGCGATTTTGTGAATCTGTAATTCTGTATCTTGTATTGTTTGCAATTTTGTTCAATTAGTATTATCATAATGAATCTGTCCCGATTTGGCGGGCATGCGGGTCTGCCCGCGGGCACGAAATGCCCGCGGATGGAGGGCGCAGGCATGATCTGCTGCCCGTGGCGGGTGGCGGGCGCGGGCGCGGGCATGAGATTCAACACGCGGGCGCGGGCGTAAGGTGGCAGTATCCGCGGGTGTGACGCCCGTTGCCATCTTTACGCCCACCGCATCTCAGAGCTGGAGCGCGAGCTGGCCACTCAGGCCACGACGCACCAAGAGGAGCTCGCCGTGCTGCGCGCCGAGCTGGGCAGCATCCACACCGACGCCACCGATGTCCGCAGCGGTTCGTTCCACTTCCTAGTCACTTCTTTCCTCAAATACCTGAGCTGGTTTGACGATGACCTCATGTGTCGGCCTTCCAGGGTTCCAAGCTCAGATCGACACTCTAAGGGAGGAAAGGGCTGCAGCGGTCCGGGCGTGCGTCGACGCCCAGACGGAGCACAACCAAGCGTTTGCTGCAAAGGAGGATGCTGAGGGGGCGTGCGCCCAGCTTAGCCAGCTCGTCGCCGACCTTCGCTCCGAGGCGCAGACCTCCACCGGGCGGGCCGAGACCCTGGAGGCCGCCCTGTCCACGGCGCGCAAGTCCTTGGAGGAGAAAGACTCGGAGCTCGAGGGTATGTTCTCCCTCACCTTCTCTTGCTCAGCTTCCCTTATCGTATGTTTGCCTGTGGCCTAACCTTGGTCTCGTTCCTTGGCAGCGCTCAAGTCCCGCGTGGCAGATGGGATCACCCATCGCAACACGCTGCTGCCACGCTTCGGGATGCAGCGTCACGCGGCGGGGGCGGTCCTATCGAGGCTCGGGTTCCCTCTGTCCGAGGACATCGAGCGGCTCCCGGGGGATCTCCACCACGTGGCGGAGTGCTGCGGGGAGCTGCGCACCGTGGCCATCTCAATGCTGGACGCTATCAAGGTGCCACTGAGCGGCGACCCCGCGCATCTCCCGGCGGAGCTCGACCTTGTCCCTGCGCGCGTCGGAGCCCTCACCAAGCAGTCGCTGGTGCGTGGCGTCCAGGAGGCCTTCACGTTGGTGCCCTCCCACTACGACGGGATCCGCTTCGACAGGATGGCCGCCGGCTTCCCCAACGAGTTCACCTCGGAGGCCCTGGACGCCATGACCGAGGAACTCAGGGCTCCCGCAGAGCAATTCGCCAACGGCCTGGCGCCTGCGACCGATGCGGAGGGCAACCCCGTGGACGGCGCCGACCCCGACCAGGCCCTCTGAAAACATACTTTTTATTTCTGTTGTTACTGTCGTGCCCTCGCGTAGAGGGACTTAAACTTTTGAACTTCTGGGGGGTTCCGCATCGATGGGACTCCCATACTTTGAATATTTGTAATAATTAGTTTCCTTCTCTTCTTTTTCATCGTCTTTTTTAGCCCCGTACACATGGGCTTTTGTTTGTTTTTCTTATGGCTATGTCCCTGCCAGTCCCCGAGTGAGATCTGCCTTCTAGTTTCTTCGCAAACTGGTTGGGAGGCGCCACTTGAGACAGCCTTTACGGGGTTAGCTTTGTTTCTTGGTAATTCTTGGTTACCGATCAGGCCTCTGAGCCTTTAGACTTTGGCTGTAAGGCCAGCAAGGCAAACCCGATGGTTCTGCCGAGCCCCCGAGCACTTGAGCTTTGGCTGCAAGGTGGGTAAGGCGAACCCGATGGTTCCGCCGAGCCCCCGAGCCCTTGAGCTTTGGCTACGAGGTGGGCGAGGCGAACCCGATGGTTCTGCCGAGCCCCCGAGCCCCTGAGCTTAGTTGTGAGATGACTTTGGGAGGCCGAATCTTTAAGGCTCCAAGGCCGTTGGGTTCAGATTCGAGCCTCACACTCTTGGAGGATCTGAGTACCGAGCGGTCTCTTAGCCGAATTATCTTCAAGCCTCCAAGCCTCTACGTGAAGTCTCCCTCGCCGCGGTTGGGCGCAGCCCAACGCCCGGCCGTTGACCCCTGCAAAAGGATAGACCCAGTAGGTCCGAAACATAGTTAGTTGCTTTCGTCTGAACTGTGCTGCTGGAATGCTTCTGTGCATTCCCGGCCTGATTCGTGCCAAAAGGGTCCCCCGGCCCGGCTGTGTTCGTTTGGGTACGTTGGCAGGGTCGGCCATCCGGCTCGGCAACTGTGCGATCCGTAGCCACGGGGGCATAGGCCGTCGCACCGTAGCTGCGCCAGACGTCCCTGCCTACCCTTTCATCAGCGCCGGGGTATCCTCAGAATCATAGGGCCGGATAACAGACAAAAAGCTCAAAAAGAAACGACAATGAATTTAATCAGAACAAATAGAAGTGTAAAGGGTTCACTTATCTGGCCGGCTGGAGGCCAGAGGGAGGGCTTCCATGCCCCCCCCCTGTCGGGTCTTCCGTCGCACGACGAAGAGTTGACGCAGCACTGCGAGCTTGAGGCTGGTATGAAGACGTTGTCACGACCAAGGGCTCGCGGTTACTGTAACTTCGGAGGTTTTGCGGTCGGCGATAGTGCCCCCGGAGACGGGGCTCCATTGGTTGGGCGGCGGCCTCTGCCTCCGGGGCATTACCGCCGAGTGGTTCGCCCATGGACGAACCGCTTTTAAGTTGTGCAGCTCCTCCCTCCGCCGGCGATGTGGTACTAAAAGTGGATACCATTCGCCATCGGAGTCTTCCCATAAAACGAAAGGATTGGACCGCGCTCAGTCCCAGCCCAACTTTGGTTTCGGCCTTTTGGGCCTTTCTCCCTGCGAGGGTCCTCGTCGAACTTCTCATGCTGACAAGGTGCAGCCGACCCCTCCGTGGGGTCGGGCGGGTTGGGATCATACCCGCTGCCCCCCTCCGCGGGTGGTCATGGGTAGAAGTGTCGGAGCTGCTCAATGTTCCAGGCATTGGAAATATGGGTTCCATCCGGCATTGCCAGCTTATAAGAACCCGGGCGGAGGACCCGTACTACGGTGTAGGGCCCTTCCCAAGGAGGTGAAAGCTTGGTGAAGCCGCGGCGATCTTGGGCTAGCCTCAAGACCAGGTCGCCCACTTCAAACGCGCGGTCACGCACTCGCTGCGCGTGATAACGCCTCAAGCCTTGCTGATACCTGGCCGAGTACGCCACCGCTACTTCCCGAGCTTCCTTCAACTGGTCCGCGGCGTCCTCAAGGTTGGTCGTATTTGCTTCCTCGTCGAAGGCTTGAACCCTTGGGGAGCCATAGTCTACGTCCGTGGGGAGGATCGCCTCAGACCTGTAGACCATTTGGAACGGGGAGAAACTCGTGCCACGGGTCGGAGTCGTCCGCAGACTCCACAGGACGGAGGGTAGCTCCTCCACCCACTTGGCGCCGAGCTTGTGAATGCGCTTGACCAGTCGGTTGAATATCCGCGGCTTCAACCCTTGCAGGATCATGCCGTTGGCGCGCTCGACCTGCCCATTTGTGCGCGGGTGAGCGACTGCCGCCCACGCTACTCGATCCCGTAGTTGTCGCAGAAGCGGGTGAACTTCTTCCCCGTGAAGTGAGTTCCATTGTCGGTAATAATGGTGTTTGGAACACCGAACCGGCACAGGATGTCATGGAAGAAGCGGACGGCTTGCTCTGACGTGATCTCCGTTAGAGGGCACGCTTCAATCCACTTTGTGAATTTGTCAACGGTGACAAACATGTGGGTGAAACCCCCGGGCGCTCTTGGCAGTGGCCCGACCATGTCCAACCCCCAGACCGTGAATGGCTAGGTGATGGGTATGGTCTGAAGCGCCTGGGCTGGTAAATGTGTCTTCTTGGCGTAGAACTGGCAGCCTTCGCACGTTCGCACGATTCGCTCGGCATCTGCGACGGCTGTGGGCCAGTAGAATCCTTACCTGAAGGCCGACCCTACCAATGACCGGGGTGCCGCGTGGTGGCCGCACACCCCACCGTGGATGTCCCTCAGCAGCGATCTCCCTTCCTCGTTGAGGATACAGCCCCGGCGGTACAGGTTGCCCTCAATTATCCTATAGGACTTGGTCCTTCGGACGAGGCGTCGAGCTTCTGTTCGTCCAGCTGGGAGGGCCCCATCAACGAGCCAGCTTAAGAAGGGTGTGCGCCAATCCCTCTCTGGCTCAGGTGGGTCTCCCAAAGGCTGCTCTTCCTCGAGGTTTGGCCCTTCGTCAGGGTCGGACACGATGGCCGCCACTACCCTCGTCTGGTCGGGGCTCCCCTCGGGGCCGAGCAACTGCTCGGGGTTCGGCCCCAAGGAAGGTGCTCCATCATTGAAGTTCACTGACGGTTGGTGTTGGTCGTCTGCGAACACGCCCGGCGGGACTAGCTGTCGCCAGGATGCAAGCTTGGCTAGCTCATCGGCCGCCTTGTTGTACTCCCGCCGGAGGTGGACGAAGCCCAAACCTTTGAACTTTTCTTGCGCTCTGCGCGCCGCTTCACAGTAGACCGCCAGCTTCGGATTGTAGCACTTGGCGTCACCGTTGACCTGATCAACCACGAGCTGAGAGTCACCGCGAGCCTCCAGCCTGTGGATACCTAGCTCCTTGGCTATCCGCAGCCCGGCGAGCAGAGCTTCGTACTCCGCTATGTTGTTCGACGCGGGGAAGTGTAGCCGTATGGCGTAATGCATCATCACCCCCATAGGGGAGATGAAGACGACCCCCACCCCCGACCTGGTTCGATTCTGAGCTCCATCGAAGTGAAGGACCCAGTATTCGAGGTCAGCTGGGGCTGGGAGGAGCTGTGTCTCTGCCCATTCAGCAACAAAGTCCGCAAGGACCTGAGACTTGATTGCTGACCTTGGCGTGTAAGAGATGTCGTAGCCCATGAACTCGAGGGACCACTTGGCGATTCTCCCCGTCGCCTCCCTGTTGTTGATCACCTCTCCTAACGCGTGCTCCGTGACGACGTGACACGATGGGCGTCGAAGTAATGTCTGAGCTTGCGCTTGGCGATGAGGATGGCATAGATCATCTTTTGGATGTGGAGATAGCGTGTCTTCGACTCAGTCAACACCTCGCTGATGTAATAGACTGGGTGCTGTATCTTCAGGGCGTGCCCTTCCTCCTCACGCTCCACCACGAGAACATCGCTTACCACCTGAGTGGTCGCCGCCACGTACAGGAGCAGGTGTTCCCCGTCGCGTGGGGGCACCAGAACAGGTGGCTTGGTGAGCATGTGCTTGAGCTGGTCGAGCGCCTGCTGGGCCTCCGCGCTCCACTCGAAGCGGCCGTCCCTCTTCAGGAGCTTGTAGAGAGGAAGCCCCCGCTCACCCAAGCGCGCTACGAACCGTCCTAGCGCGGCGAGGCAACCTGTCAGCTTCTAGACGTCCTTGACGGAGCTGAGCGGACCCATGTTGGTGATGGCTGCAATCTCCTTGGGGTTCGCCTCGATGCCCCTGGCGGAGACGACGAATCCCAGGAGGAGGCCCTTTGAGACCCCGAACACGCATTTCTCTGGATTGAGTTTTACGCGGTTTGCCCGCAGGTGATCGAACGTGGCTTCCAAGTCTTGGACTAGATCGTCAGCTCGCTTGGATTTGACTACGATGTCATCCATGTAGACCTCGATGGTTCGCCCAAGGAGGTCTCCTTAGCACTGGTTCATGCAACGCTGAAACGTTGCACCAGCATTCTTTAGCGCGAAGGCCGTCGTGGTGTAACAGAATACACCGCAAGGGGTCACGAAGGAAGTGGCCAATTGGTCGGATTCTTTGAGCGCGATCTGGTGGTACACAGAGTAGGCGTCAAGGAAACATAGGGCTTCGCACCCTGCTGTTGAATCTACGACCTGATCGATGCGTGGGAGGGGATAGGGAAACTTTTCGCAAGCTTTATTGAGACTAGTGTAGTCGATACACATTCTCCATTTCCCATTCTTTTTCTCGACGAGTATAGGATTTGCTAACCACTCTGGGTAGCGTACCTCCCTAATGAACCCTGCATCTAACAACTTGGCTACTTCTTCGATGATGATCTTTCGCTTGAACTCGTTGCCGCGCCTTGTGGGCTGCCTGACAGGCTTTGCGCCTTTGCGAATGTCGAAGGAATGCTCGGCGACTTCCCGAGGAATTCCTGGCATATCTTCGGGAACCCAAGCGAACATGCCGTTGTTCGCCCGGAGGCAGTCGACGAGCGCGCTTTCCTATTTCTCTGTGAGGGTGGAAGAGATGATGACCGTCTTGCTCCCGGAGCCCTGGGGATCGAGGAGCACCTTCTTCGTGTCGCTCAACTACTGGAACTGCCTCTCGGCCTCCAGCTCGAGCATCGCCCTCTTGCGTGCGGGGCCGTCGTCGTCCCTGGCGTCGTGCGGTTCCCGATCCTCAGGAATGGAGGTTAAAACCGCCATGGCGTCGACCGCCGCTTGAGAGACGGCAAGCTCCTTGGAAGCCTCCACGGCCGCCTTGGCCTTGGCGAGCTGGCGAGACGCGACGAGAGCTGGCGAGACACGACGAGAGCTGCCGCCAGTGCGCAGCTCTCCTTCTCGCATTCGTACGCCATCTGGGGGGATGTTCCTACCACAATGACGCCATTGGGACCCGGCATCTTAAGCTTGAGGTAGACATAGTTTGGGACGGCCATGAACTTAGCATAGCACAGCCTACCCAGGATAGCATGGTAGGAGCCATCGAAGTCCACCACTTTGAAACAGAGCGTCTCGGTGCGGAAATTCTCCCGATCTCCGAAGGTGACTGGGAGGGTGATCTGCCCCAACGGGACAGCCTCCTTCCCCGGGACTACTCCATAGAAGGGAGCCTGTTCCGGGCGCACGTGGGACCTCGGGACACCCAAGGCATCCAGTGTGCTTGCGTATAGGATATTGAGGCCGCGCCCTCCGTCCATCAACACCTTGGAGACGCGCTTCCTCCCGATTATCGAGGCCACGACCAGAGGAAGCTTCCCCGGATGCGGGACATACTTCGGGTGGTCGGATCGGTCGAAGGTGATCAAGGCCTCAGACCACCAGAGGAACTCCTGGTCGGTGGGATGAGCCATGAACACATCCCGCCCATCAGCTTGGTGCGTCGCTTTGACGCCTGCGCCTCTGGTCCTCCGAAGATCATGAGGCACTCGTTGGGTTCGGGAAACGAGTCGGTCGTCGCCCCCTTACCTTGTGGCTGAGGGGTCGGGCTGACCCCATCCAGCCTACCCATGAGGAATTTCCTCATGAGTCCGCACTCGCGGTACTTGTGCTTGACGGGGGTCGCATGGTTTAGGCACGGACCCTCGAGTAGATGCTCGAAGTAGTCGGGGGTCTGGCCCTCGTTGGGTCGTCGCCCCTGGGGTCGGTCGTCTCGTCTTTGACCTTGTGGCGCCCGCCCTTGGGGTCGGGAGGGTTTGGGGTCTGCGACGGCGACGAACTCGACCCGTCTTTCCTTCTTCTTCTTCTTCTTCTCACGATAGTCCGACGGCCCTGCCTTGACGGCAGTCTCTTCGCGCTTCTTTTTCCCTCCGTCTTCGGGAAAATGCGCCAGCACGGCTTCCTCTCCCTGCGCTTCCTCAGCGGCCATGTTGAGGACCTCCTTGATCGTCTTTGGGCACTCCCTGTCGATCCGGTTGACCAAGGGTCGACTCTTCGTGCCTCCCATCAGCGCAGCGATGGCGTCGGCATCAGTGGCGTCCGGGAGGTTGTTGTACTGTCGAGAGAACCGGTGCAGGTAATTGCGCCGGGTCTCCCCATGCTTCAGCTTGCACCTTTTGAGGTCCCAGACCTTGCCCGGGCGTGCGCAGGTGCCCTGGAAGTTCCCGACGAAAATACTCCTCAGATCCGCCCAGCTTCGGATCTTCCCGTTTGGCAAGCGCTCGAGCCATGTGCGGGCTGGCTCTGCCAAATACAGGGGGAGGTTGCGTATGATGACTTTGTCATCGAAACCTCCACCCGCTCGGCACGCAAGCCGGAAGTCATCCAGCCAGACCGAAGGGTCTGTCTCTCCATCGTACTTGCTGAAGTTAGTAGGGAGACAGAACCACGGGGGAATTGCAACGGTACGAATCTCGTGAGAGAAGGTGGCCGGGCCAGGGCAATCGGAGTCAGAGTTTGAGTCCCAGTCTTCTTCCGTCTCGACATGCGCCTCGCGCCGACGGTGCCTGATGTGTGGGACACGATCTTCCGGCTCTTCCGACTTGTCCCGACGCCGAGCCTCGATGGTGTGTCGTACGTCACGATCAGGACCCAACCGGTCCTGAACCTTCACGGCGTCCGTGTTCGGGGCGTTCCGTCGTGAGCCGTCGGCCGACCTCTTCCTGTCGACGGGGCTGGGAGAACGCGAGTTTCCAGCGGATTGCCGCCTTCTTCCCACAGAGCTCGCCACCTGCCGCACCGCGGCGCGTTCGAGGAGCGTCCTCAGCCCGTTCTGGACTCGGTGTTCCTCCGGGGTGGACGACTGTGGCAGCTGTCGGATGAGCAGCGTAGCCGCGGTGATGCACTGACTCGCTCGGTCGAAGAGAGGGTAGCCATCGGCGTTGGTCTCGATCCTCTGGCCCACCTCACGGGCCCGTGCCCTAGCCGACGGCTCCATATTTGCATCGAGCTGAGCCTGCTCTATCTCGATGGCGAGCCGCATGTCCTCCAGCTCTTGTTGCTTTGCCGCGATCTGCTTCGGCGTGAGCCGGATCTCGGCTCCGTTCGCCCCGTTTGTCGCGTCGTCCGGGGGAACCACGGTGAAGCACTCCCGCGTGGGACAGTGCGTGCCCAACCTCGGGGGGATGTGCACTTCCAGATCCTTCTCCCGTCCAGGCTCGCTCAGGCCGGTCATGGCGCTCGAGGCCGAGTAGCACCCCAAGATGCCTTCGTACCTTAGCAGGCACACCCTGGCGTGCGCCCTTTCGAGGCCTTTCCAAGCCTGGTGTTGCGCCGAGTCGGTGGAAGCCTGTGACGCGTTCTTCAGCCCAAAAGGAAAGGCTGACGCCTCACCTTTTCGTGAGCCCGCGTCGACCTTCTTGGTCACTCGGCTTTTGGAGCCGCGTGACGAAGACGAACCCGAACGCTTCCTTTGGAGCGCTTGGGTTGAGTTGTCGCTCCCGCCAAGACGGTGCACGATCCGTTCGCGCCCCACCCTGGACACTGCGATGGAGATCCGAGAGACGACGCTCTCAGCCTACGTGGCCGTCGCGGCCCCTTTCGAGGCGGCCGTGGAAACTGCCGGGCCGCCACAGGGGACTTGTCCCGCGCGGGCGGCCGGGCAGCCGGGGTTGTCGACGAGGACGAGGCGGAGCGCACCACCGCGAGCGTTCGACGTCTCGTTCACGAGGAACTCGAGGCTGCCGAAGCGGATGGTCGCGCCCAACCTGAACTGATGGTCACCGGAACCAGCCATCTCGCACCGGGTGTCGATGAAGACGTAGACATGCGCAGGCCCCTACCTGGCGCGCCAATTGTCCGCGGGTGGCACACGGGGTACCTCACGCCGCGAGTGTCGATCACAGAACATGCACGTCTCGGTGGAGAATGGTTCAAAAGACGCAAGACAAAGGATTTATACTGGTTCGGGAATGATCCCTACGTCCAGTGCAACGAGCTCCTGATCGTATTGCTCTCTTGGCGGCGGATTACAACGAAGGCCGGTTCAAGCCTTGTGTGTGTGGAATGTGCATGTAGGGGACCAAGTGCTCTAGAGATCGAGAGTCCAGAAATTGGAATCCTCCGTCTCGCAGGGACGCCCTCCTCTTTTATAGCTCAAGAGGAGGACAACTTTACAATGTCGTTTTACCTATCTACCCTCGAAGGCCGGATGCCCCCGACGGTTGCCCGCTGTCGGCCTAGTGCGTCTTGGCTAGCCCTTCTTTGGTTGCCACGTGTCCTTCACCTTCCCTCCGACAGCTTCGCGGTAGCTTCCTTCTTGGCTGCTAGCGCAGCAGCGCGCATGCAGCTACCTTTTCCCTAGCGCAGGGCTGAAGATCAGCTTTTTCAGTTGGCAGGCGGGCAGGTGATGTCGGGTGTCGGTCGGGAGAAAGCGTAAGCCGCACGCCTTCTCCTTCACAAGCCAGATTTGACTTGGGGAGGGGTCTGCCCTTCCGACCCGAGGGGTCGGGGGTCGGGTGAGACGGATGTGCCCGACCCCTTCCACCCACTGGTCATCTGAAGGGGACCAGGGTCGGACGAGGCGGAGGCTTATATATCCACGCTTCCCGGATCCTTGGTAGGTCGGGCGAGACGGAGCCTTCCGACCAGTCGAAACTAGCGATGCCAGGGTCTTCCTCCGTCCGTGCGCCGTTCGCAGGCGTCCTGACAGTGGGCCCACTAATCCATGACCCCCACAAACGGGGCGTTGTATGCTGCGTTCGTGAAAAATAATACGAGAATAGACTGTAGTAAAAGAAAAAAGGTAAAAGGACAATCTTTTTGTTCAATTTCTCGTGGAGTAAAAAACTTCTCATTAGGACTTTGATGGGGATCAAATGGTTGTTCATCTGCCTTTATCCTTGGAAGCTTAGGAGGAAGCTCGTTTACTTATGTTTTCTCATATGAATCTCCTGTCTCCCGCTATTGGAGATCCTATTTGCGTGCCAACCCAAGACACTTCTCATCAAGTTAGAAAAAAAGGCTCGATTTATGGAATTCCTTATTTCTATCTCATGCAAAAAAGAAGAGGATCAAAGGCAGAGGCAGAACAATAAAAGGGACAAGTCCTTTTAGGAGGAACGAGTGCCGCGAATGAACCTTCGATTCTTCCCAAGACCAAGGAGACACGACACGAACTAAATAACTCGTATCAGGCTACGGGAATAGTGAACGGGAAGAAAGTGAGGCTTTCGTAGTGGTAGTATCGGGACCCTTAGCTATTGTTCTTGAGAAATGCCCGGGTCTGGCCTATTCCTCAAAAGATGTTTTTACAGGATCCCTATCCACAACAATTTTAACTTCTGGTTCCGACGAACGAATAATCATTAAGTCCTCCTCTTTCCGGACAAGACATACAGAGAGAATATAGATTCCATAATTGCTACATTGATCCGTAGGAATTGATGAAGAGTGAGTTGATAATGGGATTTTTCTTCGATAAATAGGAAACTTAAGATTTGTTTTTACATAATTCCTAACCACAACAATTTTAGCTTCTGGTTCCGACGAATGAATAATCATTAAGTTACATTGAGCTCTCTAGTCGTCTTCTCCATTTGATTGTTTGTCGTCCACCGAAGCTTTAAAGCGCACTGAAAAGGCAGAAAGGGAAAGGGACACTTGCAAACGCCATCGCCACACAAAGCCTTGAAGACGGCAAAAACCACTCGCTGCTTACAGCGAGATTTAGCAACCGCTGAAAGAACATCGGCTGGGGGAACACCCCAAGCAACATAGGCTTGCAATCCTTCACCACCAAAACAGAGGATTGATGAAACCGGATCTTGTCGCCAAATAAATCGAAAGAAGAGGTCGAAACCGCCTCAAACAAAGACAGCCAACCGCATCTCCTTGTTGACACATCAACTGCAAAGACTTGGAGATAAACTTCATATCCTGCGGATCCAACTCTCACTAGCCCTTCATCGGTGTCGGATCAGATGTCGTCGAGGGAGAGGCCGGAGAGATCTTATTCCACAGCGTCATCATCACCACCACCTCATTAATGTCGCTAGAGAACTAAACCTAAAAGAGAAACAAAGACTAGATCCATGAAGATAATGGGTCCCCGCTCCTCCGCCTGCCGGCGAGGCCACGAGAAGGATAGAGGTGGGGGACGGAGGGGGTGGCGACGTGAGGACCTGGTAGCGAATTGACTCAATTTTGTTTAGTGTTCAAACACGGATGCATACCGTTGTGTACTCGCATTTTCTGTTTGGAGGTTCAGATCATAATGCTGTACAAGGTGATGTTTTGGATGTGTGTTTGTTCAAAAAAACCCCGTGAAAAATAACTAAAAAATGATATCAACTGAAGAGGTCCGGAACAAGCTGGGCGTGGCAAGCAGCGGATGCTAGCTTGGCTCCATATTTTCACTCCATGAGGCAATTCATCTATGGTATAATAGACTCATAGGGATAGTCTCTTCTGGTTGATGATGTTACGGTTCGCTGGCAATCCCAACTTATAAACCGTAAATATTTTCTTTTTAAAAAGCTGAGTAAATCTCGCTTAAAAAAAAGGGAGTGTTTAGTTCGAAGAAATTTGGTGAAATTCAATGTATCCAAACTTGGTAAATAAAAGTTTGTGAGTTTCAATGGAATAGTGAAATTGAAGTAAACACCGCCTAAAAGAGCTTTGCTGCGGGTCCAGAAGGTTTTGATAGTTATGGAACCACAGCTCGAACACAGCTCTTTTAATTGATTCTCACAGGGCACTGAGGCAAAGCTTCTGGCTAAATCTTCAGTATGTTATCGTTCAAATTCTTCCGTGCAAAACCATTTTTATTACAATTACATGCATCTTCAGTATGTTATCGTTCAAATTCTTCCGTGCAAAACCATTTTTATTACAATTTCATGCAAGAATCTAATTAGCCAGTGCCTTTCACATGCTGTGGTCCAAATTGGTATTCTTGTGTGATTCGTCCACGGAACAGCAAATTACGATAAACAGAGACTTTCCAATTACTCAAACAAAAATTTGTGGTGAAAAAGATCGGTTGGTACAGAGAATTGAGCTGCAAATGCCTCAGCTGTAAGTTTATTTCACAGCGAAAACGCTACAAAGTATATTTAACACCATCATCGGCAAAATCAGCTCCAGATTGCAGTATAGCAACAGATGTTGGGAAAAATTAGCAGAGAAATTTAACACATTCACAAAAAGATTGCAGATCTAATTCTGCCTCAGTGGTAGTGACAATTTTTGTAGATCGTCATGAAACAATCCGCTAATACGTGCATTTTTTATGCATCATCGGCAGCCAATAGAGCAGTTATCTCCGAAACATCAGAATCAAACAAACTCGGCAAAAACCAAAAGAACTTATCATGAAAATCAGAAAGAACAGAGATATTGGTTTTTGGGAAAGCAAAAGCATCAGAGAGATTCCCATTGAAGACTTAGTCTATCATGCCCAAAAGAGGGTTCTGATGTCCCTGTCTTGTTCTCATCACCTGCTCCCATCGAATCCCCTTCCAGATCGCTGAATCCCCTTCCAAATCCATCAATAAAAACCATCAAACTATGAGCAGCAAGATGCGAAGTAGAATCATAGAAGACATAGATTGAGACAAACAAAAAAACAAAGCCGCTAGACTCGAACTGGGGGCAAACAAACGGAGCCGACCGGGGGCAAGCAAAGGGAGGAGAACTGGAGAAGGCGCATGTCGTGCGGCGGCGATCGATGAGGTAGGCCAATGCGAGGGTTCGGGGTTTCGCCGTCCGTAATATATATAGCTGTCATCGGACATCTAGGGTTTTCCGGCGTTGTCTGGGTGTTCTCTTTGTGGGCTCGGCCTTTTTCTGTTCAGAAACTGAAACGGGCCCTTGTGTGTTGGGCTCGGCCTCCTCGTCGTGTCCACCTCTTGTGTGTTGGGCCGGTTTGGCGATTCCATCTTTTGCTCTGTTTCATTTTTTTTAGAAGGGAGTGTACATAACCATTTTTAGAAACTAGCAAAACACGGCATTACATTCTCAAATCTCTATCTTCGCTGGTTGCATTTGCAAGAAGCACGAATGGGCATAAAATGTCAACCCTCAAAGTTATATTCTTGGCGCCACGCGTTATTTCTGGCAGAGTAACTTATGTTTGCTGATAATGCATTGGCTTGTCGTCGCTGGTAGAGCAAGTGCAGGAGCTCCATGAACATGCTGCCAATGGTTACGGATGCGACACTCACTGTCCTTGCAAAGGTAAGTCTAGTGTAGCAGTATCCACACCCAGGTAGCACTCTTGATATCAAAAATTTGATCGGTATGTAGTTTGCAAAGCTGGTCTGCCATCCTCATTCGGCCATACATAGTATACGGATTTACTAAAGCGAAAAGATATTTGCAATCGCTAGCACTTTTTTTTTTCCAGAAATGGGCAAAGAGAAAGTTCTTGCTCTCCAGTTTGATTTGACAATCGCGAGGACAAGAAGTGTAGCATATATTGAAGAAAACAGGATGTAGTGAAATTGAAGTAGAAGTAGACGAACGAAGAGTTAATGTTCAAAAAAAGTAAAAGAATGAAGAGTCAGATGTGCTATCACCGGTCACAACCCAGATTGTCTGTTAATTACATCTGCATAGACAGTACTATGAAAAGGGGAAACAAGATTAGCGCGCAGCAGTGATCTAAAAATTTACAACGAAATGGAAAAGAATTGTCTTCGTACAGGCTACAAGTCGCTGCACATCAGTGCTCTGAAAAATTTACACGGAAACGGAAACATTGTCTTCGAAAGGCTACAAGTCACGTTGGTATAACTTAGCTAAATGGCTAAACCACCAAAACTGCAGGACCAGTTTCGCAAGCCAACAATTGCGAGTAAGGAATGCCATTGCAGATTGTTTTTTTAGATGACGGATAAAAACCGGCTTCTCAATCTTCAAACGAAGGAATCAGACCAATGCCATTGACAGATAGATGGTGATCTATCAGAATCCTTGAGCTCCGTGTGCTGCAGAGCCTGGTACGGTAGTCTTTGATATGCAATTTAACAATCTACCCTTGACACATACAATCTGGCGCAGGGTAGGTATAGATAGACTGCTTTGGTTTCCTCAACCTGATTTGCCCGTACCTTCCTTTGTGCCCTGCCTGTACAGCCTGCTGAAACTCTGACCACCCCATGCTCTTGTTCACAAAGATGCGGCCCAGCAATGACATGTTTGGCCTTATGGTCTTCAAGTTCTCATATGTCCGGTGAGCCAACTGAAAAGAAAATTTGTTGTAGTCAAGGCCACATATTAAATGAATAATCTAGCAAATACAGAGGCCGTGAGAACTTACCAAAGCATTGTGCATATTCCCAGGCGACGCAGAGATGAAAATATCACTATGCATGCTGATGTAATAGTCAAGAGCTGCTAGCACAGAAGCCTTCCCTTCAACATCAGCAAGCTCCTCTTTGGATGCAAGGCTCCTTTTGTCCTCCATCAGCGGGAAAAGTTTGCGCAAGCTAGAGATTCTGGCTTCCCCACCATATACCTGAACATGTGATGCATGCTAGAACTTCATGATATTCCCAGTAAGTGTGAGTGAGTTAGTTCACAGATGAGTCAAACCTTGTGAGAAGCAAGATAGAGTCGAGTTCTGCTGTCGAAGCCAAGGGCTACCAGTAACAGTCCAATCTCTTCTGGGGTCAACGGGCATCGTCCTGTGTTTCGAAGCTCCTCATCAGTTAGCTGTGAATTCAATACCCTCCCTTGCCAGATAACTTGCCTGTACTTAGCGAGAGCTAATTTTTCAGCTCTGCCACCTCCAAAATCACAGGATGAATGTGCAGCCATATCCTGAAAAGTACAGGTCAGCGTGACATGTTGCAGAAATTTTTTGAAGTTCTAAAAAAACAAATACCACCAATAGTGCAGAATTATTCTTCCACTTACTTTATCAAAACGGAGGTGTAAAACTGCATATTTTCCAGCTTGATAGCCTTCACCAACAACTTGATGGATAGATTCATCAGAATGCCCCTGGACGGGGAATCTCAAACGCTTCACAAGAGCTTCCCCTAGCGAGATAATGTGAGGCCGAAAAACCAGGGCTTGGAAGTTAACTTTACACCGGAGATGTTGAAGATCCACAGGCAAATCATCAAATGCAAGGCGGTGAGAAAAGGGAGCAATAGCAGCAATCCCATAGCTGGCAGTGACAGCAGATGGGTAAGGTTGCTGGTGAAGAACTATCTTCATAAGTAACCAACTCATTAATTTAAATAATGAATAGAAATCATGCTAAAATAAACAGAGCAAACTCGGTGGCAGTTATCCTGGGAAAAATATGCACAACTTTAGTAATCCTATGCAACATATCAAGTGGCTATCAATGTTACAGTCACAGCAAACTACTGCCACTTAAGGCAATCAATTCAGAAGTCTACAAAGATTTCTATGCGATACAAGCAACTTCCATAATGTGTAAATACATGCATAACAAACAGAGATGGTGCAAACTAAATTTTCTCAAACCTTTGGAGGATAGGATTGACATTCTCCAAATACCAATTTGCTGAGGCGTGAAGTGGTGCAGTTTTTATTCTCGTAGCACGGATGCCTGTGCCATAGTATTCTCTTGTGCTCCAAGAAAATTCTTTTGGTAGCACTTTGATGACGGAAACATAATCTTTTAGGGAGTTGATAAAGTGATCGACATCAAAAATTTCTTCAAATGAGCTGCATCCAAAGAAAATGCCAATACACAAATTAAGTTCAGTAGAAGAACACAAACTATAGTAGTCTCAAACTCCAGAGGCACCTTGAGTCCTTCCAAACAGGGTTTACTTCAAGATGTGGGATCACAAGAGTAGCATTAAGAATCTTTGCAACTGCAACTGCATCACATATCTATAGAACAAAAGAGATAGAGGTAGATGATCTAAAGCCTCAATTAAGCAATTAATCTCAAGTTCAATATTGTGCTATCAGTAATTCAAGAGATTACCCCCATTCTTTGCTGGTTAAGTCCGCCGTCAAGAAATACCTGTATGTATCCACTTGGCTCCAAAGGTAATGCTATCATTTCGAAAAGTGTGTAAGAGCCTTATTTCTATCACAGGAAGAGGCATGTTGTTTCGTAGTTATTGGATAGGATATCAGCAAATTACCATGAGAAACTGATGAATTTAAGCATTGTTTCCACCCTTGATATGGCAAGGGTGACCAGAGCTCTCTCTTCTGCTCAGCTGGCTGTATCAAAAAAGAGAAGAAAAAGGTTGAAACAGCATCCAAACTTCAACATAACCATTCTAGTTCTCATATAAGGTACATGTACTCACAATTGCCCAACGCAAAGCCTCATTCAAAAGAGAAGGATGCATTGGCTTGGGTGCATTCCACTCCTGAAAAGATTGAAGAAAAGAATTAGCACACACAGACTTCACAGAAATATAAGATTATTATATAGGATGTGGCACCAGAAATATACTTCTATTACAAGAGAGAAACCCCTCAAACGCAGTCGTCAAGATGATTTGTTCAGCACATGGTTCGTTCTAGACTTAAACCAGATCTAAGAGTAAAAATATTTCGAGATGGCATTTCCGACAAAGCAATCTCTTTACTATTTAGACAGCAGCTTCAGTTCAATTATTCTCCAGGACAGAACTAATTTCGCACCGGCTTCAAAATTGTGTGTCACAACTAATTAGTCTACAAACAACTGACACTTCCATCATTTTGACACGCCATGTCTCGCCGCACATACATGAGGCAGCCCTCCGCTGTAACATCAGTCTGCCTAACATGATCCGACCTTTGCGCATTACAAACAGTAAGGACACACAATTAGCAATCAAACTGTCGGAAAAGTAACTCAACACTCAACGAGCTGTTAGTGCTAAACCTGACCCAATCGCGCGGCGCGAGGATGGAAGGAGGGAAGGGGGACTCACCGAGAAGAGGGAAGGGAAGGCATGCCCGAGCGGAGAGAACATCCCGGGAAACAAGACCGGCAGTAACACCACGGCAGCGGCGGCGGCGACTGCCGAGCCCCTCGCCGGAGACGGCGAAGGTGACGCCCTCCGCATCTCGTTCCCGGTGGGGGAAAGACGAGGAGAACGAAAAGGGAGGGAAGCCCACAACCACAAGCGTGGGCTGAGCGAGTTGTGTGAGATTTTCTACGAGAACGAACTAGGATTCGTGGGCCTAATTGGCCCATTTTCAGTTAGACCCCAGGTTCCCATAAGGACTCCTTCGTTTGCATCGGAGCGCCAGGAACGAGGTCCATTCCGAGCGAATTGATTCGGCCTGGTTTTGAATCCGGCCCATAGAAAAATATTTGTTTGGTTGAAACTGACAGGGTAAACGGATCCGACCCCATCTTAACCATTTTATGCAGCCTAAATCCGGGATTTGTTCCCCACCTCCTAAGCTCGGGAACGAAAACAAGTGGATCACTTGTTCCTAGTCCGAAATAGTTCCTGAGCCTATTTCGTTTCGAAGAAAACGAACGAGCCCTAAGGGCATCTCCACGTAAGCAGTACTTTCTCTCGTTAGACAAATCGTCATCAACCTAACCCACTTATACAAAGTAAAAAAACTATTTTTCTTCTTACCACCCTTCCCACATGTGACACGAATACCTGCAGAGCACCAGACAATTTATTCTCTTTACTAGAACCAATCGACTCAAAAACATGAGTCGGATATCCGATTCATTGGTTCCACGATAGCTCATGCACCAGCCACTAAAGATGTCCTGAGGACCGTCATTTCTCAACTTGACTTAGGCGCCATCCGCGTCATCGATTGCGGCGATATAGGGGTACGTTTGGATCTTTTGCCATGTCTTCTTTACATGACCAGGTAAGAAACATAGCGTTTGGTTATCTTGTTAATTGCATACCTTATTTTTCAGTGCTGTCGAGAATTTTCATCGCTAGGCAGGAAGAGCTGAAACAACTCTCCAGCGCTAGCATAGCAAGGCTAGCTCCTAGCTTTGCTGAGACAAGAGAGGAAAGTTGGACGGGCAAACGTACCAAACACACACCCATACTTCGTACTTCGTAGACAACTACATGCTCTGCTTATGAATCCCGTTTTCATTCGGATTAGCGGGAATCGGCAGTCTACTAATTGATCGTGTAAACCTTCTGTGTCTTCCCATACCGAACGATGCAGTAGATAAGTCACGTTATAGGTGTCTCGCCGATGGTTGTCACAACATTAAGCTTTGCTTGCTTTTGTCGTCATTGGACCGATTCCTTTTATCGGGAGAGGAGTTACATGCATCAACAATTTCATCTAAACGTAAACAGACAGATAAAATGAATTATTCATTTATGCTTTTATTTACCCTAATATACGGCCTCCGTCGCACCCTCATACGTGAAAATAGAAGTCTTTTCAGGCAAGTGAAAATAGAAGTCGGCTGCATTCATTTTATATAGTGTTGTCAATATTTGAACTCGAGACCACTGGTATTGATATATGGAAAAGTCTATTTTTCACCCTCCAACTATTACAAAAGTCTGATTTTCAACCCACAACTACGAAACCAGACACTAAACACCATCCAACTATCCAAACCGTGCAAAATTGACCCTATGAGCGGTTTTGAATTTTATAGAAATTGAAAAAAATATTATTTAAACTTAAAAAAATAATAACTGATTTATTTTTAGAACAAAAAATATGAAATCGGTGCCAAATTCTTTTAAATGTAGCCAACCTATTGGCACATTATTTAATATTATTTAAGTATTTTATGTTTATATTAATAGTGTCTTATTGTTTTTTATAAAAATAAATAGAATAAAAATAAATAATGTACAAATAACTTGTAATGGTGCACCAACATATATCTCACAGTTTTAGAAAACGTTAGCACCATATTTATATTTTATAATTTAAAAAATTAGTTATGAATTTATTTAATTAATTAATTTTTTTTGGAAAATCCAAAACCACCCAAAGGGGCATGCATGGTTTGGATAGTTGGATAGTGTTTGGTGTCCTGTTTTCGTAATTGTGGGGGTCATGGATTAGGGGGGCCACTGTCAGGACGCGTGTTAACGGCACGCAGACGGGGAAAGGCCCTGACAACGGTAGGGAGCGACACTAGTCTCGACTGCTCGAAAAACTCCGTCTCGCCCGACCTACAGAGGACCCAGAAGACGCGAGGATAGAAGCCTCCGTCCCGTCCGACCCCCCGACCCTCCTGACGACCAGGGGGATGAAGGGGTCGGGCACGTCCGTCTCGTCCGACCCCTGACCCACCAGACCAGAAGGGAAGACTCCCGCGAGAGTCCCATCCATCGACTGATATGCGCAGAGAAAAAGGGGGAGTCCCGAAGACCCTCCCCAAGTCTAACATAAACGATAAAGGGGGAGGCGTGCGGCTCACGCCTCCTCCCGACCAACACCCGACATCGCCTGCCCGCCTGCCAACTGAAAAAGTTGATCTGCAGCCCTGCGCTTGGGGAAAGGTAGCTGCATGCGTGCCGCGGCACTAGCAGCCAAGAAGGAAGCTACCGCGAAGCTGCTGGGGGGAAGGCGATGGACACACGGCAACTGAGGAAGGGGTCGCCAGGGCGCACTAAGCCGACAATGAGCAACCGCCGGGGCGTCAGGCCTTCGAGGGTAGATAGGTAAAAGGACATTGTAAAGATGCCCTCTTCTTGAGCTATAGAAGAGGAGGGCGTCCCTCTGCGAGGGGATTTCGATTTCTGGACTTCAATCTCTAGAGCACTTAGTCCCCTACACACACATTCAACACACACAAGGCTTGAACCGGCCTTCGCTGTAATCCGCCGCCAAGAGAGCAATGCAATCAAGAGCCCGTTGCACTGAACGTAGGGATCACTCCCGAACCAGTATAAATCCTCTGTCTTGCGTCTCTTGAACCATTCTCCACCGAGACGTGCGTGTTCTGTGATCGACACTCGTCGGTGCGAGGTACCCCGTATGCCACCCGCCGATAGTAATTGTGGTTAAAAATCAGATTTTTTGTAATAGTTGGATGGTGAAAAATAGACTTTTCCCATTGATATACTATGAAGTTGAATAAGTTTGGCAAACTTTGGCAAGGCTACAACCCAAATACAACTTTTCCAATAAATTTTGGTAGGGCAAGATAGGGAGCAATCCAAAGATGCCCTAAACATTTTTTAATCGAAAGTTGAAGAGATTTGAACGAAGTTTCATTGCAGAATTGGAATTATTTTTCTTTTTTGACTAAGTGTAGAATTGAGATTTAAGAGGTCTGACCTGTGAAAAGTTCTTTCAAAAAGTAAGAATAGTATACATACATTTACTATTACAGTTTATAATGATTTTCAAATTGAAGATTCCCGGTGCCAAGTGCCAACCGAGCCACAAAAATTAGATTGACACTAGCCTATCAACCCGTGCTACCGCACGGGCTATATAGAATTAATATAAAAATTAAAGCTTTTCACTAATAATTATAATTTTCAGTCACACTTTATCTTTCATCAGTTAAATATCTTAAACATAATACTCTAAAGATACATATTATTATCTAATTATAATATGTTTACTTAGTCACAATTTTTTCACATAGCATACCCCTTTGTATGTGTTTTTTTATTGTTTGAACTATGTGAACAATATAAAAATTTATTCCTATGTTTTCTCTCATACATAAATATGACAATACAATATTAATAATGATAGAAATAGTAATTTAGAATTTTTATATTAGTGCATCTTAGGATTTTTTTATAATATATTTTCCAGATTCAGATTTAGGGGGGACTTGATAAGGTACACCTCTTTACCTTTAAGGAGGTAAGATTTTAATTAAATATGGACCCTTCAATATGCATAAAGAAAAAATCAATTAGAAAATATGAACCACTTATTAGCCGCCTCCTTAGCTAATGTCAGCCACAAACATGCATGCATGCACAACATTACTCCAACTCTCGTCACGTTCGTGCATAGGTTTTGAATTTTGTTTCCATGTTTCTTGTCATCCACAGAGTTTGTATTATGGACAAAAAGTGGCCATGTCGACAATAAAAATGTTCATATTTTGGATGACAATAAATTGCCATGTCATGTACAGGTAGAGAGGAAAAAAACGACCAAGCATTAATAGATAGAAAAAACATTCAGGCTATAGACATGTCACATTCAGGCTATCAGCTGAGAAAAAAACGTTGAGGCAATGGAATATCACGTTCATGTCGAGAGAAAAAATATGCAGAAACAAAAATAAAGATAAAGAATTGGTAGTAGAGAACACGGGTGGGAGATAAAAATGGAAAAAAAAGAAAAAGTAACTACATCTCTTTTTGAAGATATGGGAAGATATTTTCATAATTTTCTTTATTTTTTAAATTGAAAAGAATATAAATGAAAAATCTATTACCTCCAAAGAGGTAATATATCATATTGACCATGTTGATCTAATTAAATGGATGGCTCACAGTTATTTTAGAGTACCGTAGCAAACCCGTTACTTAGTCACAAATTTTTGACGCAACATCACACCTCCATATGTGTTTTTTATTGTTTGAGCTATGTGAACAATATAAATTTTTATTCTCATGTCTTCGCTCATGCATGAATATGATGCAACAATGATAATAATGATAGAAATAATTATTTATAATATTATATTATATATGTGTATCTTAAGATTTTTTTATAATATATAATCTAGATTCTGATTTAAGGGTAGTTCAGATATGTACATAGGGGCTACCTGCCTACCTCATATTTATTTATTGTAATGGATAATTATTAAATTAAATATATTGGTGTCCATATAGGATGTTAGGTGGATATTTTGTTTTTTTAAGAATTTCTATGATTTCTCTATTTTTTTTAGGCTATCTACTTCGGATCCTAGGTGGCATCACCTAGATTCTTAAAAGAGCCTCCAATTTTAGTAATAGTAAGATAAGATGTACGACACGAGGGTCTTGATCTCCCTCTAAATTGCTTGCATGTAGATCTTCCACCCACCTTCCTGCAGACTGCAGTTCACACGTCACGTTCCTTGTCTCACCGGCTGATTCAATATCGTTGAACAAATGATGTTGGCGTGAATCCCGGACTGCACTTGGAACATAGTGTATGTGTGTGCGCGCACACACATGCAGCAAGTAGATATGCAGCAAGAGATTAACTTAGATTGATGTGTTTGGGTCTTCGTTGGATATTTGATGGCAACCGGACAGTTGAGATTCGATCTGGTGTAGTGGTTTAGATTTTATTTGGTGTACATACGATGGGTTACAGATTTTTGTTATTATGTTTTAAATATATAAGATCTGTTGTGACTACAGATTTTGAAAGGTTAATTATTATATTATAAAAGTGAAGAATTTAGCACTGATATTAACTTTTAATATGGTTGGAAATTATACTCGTACGACCGTGAGTGAGAATTTTTTATTATACCCTGCTTGTTTTGGGTATGAAACTCGTGAGCTCATAAGTGCAAACACACCAATAAAATATATGGACTAGTTGATTTAGATATATACATATACATGGATCCTAGATGGAAGTTTTGTTTTATTGAGAGAATTTCTAGGATTTCTCTATTTTTTTAGGTTGTCCACCTAGGATCCTAGGTGGCATCTCATGTAGCCTTTAAAAGGAGCCTCCAATTAGTAATAGTAAGATAAGATAATGCTCTTATAAACAGGCTTTTGTTTCGGTGAAAGCTGTTGTGCTTGCTATCGCCCTTCGATCGCCACTCTTTGGGCCAATGAACCTATCTAAACTTTTGAAAAACGGTAAAAAGGCTCTTCAAAGAGGAAAAAAAAATGTAACCATACCTTTGATTTTTTAGTATGCACATGTACTTTATATCATCATTCGGCTCAATTCCGGCCAAGAAAAACATACAAAGAAAAAAAGAACGAACGAACAAAGAATTTCCGAACGAATTCGACCGAATCATCCGGCGTGGCCGTCAATCAGCCCGCACTAATTCACGAGCTCGTCTCCATGAGCTTGACGAACTCGTGGAAGTCGATCCTGCCGTCCTTGTCCTCGTCGTACGCGTCGATCATGCGCTGGCACTCCGCGTCCGCGGCGGCGCCGAGCCCGAGCGACTTGAGCACGCTCCCGAGCTCGGCGGCGCCGATGAAGCCATCGCCGTCGCGGTCGAACACCGCGAACGCGGCGCGGGCCTCCTCCACGGTCGCCTCCTCCTCCTCGAACAGCGCCGCGGCCTCCTCGAACCCCACCGACACGGTGGCGCCCGCCGCGCCCATCACCCCGAGCACCACGTCCATGTCGATGGCGGCGGGCTTAGCCGGGGACGGCGCAGGAGGTGCTGCGGCGGCGGTGGTGGTAGGAGCGGGGGCAGCCTCGCGGCGGCGGGGCGACGAGGAGGAGGATGACTTGATGATGGCGGTGAGGAAGACGAGGATGGCGTTGATGGAGAGGGTGAGGACGGCCTGCGCCAGGGAGATGTGGAAGTGAAAGGACGTGCTGGGCGCCGACGCAGCAGAGGCCATCTCCATGGTGGTAGTAGAAGTGTCTCCTCTGAGGATCTCGCTTGCGTCGTGCAGCACGGTGGCTTCGGGCCTTCGGCACCTTGGCGTCTGCGATCGACTTGGACTTGGTGGGTTTGGCGTCTGATGGTGTTGGAACCGTGGGCGCGTCGCATATATAGGGCGCGACCGCGGCGAAGGCGAGAGGAACCGGGCGACAAGGCGGGCCTTGTCGTGCGCGGACGGAGCAAACCAACCGGGAACGACGAGGACGCGACCGCAGCCGGGTGAGAAAGCGAGACGGCTCGCGAATCGCTGGCATCTTCGCGGAAGGAGGCCGTGCCCCGTAGTGGAACGGGACAGGGAGTGAGTGCGCGCGGGGCCGGAGCGTCGGTGTCATGGAGGGTCGTGCTGTGTGTGGGTGCCTTCCTTGCGCCTTCGCGGCGTGGAAAATGGGCCGGGACGACGTCACGACGGGGATGGAGACTTGACCGCCTTCCTCCGTGGGGTTTTGGGGTTGGAACGGAGGGGGAATTGGACATTTCCACGCAGATGCAGCGGATTCTCACCTTCGCTCTCCGACCTTTTCTGCTCCCGGCCGGCGGCCGGCGCCGCGCTGATGCGCCTCCATCGTTCGCTTTCGCGCGGTTTCGTCTGTTCCTTTCTCGTGCCATTGTTGGAGTTGGAGGGAGTTGATTTGATTTGGTACGGCGGCCGGACGAGACGACGTGGGTGAAGTGAAGGACGGGTGCTGGCCGAATGGGTTGACTGACTGGGGATTTTGCGGTCGGGTCGAGTGGATCAAGTGGGAGGTAAATTTCGTGTCCACGTCTTGCCAAATGCCAGTTGCCACTAAACTCTGTAGAAGACAAAGCAAATATTGTCTTCTAGTGTCGTTGCCTTTGAAATTTGTATTTATAACAAAATTTCAAAAAGGTGATTGTGTCTTTTTTTTAATAGAAATGTGGTGATTGAGTCCGAAATGAGAATTTGATTCATCCTACCCTTAATTAGATTTCTTTTTTTTGTTTATTCGGGTACAAGTTGAGTTTTCATTTTTTATATTTTGTCAGTTTACCTGCGGTCTATGTTAGAAAAAATATACTAATTTTTTTATGATTAGATTTTAACAACTTTATATATCTAAGGTCAATTTCATATTAAATATTCATAAACCTATGGAAATAACCATGAAAAAAATACTCAGTACAATTTTTAAAAATAAAGCATCATGTTTTGTATCTGTTCACAAAATTTGAAGTAAAAATCAAGTCAAACACAAAGAAATAAAAAGAGAAATCTAATTAGAGGTAGATTGGACCCAATAAAATAGTTTAGAGAGTAAAGTGAGTTAAAATTTCGTTCAGGAATTAAGCGGACAAAGTGGGTAGGGGAGGGATGTAAAATTGACCTTTTCCTCTTTCTAGCTTATACTTGCAGTTCTTTTTACGCCATGCATACTTGCAGGTTGCATATTCTTGTGGCACAAGTACAGAGTTTCGCTTTGGCTTGGAAGAAAATTCATCGTCGTACGAATTGACGCGTACTTTTTGGCTGAAAAGACGAACATGCATTTCAATTAAGTCAGTAGCAGGAAACAGCATAACCAGTTAACCACCCCAAGTCCCCAACGGATGACTTGTTCCATGGGTAAGTGTCTTCGCTTCACTCTAAATAAAAAAGGAAACCCATTGCTCTGAAACGCAATCCGGCTGCTGTAAACAGTAGTTTCATGGAAACACAGCCTCAGTTGGACAAAACTGCATGCAAGACCGGATGAGCGGTCAGCAGAAGACCTGCATGGCATGCTAAGGGTGAGTTTAGATTGGGAGAAAAAACACTTTAGATCTAAAAAAACACTGTAGGTCGTACTGGGAAGCGTGTTCTGTGAGTGAGAGAAATAGGATGAATAGGGAAAAGTTAATAGTGTTTTTTTGGTTGAACTGAACGCACCCTAACTCTGAGCTCTGACTGCTATTAACCTGATAAAGATTAAATAATCGTAGCCCGTATGGAACTATTGGACTAGTAGTCACAAGATTAAGTAGGCTCTTTAATCTTTTTTTTCTTCTTAGGAATTGGATTCCCCAGGAAAAGATTGCATCAACTACTGAAGATTTGATCAACGCAGTAGCCGCATTCAGCTGGTCCATGGTCGCTGCCCTGCTAGGTCAGATTATTGTATTTAGGATATCTTATTAATGCAAGTTTTGGACCTAGCAATAAATTGAAGAAACCAAAAAGAAATATTTCTGTCGAACTATGACGTCGACTATCAACCTGACGTCTCCCCCCCAAACCGGACCTGCCTACCCACCTATTACACTATCAACTTTGATGAAGCAGAAGGCCAGAGCGGTCCATATAAATCTTCCATCGAGCCTAATGTAGTTGGCTAATGGCCACCAATCACATTCGGATAGTGTGGATAGCCGGGTGTGATAAGATGAACCTATAGTCACGGCCTTGAAGCAATGGGCCTAAAACGATCATGCCAGCCCGAGAGCCCAAACTGTGTCCGAAACAGGAAATTCGCAGCGCAACTTCTGTGACAAAACAGAACATAGAACATTTAGGGCTCCCAAAGTTGATTATCGAATGAATCAAGAGAAGCTCTATCGAACAGTTTTTTACAACGAAGTGATTCAAAGCTGAATTTACGAAGTGATTCTCTAAAATGAGATAGAGGTCTGGGAGCTAAGAAAAAGTAGCTTATCCTGATCCACTTTTAACTGATCCTCACTTCATACTTAGAGCATGGCTAGTGGTTGCGCTAGCAAGCAGGCGATTTGGGCTCCATGTCACTACTGCCAATGTGTTCTTATGGTGGGCCCTCATATCATCATTACCTTTTTTTTGTTGCAGCAGTATCTCTGAACCAATCGGAGCACCTAGACTTCTCTACGCCAGCTTCAACCGGGCGACTCAGGACTCGCTCGCCTGATTCTCTCTCTGCCAGGTATGTTTTTCTATGACATGGATCCCAACTCGTCCGCTTAATCAGCACCATTATACCTATTCTTAGGGGCCTCTTTAGTTGAGTTCTTTCTGATTCTGATTCACTATGAGAAGTCATTCTCTAAGAAAAGTGATTCTGAGTCCAAAAGTGTTTCTCTACAATTCTCTAAGTTAAATTTGAAGTATAAAGTGAGAATAGGAGAAGGTACTTTTTTCCAGCTCTCGGTCCCTTAGTACATTTCAGAGAACCACTTTCACGGAATCAACATTGAATCACTTCATTAAAAAAGTTGTTTCAGCTCTAAGAGCTCTATCAAGGATGTCCTTTATATTTAACTTAGAGAATCATGGGAATCACTTTCAAACTTAGAATCACTTCTCATATAGTGAATCAAAATAACAAAATAACTCTAAGGGGATTTTACATTACGGATACATGCTTAGTAGGTGCTAGTAGCCTAGGACACAGAGAGAGAGACCAATGTACTAGTTTACACTGTCATACGGAGTATACTTTCTTTCCTTCAATTTTCTAAGTAGACTACTCCCCTAATTGTATGGAATATTCACCATGCAACCGACGGTCATTCAGACGCCAAACTTGAGCTCATTCGCATGAACGGTCAGACAGTGGAGAGCTCAGTACAGTTGAAGAGATGACCTATAGTCACCGGCCTTGAAGGAATGGGGCCTTGTTGACGCCTTTTTGGGTCAACACACGATAAGCGCTAGATCACGCGGTAGCCGGAATCTCCTTGTCGGAACTTCTGAACAGGGAGTCAAACCGCCTGTCACAGGAGGTCAGACCGCCCGTCATAGGGGGTCAGACCGCCTGTAGGCAGAGGTGCCGCGAAAGCCTACGATCGTCGCCTCGGGAGGGACCCCGTCGGAGGCGGCGAACCTAGGGTTGTTCTAAGGTCTTCAAGGCCACCTAGAACGTTCTAAAACGCCATGGAGACAAAGAAGGAAGAAGAGGGGGTTGGAAAAGCTAGGGTTTGAGATAAAAAGTAAAGGTAAATGTGTTTGTACGATTGGGTAGAGATTCTCAATCAGCCACGGCCCTTCATAATATAGGATGGGGAGGTCTTGCCCCGTGGGGAGTCAATTCCGTAATGAAGTCCATTAAAATACAACTCTAATTCGGATTAGAACTGCTACAGGCGGTCTGACCTCCTGTACAGGCGGTCTAACCGCCTGGGCCCGAGGTTGACCCTTGACAGAGCCATAACTCCCTCATCCGGAGTCCAAATCAGGCGATCCATATATGCATTTTGACCTTCTCGACGAGCCCTACGTAATGGTGGAGTCAAAATCATATTTTGAGCACTTTCCTACAGGCGGTCTAGACTGACTGTACAGGCAGTCAGACCGCCTGGCCCATTGCCAGACCGGCTACAGGGTACAGCAGGTCAGACCGCTTGTTACAGGTGGTTAGACCGGCTGTCGAGCTAGATCGGCATCCTTGCCATTTTCGGTTGTCAACACATGCCCCCCTGTTTCTTGGTAAAGCTTGCGTATCAAGAAACATTAATTCAGTCTAAGGGCGACCCTCTATTGTCGGCCATTTTGTTCTAAGAGCAATATCAACATATCAGCCTAATCCTTTCAAACACTTTGCCAAACACTTGGATAACACCTTCAAATGCCCTTGGCAACTGAAATTCATGCAATCATCAACTTGAAAGGATGTTACCTTTGCCTTCTTATTACATACTCGAGCTATCTTCTTTTTAGACCTGCTCCAAAGCCTCCAAACGCTTGCCGGTCACTCAAAGGACTTCTTGACCATAGACAAACTCATACGGAGTAACTTTGGCAGAATCATGTCTAGAAACATGTCTTACTGCTAAACTCAACTTCACCATTAGCTTGAGCATAATATGAAGATGAATTGAGCAATTTAACACCATTGGATTCAACGAACTCACGTACCTCCTTAGATATGAATGATGTTCATTGGCAAACGAATCCCAAATAATAAACTCAATCACCTCTTTCATAGTAACAAAAACAATCGGCAATTATTGTAAACCAATAATAGTAAACCCGCTTAAGGAGCCATTTCATCATGCGAGCCGATTGTTGCGCACCACAAATTTCTTCATGAACCTCTGCCATAACCAACCTAGCTTGATCAGGATATAAACACTTTAAGAGCAAACCATCCGCGGTCCGACGATATAGTTCACTATCAACCAAAGCAAACTTGAAAGCCCATCGTCGGACTTTTCAATCCATTGAGCTGCTAGTATCCTGCAAATACCACCAGAGGCTTCCTCCAAATACCAACATCGGGCTCAACAAATTGAGAGGCATCCTCAGCCGATTCGGTCTTTCAGAGGCATAGGCGGTCAGACCGCTTGTCATGGCGGTTAGACCGGCCAGGCCGGTTAGACCGGCTGCACTAGGCGGTTGGACCGCCTGTCCTAGAGCAAGCATGCCGGCTTCGCAAGTCATCGGCTTCTTTTCTCGAAAATTTCTTTTCTGAATATTATAGCCTGATGCTTGCTGTGCCAACACATTATCACTAAGATTCTCTGCTCTTGGTACATGATAAATCACAAGTTCATCAAAGCAAATTATAATGTCTAATCATTTATCAAGATAAATATTTAGAAATTCATCTAAACATTGACATGCTTTGAATACTTGCTGTATTTTCCACAAGCTTCTACATGTTTTACTCCATGTAATGTAAGATCTCCAAACCGAATAATAAACTAATACTCAGTCTGAATAATTATGCATATATGATCCAATCGGTTAAAAGCTTCAGAAACAATATCGTTTGGTGATATAATAATAACACCAACACCACAATCACCTTTGTAAACCGATCCATGAAAATGCAAATTGCATGGAGTAAAAGTAATATAGCCGACATTTAAATTAAGTTGCTCATTAATCAATGTTAAACAATAAAATCGGCAACGATATGTCTTTATAAATTTCAATGAATCAAAGACTAAATCATATTCAATTAAAGCATAAGCCATTTGCTGATTCTATCACTCAATATTTGGTCTATACAACATGTATTTATTTATGTCGGCTTAACAAGCAATTATGCAAGTATTTCATAGTAAATAATGCCTTAACCTGGTATAAGCATGATGTATACAACTAAAAGCATACCTCATTTCGACATCCAATAATCTTCTACTTGCATATGCAATAATAAAATCCTTCCCTTCGGTCTTTTGAATCAAAACAGCTCCAATAATGCTTTCTCAAAGGCTCCTTGCTGTTTTGCCCCCCGAGTAAATTCAGCATCATCCTTTGACCGAAGTAAGGAGTAAGAAGACCTACATAGCTTCCCCAGGATGAAAATCAGGATGATCAGGATCTTCTTCCATAAGAATATAATCACCCAAGTATGGGACATTAGCATCCATATCTATATGCTCTGGTGACGAACTGTAATCAACAAGTGATTCATCGTCCTCAACACTGAGAACCGATGTCAACTCATTATCACAAACCATGCGAGCAGAAGAAACATCATCCGACAGTATCTCTGCCTCAACCGGTCTGACCGGCTGTGCAGGCGGTCTGACCACCTGCTCGGTCGACTCTGTAGAACTAGCGGTCTGGACCGTCTCTACAACCGCTTGGACCGCCTGTACTGCCGGCTTCGACTGATCATTCTTTTCGACACTCCACTCCTTCTTCTGAGGAAGCATAGGTTTATGCTTGTTGAAAAGCTCCTACTTCTCTGGCTCTTGTTTCTTTCTCTCCTGAAGACGCAACCTTTGAAGTTTCCTTCTCTGCGTACGAGTCAAACCTGGAGGACACCATCTAGAAAGAAAGTTAAACTCATTGCGGCTAACCTCATGACCACTAGCAGCGGGAGTCTCTGACATAGACTTCTTAACCAGATTGTCTAAAACAATCGGTCTTTTGTCTCCATCAAGTGTAGTAGCCTTCACTGAGTCCACGTTCTTCTCCTGAACTTTCTCCTCCATCTTCTTAGGCCGATAGACCTGCTTTAGAGGAGGTGTCTTCTTCTTCTTGGACTGTCGGTCTAGACCGCTGGTAACAGGCGGTCTGACCGCCTGGGCCCGAGGCCCTTGACCAGATTGACGAACAGTCAAACGGTCACGAACGGATAGTGCAATCCTGTCCATAACATGTCTTCTTGGTTTCCTCCATCCAGAATGCAAAGAATGTTGTGACACCGACTGATACGGCACCCACATCACACCATTGTCATTCCAAATTGGACTTAACTCCCGAGACACATGATAATACTGCACTGGCTTTAAAGATCCACCTTTAGGTGATCTTACTTCTTTTTTTAATGGCCGATCGCTTGGAACGGCCTTTTGCTTGGAGTACTTATCGAGAAGCATATCGAATGTGACCTTTGGCTTCATACCAGATCCTCCGTCTTTAGCCACACTCACTTTCGAAGCTCCAATCTCTGAACGCTTCGTTTTCAGCGCCTTTGGACGACCATGATGTAGGCCAGTCTGACCGCCTATTGCAGCCGGTCTGACCGCCTGGCCGGTCTGACCGCCTGCTGCAGCCAGTCTGACCGCCTGTAGTAGAGCAGGCCCAAACGGCTGCGGTCCAGGTGAAACGACCGACCTTTGCCCCCCATGTCCAGAGGCTCTCAACGTGACTTTGAATGTCTCCTTTCTATCAGAAGATTTCTCACATGTTACTTCACGGATCAATTCCTTCCCTGTCAAAGTGGGTCTTTCATCTCCCACTACCACATTCTTCCCTTTGGTAGATTCGACTTGATGCGGCCGAATCAAAACCTTAGGTTGCTGCAAATCCAAAGTACTGACCGGGAAACAAGTTTTATCCACCTACATGTTATGAAATCTCAAACGGCCTTCATTTATAGCCGATTGAACTTGCCGACGGAAAACATTGCAATCATTGATAGCATGCGAATAAGAATTATGAAATTTACAATATGCATGCCTTTTCGACTCTTCTAATACAGGTATAACATGAGAAATCTTAATGTATTCATGTTTATGCAATTAATCAAAAATACGATCACATTTAGATACATCAAATGTAAATTTCAATTCTTCTTGACGACTCTTATGAGCCGGCCTAAGAGATGAACAAGAATACGCTTCAACTTTAGAAGGCTATGCAAATTCAGCAATATTAACATTATTATCATTACCGGTCGAAACAACAGATTTACAATCAACAGCATGCATATTAGACCGATATGATTTAAGACCCTCCTTTTCTTTATTCATTCGGTTTTGAGCCACTTCAGCTCTAATGTGAACTTGAGCAACCGAATAATAATCACAATTATCAATTTTCTCTCTAATAGAGGATTTTAATCCTCTAAAGCATAATCAAGCAAGATCAACATCAGAAATTGATAAATTAAAGCAACGGTTTTTTATCTCTTTAAATCTTCTAAAATATTGATAGACGGTTTCATCCTGACCTTGTTTAACTGATGTTAAATCCTGCAACGTTGTTTCGTACATAGCATTGGCCGCATCCAGCATACCAGCACGGCTATCAGCAGCCGAATTTGGCAAAACGGCTAACGGTGTAAGCCACTCCGGAACAACTGTTACAGTACTAGAAAGATTGGTCTGACCGGCCACTGAGGGGATCTGACCGGCCGTACAGGCGGTCTGACCGGCTGTACTGGCGGTCTGACCGCCTGTAAGCATTGATCCAATTTGCAATGACCGTGTTCGGTCTGGGCAACTGGATCAGCGGCGGAGTCTGACCATCACAGGAATTAGGTAACATACCGCAGAACGTATTATCAATATTAGACCATGGTATGACAGGCACATCACTATTATGAACCGATTTCCCCCTTTTAAGTATCTGCAGACGATCTAAACGTGCAGAGAGTTCATCAAGACTAGGCATACTATTAACAACAATCGGGCTAACCATATCAATAGGGGAAGACGGTTGTGAAGATGAACTTACAATGTCGATTACCTCAATCTTATCATCATTCATCTTGAAGGATGGCATCACAAACTCCTGAACGCGTGTGACCGTGTCTTGATCCTTCTTGAAGCCCTTCAAGAACTCGCTCTGGAGATGCGCTAAAGCCATCAAATACTTCTGGCGTCCTTCCTCATCGAGATCTTCTATGTTAGCAGGAATATCATCTTGATCAATCTTGGATCCCATCGGGCTAGGGTTGAGTAGAACTGTTATAAAAACCAGATCTTCTTCCCCAGCGGAGTCGCCAAAATATGTTGACGCCTTTTCGGGTCAACACACGATAAGCGCTAGATCGCGCGGTAGCCGGAATCTCCTCGTCGGAACTTCTGAACAGGGAGTCAGACCGCCTGTACAGGGGGTTAGACTGCATGTCACAGGAGGTCAGACCGCCCGTCACAGGGGGTCAGACCGCCTGTAGGCAGAGGCGCCGCGAAAGCCTACGATCGTCGCCTCGGGAGGGACCCCGTCGGAGGCGGCGAACCTAGGGTTGTTCTAAGATCGGCAAGGCCACCTAGAACGTCCTAAAACGCCATGGAGACGAAGAAGGAAGAAGAGGGGGTTGGAAAAGCTAGGGTTTGAGATAAAAAGTAAAGGTAAATGTGTTTGTACGATTGGGTAGAGGTTCTCAATCGGCCACGGCCCTTCGTAATATAGGGTGGGGAGGTCCTGCCCCGTGGGGAGTCAATTCCATAATGAAGTCCCATCAAAATACAACTCTAATTCGGATTAGAACTGCTATAGGCGGTCTGACCTCCTGTACAGGCGGTCTAACCGCCTAGGCCCGGGGTTGAACCTTGACAGAGCCATAACTCTCTCATCCGGAGTCCAAATCAGGCGATCCACATATGCATTTTGACCTTCTCGACAAGCCCTACGCAATGGTGGAGTCAAAATCATATTTTGAGCACTTTCCTACAGGCGGTCTAGACTGGTTGTACAGGCGGTCAGACCGCCTGGCCCATTGCCAGACCGGCTACAGGGCACACGTTCAGACCGCTTGTTACAGGCGGTTAGACCGGCTGTCGAGCCAGATCGGCATCCTACCATTTTCGGTCGTCAACAGGCCTAAAATGATCATGCCAGCCTGAAAGCCCAAACTGTGTGTTGGAGAAAAAAAAACGCAGCGCAACTTCTGTAACAAAACGGAACAGAGAGCACAAGAGTTAAAACGGAACAGAGAATGGTCATGTACATGCTGCACTGACCAGCTGTCAAATCTTTCGAGTTCAGGATTCAGAAGTGATCGGGAGTCAGCCCAGGGTAAGTAAAATTGGGGTGGCGAAAGGCGGTTGGCTGTCGAGAGTCGATCAAACTATGGTAACCAGTCATCAGGCAGTCAGGAGAACATTTGCAGTAGCAGTATTGTATCAGCAGAGCCCCAGATGCTAGGCCAAGGCAATCGGACTAGCTCGAAGCTCGATTCGATCATCTGCATTGTGGAAGCTTCGGAGTTCAGGCTTGACGGTGATCAAACTATTCACAAAATGGAATGTCAGAATGTGGATGTGGAATTGTGGATAGGGTAGGATAGGATAGAGTCGAATGGATAGAACAATTGGGCGGCCACTGGAGTGGACCTCCCATCCCCTGCGCTGAACGGAAGAGGCGGCCAGGAACTCAGGATCCTTTGCAAACCGCAAGCCTGAGCTTCAGCTGCCCAACTTGGTTCGGTCCACTCGCACCGCGCGCCCGGGGCTTATGTTATCCTCGGTACCTCGATCAGTCGCCGGCCGGCACCCACCCCACCCGATCCCATGCTTGTCGCTGGCCTCGTCCCGTTGCGAGCTTACAAATTTTGCGACGACGCCAACGCGTGCGCGCGAGTCAGACAGACTACCAAACCGCACACACGCCAAACCGTGGACTCGCCGCGATGTCAAAGGGCGACACGCTCGGAATCGGAGCAGAGGAATCGGGAAGGCGACGCCTGGTTTATAATCCTACCGTATATGCTTTGCTCCGGATCAGCACGGCACTGATTGTATTGAGTTAGCTAGCTGTTCATCGTCACGACATCCATCGGGTCTCTTTCAGGCAGCTGCACTACACTTAGCTATTCGATTATCAGTCCTCAGTGCTAGTGAGAGAGTCAAAACCGGTCGCTCGTGCGCACCCCAAATTTTGACCGGTTGACCCCATCCCATGGGCGGGCGCAGGACCTCTATTCCTGGCGTCCTGCGGGGTGTCCACCCAGTGCACCCACCCACCACCATCTGCGCCATGATTGGGAAGCGTCGAGATAACTCACAAAGCGATCGATCGTGATCATGGTTGTGCACATGTACCAAACATGCATGCAACGCAAGGCGACGGACGGAGAAAGCTTTCCGCGAGATCCTCCCTTTCCTTGGTTTGGCGACGCATCCAGTCCAAGCCGATCACGTACAGCTCAACCGCCGCCAAAGTCCAAGGCCCTGCCAACCTTTTGTTGTTCGGATGCCGGGATGCATGTGACTCCACACGTCAATCCTGTCATGGGAACCAACTGGTGGATCCATCATATCGCCGGGACGACACAACAACCTTTTTTTTTTCCTGTTTGTGGCGTCAATTCATATCATCATATATATTGGACTGTTCTTCAGTTCAACGAGCACTACGACAGTACGTGTGTCGTCTGCGCTGAGCGGCACAATCTTGTTTCTTATCCTACTGCAGATTTTTATGCACGCAGACTCTGAAACGCGATGCAATTCCGACATACTACCTACGTAGCGTAGCCTTTTGCCTCTGTTTACATCAGAAAAAACCAAGTTGGGATCTGCACGAATTTTTCTAGAGTTGACCCCAATCTCCACCACGCCGTTTGGCATCGTCGTCGGATGAAGTGACCAACACGCATGTACGAGCTGAGCGAGGCGACGCAAAGGCGCGGCGATGCATGGTGGCCTGATGGATCACGAGGCCGACATGTTCCAACCGATCCAAAAGAATCTGCACACACGGGCTCTCCTAGCAAGCTCATTGCTTCGCGTCGATCGCCGGCCGGTGGCAGTGGCACGCAGGTCGCTCACACCTTCCTGCCGGACTCGCCACACGTCGTGCATGCAACGCAACCAGTTTTCCCTACTAGATAGTCGTGTGTGCATGGAATGGAACCCGATGGGTTGACCCGGATGGTACGTGCCACTCCCCGATGCCTACTGGCTACTGGTGTTGTACTGGGAAAGCAATGGTAGATGAGATGTGGTTGGATGCCAGCATCGATCGATCAAGGTCCTAGGAAAAGATGAACAATGCGAGACTGCAAGGATGCTTTCATATCTTAACGCATGAAATCTGAACGCATCTTCATCGATTCTTCGGCATGGTCACACCACCTGTGGTATTTTGGTTGACGTTCATTTTTTAAGTGTTTTGTGTCTGCCCGGGGATCGAAGTTTGGCGCTGGGCATGCATGTTGCAAGGGTGGCGCTCTAATCAATTGCTATCTCCAATGGAGATGAATGATTAGCACATTAGCTTATTGAAGCTAAACAAATTGTGGAATACTGTAAGTGCCACTTGATTAATGATTCCTGCTTAGCAGATGCTAGTTTAGTTTCTTCACACGCACATAGAGAAACCACTGTACTAGTGTACATATATGGTGTGCTTTATTTGCCTCAGAAGTCAGCATTGACAAGTGACACAACCTGATCTTAATTGTAACCAAACAGACTTAACAACCCTGCAGTTTTCTGACTAGATTGCCCCCCTAATTGTATGGATTATTCGCTATGCAACCGACGGTCATTCAGAGACGCCAAAATTGAACTCAGTTCGCATGCACGGACAAACACAGAGTGGAGAGCAGCAGTACAGTTGAAGATCACTGGCGCATTATCGCCTACGAATTTTATTCCACAAGCATTCATCGACCGGTTGTACACAAACAGAATGGATGGACACGGAGATTATTAGACAAAATTGAACAAATCAAAAGAG
Source organism: Digitaria exilis (assembly GCA_015342445.1). Taxonomy (NCBI): domain Eukaryota; kingdom Viridiplantae; phylum Streptophyta; class Magnoliopsida; order Poales; family Poaceae; genus Digitaria; species Digitaria exilis. The sequence goes on from JACEFO010001897.1 coordinate 222,212, forward strand.
CAGTATAAAAAAAAATACAAGACGTACTCCCCAAATCTCCAAAACACATACACAAGCAAACAGACAAATGATCAGCAGAACGACAAAACGATTATTTGTGTTAACATCTCACCGAATACACACATCTCTCTAGACCACACCCACTAACAACTCGAATTTCCAATCACCCAAGAACAGCAATATACTACAGTACGCACTTATACGTACGCGTATACGCCTATACGGTATACATGAATAACGACCACTCCCCTTTCGCGCATGCACGCACTCCAATCGCCAAAATACACGAGACCATACAGATATATATGTGGATATATACGCAGATTCGTCCGCTGGCCGGTCGATTAGTGCGACGGCGGCGACGGGGTGTCCGGCGACGGGTACATGCCACCATGGGTGTTGGTGTTGGCACTGGGGGGATTGTAGTCCATCAGCGTGTACACCATCTCCTCCGGCAGCAGGCGGCCACGGAGGGCCGGCGGGTGCCGCCCGTCGTGCCGCACTGCCCGCATCACGCGCACCTTCCGGGCCTCCACCATCCCTGCATTCGATACGACCCGCCGCAAAAAATGTCACTCGATCTCAGCATCGCACGCACCGGCATGAGAGGAATTGGAGCAGCAGAGGGAGAGACAGGGCACGGGGCGCGTACCTTGCGAGAAGGAGAGCGCGAGGAGGGCTGCGAGCAGGAGGAGAGCGAGAAGCCTCTGCTTGGCCATGGCGGCGGAGGGCGGACTGGCGGCGAGAGATAGGAAAACAGAGGGCGGGCGGGGTGGGAATGGGATCGAGGAGGACGAAGGGTGGGGTGTGGGATCCGTGGGCTTTAAATGAGGCTTTCGGAGGCTTCGAAACTGCCGGGGAGCTTGCGTATGCCAGCCGGTGCACCCGCCTAATTCAACGTGCCACTCAACAGCCACTGAGGCTGACAGGTGGGACCCTCCTGCCCAACTCTGGTCCATCTATCTTGCCGGTCCTGGGACGGGGAGGGACGAGCAGAGTTTTATTTTTCGAACCGGGACCTCGAACCGCCGGCCAACGGTAGCCGTTAGCCGGTCCAGTTTGACCGGTTACCGCTGGAAACCGAACAAATTCAAATTTTGAATTCAAATTCACATATCCGGCGGTTGGAGCGGTTAGCCGCTCGGTTTGACCGGTTAGCCGGACCGGTTTGGCGGTTAGCCGGCCGGTTTGCGTCCAAAAAAAAGGCCTTAATGGGCCAACCACTTTTTTCTTTTTCTTTTTTGATTTAACTTGTATTTGCCAAAAAAAATATCAAATGAGCAAATATTTGAAAACTTTTTACACCAATAGATTACACACACCTTGAAGTATTTTTAGAAATTTTTACGATATTTTTCCATTTTTAAATTTAAATTTGAAAATTTTGAATTTTGCCCGGTTCAAACCGCCCCGAACCGCTACCGGTCCGGGGCGGTTTGGTCGGGAACCGGTCAAACCGGACCGGTTCCCGACGGTTTGGTTAACCCTAGGGACGAGTCGTCGGGTGCGCGGGGATTTGGGCAGAGCAGGATTTAGATTCGGACCACTGGAACGGCGCGCCCTACCAATATCTCAACAAAACAACTAAATAAAAAAAATACAGAACATTTCTCAAATTTAGTTTAAGTTGAACATTTCTCAGTTTAAATTTGTACATCAATAAGCCAAAGTTGTAACACTAAAATATCAGATGTCTAATGCACTTAACATTTTCAAAGTAGAAATGCTTCTCTTATTTTCTCAAAATATTGTAGTATGTCTGGCTATGGTCAGAGTATAAATCAAAGCTTCTTAACAACAAGCAGCTATCAAGCTTCTTAACAGCAAGCAGTCATCAAGCTTCTTAACAGAGAGTTGGTCTCGAAAGCATACAAAAAAGCAAAAAAAGAGTTAGATGTTTGTACACAAAATTGGCAAGCTGCATCATTTTCTGAAAAATAAATGTACGGATGGAGAAATAGCCTAAGCTCATCCACTGTAGTGCATTTACCACACTGTGCTAGTAATTCAGAGGTGAGAGGAATTTAGTTCTTTCGGATTCCTGGCAGTAAAATAGCTGTGAGTTTTTTTTTTTAACCTCTTAAAAGCTCCAGAGCTTGTAGGTTGTTTTTCCTATGGCAGTGGAAGCAATGGACCCAAATATTATAATACTTAATATATCACACCGAATATCCTTTTAGCAACAAAGTAATGATATCCTAAGTCCTAACATGACATTTTGGCCTGAAACAAACATCATAGAAATAAGCAGCCTCAACCAAAGACCAACACTGAATTGAGAATTCAATCAAGCATTTCTTCAACTTCACTATACAAAATTATTTGTTCAAATGCAACACGATGCAGAACTCCAGAACTCAAACGGTTACAATACACCATAGAGCTAAATGAGTGGAAATGTGGAAGTGAATAAGGACAAGAAAAAAAGGACTCACAACAGGAACGTAATGTATGAGTTGTACACTTTATCTACTAATCTACTAACCATGGGAGAGAAAGAGAGCACAGCCAGAAACGAAATGTGTGAGCAGAAACAGCAATTCGCAGGCGGTACACAACAATGCCTACCTGAGATGTAGGCAAGAGCTATGTGGTGGGAGTACATGTGGAGGAGGTAGATATGTTATTTAATATATGTTCCTACACAGCTATTTCTCTAGACTTATTTAATACAAATAAAGCTCTAAAAATGGCATAGATAGATTATTTGGACAGCTAGACATATATGATCATTATTCTAAAAAAAAGTCTATGATCATGAATTGATACAACAATAACACCTATGTGATCGTATGCCCAAATATTGCATTGCTCCCAGTCTGGTCGAAATCTGAAACTACATCCGAGACTTTTTTTTTTTCCATTAAAGCCCTGATGCTTCAAACAGCACCAGCCACCAGCACAATAATTTGTTTGTATAGTACTCAAGATACAAAGAAGGGCATGAAGATCGTCCCTATCTTTATGGCTTGAGTTAGAACATCAAACACGTGTTGCACACCCAATCATAACACTCGTAACAGAAATGAGCAAGCATTTCAACAGAGATTAAAATAGGCACATGAACTGATATAGACATACCTCATTAACATTTTCACATCTATAATAGACTGCATTCATTTGAGTCCAAGCACTCCTAGTGCCGAGCATCTTCCCGATGGATTCCATGTTTTTGCGAATAAGCATTCTTGCTTGCCATGTAGAGAGCAGTTCTATACTCCTATCATCTGCTGGTCCTTGTCTATTCAATTCAGCTCACCTAAGCAAATTTAGAAATTACACATAGCATGGAAGCCGTCAGCCGTCAGTGATTAGCAGTGGATATACCTGCTAAAAGTACATGAAGTTACAAACTGAGGAAATTTGAGTCATAAAAAAAGCTAAAAAATATCCGTGAATTGCAACCAGATCATGAAGGATGGGAATATGATCCAAATGTTTGATCCCATTAAATATGCTAATAGCAAAAACTTATGTCATGGAAATACAAAACATGTGTAAGGGCTAAAACATGTATATTTGCAGGTTGCAGAGACTGCGAAAACTGAAAAACATGACAAACTCCATGTAAATAAGGTATACCTTGAACTGTCAAGCTAATTACAGATGGATCAACAGCACGGATGCAGTCGGGTGGCACGAAATTGCCTTCTGCAGTTAAACAATTAAGAGATCACTTTCAGAATTTTCCAGACTACCTTTGTGAATGTAAGGTACATCATTTTTTTTCCAATCATTTCAGCTCTCTACATCTTACAATAAATATGCATCCCAATAGCATTGGAAAATCTTGCAGCAGAGAACTTCTAGATGCATGACGTTTTTACAGTTCCCAAAAAATCAGATCAGTTAGCTTTAACAATGCAGTAATAAAACTGTAGAGTGCAAACTCATGGCTTGACACTGAGAGCATGGATGTGTGTGGCACCCAAATCCAAGTGTCATACAAGCATGCATCTACACTTAGATCCTTACGGCACAAGAGAATATAGAAGCTGCTAGCAGCCAGGTGAGGGTGTTGCCTACCTTCAGACACACAGGTTACATGGTAATGAAGACATGAAAAGAAGGCAAGCATCAACAGGGAACTGACCTCTGCAAGACAAATTTCCCACTCTCGGAGTGTGCCGAATGAACCTGACATATTAAATATTGATCAGTACTTGAAAAAAAGGGATGGGAACGACCGTACAAATCAGCAAGCAAAATTAATTAGGCTACAAACTTAGAACTCATGTCAATATCTCTATTAAAATCTGAACTTTGAACCTGAATATGCATGCACAATGATAGAGAGGGGGAATGTACAAGCCAGCACAATTACATGCCATAATCAGGTAGTGTTGTCTACATATCAGTAAGTGCAGAGATGCAGATTAGAAGAGTGGGCAGAAATATAAGGAACATTCCAATGAGCTAATGAACATCGCACTGCTTGAATCGTCATGTCTACATTGCATTAATCAATACAAACATGGCTAAGATAAGGAATGTGTGGATGGAAAAATAGTCAAAGAAGAAGGCAAAAACTTACCTCAATCTAACTCAAAGATAAGGCACAGCAGATTCAATCCACCAAATGAAATTTAATCTGCTTTTTTTTTGCCAAAGATTAAAGGTATCTGCACCTCAAAATATAAAATAGCTTGGGCATAAATTTTCTATAAGCAAAGCAAAAATGATGCAATAAACAATTTTTTTGTTGTCATCTTGGTCCCAGAAACTCCACAAAGACAATCAGTTTAAAACGATACTCAGAGTATAGACGTGTTTATATATAATATGAGTAAATTGCAGGGCATATACCATATATAAGATCAATGTGTTCTGAACCCACACAAAGAAATAGAAAAGGCAGAAGGCAACCACCTTTAGCTATTTGACGGCCAGTCCTAGATCTCAAGCCATGGACATGGTCTCCTGAACTCTACAGGCACAACAAAGAATCATACATCAGACCAAGGTAAACTATTTTCAGTTGGAAGCATGAGCTTGGAGATGGAGAAGGGGATGTCTCAATACATCAAGTTGTCTGGCAAATTCCTGCACAGATAAGAAAAAATAGAGGTCAATTAAAGAAATGCCAATCTACAGCAAAAAGGCAGGCAATAACACAATAAAGATTTAGGGGCGTACGAACATTCTAAGGAGATGCAATCCCCAATCTCGTCTGGGATTTGGGAGTTTGTTCAACTTGAGATCCCTGCACAAGCAAATCATTAGCACACAAATAAACTAATATGAGGCGAGGACCTATATCAAAAATAAGTTCTCAAAAAGGAAATCTGAAAATACCAACTATTCTTCGAGTATCTTACCTTGCCATTTCCTTGAGCAGCTGCCATGCGCAATCAGAAGCATCGGGGATAACACATTGGAGGGGCAGCTGGCGCGAACCTTCCCGCACGCGCAACTGAGTGGGCTCCCCGCATCGCGTCGTACAGTGGGCTCCGAGTCGTCGCTCCGCCTGGGAGCACGAGCTTGGGTTGTAGATGAACAAGGCGATGACGCCCACGCTCGTTCGGTCGGGGAGGGGGTTTTCTAAAAAAAGGCTGCATGTCTACTGCAGTCGACGAGGCGTTGTACATGCCCTAAGTAAGTAACATTTTAGATGGTCTGTTGTGAAATACAAATGCAACATCTGCAACATCCAAATACAACATACACAACATTAAAAGATATCATTTGCAATGTCGAAAACATGTTGTGGAACACATCAAAATCGTTTGATTGTAGGAGTGAAAAGCCGCCGTAACATTGGAGTTTTGTTTCATGCAACATCTATGCACATCATTAAATCTTGCAACGTCAAACAAAGCTACGACAACATCAAATTTATGCAGCTACAACATGGAGTAGGCGCATGTTGCATCCAACATCACCGAGCAACAAACGAAACATCAAAACTCAACTACTGCAACAAACGTGTCCCATGCTATATAAGGAAATCAACAACAAATGAAATATCGAGACTCAATTGTTGCGATATCTCAAAAATTATGCTTGCAACATCTCGATGAGACGAATGACACTAGGGGATGAGGGAAAAGGGAACAATAGCGACGGATTTCAGAGGAGACGACCTGTCCTCGACACACGTCGGTCTCGAGCTCGACAACGGCGACACGGGGCTAACCACTAGCCTTGTGCACCGGAGCATGCTGCTACCTTGGATCTCACGCCACCGGGGGGGGGGGGGGTTTCATGCCGGTGAGAGCTCATCCGCGGTCGCCCCTGCTGTGGGAGGGAGTTCTCTGCCGTAGCGAAAGTGGGCTGGCGGACAGTGAACGCGCTGCCGCAAGGGAGGAGGAGGAGGAGGAGGAACGTAGCAGCAGGAGGAGGAGGAATGCGGGGCGCAAAAGCAGGAGGTGCTCACCACCACACGTGCGTAGAAGGAAGAGGAAGCGCCACAGGGGGCAGACGAAGAGCGGCACAGGAAGAGGAGCGGGCACAGAGGAGAGTGGGAACAGAGCCACGTAGAAGGATAAGGATGTGGAGCCTGTGGAGGAGCGTGTGCCACGTAGCATATGATGATCCCTCCTCCCTTGCGTCGCAGATCTAGCATTGAGCATTACCGTTTTAGTTTAGATTTAACTAAATTTTTTAATTGATTTTAGCTCCCGATAAGCTACTTGGTAGTAATTTTAATCAGTTAAGCTCATGGATCTCAAAAGACAAAAAGCCTTGATTTAATTGGATTGAGTTTCTCTGTTCTGCTAGCGTGGCCACTAAGGAGATGAGTTTGCATGCATGTATTCAATGGGCGAGTATGTGTATGCGTATACAAGTATTTGTGATTGTACCGTGTATCGCTAAAAAAATAGTTGAAAGGAACATGATATCTCTATGATTTCGTATGTGAATTTGCAAGATTAAAAGGGATGGGCTAGCTGGGGATTTTTCTTTTTGAGGCAATGTATGGTGGACATTTGTTCAAAGGACAAACGTGGCCCATGTTCACAACACAGATCACTGAACTCTTGCACATCTATACTGACGACCAAAACCTATCAATGCACTCATTTTGGGACTTTTTTTTAATGCTGAAAGTGCATAAAAATTGGGACAGAGGGAGTATGTCAATTTCTTCGTTTTTATGATATGCCATTATAATCTTTCTGAGGTGTTCATATAGGTAGGATGCATGTGTTTGTGTATGCTGTGTTTGTGAGTATCTATGTGTTATGTGTTCTGCAAAAAATGAAAAGGTGAAGAGGATGATGGGATAAGATTATAAAAAAATTCCTCATGTCCTAGTAAAGACACAAAGACAAGGTGAGCAAGATAAATAGTCTTGATTAGAGGAGGTTCCCTCTTAATCAGGAGGAGTTGTATTTTAGGGAGCATAACTCTTTATTCATCCATTGTGTTATAAGAGATGGAAGTGATAGTTTGAGACTTTGCGTGGTTGTCTGGTGGCTATAACAAAGATAACAAATGAACTAGCCTAATATTGAAAGCCCACTTGAAATTGCACAAGCCTAATATTGAGAGCCCACTTGAAATTGCACACGTGCTAGCCCAGTCCATCGTTTTGTTGCTAGCCTCACACACCGAGCAGTTTGGGCCTTTGGCTCGGCTCGCAACTTATACAGGCCATGCCTTAGAAGAGATGAGAGAGCGTAGTAGATGCATCACACACCCTGTAATGACTAGGTTAGTAGAAGGACGACATCTACTCATGCAAGAAAACAAACATATCTATGAGTTTCAACAGACCTAACTATGTGCTCGTGCGAGGAAACCGAACACACCCTAAGCATTTTATCCGTAAGCCTTACCTTCTCATCGCCAATGATGGGCAGAAGTAGCTAAATGCTGGTTCACCAGCAAGACAAATGACACTAGGAAAGAAGTTTTTGCGTCATCACGTTCATGAATCATGACTGCCAAGAGTAGACAAGCTGGATCGGTAGGGATCGTAAAGTAGTCGCTTAGCATTGAGGGACGATCATATCCCACCGGAATCTATGAGGTCTAAGGCCTTGTTCGGTAGCTTGGTTATATTTCCGACATGGGCCAGTTTTATGCATGGATTGAGTGAATCCATGTATGTCACTCCATCCAGACCTGCTACAAACCATGGGATGGATTCAATCCCATACTAGTCCTGCTAAATTTAATCTATTCGTTTTTTGGCTGGATAGGAATAGAGCCCACACCAAGTATTTCCTTTACCAAATATTTCCTTTCTCTAGTCTACCAGGTACCAATTCAATATTCAATAGTATAAAATCCAAATATGCACAGTACAATTATTCAAATATTTGGCTGCAAAAATTTAACACCATAATTTGAACAGGCAAAATGAAACCACAAATCAACTGTGGCTTTTAAAACAAAAATTCACAAACAAAATGGATAACATCAATTTTTTTTTTTGCCACCGGCATTCTGTTGGCATCAGATGCATTTGACCCGTGAACGTGCAGGTAAGTAAACTAGTCGAATTAAACCCTATCTACAATAGTACAAATGTACTCTTTGGCAAGAAAAAGGCTAATATTAGTACTAGAGATATGTAACCAATATTCTGCATTAAGCTAGCCAACAAAGGATCCAGATTCCTTCATCTAAACTGCAAGCTACACACACTTCTGGTCATTGCATTTGATGACGATGGCAGACATCTCCTCATGTAAGGTCATTGCATGTCTCCTGGAAAAGAGTGGCTACTATATGAGCTTGGCAAACATATTCAGATGCCCGGAGATATATTTATGCAGAGAGAATACGAGGCTTCATGAAATAATTAAAGTCAGCAAGCTTCCTTGATGTAGTTGAATTCAATGTTGACAGATTTCATATAACGAGCAATGGAAAGTGAATGAATTTTGAAGAAAAAAACAACAATTCAGGTTAACAGAAAAGGCACAAGGACTCCAACGAAACAGAAAAGGCTATCTGAAATACAATACAATTCAATTGAATGAACACCGAAGAAACTAAAATGCCTAGCCGGCAATATGCATGTCAATGCCTAGAATTTTCTCATGCAAACTCTGTATCTAAATGTCCCAGAGACCACCAAATAGACAAATGTTGTGGTGTTGTTTGGCTGCTGCTTGCCTGCAGCAGAAGCTGCAGCACAGCCATCTACAATGCCAACCGAACAGCTTGGATAAACTTCCACTGTTCCAGTCTTCAGAACATTGAACATGAGGAGCACAGTGACAGATGCACTTCGAGCTTTGAATGCACTTTGGACTCAAGAAATAGCAGCCCAAATAAATGAAAATGAAATGCTTCAGCAAAGAAGTGAAGTACATCAATGAAGAGTTAGAAAAATCAAAATTATGTCACAGTTATAGTAACAACACACAGGTGAAGACTGAGGGCACTTAGTTTTGTAACTGCAGCTACATACATAGACATAAAAAAGTTGCCAATATCTGTATTTTTGGTTTCTATCAGTGAGTAACTTGGTATTTTTCTTGACAAGAACTATGTTTGTTCCTGAAGAGAAGAACGAAATTAAATTCACATGAAACACCACATGAATGCAATTTTCGGATCAGGTCGGCGGGACGCACATGAAAAAGCTCGACAAGCTCAAAAAAGAGATTCCAGGAACTTCTCCACACCTTCTTGCTTGCGCCACGAGGCTACAGGCGGCGGCGCGGCGGATCAAGAAAGGCACGGCAGATCAAGAACAACCCTAGGGTTTGAAGAAAGGGGAGGGGAAGGAAGAGGAGGTTGGTGACGACCGTACCGGGGAGAAGGTGGCGGGGAGGTCACCGTCGCGGTTGCCGCCGAAAGCCTCCGCCCGCACGACGCTGGCCCTGCCTGCGGCCTCCGCTCGCGCCGTCAGAGCCGTCGCACCGCCGCCTGCAGCCTCCACCCGCGCCGTCGCCTGCAGCCGTCGTCGCCTGCAGCCTCCACCCACGTCGATGCTTGCTGCCGCCACCCGCGTTGCCCTCGAGCGCGTCGCAGCGGACCGAGCGGCGTGGATAGGGTTTCGTTCCATGGGGTGAGACTCATGGATTGGTACCGGGCTCTTTGGCATGGAATGGGCCGAATGTCACTGGGTTTCAATCCATTCCAGGCCGAGCCGAATGGACTTAATTTGGTGGGTTGGGATTTGTTCTGGGCCAAAATTTTTCATGTGGTTTGAATCCCAATCCAGGCCTTCCCAGACCGAAACTAACAGGACCTAATGGTATCAGACACTGTAAACGGATAACAGAGCAAAACAAGTCAGCCAAACAACACCGTAATGCCTGTTTATATAAATCAGACACACAAATACACTTTCTGGACACACCACACAAAACTTCAGCTCTCAACTATTCTTTACATAAGGTGATGGCATGGGAACCCAAATAACCAATGCAAATCGTTCATGAAACCGACTTTGATTAATGAAGCCACACACATGAGTATGATGCAGCTAATAAAATTTAGTCTTCCATGTAATAAAGAAGGGGATACGGGCGCCCAATTGACAATATCGCGAACTTGAGTGGTTTAGAACGTCGGACAACTCACATATACCACCAATCGACTTGCATTGCCTATTCCAGCATATATATCCTATGACGATCTATATTTTTTTTCTTTTGGAAGGACGATATATGTCTGATAGCAAACGTTGAGTTCAATCGATCACGTGTCCAACTGTGCACTGATATATAAAGTCGAGAAAAGGCGGGGGGGGGGGGGGGGGGGAGGGAAGCGTGCAGTATCTAGCTAGAGAGTGCATGGTTCCCACTAAAATGAGGCACTTTAACTTATCTTTTCCTACATCTGGCACCATTATTTGGATAAGGAGATCGAGACAACAGCTATTTCGATTTCGGGATCAAAATTACCAAGAAAATACCTCCAGTTTTTCCCAGGATATAGCATATATCTGTTCTTTTTAATATCACGCACAAACCTATACTATTCAAATTTCAGCTCAGAACAAATAATGCCGTGCATGCTATAAGCTTGACGAGCCGTTTAGCAAAAGCACTCTTTTTTTCTTTTGACTCAGAGCTTTCATTCATAATCAAACAGCGTGATTACAATCAGACTCTAACAAACTCCGGATGCTGGACGGGGCTTAGCAATCTCATGGGCAACTCTATTACAATCTCGGCTAGCAAACACAAGCTTGAATTCAGAAAAAAAACTCAAACTAAGATCAGACATTTCACTGAAAATGGGCGCAATCATCGGGCGACAAGCGTGTCTAATCTCCCATAGTCGCACCAGTTCCAGACAGTTTGACTGTGACTGACACAGCTTTGCCACACCATCCCTGCATGCACAAGTTTAGCCAAAGCACTTGAAAGTTCATGGATGACTGATGTCAATCATCTAATAACCCGCATCCTCATTACATGATGAACTAGTTGCTAACCAACTCCGTTGAAGTAACCATTGGTCAGCCGTGTGTCCCCATTTGCCAAGATTGAAAAAAAAAGGGCCCGTGTTTTCAGTCACCACACAAGACACATGTGTTGCACTGCTCCTAGATACCTACCATACTCAACAACGCACAAAGTACGCCTTTCGTGTTGACTTGAAATAAACGGAGAGGATCCTCCACTTCGCAGAGGTTGCCTCGAGACCTCTCCACTACCGCTAAACAAGAAATCTCAGCCACTGGTTGCCATCCTTGTGCATGCCCCACTATGGATGATCCATGAGTCTTCGAGTGAAAATATCTGGAGCATCGCGGTGCATTTTACGTTGTTCATCAAAATGCCGTCCATTTTTTTTCTGAGGATGACTGCTTTAGGTATATAATCGACAGTTCTAGATTTAAATTGTTTCATGGAAAAAATGACGTTCACACCAAACATATATTTTCATGCATGAGCTATAAATACCGCCCCCAGTCAACTATATATGCATGAGTATGTTTATAGTGCCTGATGGCGAATCCTTTTTAGAAACAAATAAGGAAAATAAGGTTGTCCGCACACAAATAATTAGGCATCGTAGTAATTTTTTTATCTCTTGAATAAACTCTTTTTATTGAGTTATAATGCACTACGCATGGATTATGTTTGAAACTTGAAAGTGCGTAAGGCCAATCGATCAGATAAGCACAACGCTGTGTCTTAGTCTCATTAGTCTTCTTTTAATAGAAGAAGATCACCGGCTCTCATCGCTCAACAAATCGTTAAGTTGACAGATGAGTCTGATATGGACTAATAGCCGCATTTCAACGCCTAGTGGAAGGGGAGAAATTAAAGGCAGCAAAAGAAGTTGGGCCAGTGTCCAATTCCACTGAACACCGATTAGACTTTGCAAATTCCATTGCCTTTTTGACTTTGATCCCTAAACGAATGATCTAGGTTGCATGACATGCGCAATATATAAAAAGGGGTCCAGTCCAGGGCACTACCAGTCGCTAAGGAGAGTGCAAAGGCACATAAAGGCAATACATAAGAGATTCCATTATCCATTGAGAGCTTGAGAGTAAGGCACTGTTGAAGCGAGGCCACGGCAATGGAGAGGGCACCGGCTCTGTGTCTTCTGATGACCCTGTTGGCATTCTACCTCTTGGTTCCCTCCAGTGCCCTACCTCTCGCAAGTGAGCTGCACATCTTCGACTTTGCCAGTTTCGATTCTTTCTTCTGCGCCTTTTCTGTGGTAGGGCGTGATCAGACCATTCGTTTCTGTGGCTTGCAGGACTGCAAAAGATGTCCATGCAAGAGACTGAACAGATGCCATCGGTTGGCAGCACTTCAGAGCCGAAGGTACCATAGTCCTGACGACCTAGGTTTTTTTTTTCCCCCAGCAAATATTACCATCTACTTCAGAGCACCTCTTGGCTCTTGCGCCGGTAACTGCATCTTCACCGTTCAGGACGAAAGCTAAGCTGATGCCCAGTTTTCAATGCCAGAATTTCGTAGAAGTTCGTGTAAATATAAATAGGACACCAACGCTGCAAACGAAGCCTTGAACACAAACCTTATTGCTTCGGTCTACCAGATTCAACCTTAGGATGCTTCATTTTGGTAATACTTTCGAGAAGACGTGATCATTTTCTCATGCGTCGGCTCTTTCAGATGAAAATGGAGGGGATTGTGCCAGAGGACGACGGATCCTCCAACTCCGAGAGCCAGAGGATGGCCTTTGAGACACAGGACTACGGTCCCCCAACGCCCAACAACCACCACAAACCACCGGGCTGGAGATGAGCTGCGTCACGACGATCACTTTAATTTGTTCAGTACGACGTGCTCATGCCAGTTGGAGCTTGTCCCAGAGACCTATTGATCGTGTCACGAAGAGCAAGAAATTAAAAACGTGATGTTTTCTTTGAAAAAAAGGAATGTCATGTTTGGTATGGTATAAGTGTATAATATGCATTAGGGTCTTTTGTAAAAAAAAATATGATCAGTATATATGGCTGTCTGGTTAAATGGTATGAAAAGATTGTGATTGAAAAGAATACTACCATGATAAAGATACACGAGTTTTGTAAGAGAGCAAAGTGCACACCCGGTCCTTATACTTGTTAGGGTGTGTCAACCCGGTCCATAAACTCTCAAAATTACTAATTAGATCCAGAGAAGCTGACGATCCTGAGAAGCTGGCCAATCTTGAAATTTTTCAAGGCTAGGGACAAAACTCCATGAAGGGCACCTTAAGATTAGCATAAAAGTATTATGCAAAGAAAATAGTTAGTATATTGAAAAATCCATACAAAACAACATTAATCTCAACCATTTGCTGTAAGCGTGGGGCCTACAATTTGATTCTGTAGACGGTTTTTTTAAATGACGCTACAATCAAAGACGCTCACACAAACGCACACACACTCACCCTATGAATACATATATGCAACCCTACCCCTATAAGCACATCTAAGAGACGGAGCTAGCTGATCTTGATTTTTTTTTTAATTTTAATATTTTTAATAATATTATAATAACAGCCGGGCCGGAGCAAAATTTGCACGGGCTAGCCGTTTTGGCCGCGCCACTTCAGCTAGCACGGCCAAATCTCTCTTCCGTGCCAGTGCATGCGGCGTGGCAGGGGTGCCACGCTGGCCGCGGATGCCAGCAAGGCGGGACAGTGGGCCAGCGGCTGCATGTGCCTGTCGCGCCTCCCCGCCTGGCGCGGCAAGGCCAATTTGAAATGCGGCCACGGGCTCATCTTCCTCCTCCCTCTCTCACTTTCCCTCCGTCCAGACCGACTGTTTGCGCCGCCGGCCCACCGCCTGGAGCTCCACCCCCCACTTTGGTCTATTTTTTTGCGGATTAAACTTGGGGCAATCGATCCCCACATCTCCGGTGCTCCCATTCTTCCGGTGCTCGCTAACAATCGGCCAAAGTACTCCCCATTCTTCCGGTGCTCGCTAAATACGATGGTTAGTTTGCATGTGTATTCTCTGTGCACAATACTTATAGCTATATGTTTTCATGTAGTTGTATTATTTGTTCATAATCTCAAACTGACTAAACTTGTAAGACGGTTGGCCAGTGTGTCAGTTCAATGAGTACGTTTAGGGCCCGAGATCAGTTTAGCCAAGTGATGAGGAGGTGCTTGTGTATGAGGCCGGTCAGGCTGGGCCGGCAACTAAACAGCCACTAATCCTACTCATATCTTGCAAATCCCGCGGTGGAATAAGGGAAAAAGGGTGGGAATACCTTCACGGGAGGGAGGGGATCGATTTCCCCCACTTTTCCGGGCCAAAACGGACGGATTTGGGCCGGCAATGGTGGCGCGGCTGCTGTCGGCGGCGGAGTTGAGCTCGGTTGGAGGAGGAAAGGAGGGGAGGAAGAAGAAAGAAGAGGGCCCGCGCCAGCCCTGAATATGGCCGTACCGCGCCAGGCGGGGAGGCGCGGTAGGGACATGCAGCCGTTGGCCCACTGCCCGCCTCGCTGGCACCCGTGGCCAGCGTGGCACCCCTGCTGCGCCGCATGCAACGACACGTCATAGTGATTTGACCGCGCCACCTGAGGTGGCGCGGTCAAAACGACTAGCCAGTGCAAATTTTGGTCTGGGCCGGCTGATAATATAATATTATTAAAAAATTTAAAATTAAAAAAAATTCCTAATCTCAAAGCTAACGAAGTCACCACTATGGAAAAGATGTATTTCTTGCAATTATATTTTGTGAAATCTTTTAGATAGTTTGTAAATTCTTGTTTTATGATTAACGCGGTAGTTTCTAAACTCTCTCAACGAATATGGTTACTACTTTTAATAAGATAATAATTTATTTAAAAACCCTCTTGACAATATGATGACTTCTACACTATTGCAGACGTAGATAGAGTACAAAGATATTTGTGTTTTTTCTTCTTAATATGAAGGAAATTTTTTTTAAATTACTCCCCTTAAGTATAGCAAAAGTTTGAATAACCCATAAACTATTTTTTTAGTTTAATTATCCCCCTAAATTATGAGATATTGTTTATTTTACCACCTAATGCAATTTATCTTTTTATATCTCCATACATAAGTTGAATTTTAATTCAAAAATTTACATAATGGCAGGGGACATCATAATGCATGTCAATAAATTATAATTTTTATATAATTTTGTATCCTATGTGTTAATTTATTATTAAGTATCCAACCTAGTCGAAATAATGATAAAAATTATGATACATTTTTCTAGCATGTGTTATGAGTCTAGTATCATTTTGCAAAATTTTAGCTTAAGACTCCACTTGTGTATCAAGAAAAAAAAGATAAAATGTATTATGGTGTAAATTAATCTAAATGACATAGTTTAGGGGTAAATTGAACCAAGTTATAATTTAGGGGTTATCTAAACTTTGACTATACTTGAGTGGAGTAATTTGAACTTTTTTTTCTAATACGAAATATATACACTTGAAAAAACCACGTGTGTAGCTGACAGCTGGCTTATAACAGGTTTTTTTTCTAATATAAAAAATTAAAAAGAAAAAGAAAAAGAAATCAGCCTCCCGAGCGCGTCGCCGCCTGTTGCGTTCGCCCCTCCTTTTACTTTCGCCCATTCACACCCTTTTCTCCCGTGGCCTTCCCTTTCCTGGCGGCGACAGAGCGGCGCCGTCCTTCACCAGGTCTTCGTCGGGCCCTTCGCCGGCGACGAGCACCCACCAGGTATGCCCGAGCCCTCTCCTCTTCCCTTCCTGCTGCGTGAAACCGAGCACCCACCCGAACCCTAACCGAAACTATTTGTATTCGGATCTGACCCAATTACAAAATTAAGTGATTTTCCGATTATTTTGCAAACATTATCGGTTGTACATGTGTACGTCCATTCCCTATACTGATCCCGTCCCTGCCTGCTAGGATTTGGGTCTTTTTGTTTTGCCAAATATGTTGCCGTGTTGCACTTGTAGCATTATTCAGTTTGCCCTGTTGGTGGCTTCTGTTGGGAATTTTGTCGTGCTGTGATTGGAACAGGCAAATTATCAAATTCACGAATGTGCATTTTGGTTAAAATTGTTATTGTAGTATCTGTTCATTCAATTTATTAACGATCTGTGGATGCAACTGTCAGGTACATCTTAGAATGCTAGATTGGCATACTTTGTGGTAGAAAACCTATTGCTTGGAAATGTACAGATCGAGTAGTTATTTTGCAAAGGAAATGCATAATTGTTTCATGGGAGGAACATTAGTTATGTCCATTGGACTTGTCTCGTCTATTCTGTTTTAACATTCAAGTTTCCTTCAGTGTTCACAAAAAAATGACTATGAAATTGTTTTATGATATATAATATATTGGGCAGAAAGGTGGAGCTCAGATAATTGGTGCCTCTTTATCTTTCACCAAGGACTCTGGTGCCTCATTTCTCAAGGTTAGGCAATGTTTTTTTAGCTGCTTCAGTTATCATATATGTGTTTTCTAATTAATCATCATGGCACTGACTGAGCTGTTCTTTCTTTTTCAGTGAGACACTAAGCTTGGTCTAGCAAGTAAATTATGAACTCTCTGCTGATCTAATATCATTTGTACAAGAATTATTTTGCTGGAAGGTTTTTTAGTTGTTTGCAACAATGAAGAACCATCTAATGATCAATGTTGATGACCTAAGCGGTCCTGAGCCCAATGAGGTCACTGGGGCATTCAAGAACACATCATCTGGGGAAGCCCTTGCACACCCACCCTCCATGCGTCATGCCATTTTAACTGCGGGAGACAGCATGGTATCTGAAGAAGAACCTCTTCTTCAGATGGTGGAGTGTCGCATTTGTCAGGAGGAGGATAGCATTAAAAATTTAGAGAGTCCATGCGCTTGCATTGGCAGTCTAAAGGTTCGCCTTTATCAACTCCTCTACTCCTTCAGATTATTCGATTGTTATACTCCATATCTAATTATTTTTTAAGGTGTCAAATGTTTTGTCATGGGCATAGTTTAGATGGCATTGAACCCGATCAACCTGACCATGGAGATAGGAAATGCTTTGGTTTTTGCTTGATCAAAAGAGATATAACCCTATCCTTGTCTGGAAGGGATGACTTACTCATAAGAAACCAATCTCAGGATGAAGGAACCAATTTAATCTCATCTTATCTCTAAATTCTAGTCCTATGTCATCCATGAACAGTAACCACGCATGAACACCCTAGCATGGTCTGGGGCTGCTCATCTCATGGTCCCTAATGGGATGCACATTGTTTCTCATTCCGTCCTCTATACTGAAACATTCTACCGCTTAGAATATTGATCTTCCCCTATGTCGGAGCTACACCAGGTTAGTAGTCAGCTATACTGTCCATCACGTCCTCAATGGTATACTTCTGTTTGGCATTAATTTATAGCTGATACTCTATAAAAAATCTATCACTCCCTCCATAATGGTAAATAAAGTCATTTAGGACAGCATTTAGCATACCAAGGAGCGATTAATTAGGGTAGAGTTTTCCATGCTTGCCCTTATTAAATAGGGTGCGGGTATGCTATAAACGAGAACTCTTCACAGATGAACTGGTTAGCGCAGGGAGGCGCAAGTCATAGTGTTGCGGGTTCGAATCCCTCCTAGCGTGTTTTTTTTTCCGGGGCGGTTAATGCTCCCAGGAAACGTGGCCAAGGCAAGGCATCAGGGGCAAACACATCCAAAATGAGACCATGGTAGCCAAAACGATTAGCTTTGTGCAAATGGAAGTTGAGGCTAAAACGATTTCCATTCCCATTACAGAGGGAGTAGATGAGAGTCTGGTGGTATTCTGTTGCAACTTGGTTGGGTTCATCTTCCCATCTTTGTTCATCTGTGAATTGACAATTGGTAAATTGGTAGGAAGATAATTGTAGTTCAAGGCATGTTGTCAGCAATTACGCACAATCTCATTGCCCATTGTTGAATGGAATGTGTGCCATTTCAACTTGTCAAGGTATTATAATCTGTCATCCAGACAGCAATATGCCAATATTGCACTTTGCAAGAAGCCAGTAGCCAAGGAATACAAAACTTGTTTCTATAGAAGAAAATGTCAGTTGTGTTGCAAGCATTTAACAAGCAAGTATGCGGGGTAGACCGAGTATGAAGTAACCAGTTCTAATTTGATCTGTAAATTGCCTCTCAGTAAATTGGGCCTACATTTTCTGCCATCTAGCTTAATTGTTTAAATTTTGAGTCGATTCTTTTTGTTATGCTTCCTGGACTTATTTTGGAAAGAAAATTATTTGAATTTGTGTTTCTTATGTGTGCATTACCATGCATTTTTTATGTCGCTACATACTAGACTGTTTCCGTACGTACTTCTAACATGTTTTTAGTTTGTGCTATGTAGTATGCTCATCGGGCTTGTGTACAGCGATGGTGCAATGAGAAAGGAGATGTAACATGTGAAATATGTCATGAGGTGATTTATTCGACGAACAAAGAATTGTTAGTCCTTTCTCATAGATGACAGTTATCCTGAATTGTGTTGAAACTTACATGTCTGCAGCCTTATGAGCATGGGTACACTGCACCTCCCAGAGCTCATCCTGACGAAACTACGATTGATCTAAGGTAGGGCATAGTGCTCATTTTCATTCATGACCTTGATGCTATCTACATTTTGTGACATTGCCTTTTGTAGTATATTTTCATCTAACTGCTCATGATCACCTCTTATTTCTTTGTGGTTTATAGTGGCGGATGGACCATTACTGGTACTGCATTTGACTTGCGTGATCCTAGAATCCTTGCAGTGGCACAAAACCACATCCTGGAAGCTGAATATGATGATTACTCTGCCACAAATGCCAGCACTGCTGCCTTTTGCCGCTCTGCTGCTCTTGTGGTGAGTAACCACAGAACAGATGTATTTATGTTGCTGCCAGTTAAAACAGTATGATTTTCTTATGCACGCATTATATCCTGTTTACCCTTTTTTTTCAGCTAATGGCTCTCTTATTGTTGAGACACGCTCTGACTCTAACTGATGAAGATGATGATGATACTTCTGCAGTTTTTTCAGTAAGTGAAGGAAACATCTTGAAAATATACTGTCAGCATCCTGTGCTTAGATGTTGCCATTCACACTTGGTAATGATGGTTCATAATTGACAGCTTTTTCTATTGCGTGCTGCTGGCTTCCTGCTACCATTCTACATTATGGCATGGGCAATTAGTATCTTGCAGCGCCGCAGACAGAGACAAGTCAGTATGCCATTCCTAATATGAATATCTGCATCTTTCTTTTCTTATATTTTAAGAATATTTCAGTAACACCTTGAACCTCAGTCACTCCATACTCCAAATATATTGAAGTTGAGTTGACCATGTGATAGGCTGATAGTTTATGAATTGTGTTAAACTTTGAATTTGAGAAGTCATACTCGTCTTCAAAATCTAGATCAGGAACTAAGCTATGCAACCCATCTATCTTCATGACTAAGTAATCGCCTAAAAATGGCTGAAACTTACGTTTGGCTGTGACCTGTTCAACTGAGTAAGTTGGAAACGGACTTGACGAAAATTCAACTTTTAGAATGAAATGTAGACAACTTCCGCTGATCATGACTCGTTGCTATTATCTGTCTACTCACTACATCTAGTCATTCTAGTGTTGCTCTAGGGCCTTCTGTAAATTAATTTTTTTGTGTTCCTCTGTTCAGGAGGCAGCTGCTCTAGCTGCGACGGAGGTGGCATTCATCCTGCAGTCAGGGCAAGGGAGGGGAGTTCATTTCACCATCGCACCGGACTCCCCCGCCACACCTCAGCACGAACCGCCACACCCATAACGATATCTACTGGGTGACTGGCTGTGGCGATGGTCGCAGCAACCGCAGGGATTCCACCGTGGTTGCAGTCTAGCGCAGAACCAGATAATTTCTGCCTTGAAGTTTCGTTGCATATGTGTGCTGTACCGGGTGCAAGGATATGCATGTTTGCGCCTTGGATTTTGCTAGTGCGTTTTGCGTGTCGGCCAGAGAGTAACGGGTTTGTATATAATATATAACTTGACAGAGACATATGGGGTCCTTACTTGCCCTAATTGCCAAAGTTTGAAAAACGGCACATTATCAGGCGTCTGCTTGATGTGGTCTCTACATATGCTCACAAGTCTGATACATCATGTCCAAACGAATGCTAATCATGTCGATGTTGTGGGATCGATTGGTCTGATCTGAGGGCGGTCTTTTCTGTTTTTTTTAGCAAGTTCTTTTCGCTTAGAAAGCATAATAGTTTAGTGTGGATTTTGTTTGGGTTTTGGCCCATTAGGTTAATTGAAGCCCAATTCTCTGTAGCTTCAATCCCCGTTGCCCGGCGTCCCATCCCAAACTCGCGACGCGACGTTCTCGAAATTTTCGATCTGCCTGCCGTTCGTGTTCGCGGGACGCGGCACCGGCGCCAGGCGGTGTCGCGGAGACGTCAAGAGCAGCAGAGACATGCCCTCTCCTCACCACTTTATCCAGACTCCAGAGACCAAAGATTGGCGTCAAGGCCTCGCCGTCGGAGCCCCTCGGCTCCGATGGCAACCGCGGTTGGCAGCAGGAGGCTCCATGGCCTTGCCACGCTCCCGTTCGCCATCCACGCACTCATCGCCGCCGCGGCCACCGTCCAGCACCTCCGGCAGATCCACGGCCACCTCCTCACCTCCGGCCGCATCGACTCCCTCGGCCCCGCCCTCCTGCGCCGCATCATTTCGCTGCCCTCACCGCACCTCCACCTCCCGCTCGCTCACCGGCTTCTCCTCTCCCTACCATCCCCGACGCTGGACCTCTTCAACCTCCTGCTGCCGCCGCTCGCCTCCTCGCCGGACCCGTCCGCCGCGGCCTGCCTCTTCGTCCGCCTCCGCCGCGGGGGCCTGCGCCCCGACGCGCACACGCTCCCGCACGTCCTCAAGGCCCTCGCGCGCCTCGCGCCGGGCTCCCTCCCGCTCGTCGCTGCCACCCACGTGGAGGCCATCAAGAGCGGCCTCGCGCGCGCCGTGGTGTACGTACCCAACGCCCTCGTGTCCGCCTACTCTGCCTGCGGCCACCTCGGGCGCGCCATGCAGGTGTTCGACGAAATGTCGGGCCGGACCGTGGTGTCGTGGAACACCGCACTCACCGCCTGCGCGGACAACGACCGCCACGAAAGATGCGCCGGGATGTTTGTGGAGATGGTAGAGGCTGGGTTCGAGCCTGACCAGACGACGTTCGTGGTTATGCTCTCGGCTGCTGCCGAGCTGGGCAACTTGGTGCTCGGCAAGTGGGCGCATGGGCAGGTCCTTAACAGGCGGCTGGACATGACGCTTCAGCTTGGCACAGCGGCGGTAAATATGTATGCCAAGTGCGGTGCAGTGATCTATGCGTCACGCTTGTTTGAGAGGATGACGGTGCGAAATGTCTGGACATGGAGTGCGATGATCGTGGGGTTTTCACAGAATGGAATGGCACGGGAGGCGCTGGAGCTGTTCAATAAGATGAGGGATGCATCTATCGCGCCCAACTATGTCACATTTCTCGGTCTGCTCTGTGCATGCAGCCATGCTGGGCTGGTTGATGAGGGCCGCCGATTCTTCCATGAGATGCAGCATGTCTATGGCATCAAACCGATGATGACACACTACAGTGCCATGGTGGATGTACTGGGACGCAATGGTCGCCTCCAGGAAGCTTATGACTTTGTTATGGATATGCCGGTCAAGCACGACCCGGTTGTCTGGAGGACATTGCTGAGCGCATGCCAGCTGCACAGCTCCAAGGACTGCATAGACATTGTTGACAAGGTTCAGAAGAAGCTGCTGGAGTTGGAGCCCCGACGAAGTGGGAATTATGTGATGGTCGCGAACATATACTCTGATATCGGGTCTTGGGATAAGGCGGCCATGGCGAGGAGGGTGATGAGGGAAGGGGGAATGAAGAAGATGGCGGGGGAGAGCTGTGTTGAGATTGGAGGGCAGATTCAGCGGTTCATCTCCGGGGATGATTCTTGCCCTGGATTTGACGGTGCTTGCAGGATTCTTCATGAGTTGAACATCAACATGAGACAATGGGAGCCTGTGGACAAAATTTTGTTTGCCGATGCTGACATTTGAGGACTGCATATGCCAACAGTTATTCAGGTTGGTGCCACATTTGGTTCTGGTTGATTTCGCTGTGTGAAGGTTGCACTTCTGTTTTTTCTCCGTGGTTAGTTCTGTTTTGGCATTAATATGTAGTTGATGTGGATATTCTGGAACTCTGTTTTGCCTTTCTTGGTGTCTTATCTTTCCCATCGTTATTCATTTTGTGCATTGGACATTCAAGGCATCAGTCCTACTTGATATTGACAATTGGTAAATGACAATTGCAGGCAGATTGGTCAAGCCTCAGTTTTGACAAAATAGATTCAATACTAATCTTATATGTTGGAAAGTATAACAGGCAATTTCTAGGACATATGGTAATTGTAATTTAACACATTTTGCCAGATATTTGTGGACAATTTAATAATTGTTCCGCCTGACAAAAAAATTACCTGTTGCTTTATTAAACATGAGCTATTTCAACATGCCAAGATATGAGTATACTCTTTCATCTAGATAGCAATATGCCAATATTGTATTTTGCAAGTAACCATGAGCCAAGCCCCCTTTTTTTGGGTAGAAGAGAATGCCAATTTGATGGTATGTTGGGACTTGTGAGCATAATTAAACAGCTAACCTAAAAATACCAAATATTTGGAATAAACCTAAATGCAAATTTCTTTTTAAGTTATTATATAGAACCTTGTCTTCAGTCATGGGCAATACTCCATGGGATAAATCTAATGATGTGACTGAATGCAAATATTTAATTACCAAGTATGTGATCTGCTGAATTTGAAGTAACCAGCATTAGTTTTGATATGTGAATCGCCTCCTACAAATTGAGCACAATTGTTCTTTCGTTCATCTAAAGGGTCTAAATTTCAAGTTGGTTCCTTTTGTCATGCTTCCTAGATTTGTTTTGGAAACTAAAATGTTTGAATTGTGTTCCTTATCCAATATGCATGTAGATCATGCTTTTTTTTTATGTGATTACACTTACGAGTGTTTTTTCTTTGCAGACACACTTCTAACATTATTTTTAGTTTGTGCTATGCAGTATGCCTATCTGGTTGTACAATGATCCCATTTATGTCATAAGGTGATTTATGCATGAACAGGAATTACGATCCCATTTTTCACAGATGACAGTTATCCTGAATTGCATTGAAAAATACATGTCTGCTGTCTGCAGCCTTATGAGCATGGGTACAGTGCACCTCCCTTAGCTTAAACTACCATTGATATAAGGTTAGGGGGTACTAATTTTAATTTCTGAAGTTGTGCTATTACATACTTTTTTATGTTTTCTTTTTCTGAAATATGTTTTATCTAACTTATCATTCTAGGATCCTTGGAGTGGCACAAAACCATACCATGAAGCTGAATATGATGATTATTCTGCCACGAATGCCAGCATGGCTGCCTTTTGCAACTGCTGCTGTTGTTGTGAGTAACCACAGAACATATGTACTTACATTTTTGCTACTTAAATTAACAAGGCTTTCTCTATATATTTAACAGCCTATATGTCATTTTGTGTTCAGTTAATGGTTCTCATATTGTTGAGACACGCTGGTTCAAACTAATGAAGATGGTGATGATACTTTTGCAATATTTTTAGCAAGCGAGATAACCATTGGTACTGTTGGTTTGCAATTGCAGCCTTTTCTATTTAGTGCTGCTGGTTTCCTGTTTCCATTCTACATTATGGCTTGGGCAATCAGTATCCTGCAGGCTGCAGTGCCGTAGACAGCAGGTCAGGTTATCATTTCTAATATAATATCCACATCTTTCTTTTCTTATGTCTTTAAGACACACTCCCCGTTCAAAAATGTATGTAGGTCGTTTGACTTTTTGGAGCCCAAGTTTGACCACTCTTCTTATTAAAAAAAAGTATGCAAAATAGCATTTTTTTTGTTATAATAAAAGAATTTTATGAATGACTTAAATTTGACTATGTATGCACATTTTTTTTTTGAAATAAAACGAGTGGTTAAACTTGAGGTTTAAGTTAAACGACCTACATTTTGGAACGAATACCTTGCAACTTATTCACCATGCTTCTTTAGTAGTTTGTGACTGTTTGATTGAGTTTGCTACCCATTGTCTTGACTACTTCTCATCAGTGGTATACTGGTATGGACATGGTTGACACGGACTTACGGTTGGCCGTGTGCACAACCCGTGCAACCGAATGTGTAGGAAAGTACCTGGCGAGAATTCAATTTATTAGTGTAAAATTTTTCACAATGTTATCAATCGTGCCTCCGCATTACCGTTACTTGGCCACTCGCAGTCGCAGCATCTAGTGTTCAAAGGCCTTGTGTAAATCCGTATCCCTAATATGTGTTTTGTCTAACTGTGTTCAGGAGGCTGCTGGCTCTAGCTGCAGCCGAGGTGGCATTCATCCTGCTGTCAGGGCAAGGGAGGGAGTGCAATTTACCAACGCAACGACTCTACCTTGATGTGGAGGTGGTTGACTGGTTGCAGCGATCGCAGATTGCTTGCACGGTTTCACGAGGATTTATGGTTTCTGTCAAGTGCAGGACCACATTAGGACGGGCTACAACTTGTGCAAATTACCGTAAACAAGATAACACTGGCAAAATAACTTGTCATGGCTAGCTCACACTGAGCCGTGACCTTGGAGCTCCTTTACAATACCACCTTTGACATCCCGAGCTGCGACTTAAATATAAAATGCGACTCTTTTCGTGGCACTAATCAACTGGTAGAACAAAAGGCATATTTCTAAATCTCAATTGACTAAGGGTAAGTATGCACCATGGTCCTGGTCCATATAAGAAAACATCACATAACAAAAAAAAAAATTGAAGTGCGCATATCAGCAAAACTGAAAAGCAAGCTTTGTGTGCCTACTGTGACTTGCCCTCCATAGTTATACATCTTGGAGGCGTGCAGCAACTCAGCCTGGAACCTGAACTTCACGATCTTGTGTTTTGAATTTCTTGAATAGATGCTTCCAAGATGTAGGTATGCAGTGTTATTCATGAAACACGAGCCCCCTTGACCTACAGACAGTAAGAGAGAACGGTTCAATTAGAACATTAAAGCAACACACAATGCATGTGACAGATACGAAGGTCGTACCAAGAAAAAAGTCCTACCAAGAACGATGGTTGCAAAAGGTGAACAGCTGATCTGCAAGCGTGAAGGGCCGCACAGAGGGCCGAATCCTCTTTCTGAAGTCGTGGATGATGGATGAAGTCGATAACAGCTCACATGTGCCGCTGACAGAGTACAAAACAACAGGGTAGAGGTCTTCACCGTAGAGTAAATGGCGTTGCTGCTGATGGAAGGCAGGTTGTTTTGCGACACGGCGAGGCATCGGTCGCGGCTGAGAAACAGAGCTTGGTCACTGAGGTGTAAGCTCCTGATGATGCCCAACCGTGTCAACCTCAAACAATGCAAACAGGCAAGGTTGATATCCCTCGACGGGGTTCTCAAAGTGAAAATGGCGGAGGACAAGCATCAGGCGCCCAGCTGATTCCACGAGGAAGAACGCGTGTGTCTGAGGAATGCCGAACGTGTTGGGGTTGCGGGCAACGCAAGGGTTCGGGCATTGAGGATAGATCTGTTGAACCTGCCTCTCCTTGCCGACGACGCCGTAGATGCGGCCATGGAAGGGGATGGCTGAGGCAAGCTCAATGCTGTGGTGCACGACGTACCAGCACGGGAAGCTAGGCTCGGCGACGACGACCACGGGCAAGTCGGGGAACCACGCGACGACGGCGATGGAGACGGGGGAGCTCTGGGACGCGCACACGGCGGCTCTTATCCAGGCGCGGGACTGCAGCTCCTTGACCATGTGGTTGAAGACGGCGGCGATGGGCGGGAGGTCGACGGCGACGCGGGTGAAGGGGTGGAGGACGCGGAGGGCGGTGGTGTCCTTGTTGATGAGGATGAGGAGGCCGTCCGTGAAGCCGACGATGCGGTGGCCCTGGAGCTCTGGCAGGGGGACGCGGAGGCGCCTGGCGGTGGCCGCGTGGAAGAAGGTCACCGAGCACGCGTCGGCCGGGCGGACGCCGTCGCCGTCGCAGAGCGCGACCCAGCCAAGCGGGCGGAGGCGAGGGTCCCGGAGGGTGGGGTCGCAAGGGCTGGGCGCCGACGAGCGCCACCGCGCGCACACACCGAGGAAGGAGATGTAGTCCAGCACGTCGATGCCCAGCAACCGTGCCGCGACGAGGTTCAGTAGCTCTGGGAGGAGCGAAGCTCAGTCCCCCTGCTCCTCCATCGCCTCCGTCGTCGCCGCCGACGCCGACGGAGATGATTAGCAGCTGGGGTTTCAGCTTTGTTGCTGATTGGGAGGCCAGCCGTCCAAATCGGGCCCAATTAAGGCCCAAATACAGTCTCCGCTCTCCCAGACGTGTGGGTCCACCTCAAACAAATACTCCGCGAGTATTGCCAATGTTTTCCTATAGGTCTCATTTTCGGGTTTTTTCTTTTTTAATAAATGAGTACATCTGTAGATTCTTGTATACACACACCGCTAGTATGTCCGCTACAAATACATACGTAACTCTTTTTTTTAGCCTATACGTAAATCTATTTCTGTATGCATATACGTAACCGCTAGTATGGCTTGCTATTGACGGACATGGCATCTACCTATAACGTTTATAAAATCCAAAATAAATTCAGAATATGAACATCATTATCAATTCAATTAGAGGACTCGAATCAAACTTTTTGCAAAATTCACTAACAAGGATTTTCTTCCCAAGACCTTTTTTTTCTTCCCAAAATGTAAGCAATGATAAAACGAAGGGAGGAGTGGTAACAAACTTTTTTAATTTGGTTGCCAGGTGTACTGATTTTAGGCATAGTGTACTACCAATTTTTTAGGCGGCCGGGTGAGCCTTACTTAGATGAAGAAAGAAGAAAGAAAAAGAATGCCATCAATCATGTACACAGCACCAAGTGAAATTCGTTGCATCGACATATTGCCTATTTATCAGTAAGTATGCTTGAACCAATGTCTGTCAAAATATTTTCCAACATAAACCAACTTTCTCCTCCACACACCTCGTAACTTCATAAGCCTTATATAGAGTACCATGAACAAAAAGCTGAACCGAGAGCAGCGTGATAGGACAGAAGGTGCCATTCTCACATTTGCAGTTTACAGGGAATTGGATGTGGGGATACGATTTTACAAGCTGCTTCATGTGTTTTTTACCACACTATGATTCACAAGTAAAACCTCAATCAAAATCTTGGGAGCACTAAATGTCATCCCCTTCGCGTGTCTGGCCAAAGGAACTGTAAGCCAAGTGATCACCTTTCTTCACCTTGCCACTCAGAATGCTCTGCAGGTCCTTATCATCATGCTGCAGCCTGCCAGTTACCTCCAGACACAATCCATTCTTGGCAAGTCGCTTACTCTGTTTTGCTCGGTCAGTTTTTGGCTTCACTGGACCTGTTTCGACGAACTGAGGTTGTTCTCTGATTGTGGGGTTGGGCTGTATGCGGTGACTCTGATCCCTCTCCTCAGGCGGCCTCATGATTGGGTGCTCCACTTCCAGTTCAGTCGTTCCATCCTTGTTCAAAATCACCTGCAGAAAACACTTACGAAATTTTGCCTACATCCAAATGTTCTGCTGCATACTCTCTCTCAAAAAAAAAAAAAGGTCTGCTGCAGCTTCTACAATTCAGCCGTGCCTCGGAGAGCAGGAATGCAAGAAAACAAGTACCTTACGTCCCACCAAATCAAATGTAACAGTCACTTTCCCCTTTAGGCTTTCAGCTGCCTCCTGAGCTTCCTCTTGCTGCTTCTGTAGGACTGACTTTTCCTGCAGTGTGAAAAATAGGTAACTAAGTTAGCATCCTTATGATAGCAGTGTCTGCCCCTTCGTATTATCCATGAGGTTATTACATGTTCCTAAAAATGCACATGATGTTTGATATAATAATTATTGATTTGTTACAGACAGGACCAATTCTGCGAAATTAATTTATAAACTTCCTAAAAGGACGACAAAAATAACAATCCTATAGTAAAAGTTAATTCACATATCGAGGTCAGATGCACATTGTGCTTATATCAAGCTCTCAGTATGAATATCCATTCCGGTTAAGCTTTAGCATGGACACAACATATGAAAAGTATCCAAATATGAATGTGTAGTGAATGAAATAGAACTATCAAGTACAATGAATTAAGTGTAGTTTACCTTTGAAGAGAGCCAACTGTTTCCTTCCATTTCAAAATAGTCACTTTGGTCGTCATAAACTTTAGTCCTTGCAGCAGCATTCCTGTCATAGTCAACAAGCCTCTTTGCATATGCTTCAGCTGCAGCTTCGGCTTCTGAAAGAGGTAGTCCAACATCACTTAAACCAGCATATGTACTACCTTCCTTCAAGACCAGTGCACCACAGAAACTACAGGGTCCCTCGCCCTCTTGTTCGCACACAATTTTGCCACATGATAAGCAGTTGCTAACAAGGCTATGCTGCCGTGATTGGCATGAACAAGGTTTCCCCTGCTTGAAGACAATGGAACCCTTTGCTGCTTCAGCGAGGGAAATGGCCTTTGCTCCTTTCTTTTTCGAACTTCTCTTGGAAGCAAGTTGGGGTTCTGCAGTTTCGGATTGACTCTTGGAGCCCTGACTAGAAGAAGATGCAGCATCTTTTTGTATGCGTGCTTGTTTCTTTGTTTGTGTAGTTGGTGGATCAGCAGATGGCTTAACATAAGGCTGAAGGTTAGATGACTGCATGCTTTCAGTTCCATTTGAGGATCCAATGTGACCCCTCCTCTGCAAGTACTCCTGAATAATGTGCTGAGAAGCTTCTGTTCCAATAAAATTCTGCACCATTGACAATAACAAAACAGAATAAACGTTTATGCCAATTAAGCTACAGTGGTTTCAACAATAGTGCATAATGTGGATATGATACTATGGTATGAAAACAAGTGGCGTGACTGCATGAAGCACGTATACAAAGGCAAATGAAGTAATGAAACTAGAAATGCACAATGCCCAACTGAGTTAAGTAATTTCAAGAGAAAACAAAAGAACAAAAAAATTTTGCTAAGGGCACACTAGTTCGATTAACATGGTCTCATGTGTATTCGGGCCGAGTGTGTAGTTCATAATTTCATCTTCGAGATAAACAGGTAGAGATACATAAAGTTAGAAAAATCCAAATCATTGCAATTTACAAGGCAGCAGTTTTGCAAGAAAGTAACACTTCATATCTAACACATAAGACCTTGATTTTGAGGGAATAATAAAAATGTTCCAATCAAACAAGAGACACATGATTATGCATCGACAAGAAAAAGCAATTTTAAAATCACAGTAAAAATAGTAATTTGCCATTGTAACAAGCCTTAAAGAAACCAGATGGTTTATAGTCGATAAAGATCCTGCAGATCCATTGAACAAACTTCACAGAGTAGCAAAACCATGATTAACACCTTGTTGTGCCAGACACTGACATCTTGTAAGAACATAGAGAATAAATTAATAATGTGCTGGTAAATCGCTAGACACCAACGGAACCAAGCATTAAAGTTACCGCGAACATGCAAACACACATAGAAGCAACAATATGTGACGACGCTTTCAATACTTGATCAGGTTATATAATGTCATCGATGAAATCATGAAACAATTCATCTAAGCACTTAAGCCAATAAGACCCAGTAGCATGAAGTTTCTTCTAAGCTAGTAGCCCAGACATTTCGATAATTCAGCATCCTCTCCTAGTCTCCCTGCAAAAGCAACTATTGGAGAGGGGCAGATAAAACATTTTTGTAGTGGGATATGAGCAAATCTGCTGGAGATCCTCTAACCCACAGAAACCCAAACCCCAACAACAGAGCAATTTGGTAGCGGCGCACAGAGCACAACAATATTCACCGCCATCAAGTCGCGCAAACCCTATTCCGATAGTAACACACTGGGCCGGTGATCAGACCAAGCTGCAGCGGCAGGCGCGAGTGCACAAGATGAGCTCCGCTCGGAATATAATGAGCCACAGCAGAGTAGAAACCCAATATACGTGTCGTTCTAAGGGATGGGTTAGGCACTGGCGCGCACGAACCTCGAGGTAACTGGCGGCATCGGGGGGAGATGCGAGCTCGCAGAAGGAGACGAGGCCCGATATGAGGTCAGCATCGAGATCCAGCTCGCTCCCCTTACGCTCCCGAAGATCCCGCAGGGCGCCTTTGAGCCACTCGCCGGACGTGCTCGCCGATATCGCCGCCGCCGCCGTCAACACAAGCGCCGGGGCGAGAAGAAGGGTTTCGCGATTCGGACCCTCGATCTATGTATATTTCTCTAATGCTCCTACCTTTACATCATTTGTATTCTGAGCACCTTGGACTTATGTAATTTTCAAAATACCCCTTCATCTTATCCCCGCGACGCGGCGATACTTCACCGTCGGTACGCAGCTCCTCCAAATCCCCAAGCATCACCGGTGAGCAGAGAGCAGAAAGTCATGTTTCCGATGGCGTGCTCCTCGTCGTTGCCGCCGCCACTCTCTCTTATCATCCTCCCGTGTAGACCCGTCCTCCTCTCGAGGCACAGGAAGCTATTTCCCTGGGCAAAATCTGGCCGCATAGCAGTCGCAGGAGTGGAGCAGCGGTTGCTGCGGTGGCCGGAGAACGGCCGGAGGAGGGGCGGAGGCTTCCCTTGCTTCTCCTACAATGCCAACAACAAGAACCCGATTCCTTCGGATAAGGTGATGCTCAGCCGTGTCGATTCTTGATAACCTCCTGAACTGAACACAAAAGTTCAGCTCTGCAGTTCCATTTGCAGTGGGGCCATTCCTTGTTTTCATGATGTGTTTTTCTTTTTTCGTGACTGGTGTGGATCTTGTGACATTGTATTGGACCTAAGCAGAGTTTGGACGAGTGGCCAATCCTTCGCCGGTGGGACGTGCCATGGGAGTGGCAAACCGTTGTGCTCACCATGGTAGGCTGTGGAATAAGGTAAGCCATAAACTTTATGCGCCGGATAGTTCTTTTTTTGTTGTCGCTTACCGCGAGGTTAACATGTTTGATTGTACTGTATGAGTCCATAATAAAGCATTCTGAGTGTTCTTCAGACAGCTTTGTTTTGACAGGATTAGTTGAGCAATCGGCTTTGCAATACTTGGGGTTTAAAGCTCTGGAGGCGACTATAGATGAGAAGGCAGAAATATTGTTTCTTGGGCAACTGTATGATACAATTTTCTAAACTTATGTGCACAACTCCTTCCAGTTGTCTTGCTTATATAAACTGGCTATCTTCCACCAAACAAGAACAACACGAATTGCTATAAGATTTACATTTTCCTTTTGCATTGTGCAGTAGCGTGACAATAGTTGTGCTTGGCGTCATATTTGGCATCACCAATACTTTTCGACCATTCCAAGATGATGTATTTCGTTACGGTCAGGACCCAGTCTTTTTACCTTGGTTACTCAATAAATTTCTTATTATGCAAGTACAAAAGCATTTTTCTAATGAAAGCAATTTGTTCAAGTGAAAAGTGTTGTGTGATATTTTTATGGAATGGAACACAGAAACACCACCTCGTCCTGTCACATCTGTCCTCAGGACAATATGGTCACAAAAAATTCACTTAAGTGAGTGATATAAATGATGATAACAGTATAGGTTTATCCTCTTTTCCAGGGTGCCACTTCTCAAAGTTAATTTGTGATGAATGTTTCTTCTGTTACATTTCTTTATCAAAGAAAATCGATATATTTATCCAGGAATGTTGTAAACTTTCAGATATTAAAGAACCATTCAAGCTGCAGGATGGATGGCTTTTGTGGGCTGGGGTTGGCCTCTTTGGAGCAATAATTTCTATTGGTTTAGCTGGAGCTGCTATGACCTATCTGAATGGTGAAACTCCAGAAAGAGAGGTCAGACAAATATTTTTAGCAACTAGACCTTTCCTATGCACTTCTGAACTTCTCACCTTAGCCCCATCAGTTCTTAATTCAGTATAATCAGCAAAAAGATATGTGCTATATCATGCATTTTCTTTGCATATATTTTGACTGCTTAGTACATGTCGAGCGATAACCTATGCCAAGTTCTTCTGTAATTTGTTAAATACTTACAATAATGTTTCCTTTTCATTGGCTCAGACCGACTCATTAGTTCTTTTGTTGCCTCTGATTGGCTCATCCAATACCAGGTATCATCTATCTCGCTTTCGTGTTTTACAGTTTTAGTGGGTTCCTGCCTCTTACCAGGCAACCTAAAATTGATTTTATTTCCAACTTTCTGTTGTGTTGCTAGCACTGCCTTTTTGGTGGGAATTACTGGAGTTCTAGCACCACTTCTTGAGGAGACAGTGTTTCGAGGATTTCTTATGGTGTCCTTGACTAAGTGGTAAAAATCTAAATCTTGTTTTCTCTCTGACCTAGAAATTTCTTTTTCCTTCTTGCGTGCAGAAATTTGGTGCACTACAACTCACAGTTTCATGCTTTCTCTTGGTACAGGTTTCCTACACCAGTTTGTGTACTTGTCAGTGCTGCTGCATTTGCCCTTGCTCATTTGACTCCTGGACAATTTCCACAGCTGTTTATACTTGGTAATTCTCTGTTCACATTTTACTAAAATTGAAAACCATATGAATAGCAAACATGTTAGTTGGTAACGAATTTGGCCATATCCTGCATTTGGCTTGTTACTTCATTGTTGCCATTTTGCGAACATCATATTTGTGTCTTTATCTTTGAAAGGAAAAAAATGGTTGAAATTGGCTTTGAAGATATGGCAGCCACAGCTGCAAACTGTGAGAAAAAAAAAAACACTACATGCAGAAACGGTGCGCAAGGCCTAGATATGATAGCAGGCATTACTAATCTTTTGGTATAAGCTTTGGTATGCCGTCATTTGTGTGGCATGTCATATTTATGGCCATTTTCTGGAGGGAGTTAAGAACTTGTTGCACAGATATCTGAGATTTGACAGACGTAGCTGAAGATTGTGGCCCAACACGCAACTGTCAGGCACAATATGGAACACCTAAGGCCCTGTTTGGGCATTGTAGTTTTCACAAACTATGGTATTTGGAAATCGTAGTTTTTTTAGTTGCAAGAAATAATACCACAGTTTAGCAATACTATAACGTGTGTGGCACTCACATTGTGTTGGTACTGTATGAGAAGAACAGAGCAGTCCGTTGAGCTTAGTTTTTAAAAAAAGAGGGTGCAAGCTCATGTTTTAAAACTCCAAAAATACCATGGTTTTAAGCATACTACGGTTTACAAAACAGCGGTTGTTATTGCAGCCAAACACTTCAAAGTTTTTAATACTATGGTATATTTTAAAACTGTGGTATTATCTCAAAACTCCAAAATGGGCCTAAATGAGTTTAAGATCCCATGACTGCAACTAGGCCTTTATGGTCGGCAAGGCATACAGGCGCAGTTGCCCTGCTAGATAGTGGGACCATTGGGCCCAGTAGTCACAAGTGCTAGGTTAATTTAGTTCAAGTTGTAAATAGATTGGATTGTATCTATAAAGAAAGAAACAATCTATGAGTTATAGACATTTAGTCAAGAGTCCCTTAGAGAGCAAGTAAACTCCTCAATATGGGAGATTTGTAATTAGTGAATTAAGAATAGTTTAGAATACTTTGACGCTGCCTCCTTGCACCGTTCATCGAGGTACTGTTCCGCAGACACTCCCCCTCCCCCAACTTGCACTGTGAGACAAGCAAAATCATAACTATTGACATGCACAATCAATTGTTAAATACTGGAATTGCTAAATTGTTTGTATAATCTTGTTGCCTTTTGGCTCACCGTTGTTATTTAGTAACGTTTCATTTATGCAGGTGTTGCACTGGGGCTTTCATATGCTCAAACCCGCAATCTTCTAACTCCCATCACAATACACGCATTTTGGAACTCAGGAGTAATATTGCTGCTAACATTTCTTCAGGTACGTCTGTTCATCTGGATCAGGCTACAAGTAGGTAAACACTTACTTGGTGAACATTCTGAGGATCATAAGTTGGATATCGCTTATACAATTTCACAAGAGTAGGAATAGCCATGCTTCTGTTTTTGCTTTAGGAATGCTCTGGTACATATCATGTACTGTAAGAAGCATGTACTCCGTAATTGACAGTGATTTTTCTACTGCATCAGCTGCAAGGTTATGATATCAAGGAGCTGTTGGGGGCATCGTGACGATTTGGACAAACCAGCCTGGTTTTGTACATAAGGAGCTCTGTTGGGCGTGTGCTCTGGCTCATCTGATGTCAGCAAAACCACGTGGAAAGAAATAGAAGAAATAAGTATCGGTCTGCAAGTTAGCTGTTCAGTAATAGGTTGTTGTGTTTCCAAAATTGAACGAGACATCAGTACATCACTACTCTGTAAAGCTGTCCATATAGTAAGCATGGCAGGGCAGAGGACCTTAATGGCTTAATGCCCAGCTGCAGAGGCACCTATAAAAAACAATATGCATGAAGGGCAAACGGATTTAAACCCTTGTTCATTCTTTTTTTAATAGCAATCCTTGTTCATTTGTGAGTTTTCCTTAGCACAGCATATATCATCAGAAAGATCAAATGATCAATACATATGAATATGAAATTCATCCAGTTGCATATTTGAAATGTTACTAAATAAAGAGTACGAGTCTTCTGATCAAGGTCTTTACTTCCGATAGAGGCTCACACGGAGCAAGATGAGAAGCTCGTCATAAAGACACGACTCATCACACCATCTATTCCATTCACCCTGATGCCTTGTCCACAATAAAATTTCTCCACTAAGAAAACGGTGGCCGTCGTGGCTCCACATCAAGCCGTAGGATCGTCAACTTGCCAGTGAGTCACCTTGATGCTTTTTTACTCTTTCTTCCTGGGAACTTCTATGCGAATGGAGGGAACCGCGAACACGACATGAAGATCCGCTGATTATTCTCTTCTTGACACATGATTAATCTGCAGTCCAGTTTGTTGTCCTATCTAGTAACTACGTTCAAGGAACAACTAAAGCTAAAATAATGGCTCCAATCATATTATCTGGATCTTAGGTGTTGCTTTCTGATCAGCCTATTTCCATCCTGTAATGGTCATGACAACAAGATGCAAGTAGGATCTGGAATGACTATTGAATTGCGTGATGCAAGGTCGGTTGGCATAAATGGAACCTGCTCCATGTCCGACCTCCGACGGACCAGATGGTACCCGTTCAGATGGTTCGCTCTACTTTGTATGTACTATGTAGGTTTTATTTGCTGGCGCAGCAAAATTATTTCCAGCTAAAGAAAAAGTTTTACACATGTTTTTGAATATATGTATCAGAGATATTATAAAGCTCACTACACAAATGAGATATGGAAGCCGAAAATTTCATCAGATGAAACGGAGAAACTTATGTCCACAATAGAAAGTAAACCAACTTAAGTTACTGTTGAAAGACATTCACAGATAAATTTAGCACTAAACAAGGTTTAAAAATGTGCTCTTATGAGAACTAAAGTCTATAGCTAGCAATAAACCAGAACATCCAAACAAAAAAACTGAGATTGATTCTATCGCAATCTTACCAAACTAAAGGTGAAAGAAATTTGATGGAATGACATGTCTCAAGTGCACTTTTGCTCGCCATTGAGACCTCGATAAACTGGTTTAAAATAAGAAGGTACCGTGACTCCGTGAGATTGGTGAGAACAGGTTGCAGTAAGTAGTACGGCTGCAGTTGATAAAATATCGAAGATAACTACACTGCTAAGCCGTAACTACACTGCTAAGCCGTCAACCGTGACTCCGTCCAAATTGTAGGTCGTTTAACTTTTTTTTTACCTCAATGTTGACCGCTTGTGTAATTCAAAAAAATTGTGTACACATAGTTAGTTTAAATCATTCTTCAAGAACTATGATTAATAAAGGAAGCCATAACAAAAAAATGAATTTTGCACAATTTTTTGAAAAAGCCGAGTAGTCAAACTTGGGAAAGTCAAACAACCTACAATTTAGAACGGAGGAAGTAGTTAACAAAGTATTGGTTATGAACATATTTATCCATTGGGAACTAAAGTTCTCATAATTAATTTTGGTTTTCTAACAGTGCATCTGACTTTTGAGCTAAGTTATTGCCAGTTGAAGACAAAATTTCGAGACAGAAATTCATAAGTACAATTGTCATATGCTGTCACATCAAAATTGCTCCAATCAAATAAGTTGCCAAGAAAAAATATCTATCACAGAACTGAAGTTTCCATAGTGAGAACTAAATTGAACAAGTGGGAATATAGCCCAGGAGCAGAGCAGTGGTGCAAAGTAAAATAATCTTTATGCTAATATGTTTACTAATCCAAATTGGCACTGCTTTTGCTGAAAAAGTGAACCTACTAAGATAAATTTAAAGATTTTTGGGGCAGTGATATTAGTTTGGGATGCAAGTTCTGATTTATGGGTCAACTAAAAACTCATCTAATCACAAACCAGATTTTAAAGCATGAAAAATGGAATGATGGTTCTTAGAAATTATAAGGGGTGAAGACTACGGATACCGATTGGGCACTCCTTTGTGTCCCACTTTCCATAATATTGGTAAATCATACAATGTATTTGGAAGTTTCCACTGCCCTGCTTCCATTTCAATAAGTTGTTCAGGTTGTATAGAATTTATTTGTCAGCACAATTACTGTGGTAGTAGATTTTTTTTATGGATGTTGGCGTCCTAGATGCCTACAGTAGATCGTAATCTTGTGTGTGAATTGAAAGGGACTGATGGTCCTGGTCCCTGTATGCTTGCTAGGATTGTTTTCATTGATATACTAATCCCTTATTAAAAAAATCAAGAGGCATGGAATATAGGAGTTCTTTAATGCAAGGAAGTCTCCATACTCAGGAACCTTGTTTAGTCGTGTTTTAGCTGCGATGATTTTTTTTTTTTTTGTAAAGCATATGTTCACCTCCCCTTTCCTAACGTTTATGACCCTGAACACAGACGTGTCATAAGATGCCTTTGGAGCATTCATCTAATTAAAATGCAGTTCACCACCTAGATCCCAGTTATAAAAGCACCTGCTCACTCCCATCTCCAATTAAGCTACTGTGCCTTCTCTTTCTCCTTCCTATCTTCTAAAATTCAGGTTCTCCGAGCAGTCACCGCCTCTTATTTGAGAGAGCTTTGGGCCGGGCATTTTTCTTCACCTGACAAACTTAAGTCCTAAAACCATTATTCACTATTTCCGCAGGAGTAAAAGAGTGGGTAACCATATCACCAGTCCAAGTTATGGATGAGAGAGCTGATATGCACAAGTCAGATGAGGTCCTTCTTCCTGGTTTTCGGTTCCATCCTACAGATGAAGAGCTTGTCGGCTTTTATCTCAAGAGGAAGATTCAGCAAAAACCTCTGTCCATAGAGCTCATCAGGCAGTTGGACATCTACAAGTATGATCCATGGGATCTCCCAAGTAAGCCACTTCTTTCTCTGTGCCTACTGTTAGTAAATGGAACAACTCCGGTTTTGTCAAGAAATGTCCCTAAACGACAGAATGACTACAAATACAAATTTATATTTCTGCATCGATATAGAACTGGTGCGATATAGTCTCTATGTACTAGCACACATATGCAGTGTCCCACATATACGATGCACTAGGAGCTAAAGACCATTCCTCACCTCCAGCTATTATATCAAGTTATCAACCAAAGTATGCATAGAAGTAAATAGCCGAAGGCACAACCCACAGCACCACAGCTTCATGATCCACAAGTTAGGACTATTTGCACAGTTTCTTTGGATATAATATAGGTACCGCCAACACTTCAAGAAACAACAGCATGAACATACATCTTTCAGTTTTTACAATTATCATATATGCAAGTAACCTAACAACTATATCAGCAGAATAATAATGTCGTTTTTTTAACCATAGAGCTTGAGTTCTGAAACAAGTCTGGACAAAATTTTAGTCGCCAATCTTTGGTTCAATAAAATCAAATCCACTTGGATGACATCTACAACACCATCACATCGAAAAGGAAATCAAATATTGTGAGAATGCAAGTGAAAGGCTTCTGAAAAGGAAATCAAATCCACTTGAATGCATGTTGACAACTATACAAAAAATAGTAAAAGTGAGAACATAGTAGTACAAGACACCGTTTCATTACACTAGTAAGTTAATGTATCAAACTGTTCATCTTCAAACCAATAGTACCTTCCTGTCAGAATACTATGGTTGCCCTCTTGATATCTTACATCCCGCCTAGTTTTTTTCACCTTTACCTTTTGCAATCTTATTCTTCTTGAATTGCTCTTGCACAGAACTTGCAAGCACTGGGGAAAAAGAATGGTACTTTTACTGCCCAAGGGACCGGAAGTATCGGAACAGTGCTAGACCAAATAGAGTCACAGGAGCTGGATTCTGGAAAGCAACAGGAACAGATAGGCCAATTTATTCTTCTGAAGGAACCAAGTGCATAGGCCTGAAGAAGTCTCTCGTCTTCTATAAAGGGAGAGCAGCAAAAGGGATCAAGACGGATTGGATGATGCATGAGTACAGAATGCCTTCACTCAGTGACCCCTCACGTCCTAAAACACCAAAAGACAAACATATTCCAGCCAATGTAAGCATTTTACTCTGAGCATTCAGTTACACCACAGGAGTTAGATTGTTCTTATAGTTTCCTTGTCAAACAGGATGCATGGGCTATTTGCAGGATATTTAAAAAGCCTAGCTCTGTGGCACAAAGAGTGTTATCTCACTCCTGGGGTCCTCAATCAATTGCAACTACAGAGCCCGAGATGCTATCTGCTTTGCAATCGATACAGGGTTCCCATTTTTCTTTGGAAAGCTTGCCTTGCTCAGCAAATCATTTCAACAACCAACATTGTTTGCAGGGGCTGCAGCATCAGAAGCTCAACAGTTCACAAGATGACTCTTCATGTAAAGTCATTAACTTCAACCGCAGTCCATCTTTACCACAACTGTCAGAGAAAGAAATCCATCCGATCATCTTGCCATTTGAAACAAAATCACTGCAGAAATCATCAGTTGCCACATCAGTGCTTCTAAGCATGGCCCCTGGAATAGTCAATAGCATAAATGAAGCTTTGTCAAACACAGAGATGGAACAGCTTGAACCATCCCATGGGTACAAGGATGACTGGGGTATAGACACAGATGGAGGTATTGGAAACGAATATGATAACTCATATACAAGAAAACCTGGTAATGAATACAGTTCACGCACTGAGTGTGGAATTCCACAAAAAACAAAATTCCCATTTGATTTAGGGGTGAATACACCAGATGATTGGACCAGCAGCATGTCCTGTGATTCTCTCCCTTGCCCCCCACCTCCAACAGAAATGTCAAATAGCAGCTCAACTGAAAGATATTATGCATAGTTAGATACATAATGCTGAGATCTTCATATGTAAGCAAAAAACCAGCCACTGTACATTTTCACTTGGATTTATAACTTTATATATTGTGAATTATATCCGTCTTAACAGAAAAACTTCAGTTTATATGTCTAGTTCTTCCGTACAATGGATACCCTACAATTTGATGAGATTAGGTGTAAGGCCTTTATGCCAAGTATGCAAATTCAATCATATAAGTGGAAGCTATTTCCATGTATGCCAATGCAATCCTAACTGCTTCCATGGTGAGCTTACAAATTATAGCTGCCCAAGAGGCCAAGACTCTTATTTCACAAAAAAAATTCACAGGAATCATCCATGCTGCTTCTTTTGGAGTACAGCTTTACAGGTGAACTTCTTACAGATAGATCATCCAAGTCATCCTATGTATCCTTGGTCCCTTAAACCAAACATTTCAGCAATACATTCACTAAATAGAAAGAAGACCATAGAAGTTCCTAGTAAATCTTTCAGAGATAGTAGCTTTCGAGTAAATGTACTACAAAAAGTTTCGAGCACATCCTATGACATCTTAGGTCCCTCAAACCAAACATCTCTGTAAACATTCACTAATTAGAAAGCATATCTATTTAAAAAAAACTTTCAGAGATAGAAAGTTGAGTACATACTCTGCAAAAATGTTCTGTCAAGTTCTATAGCCGATTTGTGCCAAGGCACATGTTTCTGAGCTCTGTGCAGCATTCACTTTTTTTTTTTCTACATGTCTCTTATTTTTACAACATACTCCATCCAGGTTCTTTCTTCACATCCTTGACTGATTTTCTTAATTCTAATACTCCTTCCCAGTCTCCAGAATTTGCTAGGATGTTTGAAAGAGTAGCGAAGCACCCTGAATCATAATTTTCTTCACGGATCTTATTTTCTACAAAACGTCCAAGTACAGCATCATCATGAACTCTGCAAGCAGCAAGCAGTGTGCTCCATACCATCGAGTCAGGCTTTACAGGCATACTCTCAATAAAACTTTTTGCCTCTGCAAGCCTCCCAGATCGACCAAGTAAATCAACCATACAGCAGTAGTGGTGCAAAACTGGCTCAACCCCATACACAGTTCTCATTGAATTAAAATGTTTGAAGCCTTCTTCAATCAAACCATTACGGCCACAGGCAGATAAAACACTCACAAGTATGACAGGGTCTGGTTTTACTCCACATCTGATCATCAAATCGAACATCGCCAAAGCATCCTGACTGCTTCCATGCTGAGCATATCCATCAATTATAGCTGTCCAAGTAACTAAATCGGGGGCACTTATATCATCAAAAACTTTGCGGGAGTCATCAAGGTTGCCACTTTTGGAGTATAGCTTCACAAGTGAACTGCTAACAGACAGATCAGATAGTATGCCTAGTTTAGCTGCATACTCATGTAATAGTTTACCAGAGAATGGTCTTGCCATGTCTGCACAGATGCTAATGATTGATGAGCATACAAATCTATCTATCTGAAAACCAGTTGTCAACATAAACTGAAACAATGAGATGGCCTCCTCATTATAACCATTTGTGGCGTATCCAGATACCATTGAAGATAACACAACCTGATCTCTGCATTGAGTTGCATAAACAATTCTTTGAGCTGCATGTATATCTTGACATTTGGAATACATGGAAACAAGGCAATCGTTAATGGATGTGGTTGTTCCATGGATACGGAGGACATGTGCATGAACCTCCTTCCCTTTGAGCAAAAACTCTGGTGTACTACAGGCTGAAAGAATGGGACGTAACGACATGTTATCTGGTGTAAAACCATCGACAATCATATTCCTGAACACCTGGAATGCCTCAACTGGATGACCATGTATTGCAAAACCAGCAACCATTGATGTCCATGACACTTGATCCCATTCCTGCATCTCTTCAAAAACCTTGTAGCTATCCTTCAAATTATTACATCTGGAGTACATGGTGGAGAGTGCACTTCCCACAATAACAGCCTGAACAAGACCGTCTTTTATGACCAATGAATGCAGCTGTTTGCCAAGCTTACTTGAGTCAACAAAAGTGAAAAGTGAAACATAGCATTTGTCATTCGGTCTCAGACCCTGACATAGCATCCTCCTTAACAGAAGAATTGATCTTTGTAGACTATGGCAGCTAACCCCGGATATGAAAGCCGACCAAATGCTTCTGTTGCTAACTGTGCCAACTTCTTGAAATACCTTCTCACACAGCTGAATAGCCCCAACATTTGCATATGTGGTGATCAATGCCTCCTTGGCAACATGATCCAAGTAAAGCTCAGTCTTCATAATCATGCCATGCACCTGGTTAGCCTCCTTTACCATGGACATCTGAGAACAGGCGAGCAATATGCTCGTAGCGGTGTATTTGTTAATTGCCACGCCGCTCCGCACCATTTCCCTGAGCAGTAGCATGGCACTTGTTGGGTCCTCCTTCTGCACAAAGCCAGCGATCACAGTCGTCCATGAAACCACATTCTGGATTGGCATCCTCCAGAACTCATTCATGGCAGTGCCCATCTCGCCACATTTCACATACATGTTAACGATGGATGTCCCAACAAAGACATCATACTCAGGATCACGCCGGTGCACCATGCCATGCACCGCCCTCCCAACCCCCAACTCTGCATCCCCAGCGCACGCGCTGAGCGCCGCGGAATACGTGAACGAGTTGGGCTCGCAAGAGGAATCCCTCACCATGTCACAGAACATCTGGACGCCGAGAGCGGGCTCACCGTTGCGCACCGCCCCGGAGATGGCTGCGTTCCAGCAGACCGCGCTGCCGCGGTCCCCGTCCTCGAACGCCCGCAGCGCGTCCTCCAGGCGGCCGTGCTTAGCGAGAAGGTCGACCGCGGCGCTGCAGACGAAGGGGTCCCGCGAGAGCCCGTCCTTCCAGGCGGCGCAGTAGAGCTGCTCGGCGAAGGCGAGCGGTGCGGAGGAGCCGGCGCAGGCGGCGAGGGAGCTCCCGTAGGAGAACCGGTAAGGGCCTGTGGCCGCCGCCGCCCTCGCGCGCACGAATGCCGCGAGCGCGGAGGGGAGGTGCGCGAGGCGGTCCGCGGCGCCGCGGCGCGGCATTCCGTCGAGCGGGTGGTGGGCGCGCGCGGCGGGGGCGGAGGACGCCCCAAGAGCGCGCGCGGGGGCGAGACGGGCCGAGGCGGGGAGACGGGGGCGCGGTGTGGGCATTGTGTTGCGTTGTGGCAGCGGATCCGGGAGACGGGGAGTCGGGGAGACCTGATGGGACTGAGGGAATCTGGGAGAGAGGTTGCTATGAGCGCGCGCCATCGCCATGGCGCAGCTTATAGATGTACAAATCGGCGCCCGGCCCGGCACGGCCCTACCTTCCATCGGGCCGGACCGGGCTGGCCTGTGGGCTGAGGCGACGGCCCAAACCTAGGCTTGTGGGCTGTTTCTAGGCCGGCCAGCCCGGCAGGGGCTGGCCCATAGCCCATGAATAGAAGAAAAAATCAAGTTTTGGTGTTCAACATTCTAAATTCATAGTTTCAACATTTCTTGATTTCTACTTCAACATCTTATATGTGCAGCTTCAGCATTTTGAGTCTCAAATGTTGGACATGTTCAAATATGATGTTAGATATTTCATCCACGTTGTTGGGTTAGCATAAGCAGAATATTGAAGATAGATAAGAGCCCCGAATGGAGGAGGCATCTGGCCGTCGTCTTTCCAACGGGCCGGGTTGGCCTGCAGGCCGAGGTGACAGCCCAGGCCCGGCACCAGGTAATGGGCCGGGCTAGCCCGAGCCCATAAAAAACCGGGTCGGGCTAGGTTTGGACCAGGCCAAAAATCCGGACTTCTAGGCGAGCCAATGAGGCGGGGCCCAAATGTACACCTATAGCGCAGCTTCTC
Organism: Digitaria exilis; assembly: GCA_015342445.1. Lineage (NCBI taxonomy): Eukaryota > Viridiplantae > Streptophyta > Magnoliopsida > Poales > Poaceae > Digitaria > Digitaria exilis. The sequence continues at coordinate 265,819 of JACEFO010001897.1, forward strand.
CTTTCAAAACGGCGAAGGATCGGAAATTCTGAATAGACCTTGGACTTTGTGAGATTCGGATATCTTGCTTTGAACATTCGATCCAAGAGATCAAATTTGTTGGAATAGAGGTATTAGTAACCCCTGCGAAAATGATTGGTTTTGTAGATCGATAGGTCGTACACGATGGTTTGTTTTGTGTTGATGGAAACAAAATGGCACTGCTACAATTAACATGGTCAAGTACAGGGTTCACAAATCCGCGGTAACCGGTCCGGTTACCTCGATCCAAGAGATCAAATTTGTTGGAATAGAGGTATTAGTAACCCCTGCGAAAATGATTGGTTTTGTAGATCGATAGGTCGTACACGATGGTTTGTTTTGTGTTGATGGAAACAAAATGGCACTGCTACAATTAACATGGTCAAGTACAGGGTTCACAAATCCGCGGTAACCTACAATTAACATGGTCAAGTACAGGGTTCACAAATCCGCGGTAACCGGTCCGGTTACCGCGGTAACCGGTCGAACCGCCCCGGACCGGTAGCGGTTCGGGGCGGTTTCAAACCGGTTGAATTCAAAAATTTTAAATTTGAATTTAAAAATTTGAAAAATCGGATAAAAATTCTTAAAAATACTTCATGGTGTGCTGGATCTATTGGTGTCAAAATTTCTCAAATATTTGGTCATTTGCTATTTTTTCGCGAAATACAAGTTAAATAAAAAAAGAAAAAGAAAAAAACAGCTCAGCCCAACTCGGCCCAACTCGCCTAAACCCTAATAACCACCCCCCCTCGCCCCCCTCACCCCCCAGAACACCCCCTTACTCCTCCCCCCCGCGCAGCGCAGCTTCGGAGCGGGCGAAAAATCGCCTCCAGCGCGCAACCGCCGCGCGAGCCCGGCTACCGCTCCGGTACGAGCGGTTACCGCTCGGTTTGAGCGGTTGGCCGCTCCAGTTCGCGGCTCGGAGGTTACCGGCTCCCGACGCCGGCTAACCGCTCCAGTTTCTCCGGTAACCGTCCGGTAGCGGCGGTTAGCCGCCCGACCGCGGGTGAGGTATGGATTTGATGCGGGTTTCAATGATTTAGGCTATTGTGATCTATGAAATTATGAAATGGATGTAGTGATGGAGATATTTAGGTATATTTTGATTGCATCCAAGTGATTTTAGAATGTATGAAGTGGATCTAGTGATTTGTAGCCATGTATGTACATTTTGATGTAGGGTATTGTGATTTTGGAAATAAGGAAATGGATGTAGGATTTAAGTATTGTGATATAGCTATGTGTTGTCAAGTTGATATTGATATGTTTATGTTTGTTCCATGTTTGCAGATACGCAATGTCTGGCAGAGATAGAGATGTTGTATGGGAACACGGTGAAAATCTTTACCCCGGTTGGAGATGCAACTATTGTCATAAGTCCAAGGGAGGCGGTGGTGCCACTAGATTGAAACAACATTTGGCAGGGCGCGGGACGGAGGTCGTCCATTGTGATAAGGTTTCAAAGGAGGTGCGTGAGTACTTTCAGCGTGAGCTTGAAAGGGCAAAGAAGCTAACTGCTCAACGTGCTCAAGAGAAGTTGAGAAAGGAGAAGGCTGCAGCGGAAAGTAACTATCCTGGTGGAGGTGAAGCGTATGATGAGGAGGCTGAGCTGCAGCGTGCCCTGAACCAATCAAGAGCGGAAGAGGAGTTCCGTCGCGGGGTGCAACAGAGAGGAGGTGCGTACGAGCATGGAGGGGGTAGTGGTACGAGGGGAGAGGGTACGTTGCAGAGGATGCTTCGAAGGGCAACTTCAGCGAGGCAGACTCCTGGTGTGACGGACTACAACTTAGGTTCGGCGCGTGGATCGACGCAGCCAAGGATTGACACAGGCTCATGGACGCAGAAGGGTAAGAATGCAAAGGAAGCTATTGGGAGAGCTTGGTCCAAGTTTTTCCATACTGCGGGAGTTCCTGGAAGACAAGCTGACAGTCCATACTTTGTCAGTGCGGTCAGAGAGACACAGAAGTGGGGTATGTTTTCTTTGCAGCCGAAATAATAGCTACGCAACTACATGTTTAGATCTAATCTCATGAGTGCCATATGTTTTGCAGGTGAAGGTATCGCGTCACCTACTGGACGGGATATTGATGGCAAGTACCTGGATCAAAACGAGCGAGACTTGCAGGTTCAGTACGCAAAGTTTCAGGCAGAGTGGCCTATGTTCGGCGTCACGTTGATGTGTGATTCGTGGACTGGGCCGACGAAGATGAGTGTCATTAACTTTTTGATATATTGCAATGGGGTCATGTGGTTCCACAAGTCTATTGATGCGACTGGAAGATCTCAAGATTCTGCATATTTGTGGAAGGTAACCCCGTACCTAGTTCATTTCGATCCGAATATAATTTGAATGTTGCTAAAGAATATGTGTATTACCAGGAAATTCTGAAGGTGGTGGACGAAATTGGACCAGAGCATGTCGTTCATGTGATCACAGACAACGGCTCCAACTACAAGAAAGCCTGCAAGGGGATTCGAGAAACATACGAACACATTACCTGGACACCTTGTCTAGCACACCCTGTCAGCTTGATGTTAAAGGATATCGGTGAAAGGTACGAACATCAAGATTTGATCGATCAATGCAAGAAAATATCAACGTGGTTACACAATCATGGTCAGTTGAATGCAATGATGAGGCAGGCGATTGGTGGTGAGTTGGTGAAGTGGTGTGCAACTCGCTTTGGGACCAACTACATGTTCCTAGACAGCATGTATCGGAAACGTGATCGTTTTATGCAGTGGATGGGATCTCCTGAATTTTTGCAGAGCAAATGGGCCAATTCAAATATGGGTAGATTTACTCATACCAGATTTTCAAGTCTACAGTGGTGGGAGGGAATGAAATTTGTCATTGACTCAGTCCAACCAATATACAGCTTACTTCGCTTTGCTGATCAGGACAAGCGGCCGAACATGTGCGAGGTATGTCACAACGTACAGAGTGTGAGAAATGAAATGCAATCTTTCTTTGGCCGCAATGTTTCCATGTACAAAGAGTATGAAGCGATTTACAACGCAAGGTTGAAGGACATCTTCTATGACACTTATGTGGTTCCAGGTAAGACGGATTCTGCTCATTGTGAACAAAAGTTTATACTTTCACGTTCCATACACCTTATGCTCATTCGTAGTACTTTCTATTTTGCAGCTTCTGTCCTGAATCCGAGGTATGCCTATACGTTTATTCCAAGTCCAGAAATGTGGAGTACACTGAAGGATGCTTTTCAGCGCATGACCGATATCTCGAGCGCCGTCCAGGCATTGCAAGAGGCTGAGCTGTTTCGACAGAAACGTGGTGACTTTGGCACACAATTGGCACAACAAATGACGCATGACCCAAAGACAACTGCATCTTCTTGGTGGATGATAAACGGGAACAAAACTCCCAGGCTGCAGACCCTTGCTTTGCGGCTTGTTGCTCAATGTTGTTCGTCAAGTGGATGCGAGCGGAACTGGAGTACTTTTGCCTTGCTGCATACAAAGGTTCGCAATCGGTTGTCACACAAAAAACTGAACAAGCTTGTCTATGTCAACTACAACCTACGCCTACGACTTGCGGATGTTGCCGATCCTCCACGGGATCAAGAAGATTTCATTGAGCAGCTAGCCCATCTTTCATTCTATGAGCCTAAAAATCCAGTGCGGGAATTGATGGAATATGGAAGGTCAAACAAAGCTCCTGTTCTAGACGAGGACGACGATGAAGGTGACACGCCGCTTCCCTCTAATATTGTCGCTGATAAAATAAATCCGGCGGACCTCCATACTTCTACAGGGGAAGATTGCATCAGTGATTGGGCACGGCGACATGTGGGTGACACTCATGTAGGGAAGCGGAAGTACCACATCGCGCCTAGCAAGGTTATCCCGAAGCGCCAACGAGGCCAACGGGAAAAGAGAAACAGAAAGAAATAGAAGTCCTGAGCAATGAAGACACTGATGATGGTGAGGGTGATAAAAGCCCAGAGTATCAGGAGTCTCAGGACAGCAGCTCTGGCGATGATGGTGATGATAGTAATGATGGTGATGGTAGCAGTGATGGTGATGATAGCAATGATGGTGGTGGCAGTGGTGGCGGCAGTGGCGGTGCTACTGGCGGTGACGGGGGCGGAGGCGTGTCACCTTCAAACCCACCTGCTGGTCTCCATTTTACAGGTACCAAGTGTACGTATATATGAACATGTTTTTATTATTTTGACTTATGAGTATTAATTATACTATGTGGTTCATTGCAGGGGAGACTGAGTTCACACATGCAACCCAGGACATTGACCATGGAGCACCAATGTCGCAGAGGAGAACGGTTGGACCGACGGATTATGACTCTCCACAGTTCTCTTCTAGCTCCTCCTACAGGGAATCCTCACAGTCTAGTTATCACTATCCTGTACCGGAGTTGAGCATGCAGCCACCGATGAGATGGGTGTACGAATGGCAAGATCCTCATTGGTATAATATGTTACTTCAGGAATGGCAGACGACATCGGCCTGGACGGGCCAAACTTGGCAAGACTTCAAAGCTGAGTTGCTTGTAAGGCAGGGTTTGAATGTGATGTCCACCGCGGAGTATGAAATGGCCTCGCGATCCTACCGTGGAACAATTATTTGTATGAGAGGACTACTAAACTAACTATTTGTATTAACAATTATTTGTATCAGAGGACTACTGAACTATTTGCATGGACATTTGTACTATGTTTGTATGTACAATTATATGTATGGATGTTTGTCTATATTTTTAGTTATTTTTTTTCTTAATTTACGCATATTTCATGCCAAATTTTTGTTGTCCATCGAACCGGTTCAAACCGGTCGGTAACCGGTTCAAACCGGTCGGTAACCGAGCGATTTGGGTTGTCCACAAAACCGGTCGGTAACCGGCTCAAACCGGTCGGTAACCGGTCAAACCGAGCGGTTAGCCGCCAAACACCGATTACACGGGGGATTTGAATTCAAGATTTGAATTTGACCGGTTTCCACCGGTTACCGGTCAAACCGGTCTACCGCCGGGCGGCGGTTACCGGACCCGGTTCGGTTAGGTAAACCCTGGTCAAGTATCGATATAGTTGTATACATGTCAAGATGGCCGAGTTGGTCTAAGGCGCCAGTTTCAGGTACAGGTCCGAAAGGGCATGGGTTCGAATCCCATTTTTGACAACTCTTTTTTTTCGTGTGTGCCCATTTTGCTCTCTGTTTTTTCTGAACAACGATTTTTTCTGTGTTTTTTCTTTTGCCAACAACGATATGGATATGCAAAAAAACTCTGTATCACGCTACTGTGTCAAAAGAGACTACCACCAAACCATGCATGCCCTGAATGAAAACTGCATTATTAGCACGAAATTATCTCGTGGGAAAAAACAGCCAGTCAAAAGAACAAGGGATACGAGCTAGGCGGCCGGCATCGCATTGCAACTGCCAGGAAACCAAACACGAACCCTAAACATGCATGAAAAACACATTATTATCACGAACTTATATCCTGGCAAAAGACAAATCACTCGAACGAACGAGAAATGAACTCAACAGCTGCATCGCATAGCAACTGTCACGAAATCAAACACTAACTCAAACCAACTCATTACCCATGTGAATGCAGTTTGCAGTTTGGCAAAGTGAACAAAAGTAACAGAATGATCACTGTTGTCTCACAATTTTTAACATCACAATGGTAGATAGGATTTTAAGAGCCTTAGAACAGTTGCCACCACGACATACTAGAACATTTAAGCTAGAAGAGACTAAGCCATCGATCATCACCATGACAAAAATATATCGCCTTGTTTACAGAACAGCAGCTCATTCCATTTCAGAGTTACTTTGAGGCGGTTTTGTCTTTGGTCTTCTGTATTTTCAACACCTTCTTCACAATCTTCTGCTCTTCAACCAGGAAAGCACGGATGATCCTGCAAGAGTGATACAGACCAAATGAGATTTTATAATTTCTTTTTAAAAAAGCAGACTTCATACAAGACAATTTCAGGAATATTGCAATAGACAAAATTGAGCCTGCATGCTGACCTTTCTCTAACTGCAGTTCCAGAGAGCACTCCACCATAGGGACGGTTCACAGTCCTGCGGTTCCTAGGCAACCTGGATCTCTTGTACTCGGTAGGCCTGAGGTGGGGAATCTGGAAATGGAAGCCATTGCAGTGTTAGCAAATAAATGGCATGTTCGAGAAACAGTCAAATAGAACAATGAATGAAAGCATTCTATAGAAGCTAATCCAGCCATGCATCAAAACAAACCATATAATGAAACACATGTTGTACACATCCAATAAAAAATAAATAATAATCAGACATCATTGTCCTAGGAGAGGAGGAAATAATGGAATGAGCTAATGGAATTATGTTTACCAAGAACACATCGTGCTTCTGCTGGCAAACATATTTCTCAAGTTGCACCCTGAAGTGTATGCATTCTCTAGTGCATAGCACAGCAAAGCTTTGGATTCTGATGCATCACCTTAAGCAATACAGTTGATGAAGCAGGGCCTAGCAATAGGAACTACTAAAACAATGCCAACTTTCCATGCTGGCAGCGCATAACCTAACACACTTAAATGAACTCAAAAAGAATACCGGAATGTGCCCACAAACGTTTCAACTGTAAAAACCTAATCTTCTTAAACACATACAACCAGCCAGATATATACAGCAGTCACATTTGAGCAAGACGACATGGATTATAGGTCTAGCGGTAATCTGTACAAGAACAACCACACTGTACAAACAAGCCATGATGGCGCCAAGGCAGTAAATAATATGACTGCCGCAATGTGAAATTGCCTTCTACCAATATAGTGCAGCGAATTCGAACTTAATGTTCATGAACCACCAAGCAAACCCATTCGAAAGAAACTAGCTATATGGGGACAATCAAGCAAACCCATTCGAAAGAAGCTAGCTATATGGGGATAATCTAGAAGCCATTACATGGACTTCATTAGCAGCACGCTGAACTCACCGCATACCAATTGAAAGCTACACCACCCATTACCCACCAAACCAACCCCAACACCCCCATTTCGCCACCACCATACCTACCCCCAACACGAGTCGCACTACCAAACGGAAAGACTAATTGAGCAATAACAACTAGTACATCACAGTATCACACAAGCTGTGCTACGGCCTACGGTATGCTGAGCAAAGGAGCCACTCACCCCTTGGATCTTCTTCCCGGTCACGGGGCACTTTGGCCCGCTGGCTCTCTTCTTGGTGTACTGGTACACGAGCTTGCCACCTGCAAGAACAAACAACAAGCCGATGGAGCACATCAAAACCACATCCGAAGCAGATCGATGCGACCACCAAAAATGGAACGAAAATGGAAGAAAGGATAGGACGAGGAGGGGATCCGGACCTGGGGTCTTGACGACCCGCGTCTGGTTGGACTTGGTGGCATAGCTGTGCCGCTTGCGGTAGGTCAGACGCTGCACCATCTCGTCGCCGCCGGTGGATAAACCCTGGTGGGAGGCTGGAGCAGAGAGGCTGGGGGAAAGGGGAGCGAGCGCGTGGCGGCGGTAAGGGGTATATAAATGGATGCGCTGCGAGGGCTTGACCTAAATCGGACGGCTAGGATCGGTGTGAGGCAGTAACGGGCCTGTCCGAAGTTAACTGGGCCTTGACTTGAACAAGTGGGCTGTATGGACCTCTCGCTCGTGATAGCTGTGGCCCGGCCCGTGGCGACGCAGCCCATATGCGCGTACGCTTCGACGAGAATTCAGCCGATTTCGCGAGTGACGAGGGCGTTCAGCTTGAACTACGCCCATCTGTGCTTACGTGTACACACTTTTTTTTTTCTATCTTCAATCATCTCAAATCATATCTCACTTCACTTGAACTCCTTGTTGCTAAACTGCTGGTGGCAAGTACATCTACCAACACTGTAGGGCTCTGACTCGTTTGAATGCTTTTTTTTTTTTTGGGTTCAGAACAGCTGTTGCATCTTATCTTGTTACGTCTGCCGTTTGGGGCTCTAGCTCCAACTCAAAAAATCATCATTGCCGCACCCCGTCCCGCCACAGTGAATGGTGCCACTCTGTTTCTGGCTACTGCAGCCTGCTTGATTGCGCGTCCGTTAAGGTGCCACCACATGATGTATAGCTTGTACTGTCTTCTACTGTTGAGCCTACTCAGCTGCATCTCACTTCCGTCAGCTTTCAGTTATGATATGTGTTGTTCCTGAGTACAGTGTGCAGTGTGTGCAGTTAGCAATCGGGGTTGTTGTTAGGATCAGGTAGGGTAGGGTGGTAGTCAGTAACTGCATGCCTCATGTGGCCAGCAAAAAGGGACGAGAACTGTTCCTCTTCCTCGAGAGGTCAGGAATGACGGTGCAGTTAAAACCTGGTGCAGCCTTGCAGAGTTCAATCGTGATGGAACAATGCTGCAAGCCTGTGAGAACTGAACGTGCAATGGGCTTGGGCTTGTTGGAGTGCAGACCTTGTAGGTTATTTTCCTTGTGTTGCCACAGTATGATCAGTTGTGGCGACAGAGAGGAGTAAAAAATTCTGCTCAAGACGCAATATGTAAATGCATGGTTTCTCTAATAATTACTACATTGCATATAGTTTCTAGGTAATGTAATTACCATGGCAGGCAAGGACTATGTGGATCGTGGCATGTCATGTTTATCAAGTTACAATTTTAATTACTAACCTGTGTAAAGGAATGGACTGCCAAAAGGTTAAAACAAAATCCTAAACCCGTGGACTGATTACATGGCGAAGGCATTTTTTAATCGAGAATAAGTGAGGATCAAAAAGGAAAACATATACATGTACTCTCTCAGCAGGGGAACAACAAAAATGAAGCCTCCCTGTGGATCTTCCTATCTACTAGTACGATCTTGTCCAGCTTGGCCTTGCACCAGTGCAGCTGCTCGCTCGTGATCCTCGGCATCCTCAGCACCCGCGCCACCAGTTTCATATCGACCTGCGAGAAGAAGAGGTTCTGATTCGATCTGTCCTCCTTGGGCTTCTTGAACTTCTTCACGATGCAGTTGCCGGTCCGGAGGAGATCCTTGAGCCTCTTCTCTTTCTGCACATATTTCAGGTTCCAGGTCATGAATTGATACTGGTACTTCTAATAGCACTACAGCAAATCATCTCTGTTGCTGGCACTATATTATGCACTTACCTTCTGTAACGCGGCATGGATATGTGCCATAAGATCATGATCTGAAGGGTCCTGAAGCTCAACGTGAGCGCTCGAAAAGCCCTTGAGCACTGTTGACGGTGTGGCATCCACTTTGTCGGCCTTGATGAACTCCCAAAGGATGTGCATCGCCTCCTCCATGATGTACTCCAGCTCCTCACTGGTGATGACATGGTTCCCCTTGCGCTGATCTTCCATCCTGTCCTTCAAACTGTCCTCTGCAAACCAACATACAGGCTTCAGTGTCAACTTTTCTAATTTAAATATCTAGCAGAAACATGGACTGCTGACTGAATTTTCAGCCCTGAAGTTTGACATGGTGCTCACCTTTTATTACTGGTACTTGCAAGAGATTGCGGAGGACGCAACGGTTGTTGATGTAGTTTGGCAGCCTGGGGCCCTTGAAAGATTCATCCTCTACGAACCTCTGTACCACAACCTGAAACTGCTGGAACTCTCCGGCTACCTGGTTGTACTGATGGCTGTGGTAAGGGTCAGATTCAGGCAGGTCACGGGCCTGCTCGTACTGCCACCGGAGGAACTCCCATGACAGGCACATCTGACCGACGTAGACCGTCTCCAAATCATACCTAAGCTCCTTGAGAAACCGCTCTGACGGATCCTCAGGCGATCTCCGACGAGATGACCGGAAATTGTGTGACAGGATCGATGTCATCGTTGGTGACAAGGATTTCAGAGAGTTGGTGGACTGCCGAGGCCCTCTGAGCTGTAGGAAATCTGCACCCAAATTCAATATGGACCTATATTAGTGCCTAAAGAGTTTTCCATTTCTTGGAACATGATTAGTTGAGTAAGAACATGTTTAGTTGAGTAAATAAGTTGCAACATAAAGCACGATAAAGCTGTGTGAATCCCTTTCTTAGCATGTTGTAAATCATGAAAACGCCGCATCAGTCCTGAACCAGCTTTAAAGATGTCGATGAAGCTTGATTGTTACAAAAAGTCGCAGCAATGACTAGAATCTAAGACTTCCCATGCTCTTTGACTATCCTAACGAAATGTTTTTTTTTTTGTTATAAGTGCAATCCTTGATTCTTTTCTCTGCGATAAATGGGCAAAACATAAATACTTTGCAAGTGCACCCAGCTAAAACATTACTAGAATAAGACTAGGCAAAGATGAATATATATCTGAGAAATTAATCATACCTATTGCATACATCTTTTGGTAGCACAATATGTCAAACTTCCTCATCCTCTCCCTGTAACTCTTGTAGAACTTATTCAGCTCGTCCATCGGATCTTCCCGGAGAAACTTCGCATCGATCCTCCATGGCTTCAGGTCCTCCATGGGCGCTTTCGGTGTCTCCGACTCCTCCAGGATCGTGGGCAGCCCGATCGATCGGACCTTCTTCAGCTCAAGCTTCAGCTGCTCTATCAGGTCCTGATGCTCCCACAGCGACTCCAGTTCGTCCTCCTCTTCTTCTGTCAAATCCTTCCACTTGACTTCCGGGTCCTCTCCATCCTCATCATATACCTTCGCCTTCCCGGTGACTGAAATATAGGTTTGTCGAGCAGCATCGTCAAAATTATCATTTTCACTGGCTTGTTCCTCATCTTCTTCGGTCTCTGGAATGTTTTTGGCATGAGGAAGGACGCTCTTCTCGTCAGAAACTGCTGGAAATGACTGAACATTTGTAGTACCGAAGGTCACTTTCTTCTCATAAGAAATAAGATCATTGGAATGGTCATTTCTGCCCACAAATTCTTCCTCTGCTGCATCCAGGCCTCCTGCTGTGGGTGTCTGATCTGTTCTACTGATAATCTCATTCCAAACATCAGAAATAAGTTCATGTGATCGATCGTTACCGACAAACCCTGTCTCCAAAGGCTCTGGTCTCCTCTTGTCGTCGAAAACTATTTCATATGATGGGCCGCTTTCACTGGAAGTTTCTCTCCTGTCGTCAGGAGTGTGCTCAAGTGAATGATGAGCCGTACCGACAAATTCCTTCTCTGATGGCTCAGTGCTTCTCTTGCCTGTGCCAGCAGCTTGATCTGATGATAAGGCAACTAATGTTTTCACAGAGACTGCCTCTGGGCTTTTCTGAGTATCAGAAATAACTTCACCTGAGTAGTCGTTCAGAGTAACGGTTTCCTTCTCCAAGTTATCCATACCTGAGTAATCATTCACAGTGATGGTTTCCCTCTCTGAATGATCCATACCTGAGTGATCATTCAAAGGAATAGTTTCCTTGTCTGAATGATCCATACTGTTGTCAGCAACAGGAGCAAGATCATAGACAGGTGCCGACTCTAACTTTCTTCCCTTTGGCGAGTGCTCGTCGTCGCTCATGTCGACGCTCCCCTCCTCCTCTTCCACCATACTCCTCTGTTCGACGTCCTCTTCATACTGCGCTTCAGCTTCCCTCGTTACCTTCTCCTCGTCCTCTTTGTACTCAACGTCCGGCGAAGGGCTTCGAGACCACATGTCTTCAGGGAACTTCGGAGAGCCATCGGGAATGGTGTCAGGCGAGTCCTGACCAACCGAGCCTGGCGACACAGTCGTCACCGAGTCCTGGTAAGACGACGACCGTTCCAGCTTGGCCGCCGCCTCCAGGGCTTCGATGGCCTTGAGCACCTTGGCCTTGTAGCTCTTGAGGTTGCCGGAGTTCCGCGCGGTCGCCGGGAAGTCCTTCTCCGAGAGGAACCAGTCGCTGTCGGAGTCGACGACGAGGTCCTTCACCGAGTACCCGTCGTCGCTGGCGCTGGACTCGGTGTCGGAGTCGCCGCCGCCGCCGAAGCCGGAGAACTCCGACGCGAAGCTCATCCTCCTCGCGCTGCCCTGCTTGGACGCGACGGACGGGGAGCACGCCGGCTTCCGCGTCTCCGACGGCGTGCTCTTCCTGGGAGACGCCACGTTGTCATACACGTCGGGCTCGCTCGCCGGCTTCCGGCGAAGGGAGGGCGCCCTCGTCCCGGACGACGCGACGCTCTCGCACACGTCGGGCTTGTCCGCCGATTGGAAGTCTCCCTCGGTGAGGAAGCCGCCGCCGGTGAGGGGGACGGTGTTGACCACTCGTCGCTCCTCGGGCTGCGACGGCGGTGGCGGCGGCGGCGGCCGTCGCGGTGGTGGCGTCCGTCGCGGTGGTGGCGACGGCGGCACGAAAGAGTCGTGGACGCGCACCGTCATGGCCTCCGGCTCCCTGACGAACCCCCGGAAGTCGCGCTCCGTCAGGAACTGGTAGTTGTGCGTGGTCGCGACGACCTTTGATGCCTCAGCCTGCTCCACCTCTCTCCTCTGCTCTTCTTCCACATGTTCTTCTTCTTCTTCCAATACGAGCTCTGTTTCCTCTGCTTCATCTTCGTGTTCTTGCTTGCCCGCCGATTCCAAAAGAATTGACGGTGCCGTCTCTTCTTCCTCCAGGTCTTGGTCTTGGTGTTCCTCTACTTGGGCTGCTGGTATTTCCCTCAAAACCACCGCCGCAGCCTCCCGTGGGATTTCGGGAATCTGGTGCTGGAACTTGAAGCTGAGGCTCGACGCCGGCGACGGCGGCGCAAACGGCTCGGGCGCAACAACCTCTATCGCCGCGCCGCCGGAGTCGACATATTTGTACTCATACGCGCCGGCCATACCCTCCATGAAATCCTCCTCAGTCGCCTGCACGAAGCTGAAGCTGCGCATCATCTCGAGGACCCGGTCATCGCCCCTGGCTGACATCTCCCTCTCCTCTGCAGTGGCGGCGAAACCATCCCGCCGCGCCTTCTTCTTCTCCTCCCTCTCATCGCTCCTGCAAGGGAGACAAAGCCCATCATCATCAACAACAATTCCGCCGTGTCAGCGAACGCGGAACACCCCAAATCGACACGATCGATCAGAATTCAGAGTTTTTTTTTATGGAAGGTTTGAGTTTTTTTTTTACCTGGAGGACTTGTAAACGGAGGCGATGTGGATGGCGGCGACGAGCACGACGGTGAGGAGCCAGAAGAAGAGGGGCGACGTCGAGTAACCCACCACGGTGCGGACGAGCCCAAACGAGCCGTTGGCCGTGGCAGCGCTCACTCCGGCACCGCCGCCGCCGCCGCCGCCGCCGCCGCCGCCGACGTCCATGGCTGGACCCTTGACCATGCGCCCTCACGCGGCCGGGCGGCCTAATCCACCTTCCAATTCCAATAAGCCACACACACCATGGAAGCCAAGGTACCACCGGGGAGAGGTACACGTAGCGGCGCGGGAACGAGGTACCCGATCGATCCTACTACGCCGCGGGTGAAGAGGGGCGAAGAAAACAACGCGGCACCAGCCGTATCGAGCGGGGGAGGGGCAGTGGAGACGAGAGGAGGACGGAGGAAGAAAGAAAGAAAGATAGCAGGGAGGGAGGGGGGTCGTCGAGAGCGACCGGTCCGCGACGGGGTGGTGGGGCAGCGAAGCGAGCCCGCGACGGCGAGAGCTTCGGCCTCGGCTTCAAAAGTGAGGAGGACCGCGTCGCGCTACAGGGCAGGGGTCGCACCTACACTTTGACGTGACGCGCGCCCCGTGCACCGGGGGCCGAACCACTCCACAACTCCAAGGCGTGCGATGCGAGCGAGCACGCCGAGCACACCTGCCCCCCCTCCCCGATCGCGCAGATCAACCGCCTAGGCCGGAGATGCCCGGGCTGGCCGGCCGGCGGGCGCCGGGTCAGGGTCGCCGGGGCGCCGCGGGTGATACGGTACGATCCGATCAGGCGGAATCGAGTTTCTACTTTCCTCCCGTGTCCGCCGGGGTGGGGTGGGGCGTCCGCTTCGCGTGCGACCAGGTGTCACGCTGGGGGTTAGGTTCGTGTAATCGTGTGGAGACTGGAGAGGCTGCTGACTAGGCAAAATAAGGCCATTCTCAATGGCGTTTAACGGACACAGTTACCTAGACTGGAAGCTGGGTAACTGTGACACAGGAGTTTCATGGTGATGAAACTCCTCTCACATCCCATGAAACTCTCCCTCTTAATTACCCTGTCATGTCAGCAAAACTGCTGATGTGGCAGTGAATTTAATGCTCATGAAATTCCCATGAAACCCCCCATTAAGACTGTACTAACAACCAACTAGTGAGTCAGTGACCTGACCAGGGCCGCCTAACCCCGAAGAATGGCCCGTCGCGGCGCCTCCTTCTTCCTTTTCAAAGGCCACGAGGGTTTTGTTTAATTCTTTCCTTGGATGATACTATACTTTGATAGCAAGGCACACGAAATGGACTGGACTCGATCGGCGTATGAGGCAGCCAATGGGAAACGAAAGAGGCGTCGTATATGGTAGCCGATCGACTTCTATATTCATATTGTACGGCCATGGAGCACGTTGGTCTTGACTCTTGATGGAGTCCACCTCAGGTTGCCAAGATACATGGGGGATTAGATTATATGGAAGGAACTGAATTCTCTACAGATTAAAACTTCCTAAGATAACGGGGGAGTATACTGGTAACATAATAGTGCTGGATGTTTTAAGGTCGCATCATTGGTTGCCTTTCTTGCTGCGTGACAGCGTTGGCAGATTCCATTAGGAGCATTTTATTATGGTTTGCCTTTCTCTTATATACTAGCTGATGACAGATTCTTGGTGCAATAATGAATTCGCCCCTCTACGAATGCAAATGCGTGTGGGATATGAGATTCGCTTCTTTTTATGATGCATCCGTGTGGATTTGGAAAAGGAAGCTATGGGGGTTCACTCATGTCTGCTTTAGGTCGCTATAAAGTCAGCGATCCTAGTCAATGCGCAAAGCGCAGGGTTTCCCCAAACTTTGGTGTTCCCCCGGCTGGTGCTAAGGAATTATGCGCAAACATTACATGATTCAAGCATATCTATTTAACTTTCAACACAGAATCCTATTGAAAAACGATTTGTTATGTTCTTCTTTTTTTTGCCCTATCAACAAGGCAACTGCATTGAAAATATAGCAAATATGAAAAACGTAATGATCTTCACTAGATGCACCATGTGGAGTTATTTTACACCTAAAGAGAAAGTAATCAAATAGCCATGGAGTTGAGCACCATACCCTTGCTCTTTTGTGATTGCTATATTTTCTAAGAGATAGTTTGTTTATTCACCAGTCATCTTGAGTAACCGAGGTAGTATGACATGATAAAAAAAACTAACGTAAGAAAAATAAATTATTATTTTCATATATAAAGCTTTCCTTAAACTAAAAGGTGCTTATTCAAATTGTTATCTTCAAATTTGAAATATAAGTGCATTAAAAAGATTCATAATCTCAAACAAAGTTTCTTACAGGGGTTATTGTTTATAGCTAAGTAGAGAAGGGAGCACTAGTAAGAAACATATTTACAGGAAACACTAAATATTTTTTGAATAAAATACTCTGACAAAAAATATTTATAAAAGAGGTCATTGGATCAACCGAGTTCTCATGTGAAATATGAGATTGGTGTCCAAACTTAAGCTTGAGAGGGATAAAATATTTATTCTCGGTGTGTTTAACATTTATTTCCCACATCACTAGATGAGCTAAGGCAGTATAGGAAAGAGGTGATAGTTCAAGAGGTCACCCTCCATAAATAGGTCTGTCATACTACTATATGATATGTAAGATCAAGATGAACCAAAAAGGCTTGATGACAACACATTGAGGAAGGAGGTGGCGGCAACACAATGGGGCAGCAAGGAGACTCCACTATTGAATCAAGCTCATCGATGACTGAATATAAAGTTTCACAGCCATATTGGGTTTATGATGGTCAAGGACATCCACTTCAGATCATGTTAGTTGCAAGGCGGTGGGGGAGAGTGTTGAGGTGGAAGCACAGGCCGTGTTTCTGGAGCCATGGGGTCAACCAAGTAGAGGGAGCACTTGGCTTCGATCTATTTCAGAAAGGGGAGAGACAGATAGCTGTTGACTATTGAGGTTGAGGAAAGAAAATGATGAGTTTTTTTTTTGTTATTTTGTTTGGGTCCACTAAGGCGCTAATACACCTCTACAACGAAGATATCAAACTATATTCCATTAAGAACAAGTTGTTTCTCCAAAACTGGTTAGACACTAGGTTTCCCTTTATCAGCTACTATTGTGCAACTCATATGAAAATCACTTAATTCCACCAATCACGTGGTTAAAGTATTGAGGGCAATGCAAACTATGTTACCATTGTGCAGACATACTAGAATGCGGTATTAAATACATATAAAGCAATGTATATAGTTCTTGCAATTATAAGCGTTTAACTACCTAAGCTGATCGGATGCTATGTCATTATCGCCAATGAGTTCTACTTACCGTTGCGTTCTGAGCCAATCACAAGCACAATATTGATATATTAGGAAAGGACCAAACATATGGTTGTTATGTACTATATATGTAGGTTATATTGACCTTGGACAGAAACATAATTGTTGTTTCTTACTCTAAGATTTTGAGGATGTGGTCTCATCCCTAAAATTTATCCTATAAGGCGGTTGCCTCATGAAACAACCACCTTATTCTCTCTTTGTCACTTCATAAAAATCCCAAGGTGGATTTGCCCTCATTAGGAAAGATAAGTTTGGAAGTTTCAGGACATATATAGAGCAGCTATAGGAAAGATAGGTTTAGAAAATCTAGGGACATATACAGAATTGCTAGAGTCAATTGTAAGCTATAGGAAACATAAGTCTATTATTATAGTGGAGAACATAATTGGTCAAACTCACTTGGAGAGTTAGGGCCTGATTGGTTCAATGCCCATTTTTCTTCGAAAGGTTCCAATGCCAAGTTTTGCCTAGCCAAATTCAGGGCATGCTAAAAAGTTTTGGCTATCGATTGGTTTATTACCAAGAATGGCACCACAATATTTTTAACCAAAATCATGGCAAGTCACTAAAACTTTCAAGTTGATAAGGGTAAAAAGATATGTTGCCACATTTTGGACTAAACCAAATGAAACCTAAATTTTCTACCATAAGTTTGGCAAGCCCTGATTTTGGCAAGCCATGATTTAGGCATGTCATGATTTTTTGGTTGGGCAAAAATTGCTATTGAACCAAGCAGGCTGTTAGACCATATGAAACTGACATATGGACTGCAGATCTATCTAGGGGATGTAAATAGATTATGTTTTTTTTGCAAATTGATAGTTGATAAATTAGATGGTTCCAATTAGTTTTCTTTCTCACATTTCCTTCCTATCTCTTTTTTGAAACAAAACTACCATTTCCTAAAAAAAGAAAAAAAAAATACCGCACGCTACTTAGAAAATGGACCATCTTTCAAGGAGATTTGGACAAGATCTTTCTTTCATGCAAAATCTACCATATTTTTTTTTCCAAATGACACACAAACAACAAAGCCACGCAAAACCACCGAAAAAGCAGCCACCTTTCGACCACCGGTCACGCTCACACACGCCAGCCAGCGACGGAGGGCGCGGCACCTCACGCCGCACTCGTCTCTATCTCTACTCCATTCATTCACGACGAAAAGGCGAAGCCATCGTCTTCACGTGATGTCAAATCTGCACGCCCAAATCCGCAAATGAACCCAACGGCCGGCTCAAATCCAAAGCGGCCTCTTAACTGCGCGCAAACCACCAGATCGGCGCCACCCCCGATCGCTCCAAAAAAAAGCCCCACCGTGTGCTAGCAACAGTAACCTCGTCTCGTCCCGGCGTGGCGGTTGGGGACTGAGGCCGCGCGCCACAGGACGAGCCGAAACGGCAGAGCAAGGCTTCCAGCCGTAGCCACAAGAGTCTTCGCCTTCGCGTATCGGCGTATCCAATTTTGCCGGATGCTTTGTCTCTTTGCTGAATCCCCTTGCTGCATCTGCACCTCGTCTTACCTTTGACTTGCGGGAAATAAACTCCTGAAGATTACTTAGAAAAAACGAATCCTGACGATTTGAATGTGGAGATCGAGCAACCACAAAAGGTGAATGGAGCCATGCATGCAAGCGCGTTAGATGCACCAGCACCGTCGGTGAGTGATGCAGTTCGACCATTCCGCTAAGACTCGGTCACAGCGATAGTTACGCCATCTGATCTGAGTGTATACGGCACACCTGGAGCACTTCGTGCATGATAAGGACAGAAACCGTTTTTCTCTTGGCCTAATGGCTAATGTTCTCCGGTTGGTCTCGAACAACGATTCCGCAGCCCGCGGCGATCAATCGTCCACAAGCAATTTGTCCCTTGCCCAGAAAACAACGTTCCTGATGCCACCATCGGTGAAAGTAAAATCTCACCTCTCGAAGGAGATTGCTTGGGTTGAACATAAACCCTAGCCGCCCGTGGTGAGGTGTTTCAGATGGTGACCGGGGGTGAAATGAGTGCAGCCGTAGAGGTGGCCTCCGAGTCGCCTTCAGTTTCTTCATCATTTCCTCCGTGGACGCCAACTGGTTCTCGGAATCTTGGTGGTTTGGAATGTCCGGTTCTAGAGCAGTGACACGCCGTGGCGGTTTTGCTTAGCACTTTACCTGTTAGATGGGTCACCCCTGAAACTGAAAATGGATCCATCCTCTAGAACAAAGCACGTACGGGTGCCCTTTGTGTGCGTTTCACTCTATTTTAGCCCGTCAGCTGTTGATCTGGACTGATCACTGAAGTTTGTTTACGTTCTCCTTGGAAGAATAAGGATGCGAAGTTGCAATCTTAGGCGTCAATCATGATTCTTGCTGTGCTATTATAGGCTGGCTTTCTGTGCTCGAGAATAACTGATTAATTAGCATTTGCATAACAGTAAAGCTTCGTTTTCGTTGGGACGAAAAAAAGCTGCCTATGTGTCGTTGAGTGAAAAAACGACAAGTTTTCGCCATATGGCAAAGGGGACAGGGACCGTTGAAAGTGACCACAAAATATTGATTGTAGCTCTTCAGATGAGGAAGAACAAGAATGCATGATCGAATGGGTAGGAGGAAAAGAAAGAAGCATTTGTGGAATAGCCCAGCCCGGTCCAAAATAAAGGGTGTAATGTTCTATTAAGAAAGGCACATCCATATCCGGGAGAGGGAAAAATAACCTGGAAATTTACCAGTAAATAAACATAAATTTACCAGTCAACGAAGATAACTCTGCTTGTTAGTTTCAGACAGATGTAAGTTTCCAGGTCTTTTTCAAGCAAAAATAGTAGAAATGTTCACGGTTCTCGAACAGTATGAACATTTGACCATTATACTATGTTCTGAAGAAAAATCAACTTTTGACATGCTTTTTGTAGAATACAGTTTGCCTAAATGCTGCGCTAAATTACTCCGACGGCAAGTCAACACCATCAACTGCTGCCATGTGTGCCCAAAAAGGCCAACCATTGAAGAGCACAACCACAACTTCTGTTCTTCCGAAACCTTCACGATCGAGCGGAACGGGTCGACTGCTACCATCGACAGTTAATGTACCTACTAACTCGTCTGCTAAAAACAGATAGGTACAGCTAGAACATCCTGAGCCCTTAATCGTTTAGAGCCGAGTTGTCACGCTCATGCAGCAACAAATTTATTTCCAGACGTGTCCGCCCCCATTCAGCCGAGCCGGTCCCAGAAACACAATTTGTTTCGAGCCCACTTAATCAGGCGGCGATCGATCGATCGATGCGACTTTTATTTTTCTGAAAAGAAATGATTTCAGGATGGCGCACGGCCAGTCCGACTCCAACCTCCAGCAAATCTTTTTGGTGCTATTTGTCCCCCGTGGCAATTCAGTGGAGTTTATTGGCAGCTTGTCAGCCCTCCACCTACCTAACGCCCAACCACGTTCAGCTGAGCTCAGGGCATGAGCTGGGAGCAAGCAAAACAAAAGAGGGACCCTGGATTTCAGTGGCCCCTGTTGTTGGGAGCGGATGGTGAGCGCAAGGTTTTCAAGGGCCACGATGCCGGAGGCAAGAAGGCGCAGATGGCACGTGGCACCAGCAGCCCTGGGGAAGATACGATTGGTCTATCTAGCTAGCACGAGGCAGGCTCGCTATAGCAGCTTTGTGTCTCTTTCCAGCTACTGATGCCCGATGGCACTGCGATACGCGGAGGAGAAAAAAAGGGTCACCTAGGAGAGCAACGATGCTAAGCAAACGTTTGTGTGGGGGATCTGAAGCGCGTGTCTCTGTGTCCCCCTTGCCTTTGCCACGGCCGACGATGCGCATCAGTCAGAGCGTAGCGGCTGGGAAAGGCAAGGGGGCAGTGGCACGCACTGCTGCTGCGGTTCCGGTTCCGCCTGCCGTGTGGTTCGGTTGGTCACCTGAAATATTCTTCGTTGGGAGGGATGCGATGAGAGAGCGACCCGTCCTCTCCTTTCTTAGATGCTAATCAAGGTCAAGGGCGCCGTGTTGTTATATTATATGTATACAAAGCCATTTGCGTACGGGGCGCTTTGGGTGGAGTACGTAAGGTTCGGCGGCCAGAAAGCGGCGGGGAGTGAGCTCTCGCCCTCAGCTCGATCCCTCGCCGTTGGTCGACTGGTCGGTCGTCCATGACGATCGATCGTGAACCCCACGGCGGCCACGCGCAAGTGCAACAAGTTGAGCGTCCCAGTCAGTCCTCGTGGAGAACGGAATGTTGCGGGAGATAAGATTATACTCCTACGCGCGCGCCATGACGAAAAGCGGCAGACCCGAACGGAAGGCATCAGCCGCGTCGTCGTCGTCGTCCAGCGGCCGCACACGCAGGGAGGAAAAAAGGACGGCCGGCCTGCGTTCTCATCGGCTACTATATTTTGCTTGGTCTCTCTCAAAAAAAATATTTTGCTTGGTCGTGTCGTGTGGGAGGCGCCGAGATGGCCGTCGGTGGGCAAAGGCAGGGCAGGAAGGATGCGTACGCCGGCCCGTGTGCTAGCTAGCTTGTGCTCCTGGTGTGGCCGTCGGCGCCTCGATGGGCCGGGATAGGGATCGGGTCGGACCCCCGCCGGGGGCGTGGAATCTCTGGGCGCGAAGGGGGTGTGACGGGGCCCCGGCCGAAAGGCCTGGCGACGACGGGGAACGCAGCGCCGGCGTCGGCTTTGGTGGTAGTTTGCTATTTGTTGGTTGGGTGGGGGGGTTCGTTGCGTTCTTGTCATGCTTTTTTTCGGCCCGGGCGCCCGGCCGGACGAAGTTTGCTTTGCTCGATCTCTGTCTCGTGTGGATCGCGTGATCGGTGTTAGAAGTAAATGTAAATGGAAAGTAGGATTGGATGAATGATTTTCTGATGTATTGATTGAAGAATGGGATTATTTATACCCCACGAAAGGGTATGGTTCATGCATGTTCGGAAGGGACGCAACCCCTCCGATATGGCTGTTCGGTTTGTACAGGTGTCTGCTCGTGAGCAGGTGTCCATTCGGGAGGGACATGCCCCTTCCGAATGGGTGCTACAGTAACCCCTCATTAGACAACACTAATGATGAGATTAACTACCTAATACACTTAACTAATCTATGATTAATGACTAATTGATCACATCATTAAATGTAATCTTAACACTCCCCCTTGAGCAATTAGTAGTGTATTCTTCATGTAATCCTTTAATGTCCTCTTGATGTTCATCCAAAAAATATGAGAAAAACTCCTCGAAAACCTTGTAGGAAAAATTGAGGAGAAACCATCGTGTAGCATGTTGTGAAAAACTCCTCCAAAAACCCCGTGGGAAAAATTTGAGGAGAAAACAACATTGTACAGTCATATGCTATTAAAACTCCTTGAAAACCCAGTGGAAAAAATATAAGGAGAAAACGTAGCATATGTGTTATTGTCTTATCACAAACTTATGAGAAAAACCTTGAAAGGAAAGCTCATAAACAAGTTTGGAGATCAATAGTATGATTTGTGGATCATATTTGAATAATCTCCCCCAAAACGCAATGGGAAAAATATGAGGAGATATAATATCTTGGATACCTCCTTAAAAACCCCTGTGGGGAAAACAGAAGATATGACATATGATATGTCTCGATTACCTCTTCAAAAACCCCGGTGGGGAAAATTAGAGATATGACATATATTCTTGTATTGATATTGCCTCATTAAAACCTTTTATGAGAAACCTTGTGAGGAAAAACTCATTAAGGAAAAAGAGTACAATATTATGATAGGATAGGTTCACAATTCAGAGAAAGAGTCTCCCCCTGAACCTTACAAAATTTGAGTTGTCACATACCTATCATAGTTTGAATGCTTGCAGGATATTTATATTCTCATTTTATTTGTAATATATGAGAATAAATTAGGCAATATGCTAGTGATATTGCTCATATATAACCTGATTTCATCTAAGCAATACAAGCCACACTATCATATATAGATAATGTTTAATGATTCAGTCATAGTTAATCATTCATTGAAGTCTTATATACTCATGTGATGCTTCAGAATGATAAGTTAAAGTCTTTCATTAGAATATACTTTGATGATTCATATGAAAACATTATTATGTTGATATCAGTTTATGTTCTGGTATAGGGATTAGTTAGCCAGTATCGTGATATCCCACTTTGGTTGTGTTCTAATAATAAGTCAAGTCTTTGTGCCATTTAGATATCTATGGAGATCCAATTGGACTCGCACCAATAAGGTATTGTTGGAGTTGCGCTAATTTGAGCTAGCAAAGTATCCACAAATACAGTATTAGGCCTGTTGCAATTTGTATAATACATAAGCGCTTTGTTGGCACTGAGTTTGTCATCCCACGGTCTAAATGGATACTGATCCATTTTTGTTTTTAGGGAATGATAGAACACTAGTGTTGATGGATACGATTGTCCAATATTATTTAGATATTGGTGTACTATATCAATTGTATATTTGTATAAACTGATGTATATACTTAAGTTGAAGACTTAAGCTTAGTTTGGTTTTACCCAAAAAAATCATCTCAAATTCCGTCATAAAATGATTGCTTGCTTGTTTGTGTGTCGAGATGATATCACAATCTAATTTGGAGATTATTTGTTGACACACATATGCAATCGTAGTTGTTAGAGTAATCCTTTTATGGAAGATACTCATATAGTCAGTTGTACCACAATCAACTTGACTATTCTAAGTCATGAAGTGACTCTTACACAATATATGTTGCGATTTTTCGTTTAGATTTTGCATACAAAGTCCATTAGGGACTTATAAATCCAAACTATCAAATTCAGTTTATCTGCCAATAATTAAATATGGGAACACTATTTTCACACATACCATGCGGGTATGTTGCTCGGTCTCTGCGTGAAACCATGTGCTACAAGCTCTCGCTGTCTCACCACCTTATTTCTTTTAATAAATAATTATGAGATGTAGGTAGACACTTCTCATTTTTGGACGAGAGCAGATCTCCTTAATTGTTACCTTTGATTTGACCGATTCGAGTGTTTCTACACTCTGCCATGGACTTTTGGTCTGGATCCAGTTGAAGGTATATAACAATTTTGAATAGGAGTGTATGTCGACATATTTGTAGTCTTTAATTGATTGATCACAACCAATTGTAGCTGGTGAAAAATTTACCCTTTTGAATTCTATGCCATTTCCCACGATCATAGAATAGGGTGTTCCATTGACCCAGTGCCTGAATTTATGTGCACATATACTGGGCTTTTGAATTCTAATGATTCATAGGCTTCAGATTTATATATCCATAAAGTGTCTGACAACATCCATGATGTTGATTAGCATTTACTATCTTGGAGGATCGATGTCTCCCCCTATTCCGCGGATGCTTGAAATAAGTTGTAGTCCTAGCTTGTGGCCATACTTCTCCCCCTCTTATTTTGACTTGGGAGTTGAGTGAAATTGCTAGGATTTTCACTCTTTCTGGCACACTTATATTTGACGACACTTTAGATGAGTAAATGCATTTGGCAGGTTATTTGCTAATGTATTGCAAATGTAAGATGTTCTGATTGTCAGTCAAGATATTCTTTGTACGTACGTGGATATGAGGATAGAAGTGCGTATAACATTCTTTTGTGATTTCTAGTATTAATATCTCCCTCTAATGTCCAGAATTATTCCTCATAGTGTTGTCAAGCATACGGGCATGCGAATAAATCCCTTTCATGAGTGATCTAAGATATTCTATGAATGACGGATAAATATCTTGTACATATAGATCCTCTATGCCCATGGATGTATGTTGAGGTGGTGATATCGGTATATGCATATCATATCCGAACGCAGATGGGAAATATTGGCTAAGACCAAATTCCACGTACTCACTGCAATGGAGGAGCCGTATGATTGCAGTCAGATGAATTTGAAATAATAATACGGTGTGTAAGTCCGCATGGTACCAAGTAAATAGTGGTACATGCAATTCTATTTTGTTGGTCATGCATGATTAATTTTGATATGATATGTAATTAGACCATTATTGGTATGGAAGTATGTACTTAATTCCCAAATCAAGTAATTCCATATAAATGGTTTGATCCTGCGTCCAGGATATTTTGCTCTAAAAAACATTTTTGAGCGAAAACTTAATGAACCTATGTGATGCCTTATGATCAGTAAGGATCACATGCGGGATTATTTTATGGATGCTACAATGAGCATTATATAGTACCTTTATTCCAAATAATGGTTTAAAAATAAGGCTATATTTCTTGAATATGTTCCAAAAAATAGTATTGTGGCTCGTTATTTTTAAAGATTTTAAGGTAAGAGGACCTGTAAAATCAATTCCCATCTCGTGCATGTAGTGCACATAAAATTTGAGTATTTTTGGGGATGTACCAACAAAATTGATAATAATTTTTCTAATCACATGTATGCTTAAGTGACTAGGGTTATCATGTCTAGTCTTTTTGTGATCAAGATTGAAAAATTATTTAGTACGCAACATGAAATATATTGATATGAGATTGATGTATGTGTAATACATCCCAGATGATATGAAAGGATTTGTCCATTGTATCGAGTTGAGTGCTGATATTTCACCACTACTCTCGGTAATTGGTTTTAGTGTAAAACCATACAAATGGATATTACAAACATATTGAGTACTGTGTAAGATTTAGATACAACAGTGCATCTATGATGAATCATTAATACTCACAAGGAGCGTATAATCTCCCATAATTTTGTTAGTGGTAATATGGTCCATTAAAAATAAATCCTTTGCTGTCTGGTTAGATCTCAAATCATTGTTTATATAGAGTAAGATAAAATTCAATATGAATTTAAGTCTATATAAATTCAATTATAAATACCATGTATGATAGTATTTTGTGATGGACAGTGTACTAAACATGATATAGTACAAAATGCATTAATGGTTTTCCTGAAGACGGCTAGAGTCTTCATTTGTTGAAGTGAAATTCAACTTGATCCTCGTGAACTTACTTGCCTCCAATAATTGAATGTTTCATTGTGCCAAATATTTGGTTTAGTTTGGTATTCATGTGTACAGTAACTGTACAACCACACTTTAAACAAATGTAAAAATTTGTAATTATGACCACAAAAAATGGTATTTGTGTCACTAGATCCATTATTTTGTAAATTTCCATAGATGTGAAGTATAGATAAATGGTTGAGTGAACAACTTTATATGTGTGGAAACTTTTATTTCTTTATAACTCTATATAGAGTTGTAAATATTAAATGGATCTTCTCCTTTGGATATTCAGTATTTTACCGATCTGAGTGGAGGAGATATATGCACTAAGTACATGTGTGGTACTGTCACGAATGGGATAAACACTTTGGTTATGGTAGATACATGGTGGCAAGGTGCCATAATCCCCAAATGATATTGTTTATATCTAGTGTCCATATTGAGAATTAATCCCATTCAAATTAAGTTCAAAGGAAAAAATAAATAAAATGCCAGGAAACATTAGCCTATGTCCTACATGACTGGATCATGTATTTAATTAATTCACTATAAAAGTAAATTATTTAGCATTAAAATATTGATGTGCAACCCTTAAATTAAGGTGATATTTGATTATAAATGGACCATTTATAGCTGATTGGCGACAAAGTCGCTGCTAATTTATATACTCCATTCTTGTGTGAATAGTATATCACCAAAATTTATTGCACTATTTTCTACTATTGATTTAAGCAAAGTAAATGCCTAAAAATTGTCCTTGTAAATTCAAGATGTGTCTTGAACTAATATCCGTAAAATCCCTTAGATTTAATAAGTTAATCTACAAATGGTGTATGGCCCTCATATTGGATAGGCGAATAAATTCGCTGCTATTATCAAGAGTGACTGATATTCACCACTAAGATATAGACTCTATATTAACACATGAAAAGGTAGTCGCATAAAGAGCGTAGACTTCATAACAGTGGACGAGAAACTCGTTGCTATAGGCATGGCTTGGCATAGCAATTGGTGCCATAGACTCCACTCACATGTGTTATAACCATAGATTTGATTAATTTGTATGGAGTGCAAATCAAAAATCATCATGGCAATGAAATGCAAAATGTTTTGAAAAACAAGTGTGCACTTGCTAGTAGTGTGGACCTCAATTTGGAAAAACAATATTAATTGGTGGTACGGATAGTCACTTTAAGAAGTGTAGATCGCATATCACATTCCATGTAATATATCGGGTACGTACGTTGAAGATTATCTCACTAAGAGTGTATCTCACAGTAGTATTCTTGTTACTACCTTGTATATGGCCGATATGGATAGAATAAATATTGTTATGTATATTTGTTTTATCCAAATTAAATTGTTGGGTACGCACATAGAGGGTAGTCACTTGTAAAAACATAGTGTAGACCCGAATAGAAATGTCCAAAATTCTACCTTGTGTATGGCCAACAATAATAATGGATTAGGTAGTCACCTAAAAAGGTGTAGACCTTTGAAAAATATACATTTACATATATCTGAGATTAGCACTTGATTTTTTTTTTGCATTATTCATATAGACTATATGTGATTTCATAGTATTTATTTGGTTACTTATGTGACTTTAAGCATATACTTGATAATATGGCATAATGAAAATAACCAAATAAAATTGCAAGTAATTAAATTGCAAGTAAATAAGTAATTGCAATGGGTCAATGGGTTTGATCTGGTGGCCAAATTTTGGCCCATGCGGGCATCGGTGTCGGGCGGCAGGCCGCAGTCTTGCCTGGGCTGCGTGGCAGAAGCGGCGGCCATGGCAAGTAGGTCTCGGGTGTCGAACACCAAGGAACGGGCCACGACGGTGGCGAGTGATGCCATAGCGATGAACTCGCTGAAGAACAGAGGCACATAAATCTTGAACCAGTTCATTGACGTAGAAGGAATTGAAAGGTAAGAGTCTCGACATTGTGTACCAATCGGTGGTGGTGGAGGCCCGATGGCCTCCCCTGTCCTTCTGATTCCTCCAATTCCTTGCGATGTCTTCTTAGTCGGTGGTGGCGGAGGCCCAATGCCCCCCCCGTTCTTCTGATTCTGGCGACTCCAATTCCTTGCGATGTCTTCTCTTCTAGAGCAAAGTGCTGATAACGTGTTAGAAGTAAATGTAAATGGAAAGTAGGATTGGATGAATGATTCTCTGATGTATTGATTGAAGAATGGGATTACATATTTATACCCCACGAAAGGGTATGATTCATGCCTGTTCGGAAGGGACGCAACCCCTCCGACATGGCTGTTCGGTTTGTACAGGTGTCTGCTCGTGAGCAGGTGTCCATTCGGGAGGGACATGCCCCTTCCGAATGGGTGCTACAGTAACCCTTCATTAGACAACACTAATGATGAGATTAACTACCTAATACACTTAACTAATCTATGATTAATGACTAATTGATCACATCATTAAATGTAATCTTAACAATCGGGAGCATCGACGCCTAGACTAGTTTTCTCAGGGGACGTGCCCAGCCCAGGAAATGTTTATCGAGATGGTGGAGACTGGATAGGAGAGGACAAAGCGGTTACAACGGATTCTCTGGTGCACCCTGCAAACAAAGAACCAAATGGGAGCGAGGATGCGTTTGTTATTACGTCAGTTATCATGCCTACTCGACACACACGTTCTATTGAAAAAAATAGAATAAAAAAACAATTTTAGAGCAATCACAGTAAATTCAGCCATGTAGAGCTAGAATTTTTATTTAATACCAAAAAGTCATATAAAACTCATGAAAACTTGTTCTTAAATAAAGTTTTTTTCATATTTCTAGTATAGATATGCGTGACAAATAATAGGAAATTATATGTTTTTAATTTTAAGGATTCTATTTTTATCGGAATCATAATAATGATGGTGATATTGCAAAAGGCGGGTCAAATAAATAAAGAAACATGATTATGAAGGATATTATGCCAAAACATATAGTGGGCAACAAATGTTACATGGAATAATTTGTACGTCAAAACATATAGTAAGAATTGGTCGGTCAAAAAAAATTAAACTTTCCTTACTATATTGGATAAAGTTCAAATCCTTACTATAGTAGGCTTTATGTATGTTTGGTTGGTCTAAAGAAAGAAACTAAATCAGACGACTGATATTATAACATTATGACAAAGGAAACAAAGGATTTGGCAAGCATTTGGAGCCGAAGAAAGGAATTAAATACGATTGGTCAGTTAAAAAATAGAAACATGCAATGGGAGGTAATGGAAAAAACTGTGCGTGTCAGGGTAGAAAAGTTTTGGTGGAAAAAAAGAGAACAATGGCAGTTTTGTTTTATCAACTTTTTCACATTTTGCAACCCGTAAGAGGTAAGCGGGAAGTAGATAGAATAATATAGATTATTTTAATTCAATAATTTGTAGTATATTTCAAAATTCTATGATTGTCTTAATTATTTTATTTTCATTCATGGATCATAGATTCAACTTCAATATGGGTGACTATTACAATAGAATAGAATAAAGAGAAATAAGTTTATAGTCATTACATTTTATTTAATTTCTCATGTACAAAATATATAAATAGTGGTATAGATGAAAGGATAAAGAGACAAGTTATAGAGTATTTAAGAATACACTGCAAAGCTAAAATGTAAGGCTTTGACACCATGGTAGGATTCCGGAGCCGTGTCTAGATGCATCAAGGCACATGTACATTGAATGGTGATATGAATATAATCTTGTCTCGTTACTTTAATCTACTTTGATTATTGTGCTTTATTCCATATGTCTATAAGGTGGTGACAAATTACCATCGTGTGGTGGTAGCACACGGTAGGGAAAAGGACCGTACGGCATATGCTCTTACTAGGAATAGATCTAACCTAGGTTTAATCTATTTTGCAGATTATTCATCATTATGGTGCGCGAGAAGTCGATGGTTGATTACCCTTGTGTGGTGATAGCATGCGGGAGGGAAAATGCCAGTGGAACGTGTATTGTGGGATCACATCCCCTTATCGGAGTACGAGATTGGTTAGGTTATCACTTAGGTCGGAGTTGCAATGAAGAAGACGGTGGGCTCGTGCTACCAAAGGTTGTGTTACCTCGTGGCAGACGGTTGTGCTCGTTCGCTCATTCCACACATACACATGTTTAAACCACATATGCAATATGCGCTTCATGCTAGGATTATATCCGTTAAGATAGGTAGAAAACACTAGTAAGTTCTTGCCGATTCCTGGATTGATAAACCTTAGGGGAATACTCTAAGGGAAGAGCTACAATGATACGTGCGCTTGCGGGTTACAATTGACGCGTTTAAGGAGCGTCAACACTAGTGTGCCACAAGTATAGGGATTGGTTGAGTGTTATCTGCTATAAATAAATCAGAGTTAGACAATTGTGAGGGTAAATCAAGGAATAAACTATACACATAATCTTTCTGTTCAGAGCCTCCATGAGGTGGGCAAGCACGCCTACATCCTCCTTGCCTCTCTTTTGCCTAGTATGATCTACCACAACTTTGGTATCATGCCTTTCGATCTTTTCCCCACATAAATCCACAACCATTTCCCTCGATCCTCCATCCAACCCGCTCATTCCCTCCCTTGCGCCGCTGCTGTCACCACCATGAGCGACCACATCTCCGCTTTAGATTTCAAGTCCACCATGGACAAGCTACTATTCGAGATCACATCGATCAAGGATGAGGTCATCACCATCAAGGGAGACCAAAACTTGATGCAGATCGTATCATACCATCTACATTCACACTTTCTTCCAAACAATATTGCAAGGTGAAAGCTATACTTAACCTCAAGTTTAATTGTTTTTCATGGGTAAAGCTACTACTTGTCTTTTATGATAACTGATCCAAACACATTGGCATATTGGAAGAGATAGATACAACCAACATAGCAATTTACCTAGCTCGTACAAGATAACTTGCTACGAGCAGCAATAACTAGTGCAACCTGACGATACGTAGGGGTGGACATTAGGTACTAATTGAGCCGAACCAAAATTACCGAGGAGGTTTGTTCCTAATAAATAGGTACCGATCGGTTCTTTTCAGAATCAGGTACCAAGGAATTTTGGTTTCGGTTAGTTCTGTTCGGTTACGGTTCCTACCAAGCTGACCGAGCCACTGGAGAAGGGGGGGAAGAAATCTCAAAATCACACAAATTCAAGCAAGATTTGAAGGCTTGAAGCACAAGATCAACATAACAACACAAATCACACAAATCCAATACAGATCCAAGTGCAGGGACAGACAGAGTAGCAGGGGCATAGACGCCGACGCCGACTGCTGAGCACGGGCAATGCACGGGCGTCGCTGCGTCAGGACGCCTGGGTGCTGGGTGAGCGCTACTGCGCCTGACCACGCCTGGCCTCCGCCGCCACCCCTGGCCTTCGCCACCACCCCTGGCCAACACCGCGCCTGGCCTCCGCCGCCGCCCCTGGCTGGCGCTCCGCCGGGCCTGGCCTCCTCCGCCGCTTGGTTTGTGGCCTCGCGGTCGTGTGCGTGCGACAACCAAGTGCATCGCGGTTGCGGGCGTGCGGCTAACCTGGGCGCTGGCGGCTGCCGCCTGGCAGGGGTGGGGGTGGACGGGTGGGATGTGGGGTGAGAAGTGAGAGAGGAGATTATATACCTAGGGTTGGAATGGATGATGGGCTGGGCTGAAAGTGTTTATTAGCCTGGCCGACTGGTTTGGAAGTGAGGTTGGTTCCTTCGGTTAATCGAGAACCGAGCCTAACCGAACCGAGGATTTCGGTTCCCCATGAACCAGTATCGAGAGCCGAACCAAACTTTTTGGTTCCGGTTCTTTCGGTATTGGTTCTGGGTAAAATCGTTTTGGTTTTCAGTTATTGGTTTTTTCTGCCTAGCCATAACGACACGCACAAGAAGCCAACCACCGTCTCTATATAGCAGCCTGAATCAAGGATTCACCTAATCACACTCTCAAAGAACCAACCTATGCAGCCTGCACATGAAGTAGCAGGAGCACAGATTTGGTGCCGATGAAGTGGTCGCTTCTGTAATCCCACAGGATAGAGATCTCGGTCTCTCAAGGTTTATTTGCACACAACTGAACAAAGGGGGTGTATTCTGATTCTCAAAGTTTTTTGCAAATAGCTTAGGTACAAGGATTATTTATACTGGGAACAACCATCCTAGTTGGGTGTGAGTGGACTTTAAAGTTCCTAGAGTTATGCAAACTCAAAAGTCTCCACGAACTAAAATTTCGAGGAGCGACGTGCAATATGGCCTCCCTGGCAGCCTCCACTAAAATGACCATTACTCCTTAGTGGAAAATCCAAATGACAAGCCGAGTGTTGGGTTGGAAACTAGACTTAATGGGGCTTCTAACCATTTATAGCATGAACCATGAATCCTGGCAGAATGATATAGTTTTGCATGAAAACTTTACCCTTGATAAATCTTCGAGAAGATTCTTGAACTTCTAACATGTCTTTCGTAATCTAGTCGGACCTCAGGATTAAAACTTTCAAAGTACTCAGAACTTGATGGTATTGTAAAATAGACTTCATAAGATTTCTATCAAGTATTTATTCGACTTCATAGCCTTCAGGAATCAGGAGAAAAAGAACTCAGGAGGAAGTCCAAAGTACATGCAAGTGTTCGACTGATGGTTGAAAGTACTTCGACGAGTTGTATCTTTCTGCGTGAACCCGAGAAAGACATGTGTAGAATATTTAGGTAGTAGGACATTCTTATTTGCATCTAACATAAATTCATCTTGGAGAGAGTTCACCTTATTGTCTATCTTCATATCTATCGCTTCAAATATCGCAATGTGTTTGGATCTGTTATCATACAAGCCAAGCAGTAGTTTTACCAATGAAAAACAATTAAATTTGAAGTTAAGTAAAGCTTTTACCTTGAAATATCGTTTGGAAGAAAGTGTGAATGTATATGGTCTGATACTATCCCCGCATCATAACTACTTGACGGTCACCATCAACCGCATCCAATCTGAAAAGATTGGCTCCGGCTCTAGGAAGGACAAAGGAGACATCCTGCCGCCGCTGCCCTCTGCACCGACCCACAAGCTCCACTTCGCCAAGCACGATGGCGCCCCGTCTTCATGCCATGACATCGCCTGTCACACTTCGTTTTAGAAAGTCAAATCAAATGTATCTCATATGTGTGTCAGGATCAAGTTTCACACATATGATAGACTCCATGAATATACATAACACAAAGTTACAGCGAAAAGAATAAAATAAATACATTACAAATGTTTTATAGCAGCGGAATCTTGAACCCTTCACCATAGGCAGTTGAGTGGGGGTTGCGTACGCCTAGCATCATTTTCAATGACTTCACACAACTTCTGAATACTAAGCAACAATAAGCAAGGATATATATACACTTATGGTTGGTACATCAAGGCCACTGAAAACCAGAACAATTTAATCATCAACTTCAAGTATATTTATCATGTGAGGATCTGGGCCGATCATAATCGTAAACATTGTTGTTATAACAGTTTTACATTCTGTAGAGTTGTACACTTTCACCACAATTCACGTAAAAGCTCCGAGAAACTTTAAACCCAACCATGTTGTGCTGGCCAAAGCACGTATCATACTTCCAAGGTGTGACTGCATAGGGATGCTACGAGGCCTTTACAAAGATTCCCTAGTTAGAAACGACCCGCTAAGGTTTCCGGAGTGGAAGCAGGCATAACCCTCCCTAACGGGCATAGTGTCTTAGCAAAGCCCACTTCCCAAGAGGACCGATCTATACACCGTCGACCGCCGCCCTCCATGCCCTTTCGGTAAGGTCATCCCTAACTCAGGTTTCTAATTAACTATCCAAGACCATAGCCATGTATAGTATTGTGGTTGTATGGATAATCCCGGGTTGTTGCTCCATATTCCAATTAACATATGTGATCTTATAAAGCACATGTAGAAGGATGTGTATGATGAGATTTTGTAACAAGCGTGGCCTTTTTATTTAAGCCCCTTTATTTTATTAAAGAGTAAATTACACCCACCATACAACAACTTGTATGGTTGTATCACTTTAGTCCAACAAGTTACAAAGTTTGCAACCAGATACACGAACTTGTGAATTGTGTGCATATATGGTCATATATATGCCCGTAGATGTATTTTGTCTCTGTGATAGATGAAATGAATGTGTTTATACGTGTAACCTCCTATTTTGTGGTCATCCTCATATGTATGGTAACCATGATGCGGATGTAATATAATAGTTTCCAACAATATTGTGTAAATATAATAATATAAATTTTATTCGAACATAGTTATAGTGAGAAGTGGTTTCCAGTGAGAATTAAGTATGGATAAAATTGACAAAAAGTATGTAAAGCTCAAAATTTCAACACACTAATAATAATGAATTTTCTTTTTTATGAAAGGTACCGGTGCATATTGCTGACGTGGGAAAAACAACTAATCAGGTTGGACAAAAGATATATTATTGTATATTGAATCAATAGCCAATACAATATTTTTTTTATCTTTATACCTATCTCATCTTCTATGGAATATGGGGATATTCCATACATAGTTAATGTATTTTTTTGCGATACAATGTTTAGCCACCAATTAATAAAATGCACAACCTTTTGTCAAGAAAAATAAATATAGGAGGTAACATGAAAAAAATCATCCGACTCACCTGCTATGTTGACAAAATACATCTACGGGCATATATTGATATATATGACCGTATATGCACACAATTGACAAGTTCGTGTATCTGCTTGCACATTTTGCAATTTGTCGGACTAAAGTGATACAACCATACAAGTTGTTGTATGGTTGGTGCTATTTACTATTTATTAAAGGGTGTTAACATGGCGTCCAACTCACATGTATAAATGGCTAATAGTTTCAGAATATATGTTTTCCATGAAAAAGTCAAAATAAATTACTTGATTTGCCTGTAAAGTACAAAATGATTAAAATAATATTAGTGGCATTGACTTTGTTGGGCTTTTATTGGACGGCAGCAGGAAGCAAGTCCCAATTTTATCAACAGCCGATATACATACAGCCCATTTAGCTTTGTTTGTCTAATACGAAGATACGTGCAAAATACGCGGTCATATGTCAAGGCTCAAAGCTCGCACGGCATCATTCATGCAAATGTTGCTCGAGACAGATAGTCACGTACGGCAACGTAATCTCGTGCAACGAAGCTCGAGACCTTCTAGACTTGATCGAGCAGATAAAGACTCCATTTCAAAATTTGAAGTCATGCGCCCAGTCATCCCTTATCTTCGGAGCCGCCCAGGAGAAGCGGTCGCTGGACCACGCAGCTACGAACGGAAGCCCGACGATTCTCCCGGGCTGCGACTCGTTCAGCAACGGATCAGAGGCGGCGCCCACCACCGACGCTCCTCCCTTCTCAACCCTAGCTGCTGTCTATAAAAAGAGACCTCTTCCTCTCACTCAGGGGACCTCCATTTATCACACCGTCGCCCTGCTGCTGCACTCGCCGACCGCCGCACACATACATTCTTCCACCATTCCATCGTTGTTCTCTGCCACTGCTCTCACGCATACATCCCTTCACTTCTGTTAGAGGTGTAGGAGGGGCCGCCGCCGTGCTGCCGGAGGTCGTCATGGCTGCACTGCAAGGTGAGAATATGTGAAGGCTTCAGGGCTGTCCGGGTTTACTTGGCCATGCATGTTTACCGTCCGAGGTGGAGAAGTTAGAGAAGGAAAGGGTTCCGGCGTTGCAAAAGAAAATAGATCATGGTGTTAGCTGCAAATCAGTGGAATTTGGTCATAGGTTTGCAGGTGCAGTTGTAGTATAAGCAGATAAAAAAGTCTCATGAGGAGAGAAGTGCAGCATGAGAAAGATGCAGGGCCTAGCCATGAAGTTTTAGTTGTAGATGGCAGTCACAGAGAAGTCAAAGTGTGTCTGTGAGAGATGGTTTTAGATTGAAATGCAATGCCGGGCTGGCGGGCTGAAAGTGTAGAACTAGAATATCAAATTCTTTGAGTGTGCAGAGGTAGATCAGAGGTACTGGTGGCTGACGTGTGTCAAGTAAGAAAGATGCTGCAGTGATTAGTTTAGATAGAATTAACTAGTATATGTGAAGTTGGCAAGTTTCAGCGTGCAGAATGACAAGAAGTAATGCCAGCAGTGATGTGTATGTAGAATTGTGGATCCGTGGCTGTTACATGGCCAGGAGCTCGTTTACTGGTGTTGTGAGCAATTCAGAGTTACGGCAGCAATGGTATGCAGAAATTAGTATTAACTGATAGGTGCTATTGGAGAGTAGCCCTGTGATGTTTCTGTACGCGAGATGAAGTTCCGAATACAAGCTTCAGTAGATGCAGAGAGGTGTGCTCAGAGAAGAGTTTGAGGCAGCATTATATTTGATTAATTAGTATGGGTGAGTTCAAATATTCAGAGTTGCAGTGTTTGTCATTTGATAGAATATTCAGAGAGATGCAAATGAAGGCATGTCTAGTTTAGACTCTGTTGTTTGAGTAGGAGAGAAAGCAAAGTATAGAAGTAGCATTTACTGTGTATGTATAGTTGGGCTCTGAATTAACAAGAAGACCAACTCGAGGTGTACATCCTAAGTATAAGAAGGCAGCCAACAGACTTATTCTCTTTCCATGACCGACAAGGCTAGGAGAATATTATTCTCTTTCCATGACTGACGAGGCCGAAGGTTCTTTGTCTTACCGAAGGTGAGACGTTTATTTGTTCGTGACCAACGAGGCCGAACCATTGTGACAAACTTTGCTACGACCCCTATTGTTGGCGGGGCTTTTGCTTTTGTGTTATATTTATTCTTATGCACTTGGAGATTGCGTAGCTCAAGACTTAGAAATACGACCATCATCGCAGCTTAATCGGAGGTCTTCCATAGAAGTTGATTTAGTCAGATGTTTTGATCAAGGCATTATGATGTAACCCTAAGGGGACTTGTACCATGATTATGAAAAGGATTAATAAAATACAGAGTTCCCTATGTGTTTATGTATTCATTGTTTATTTATTTGTATACGTTAGTATACTGGTACGCCCCCACATTAGTAAACCAAGTCGAAAGGACAACTCTTTTAGGGAGTTGTTTCTTTTTGTCGAAACAAATTAGCACGCCCAGTGGGACATGGTTCTCCTCCCATCTTTGCTGCACTATGATGGTCGTTAGTGGTCTTTTGAGCTCTTCAACAAGCATACAACACATTGAGAATATATGTATTCAGGAAATGACTGACCAAAGGTGTTCCTCGCTGTAGGTGAAGTCGTCCCTGCTCGCAAATCTGCAACTTGGGTGTTCCGGTTTGTAACTCAAGCTCCCGTGGCTGTTCTGAAGCACACAGTGGCAAAGTATACATGCATCAGACTTATGAGCTAGTTCGAGTTAGTTCAGGAAAGCAAGAAAGCACAGAAGAGATGAGCGTCGTGAATTTGTAATTGAGGCAAACACTCCGTTGAGAAAATCTAAAGTGCAAGGGAAGAGAGCTGAGCCTGAGCTGTTAGTTGTCTTGAGTGCATCATGTGAAACATGCGCCAGAGCATGGCCCTTGCTCATCGGTTCAGCAGCCATCATGCACACCGCAACTGTCGCAGGAAGTATGCGCAAGCAAAGAAGCTTCAACAACAGCGTGCCTCTCGTATAGCTCCATCTACTGGAAGTGACACGGAACAATATGCAAGTGACGTGTCAGAGAAGACTCCTATGCAACGTCAACGGAAGAGGCCAGAACATTTCCTGGTAGATGGGATTATCACCCACTTGGAACTAAACTCCCTGCGCGAGAAGCGATTGTGCAAGAGTACCTAAACTGCCGGCTGGGAAAGAAGCTTCGTGCATCTGCTCCAGAAGTTCATTATGCATACTGCTTGCACATGGGTGTCCCTATTGACCCCTCGTCATCCAATACCGCCAATCGGTTTGCCGTGTTACAGAACAAAGTGCCAGCTCCTCGCCCGGATGAATTACGACAGCAGCTTCACAAACTTCAAGCTCAAATGAGTGGCTTGGAGAGGCAGCTGCAAAATCATGATATTCCTGAGAGCTCACGTCCTGAAGGAAGAGACAGACCATATGTGGCTGGTCGTCGTCCCCATCAAGACCGTCAGACTTGGGCACCTAGGCTAGGCATCGTGTTCCATTTGTTCCTTCCTATCAGCGCAGACAAGCATCACAACCTGCTCACCGGAACCAGTGGCCTCATCGCCAAGAGTATCCATACCAACGAAGGCAGCCACCTATGCAACAATGGTGTGTATAGGGCTGGATCGTGAGCCCAAAACTCACGAGCTAGCTCGGCTCATTTGTAACTCGACTCGGCTCGGCTCGGTTAAAAATTTAACGAGCCAAGCAACGTTTTCTGCTTGTTTTGTTAACGAGCTGGCTCGAGCCAGCTCGAGCCAGCTCGCGAGCGGCTCGTAAGCTAAACGAGCTAGAAGACATAATACAAAGACTAAAGTGTAACGAGCTGGCTCACGAGCTTAATGAGCCGAGCCGAGCCGAGCCGAGTTGGCTCAGCGTCCAGCCCTAGGCGTGTAAGAGCACCTCCATGGATACCATCTCTCTGAATCACCAATCACCAGCGCCCACGGTGCAGCAACCAACTGCAACGCTAGCACAGTCAGTACGCCGTGAGGCTTTCGCACCCTCCACACAACACACAACTCCACCAGTCTTCCCGGCTCCTGGCGTGCGTCCTAGAGCCGCATACTCATTTAATGAGAAGCGGAGACGAAGCCGCCAAGTGATGTATCAAGAATTACAAGATATTGTACATAGGTACGTTCAAGTGCATATCCGGGCTGATGGACGTATCTACCCAGATAATGAGAGAGTTACTGTGCGTGTAGCTCCTGCCCTTGAACAAAATCCGAGGTACAACTTTTTAGTTGACCTGTTGGCCCCAAGGCCACGCCAAGTTGAGCCTGCCGACAGTACTCCAGTTGGACCGACTGAACAAAATGGAGTATCACATACTCAAGCATCACCTGCTGTAGTAATACTACAAAATAAAGAAAAAGATAAGTCATCATAGAGTGGCAAGTCTTCAGTGGTTCATGAACAAAAGTCGCAGCTACTGGTATCCGACATCGCTCAAGCGCCATTAGAGCCGAATGTTAGTACCTCAACGGATTATGAAACTACGTCTGAAGGATCAGACAAAAAGTCACCTGGGGGAGATAGAGTAATGTGTGGTATGATAGAAATATTTTTAAGTGAAGAACAAGATTCTGTCTGGAAGCCACCTCCAGTCACACAAGAGTTAACATATCCTTCAGATGATGAAATTGTGCCGAATCCTAAGGCATGTTTCGTTCCAAGGCCTGTTTCACAGCGGAAAGAGGTCACAATTGTCCCTTGTTTTCTAGTAAGTGGGAGAAGCCGATCGCTAAAAGAAAAAGCTACCCCATATGATCGTCCTGAATTTTATAGAAGTATCCTATCCCCTCACGGCTGCCTGCTAGTCAGGATCAGCTCAACACCATTGCCACACGCCCTGGCGCAGATACTCGTTTGAAAATAAGTGCTCGTCAACGCATTGAGGATGACACCAGTGCTTCCGATGAGGAGGGGTATTGTAGGACATGTTCTGATTCTTCAAGCTCTCTTGGGACTCGCTCGCACTGCCCGCAATATTCCATACTAGCTCGGTCTGTTTTGTCAGGAGAAGAAGATGATTTGATTGGCCTTAATGTTGCTCTGGTGCATATGGCCAATGAGGATGCAAGTAATTCAGGGGCTTTATTAGTGAGTGCAGGTTTGAGTGTGCCGCCGCAAGTGCCGATCGTCTCAGCTCCAATACTAGGTATGCCGCTGGCTGCGCCGAGTGTATCACCTCAGCCACCTATTATACCACCTCATGCACCAATTGCACCTCTCAGAATAGACGTGGCAAGTACAAGTCATCAAAATTCTAGAATAACTCCTCAGCTACCTGATGGTCAGATCACACATGACCCCGTGCTTGCTAGACAAGTAAATGAGATGTCTGTAAGAATGGATCAGCTTTTTGCTATGATGCTGCAGCTCACGTCTGGTGGCCAGCCACAAAGCCCTACTTAGCTGAAATTGAGGCTGCAACTCAACCAGCTAGCTCTCCTCTAATCGAGGTTGGACCTCGACAGAACCTTTTAATAGACTCTGCGTTCCCTCACGTGATGGCAGCCCCAGCAACATCAGCCACCACAGCTCCCCAAGCAGAAGCTATGAAGGATTGTAATTACCAGCACATGCACATGGTAGAAGATCTTATTAATAGAAAGATAAAATAATTCAGAGATGGAGATACCTCAAGAGAGTCAAGTGGCGAGCTCGAAAAACCATATGAGTCATGGCATCATAAGGTGTCGTTTTCTGCTGGTTGGCACCCACCGAAGTTCCGTCAGTTTGATGGAACCGGCAAACATGAAGCAAAGATATGATCAGATGCACCACAACATGTAGTTCCAGTGGGAGATTGGGCTTGGCTTTGTCTGCATCATCGTTCTGCTGCCAAACTTGCACCACGTTTCTATGGACCTTACAAAGTCCTTGAACGTGTTAGTCCAATGGCGTATCGCCTGGAGTTGCATGCCCGTTCAAATATTCACAATGTTTTCCATGCCATCTTTCTCAAGAAATTCGCCGACGACGCTCCTGAGGTGGTACTTCCAATGCCGTCCATTATAGATGGTTGTGTGGTACCTCAACCTGCTGCTGTGAAGATGGCCCGAGTGGTCCATGGTCGTTGGCAGATCTGTGTGAGCTGGGTTGGCCGCTGCCCTGCAGTGCAGACACCTTGTGGGAGCATTTGGATGATTTCAAGACCACTTATCCTGAGTTTCAGCTTGAGGACAAGCTGCTTTCCAAGGGTGGAAATGTTGTGGATAGGGATGCAGATATTTCTGGGTCAACCCAATGACCCGTTACCCAAAGATAAAATCATAGTGTAATTACCCATTGGGTTGGCCCACTCAAGTTTGGTATCAAACTGTATGAAATGGTCTGGGTCATTTGGGCACCCGATTGCAGGCCTCATCTCGAGCTACCCATCCAATGCGGCGGCCGGTGGTGGCCCCGCCTCCGTCGTCGCCAGCCTCGCGCTGCCGGTTCACAGCGGGTTCGGCTCCTTCACCCGTTCCTTCCGGCCTCACGCTGCCGGTCTGCATCGGCTTCGCCTCCTTCGTCGTCAGTCTCACGCCGCTGGTCTGCATCGGGCCCGGATCCGTCGTCCGTTGGTCGCCGGTCCGCATCGGCCTGAATCCTTGTTGCCTGTTGGCCTGGCGCCGGAATCAGCCGCGATTCACGCAAGGACGTCCAGGAATTCCAAATCAAATGCTAATTGAGTGAATCAAGTGAGAACAAGGCCACAGAGCGGCGGCGACCCGGTTCATCCTCGTCGGCAAGGAGATAAACGGGGACGGCGGAGACCATCGGTGCTTAAGGTCGCCCGGCACCACAGGCCCACAACTGGCTGCCGCGCAGCACTCACTTCAGGCAGAGAGCGCACCACCGGCGGCGGCAATGCCTCAGAGGCTGAATTAGTCGTCGCAAAAAACAAGCAGCAAGAGTAGATAGCGAGTAGAGCAAAACAGAGCATGGCCGCCATGTGTCCTGGGTCAACTGGTTCCACTGGTTCCAGACTTTAAATTTATTTGGGCCAACCCAAATTAACTAATAGATAGTTTGGGTAGTGTGGGTTAGTGTTTGGGTCAACCAAAGCCAACCCATCTGCATCGCTAGTTGTGGACACTTTCACTAGCCTCAAGTAAAGTCGGCATTATCTGGCTAGGATAAGTTTGAGTCTTTTATCCCTGTGCCATTAAAAAAGATGCACCAACCTGTATGCCACCAAAAAGTTTCTAAACACCTCTGTGCCATCGACTTTTTCGACGTTTACCTACGTGCCATTTTGGACGGATGGAGTCCTAACAGTGTCTAACGGAGGTGTAAAATCTCGCTTTTGCCCTTCATCCTCTATTAAGCGTGGAAGTAATTAGAAAATGTATAAAAAATAGGAAAATAGTAAATAAATTAGAAAAACTATTAAAAATCTGAAAAATTGAAATAGAATTTCAGAATGCATGAAAAAATAAAAAGTGTATTTAAAATCCGTAATAAATTCAGAAAACATGCAGAATTTTTTGAAAATCTGTTAAAAACAAAAAAATAATAAATAAATTTTAAAAACCATAAAAATTTCTAAATAATTTATAAAAAACAGTACAATGTTGAACAAAATTAAGGAATACACATTTTCATGAGGACTACATACCAACAATTAACATGTTCACGAGCACTGCATACCCATAATTACCCAGTTCATACCAACAATTAGCAATTAATTTTTCTGAACTTCAAATAAAAACGATATGCATCGTCTGCCAAAGAATAGAGTTAAGGTTGTCTAAAAAAAAAGAATAGAGCTAAGGCCCACACGTCAGACATGGTGCACGTCTTCTACGTGCTGGTGAACACCCGTGAGCAGATAACGATGAGGATTGAGGACTCGTCCTGGTCGTCCAAGCTTCAGGCAGGGAGCATGAATCATGCCCCGCCGCCGGCCAAGAAGCATGTGCGTTAGCTTCCAAAGTTGCAACCCGATTACGCCGGCAGCCCTGTACCTCGCGGCCATCCTCACCAGTGGACCTCGTCTGCGGTCAGAAGACCTTGGGCAGGGGGTCGGTGGCGGGGGCGTGCTCCAGGTGGAGGGAGGAGGGGCTCGGCTGCGCAGGGGTCGAGCGGGCGGCAGCGCGGGGGGAGCCCGGGTGGCGGCCTGGAGCCTCGCGGTTGGGGGCTACCGCGGCTTGGACCTGGGGACTGGGGAGCACATGCGCAGGGGGTGAAGCGCATGGGCGGCGCCTGCTTGGGAGCGAGGTGGAGCACTGGGGGCAGGGCAGTGGTGGCGGATCTGGC
Organism: Digitaria exilis; assembly: GCA_015342445.1. Classification (NCBI taxonomy): domain Eukaryota; kingdom Viridiplantae; phylum Streptophyta; class Magnoliopsida; order Poales; family Poaceae; genus Digitaria; species Digitaria exilis. The sequence goes on from JACEFO010001897.1 coordinate 308,103, forward strand.
CAGCGGCGGCAGTGGAGTGCCGGGGACGGCGGAGCCCTGGCCGGCGGCGGCTAGGGTTGACGGTCCGGGCTTCGGTCGGTCGGGCCGTCGGGCTTCGGTCGGTCGGGCCGTCGGGGAGGGGTCAAGAGAGAGGAGAAAATACATAGAGATGTGTAACCGAGTCAGGGGCAAAAGAGTCGTTGAGTCAGGGGAAAGAGTCATTCATTTTACCATATGAGTCCTACATGTCGCACATGTTAGGGCTATGAAACTGTTAAGTTTTAACAGAAGGTGGATAGAATGGTACATGAGTAAATGTTAAAAATACCATATGAGTCCCACATGTCACATGTTAGGGCTATGAAACTGTTAAGTTTTAACAGAAGGTGGACATGTCACATGTTAGGGCTATGAAACTGTTAAGTTTTAACAGAAGGTGGACAGAATGGTACATGAGTAAATGTTAAAAAAAAGTCGATGGCACATAGTTGTTTAGAATTTTTTTTTATGACATACAGGTTGGATGCATCTTTTTAAATGGCACAGGTAAAAGACTCGGTAAGTTTAGGAGGTTGAGTTGTTGGCTATTGTTTGGGTTTGTTAGCTAGTGTGCCACAATTATATGGACTGGTTGAGTGTTATCTGCTGTAAATAAAGTAGAGTTAGACAATTGTCAGGGTTAAGCAAGAATTAAACTATCATAATCTGGTTGTTTAGAGCCTCTGTGAGGAGGGCGAGCACACTTCCATCCTCCTTGCCTCTCTATTGCCTAGTCTGATCTACCACAACACACGGCTGCCTAATTGAGAATCCTTCCAATGAACTTAGGGAGCTCGTCCATATCCACGTCGAGTTCACCATGAGACCAATATGGTTCCGGCACTGGCCACCTGTCATCCAAAATATTTTTTTCTCCAATGAATAAAATAGTTCAAGTCACAAACAAGTGGCAACTAAAAAACAGAACAAATATTACCTGTATTTCTCCCCCACCATGAAATCATCAAGTATGCGCATAGGATACTCTCCACTGTCATCCAACATATTTTTCCATTGTAAGTTCAGACTATTAGGCTTACCCAATTACAACTGAGATAACAGAAAACAAAATACCTTTCTGATGGTAATCTGGAATTAACCACTCCTCTTAAAAGATTGAAGACCACAAGCCTTGGAAGGAAAGGAGTTACATCGCTTCCATCATAAAAGTTCATTCCAACAAAACTTCCATCAAAACCAATAAGAGGGTCACCAATCCCAGCCTAGTACCATAGAGCCAAATGTTACTGTTAAACTTCTAATTCCTGATTTGTTGGAAGAATTGTGATTAAAGAGAGAATTTGAATTCTAATGCAATTATTTAATATAGGCTACCATGTAAAGAAACAGTATGAAAATCTCAACATGCCACCTTCGTGATATTACAAGTGGAAAACTGAAGCTCTTTGCAATTAAGTTTGCAGTCCTTGTTATTACTTTTCACTTGACCAGTTGTGCCCATCAACAGTCCATGTATAGTGTCACGGCCTATAGCCACTACCTTCTCAGGTGACACTTCCATTTCTTTACAGAGAATGTCTGCAGGTCGAATGGCATTGAAACGATTCTTCATACTGACAATAGCAATATTATATTGCAAGTTATACAATTCCAATGTTCCATCACAGCGTTGATTCGGTGGAAGAAACACCTCAATCTGCATTCATTAAGAGAGCTAAGCTAACCTGCATGTAACTTAAAAGACCAAGAGTGACAGGAGAACCAACCCTCAAGTTTTTATCAATGTTGTCTTCATTATCACGACTTCTAACTAGACTGGCAGAAGTCAGGACAACAGTGCATTTGCGTTTGGCTCTTCCCTGCCACTCTATAAGCAACCCTGTGCAAGCAAAAGACCTCGAGTGATCTCTGTTGAAAGAAGCAAGCGAGACAACACTACGGGATGTATTTGTCACAACATGCTTTTCAAGTTTTCCGCAGACACCCTCGAAAGTATCATACTATCATTGGGTGGAGCACCAAAAGGATACCCTCTCCAAGCAAGTAATTCACCAAATCGGTCTTCAAATTGATGAACCAACTCCCCATTTACTGGTTAAGAAAACAAGATCAGAAGTTAATTATAAAGAAGAGCACAAGGGAAATCAGAAATATAAATACCAAAGAACTTACATTCAAGCACAAGTGGTGGTGGCATTGGATAGCCTAAGGATTTTATCCGGTAAATAGTTTTCATGAATCCTAATGCAACAAGGTGATTAATATTAGTACCCCAAATGATACAAAATATTCTGCAGCCAATTGTTGGTAACATTTACAATGATGGCTTGCAAGATCATGCACACCTGAAGGGACTACGCTTGATACACCTTCAGGCAACGAATAATGACGGAAGTGGAGTTCTCTAGGACTGCAATAGAACAGAAAAAGTACATCTGAGTCAAGGTATGGCAAAATTAGGCAATCAAACTCATACATATTCAGAAAAGACATGACAGGAGTGAGCAGATTCATATGCCACAAATATAAGTATTGCCATATCATCCAAATGAATTGTATTAGCTCTTTATAATTTAGACACGCTAGCTTCAAAATTAATTAATCAAGGGCCCTAATTTAGAAATATGAGACAGAACTGATGCAGGTCTCCACCAGGTAGAGGTAACGATAACCAATTTGTTTCCAGCCTACAAATTACCAAAGTGAAAATCACAATTCACAAGGCTACAGTGCTTATAGCACCAGAAAAAGGGTAACAAATATAAATAAACTAACTGGGGGAAGATATAGCTCATAGATGCCGGAACTGCCAAAGACATACTTTAGTATCTTAAACAACTCCAAGCGCTCACGAAGTGCTTTCAGTGATAGGAACTTGGCACATTTCTTATTCTCACTACCATGATGGCAAAGATCAACAATCATCCCATGAAACCTCTTGTCATTTCCTACAAGTGACCCTCCAAGTGCAGCCTAGAACAAAAGCAAAGTGGCATGGTTTATGAAGGAAAATGCATTTTTCACTTTGGTGCATGTAGTGATACACTAGACCAAAGATATCATAATGCAAATATTAGTTTCAAGCTTTACGTAGTGCCAAAAGTAAAAATATATCAACAACACACCTCTGTTAAACCTTGACTATCAGAAAGGAAGATGTTGGGGGATTCATTAGACAGAGACCCACGCGTGGCCATAAAACTGCCTGAATTGAAGGCACGCCCAGCGGCTAGTACATGACCATCAGGGCAGTCCGGTGATTCCTGAAGATCAAGATCTACAGGATCGTCATCTAGGTAGCCGATGGGTGTAACAATAGCAATATCTTTATCATATAGTCCCAAGAACCCATCAGTAGTAGTGTTATCAGGAAGGCGCACTTGAATCTATTGATAAAGCAGTAGATCAGCACAGAATGGAGATTGAATAAACAAATCAAAATGAATGACATAATGATCAGAAGCACCAACCCTCAAGTCATCATTTCTATTTCTTTTTTTATTGAATTCTCTAACCAAACATGCTGAAGTGACAAATCTTGTTAGCTCTAGCCTAGCGCTTCCACGTGGTAGAGTTATGCCAGAGCATGCAAATAGCATGTTTTCTTCTGCACGAGATCATAATTTAAATCATTAAGAGAGTAACAGAAAAAATAGCAAAATATAAATTAGGAAAATTTGTAAGCATACCAGCACAATCGCCATCAAACAAAGCAAGCGAAACAATATCGGATTGACAAAGTTCTTTGTCATGTTTAACTTCATCACCAAATGGTTTCTCTTTCGCCATCAAACAAAGCAAGTGAAACAATATCAGATTGACAAAGTTCTTTGTCATGTTTAACTTCATCACCAAATGGTTTCTCTTTAAAGCAAATGTCTGAGACTTGCCGATCAGGAAACGTGGTGCCGAATCGTTTGTCCTCAGTAACACGTAGCTTATCATCAAATTCAACTAACGCTGCCTGATTCGCTTGTACTAATTAACAGATATGATACTCTAAAACTGTTAGTGTTCTATACTTCTATTAGAGCAATATGTACAGAGAAAAGGAAGCAGCAGCAGATTCAAAAGCAATACTCACATTTCTGCATTCTTTTAATGGTCCGGCTGAAACCTTTTGGGGATGAGTGTTTTGGGCCATCACTGCCCCTTGGAAGCTGGAGTTTCTTCCTTCTATTTCTGGTTCTTTGTTCCCTAGTCAAGCCTCTCTCAGCCACATTCTTGTTTTTAAGGTTCTTTGTAGTCCTGAAGCAGAGAGAAAATGCAAAAGTTTAGTACAGGCGTACAGCTACTTAGGCCTCATTGCACAATTAATCATAATGCCTCAACATAAATTGGAAACCTTTGCTAATTTTTATTTTTACAGGCACACTGATGTAGTGATGTTAAACAGTGTGTAGTTGACAGAAAAAAAAAAAGGGAATCCCATAACACTAAAAAGAAGATGATTTTCTCACAAACAATTATGTTTTTCCCCATGTTAGTTACCACTAGAATCCAACCCACTGTCTCCCAACCTAACACTCCGTCAAGTAGTTAGCACCTTATTCCAACAGACCGCCCTAGATGACAACGATCAAGTGTCTTCCTCTTCTCCAAGCCAGATAGATATCACCACCATAGCATCTGGTTTCTCTACATGTATTCCCTGCACGGCACCTGTCCTCTTCCCTCCCAAGCCGCACCACCTGTGGACGAGCGGCAGCAAGAGACTTAAGTGATGGTGAGAGTGAGAGAGCATTGAAGGCGAAGCGCCGCATGATTGGGGCGGTCATGAAGGTGAAAGGATCTTAAGTGATGGTAGTTCATTAACAAAGTTAATGGTGAAAAGGTTCGATGGCTAATCTGGGCTGTTAGTGTACAATCTGGGTTTTCACAGATGGATGGGAGTTAGCGGAGTTGATGGCAGGATATAGTCCATGGCTAATATGGGGCCACTGTTACATAGACTGACAGTGCAGTGCTACATGAAGAAGATTCGAGTCAAATGTGATGCTGAATTAAAAAAAAACTATGGAGCTGCAAAAACCGTTCCATTTGAGCGCTATGAGAGCAATTTGAACAAAGTTATATAAAAAAATGAGAGCAATTTGACCAAAATTATATAAGAACTGCTCAAAAGTAGTATAAAAAACTGTTTTTTTTTTATAGAAAAAGGCTCCAATTCAAACCCTAGTTCTGTATGGCAAATTAGCAAGTGGTGAGAAACTGAGAATATTAGCAGCCAGTGCCTAGCAGCTGGTCAAGACTGCCATAAAACATGCAAACCTAAACAAAACTATTTAACTGGGAACACGCACCATACATGCTGAAAAGAACAGAAGTCTAAGTAACTTGGTTGAGGTGATTAGGGGGCGCTATGATGGATATAAACACTGTCCAATGGACCGGTAGAGGTATACAGTATAAGCTCAATTCAAACTGCTTCATCATAAGCGACTACCACTAGAACAAGAAGCATCAATTTGATACTTACATTGTGCAATTTGTCTCTGATGAAGCAGAGGAATCGGGGATATATTGGGGTCGAGGGGAATTGCCAGCTGCGAGATGCGTCTCCGAAAACTCCGTCTGCAAGATGTGTCGCCGTGAGTAGGATTATTACTGATTAGAGCTCCAAGAAAATATCATGGAACAATAGAAGTCAACCGCATGAATCAACAAAAATCTGTTAGCTTTTGTCAGAACACTAAAAGTCTAGAACTGATCCAAGGACGAACAAAAACAGTTATACAGGCATGCACGAAATATTGATCTGCTGTCAGTCACAATGATAACAAAAATAGATGAAATCATCTGTTCGATCATAGTTTCAGACTTTCGGTGCACATACCGGCTGTTCTCGGACTCGCCGCTGGCGCCGCGAGGAAGAGGTGGCGGCGGCGTCGCCTGTGCGGGAGCAGAGCACAGCGCGATGCGCCACGCGAGCCGATTCGTTTGGATCAAATCGGTGGGTTCAACTCCGCCACAGCCAAATGCAGTTTTGGGCCGGGACGGGAGTTCGCTGCCCGCCCGGCGGGCGTGTGAGCTTGGTTTCCCCACGTCCCGTGCGTGTCGGGGGAGTTTGGGTCCGGCCCGTTACTCAGTCATCCCCTCTTGTGCTATTCTTCTCTCTCAATTCTCAACCAATTAACCGTCACTTGGATCCTCATCGTATCTTTGTCAATTTTATATAGTATCATCATTGTAGATGGCAACTAGCATATGTATTTGGAACTACTCCTTCAGTTTGAAATTGTCATTGTAACTTTTTTATAGGGTTATTGTAGTAAAGATCACAAAATTTATGTCACTGAATAAATATACTATAAAAATATATTTAATAAGAAAACTAATAGAACTTATTTAGTATCATTGATATTAGTATTTTGTTATATAAACTTGGTTAAATTTGAGGTTTTTTACTTAAAAAAGTTATAATGACTTGTAATTTAGAACAAGTAGAGTACTCACCCAAGCCATTGGATTGAAAAGCACTGTTACATCCTAGTGGATTTAGGTTGCTCTCTTAATTGGAAAAAGACAAGCAGCCTGTTACGGCCTCTGACGGTATTGGAGCTTGTGGCCAATGTGGCTTTTTATTATGTATTTTACGAAAAATGTAATGACTTTTCTCTGAGTATTTCGTTTTAAGTTCTGACCATACCATTCTATTTGGTAGAAGAAGATCTACGAAGGGCATGTTAGAGTGATCATGTCTATGCATCAGCTAAGGGTGGTTTTCTCTAAGGACGGTTTTTGGAAAACTTAGCCGATACACTGACAGCGGGGGTTTTAGCCGCAAAAAACTGGTGTGTTGTTAGCTGTGGCTATCGGGTACAACAAGGTCATCTTAGAGTTGGATAATCAGTCTCTTGCCAACTCTGAAGTCAGTGGAGAATGATAGATAGTCCAACGACGACCTCCTACGTAGTATCCAAGAGCTCAACGGTTCTTTGCTCTCTTTTAGTGTTTTCTTTGTGCACCGGGAAGCAAACTTGGCGTCTCATTGCTGCGCAAAGATGCCAAACACTATAGTCAATGTGGTCTAGTTTTGGTTATACCCCAGATTGGCCTATGGGGTTGTAATAAATTATTGTAACTTTGTCGTAAGTTAATATAGCTCCTGGTATTGCTAAAAAAAGCAATCGTGCGACCCATGCGACTTGTTGCAGCTTCTAGACGTTACTAGGCTCCGTGGCCCACATAACTTATTATTATGTGTTTCATCTATAGTAGGGTGCACGTATGGCACACACATGATTTTTTTAATTTCCCATCGGGTTGATTTTCTCATTCTCTGGATGAGAAGATCACGAGACATGGAGAGAGCTAGTAAAGAACTCAAAGGCCACATCTTGTTGAACGGAGATGTGTGCAAGTGCAAATAAAAGAAAATACGAGCAGTCCTAGTGTAGAAAAGTAGTAAGCCTTTGAAAAAATAGCATCAACAACCTACGGTGCGAAGGGATTGAAATTAGACACGAAAGCATGTTAAAAATCCAGCACCCTGCATTCCTTTTCTTTCCACTACGAGAAGGCGGTATTAATTGCTAATTTTAGCCCTTTAAATTAGGTAACATATGGAAACTTGAATCTGGGCCACACGATGATGATCATCATCGTGTCACTCAGATTAAACTTTTCATAGTTTCCATAGAAAGATTGGTTTTTACCTAATACGCTGCCTTTAAATTATGGCGTGTGAAATGTCCACCTGAATGTTCAATGTCCTCCAAATCCTCTAGAAATACAAGGTCCTCTTTAAAAAAATGTGTGGTTGTAAAGCCAACACGAACGAAAAACACAAGATGTCTTTTGTGTTGTTTCATTTCAGGCTACGGGCACGTACGATGTTAATAAACATAAAAAGAAATTTCCATTGAATTTGAATCACCTAGTCTCCAAGACTAAGTTGGGCACAATAAATAGATAACATTCATAACAGAAAAGCAATTCGAACAATCAAATATTTGGAAAAAAATCATAACAGAAAAGCAATTCGAACAATCAAATATTTGGAAACGGATACAGCCATACAGACAGTGTACACGCGGACGGCGAACCACCTGTCACCGCTCTCGTCTGCAGTCAGACGGACCGTCAGAGTTCCCGAGTCCACAGCTGCACACGTCGCTGCTCCCTCGCCACTCCCACAACACGTGTGCCCCTCCAACCCCCGCACCCGAGACCCCGGCCGGGCCCCTCCCGTCTCGCTGCCATGCCTCCGGCCGCCGCCGTCGCCCTCCTGTCCCCCGCCGTCGCGGTATCCAGCCGCGCGCACCCACTCCGGCGGGCGAGGCACCTCGCCGTCCGCGCCGTCGCCTCCCCTCCCGCCTCCAAGGTCACGCCCACACCGCCGCCCTCCAAGGTGCGATCACCTGGCCTTTACTCGTGCGGCAGTAATAATGTACACACGTATATCGGTTCAAGTTTCGTGCCGGATTCAACTCACTGAGATTGCTGAATTAGGGGTCATATAATTCTCTGAATAAGGTCGGACTCGTAGCGTGGTTGGAACGCGAACTGCTTCTATGCGCTTTTAGATCTCATGTTGTTGGGTACTAGGGGCTACGACTCTCTGTAGCTGGTCAATTTAGAACGACGATGGCTAGATTCAGTGGTCTCCGAGTCTGTACATAGCTTTCATTTGCTGAAATATGTGTGGAGAAGCATGCAGACACTGAAGAAATTGTCATGCAAGTGCAAATACTGAAAATACAATATGTCCTACCCCTAATGGAATATAGGATCTTCTCTAATTCAAGTGAATTTTAAAGCAGCAAAACACTAGTGTGAATGTACCTCATGCGCCACTACCACAGACCTTAGTTTGACACATAGTTTTAATGTCTTGTGTTCTCCTATACGTTTAGCGAGCACTGAAATTTCAGTTGTGAAGATGGATGGTGTGCTTATGATCATTGATCAGATAGCCCTTTATCCGTAGAAGTGCTAAGCCCTATGTTTTATGTCCAATAGAGTGAAAACGTAAAAACATAAGATTTTGCTGCCTCCATTTCTTATTATAGATGTGTGTCACATATGTCACAACTTTGAGATAATGATTTTAACTTTTATTCAGATTTTTGGCACACGGGGAAAAAAAGTTAGCTGTCAATTAGGCCTTAGGGGTATGTAGCATGAGGAATGGGGTGATCCATCATCTCTTCACTCCTCACCGTTTTTGTTTGTTTTGTGCAATGGAATGGGTTGATGCATCACTAACTCAGCCTACAGAAGCCAATAACTAGTATAAGCATGAGGGATGGAGTCATCCCACAAAAATTCCCGACAAACATATGGCAAAAATCATGAAGGTTCTGAATTCTGATTCTCATGGCAGAAGGTGCAATAGATTCATGTGTTTGTTACCTCTAGGCAGCGTCAATACTGCTTTCTAGAAGTTTAGTAGAAACCTTCTAGACTCCTAACATTTCAATATACTTGTAACCCTAGTCTTCATTTTTCTCTTTCCGTATCTTCCCCTCTCAGAATGATACCATTTTCAATCCCTTCTGTCGTCTTTCTACTTTCATCTCTTATCTACTAATGATCCTTTGATTTATTTATTTTCGTAGTTCTAATAACAGTCTGACATCTTCTTGATCTAGCTAATTTATTTTTCACAGCCAATGTTATATGCACTTGCTATATTTGCCTCTGCACTTCTACCTGCTATCCTGCCAGTGAAATGATTTTTGGAATACTAATTTAGTTTGTTGCTATGTATGGCTGAGTTTATGCATAAAATATAAATGATTTCTGAGAGAATGAGATTGTTGGTTTACTGCTCCTACCATCACGAAGAGGTGGGGATTGATAAATGAATTGGACTATGTGCACAGAAAATCAAGATAGAGTAAATCAGGCAAATGTGCCATCCCCTTTTTTTCTCCCTTTCATCATGAAACTGCATTTTCTTTCTAGTGCACTCTTTGAGGAAAAAAATAGATATAGATTGGATTACAAAGTTTTTCCAACAACATGATCATTAACTACTAGCTTAATAGTCCAACAACTTAGGCACTTGGAGACATGAGACTACCACAATCTTCTATGAAGCCTACTCATGTGCATACACAATCAACCAGACTGCCTGGAAGTCTTAAACTTGGAAACTTAACATTGTCCGATGTGGGTTGTTACATTAAAGTTAGTCCTTTTGACAACCGGTCAAAGTCAGATCTTGGAATAGAACAATCTTATGTAGTATGGGCCAATTGTTAGAGTCTCTCTTTATGATACAACAAGCTCTCCAATGGCTTGAACATTAGCATCCTGCAAGACAAAGACCTTTTTCTTTTTTCCCTTTTTTTTGGGATCTGTGGTACTGTTTGTATTGCATATCGGTTAATTATACATTTAATGTAATGTCCTTAATGAATAAGGTTTGTATTGTGGAGCAAGTATACTACATTAGAATTTGAAGAATGATGTGTTGCCAAAAGTTATATCAACAATTTTTTCTGGCTACTCTGCTGTCAGTGCTATGACATTTTTCATGTGTTTCCAGACTGGGAAATGGGAGTGGAAAAGTTTAATCAGCAATTTGTTGTGCCTACTCTGCTGTTATATGTGCTATAACATTTTTTATGTGTTTCCAGACTGGGAAATGGGAGTGGAAATTTGAGGATAAGTTAATCAATATTTACTATGAGGAGCATGAGCAGGATACTTCTGAGAATGTGAAGAACATCCTCATGATCCCTACAATCTCAGATGTTAGCACGGTGGAGGAATGGAGAGTGGTCGCTAAAGATATTGTTGGGCGAACAGGAGAACTAGGCTACCGTCCCACTATTGTCGATTGGCCTGGTCTTGGTTACTCTGATAGGCCATCACTGAACTATAATGCTGATGTAATGGAGAGTTTTCTGGTTCAGCTAGTGAATTCACCAAATAGTCCAGTGGCAAACACAGGTAAATTTGATTTGATTTTTTTTCCTTGCACAGTTGCACTGGTAGTCTGGCACCTCAAGCATTTCCAAAAGAATTTATACCTGAGTTCTGATCAATACACTTCATTTTTTGAGGAATATTCCATTTTCCTACCATACCTATATACGGCCTCTGTTATCGTTGACCGAAAAAATATTTGGTTCGAGTTCAGACAGTCCAGTGGTATAAATAAAAATACTGTCTTTGTGAACAAGATTACCAAGGACATCGATTTGTAGTCAACTGAAATAATCCCAAAAGGAAATTTCCTGAAAAGTCACACTTCGCTGGTCAATGAGAAGTTAATGGAAACTCTAAACTGACATCTACTGGGATCCTGAACACTAACAAACATATGCCAATAAGTAGAGTAACACTGCAGTTTAAAGAGAGCCTAAAGTGTTATTTTCTGTAGAACAGCATTTCACACCTGAAATGATCGCTTATGATATGGACCATATGCCAAAGTCAAGAGACAGGTTCTGCTTAGTTGTTGCTTGGCATGCAGACTGTGCTTGTCAGTATGATTTTATTAATTTTCAATATCACAAGCAAGAAACTGCTAGCATGGATTTCATCATTCAATTAACAATGCGGCTGTTCTGTCTATTCTATAATCAGATGATGAGCTGGTAATTGTTGGAGGTGGTCATGCAGCCACAATAGCAGTCCGTGCAGCTGGTAAGGGCCTTATCAGACCATCGGCTGTTGCTGCTGTTGCACCTACTTGGGCTGGACCCCTTCCCATAGTCTTTGGCAGAGGTTCTGATATGGAAACAAGGTAGTAAACTAATAATATGAACTTTCATTTAATATTACATATCTATCTTAGAAGAGCCTAGAAAGATCGTTTTGAGTCTTCAACCTGTGATGTTCTTTTCCTATACAGTAGGTGCTCATGTTACATACTTGGTACCTGTAGATGTGTTCTTTAACCCCCTTTCTCACAATAATTTGACATCTGTTTTAGTCTATATGTGACAGTTGTCATGGATGCATACATGGATACACTAATGTGCAAAAGTGTAGCAGACAACCTTGAAGTTGTTGTAGGAACCTGGCAGTAATATTTGCATCAGGAATAGAGGAAAAATACTCTTTTCTAAAATTATTATAATGATCCCAACTTTCCACCAGCTGTGCTGCATGTCCTTACTGGCTATCATATGCTAAGAACAGTGCACTTGTTTCCATTGTTTAGTAGTGCTATGTATTCAAATGGTTTATGTATATCACTCGGTCTCGATATACCATTATGGCAGGTCTCATCATCTCATGGCTGTGAGGCCATTGAGAATGATTGTTTGTATGAATTGGTTTGCCCTCTAGTGATTACATTAGTATAATTTGCCTTTTCGTTATCTTTTATGGAATTTTCTACGCTGTATAGAGAATGTGACATTAGCTTTGTTTTGCTGGCACATCATTTTCCAAATTGGTTCTATGTCTTAATCTGATTAAACCTTCACCATTTCCCCCTTTTCAGTGCTAATTTTCTATCATTTTCAAGTTTATTTCTATCATTCATTTAACTTATGCTGATACATATGTATAACTAACTAACTAAATCATGTGTTAAATGATGCAAAACAAGCATTCAACTGATTCTATGAACTTCCCTTATTACATATGCATTAGTGAAGGTCTAGAAGGATCCACTTGTGGTCTAAGACTTCTCCTATATTGTAAACAATGGGTGGGACATCTGCTGGTTGACATTAGCTTTGCAAGTGTCATCCTGCTCGTTGTGCTGCATGTTCTTACCAGGCTATCTTATTCAAAAGATGCTGCATTTGTTTCTGTTATAGTGTTATTTAAGTAATGCAGTGCTGCTATGTGTAGATTGTAGAAGTGGTTTATACATATGCCATTTGTCACACAGAAGGTCTCATGGCTTTGTGGGGGTGGGGGGCAGTTAAGTTTGTTGGTTCATATGAATGAATGTGACTTATGCAGTGACTATGTTAGTAGTAAGATTTTGCCTTGATTCTCATTTATGGAAATTTCTATGTTGTTTAGAGAAAGTGACATTGGCATGGTTTGCAAACACATCATTTTCAGAAGTTGTTCCATGGCTTAATCTGAAGGAGTACATCGGTTTCTCTTTCCAGATGTAATTTGCATCCATTTTCATGTGTATAACTAACTAGCTTATGTTTATATATGTATAACCTACGAGTGGACAAGATCTGTGATGGAGGCTTCCCAGAGTTTTAGCTCCCGGATCATGTACTAAATAGTAAAATAAGTATTATACTGATTATTTGAACTACCATTATTAAAATTATTTTCAGAGAATGCTTAGAAAGACCAACCTACTGTGGGCTTATGGCCTGTTGAATTTTTTATATTCCTTAACATTTGGGTGGAAGCATCTATCCTATTAAGAGAACTAATACTGATAATCTGGACAACTATGACTGGGTAGTTTTTTTCAGAAGAATTTACATTTTCTGTGCCTACTTTCATTTCCAATACAGCACACACACTCTGTTCATATGTCTCATGCCTGTATCATATGTTCTTAACTCCGTTCTTCCTAACATTCTTTTTGTTTGAAGTATATCAACTATCAGCCACACATAAATCTTGTATCATAGGCATTAAACGCACACAGAACCTTGTAGTTTGAAGTTGTCGAGAGAATACTATGACCCTGGGACTCATTATATGCAAAGGGACTATGAGAGAAATACTCTATTTTGAACATCATTATAATTTATAAGGACCCTGACTTTTTATCTACTCACTGGTGGTTGCTTTTCCTACCTCATATTGTCATTTGGTGTGCAGTGTTGATGTCACTAATTGCATTGCATGTCCTTACTGTCCATCACATCCAATCAACAATACATTTGTTTCCTGTATTCAGTACAGCTATGTCTGTGTAATATGTATACAAATAGTTTTCATTCATACACAGACTGTCACACCATGAAGAGCAATCCTCATTGCTGCAATCCAGTATAATGTTATGTGTACTTGTGTATGGAGAGTGGAAATAGCATATTTTTTCAGGTACTGTCATTTTCCAAATTGGTTCAATGGCTTCATCTTTTAAGGAGACCACCATCCTCCAATTCTGCTTGCCAGCATTTATGTTCATTCATTTTTCACGTGCAATATATCAAAGTGCACTATTCATCGTACTTATGCGATATATATTGGTAACTAATTGATTGAACTTGTGATGGAGGTTGCTAGCAGTGCCCTGAATCATATGTTAACTAATACAAAACATATTGATCTTGAAAATCCGAGACAGTGGCTACTGATATGTGGCATATCAATGCTTAAGGATTCGACTTGATTTTGTTGAATGTCAATTCTTATTTCTCAGGTATGGGCTTCTACGTGGAACACTCAGGGCTCCAGCCATCGGCTGGATGATGTACAATGTTCTGGTGAGCAATGAGAAGTCTATCCAGTCTCAGTACAAGTCCCACGTCTACGCCAACCCTGAGAACGTGACGCCAGACATCATCGAGAGCCGATACGAGTTAACCAAAAGGAAAGGTGCACGGTATGTCCCTGCTGCGTTCCTCACAGGCCTCCTCGATCCTGTCCAGTCAAGGGAAGAATTCCTCCAGTTGTTTGCCAAGATGGACGGGGATGTGCCTGTTCTAATCGTGTCGACGCTTAACGCCCCCAAGAGGTCGAAGGCTGAGATGGAGACTCTTAAGGCCGCTAAAGGCGTGACCAAATTTGTGGAGGTTCCAGGTGCTCTTCTGCCGCAGGAAGAGTACCCCTTGGCAGTTGCGGAGGAGCTCTACAGCTTCTTGCAGGAATCATTCTCAGCAAGAAGATGAATGTGCGTGTGCCTGTTACGCTGAAGCGAGATTCAAGCCCCACACTTTGTGAGTAAATTCATGAGCCTGCTACAGTGTACTGGAGCTTTTAGCAACAATAAAGCAGCACCACTTATTTCACTCCCCGGGTACCAACGCTTGCAAAGTTTCAAGCCTGCTTTTGACAAAGCAGCCATCCCATGCATCGTCCGGGGGCGCGTAAAGCATACCGCCCTGATCAATAATTGCAGATTTCGATCAAGCATACCGTGGTACCCTTCTGATCTGCATCAGAGCCTGACCCTTTGATCTGGTCGCATCCATTCATTGCACATGGTCTCATCAGTTCGTCCTACTCTTCCCAGCTGGTCCTGGTTCTTTGTAACTGATGACCAAAGTACAAGGCCCGGAGGACGCTGGTCTCCTGAGGTAAACGTCTCTCCTCTCCGTCATGTACATTTCACCTATGTAACGCGTTGTTGCTGCGCATAGTGACCTGAGAGTGCTCGGCTTTCACTGGGGTATCAATTCCTTGAGGCTGAGAGGCGCTCCTCCTGTGCAGCTAGAAGCAGGCACAGTGCAGAGTACACTGCGTGGTGCGCGGCAACATAAAGATTCTGATCAATAATTGGCACATGATTCCAGCGGCTGGCCGTGCCGCGGCTATCAATGTGGCATTTACTGAAGCCTCCCAGGCCAGGCCAGGTCCAGCGGCGGCCCCCGGCACGCAACCTCGCCATGCATTCTCGTCGGGTCCTGCCGCTGACGGTGGTGGCAGGGCCAGCCTTGCCCGGCCGCGGAAGCTACCGCGGCGGCCGTAGCCGTCGGCCCCCCAGGCCGCGCCGTGCCACGTGCCCCTCGCCGTTGAGCTTGGCGAGGGCGAGAGTGAATCGCATTCAATTGAGGGAAAGCGAAGTCCAAGTGGCAAGTGAAGTGTCCCACTTCGGAGGTGGACTTTTGTTCCTCCAGCTGAGCTGGGGGCTCTAGAGCGTCCACGGCGACGGGACGGGGGCATGGGACACCGCCGCGTCGTCGCCGGCCGACTAAATGCGGCGAGATAAGGGCCCTTGATCTGCCTGAACGGATTGGTAGGATACAGGCCCGTAGGCCGTATACGTGTGGTGATGGCGCTTCATTGTTTAAAGATTGCGTGGGCCATATATGGCTTCACGGCATCGCTGGTCCAGATGGCAGCGTTGCAGTTTACGAGCCCATGGAGAGAATCAGTCTGGTGAAGGATTGGTATCCGGCTACCAACGTTGCAACCTTTCTCTGAGGGGAACACAGGTGCTGGAATGAGGAAAAGAGCATTGCGAAAGCTGCTATTAAGCACGTCCGAGAGAAACCAAGCTATAACACTCTGTCGGTGACGATAATGGCTTTGGATACACGGTAGGTAAGGCCTGTCGGAAACATGGAAAGACATCAAAATCGCTATGAAAACTCCTGTGCTCCAAACAGCCTCCTTGTTTTCGGTGCTAGCAACTTCAAGGGTGATTCTTTGCAGTAGACTTGTATTGTAGCCCTTCAATCTTGTCAGCTCCCAACCCATTCCTTTCCTGATCAGTTGATTCAACAGTTCTATCTCCCCAAACGGAACGGGGTAAAGGCGGTCATCATGGCTCTGATGACCTCATGACCATCGCTTCCGGACACGCATAGCCGTGACAAAAAGCGTTGGATCAGTGTGTGATTATCTCCACAATGGAAATGGCGAAAAGGTTCCTAATCGTCCTTTCTCTCTTCTCTGCTTGCGGACAAACAAAACATGAGCTGTTCGTGGGGCCATATGATAACTGACTTGCCGCTACGTCGCTGCGTCAGTGACCTAGGCTCCCTGCCAAGTCCCACCAACTCCAGCAAATCCAAGTTGCTTCGCTATCTCCATAAACCCCTTTTGATGGCGCTCCCATCATCATCTTTGCCACGAAGTGTGATCACTTCATCTTCATCACCATACACAAGGTTCGCTCATCCTTGTCATCCAGAGACTTCCTTTTTACGGCCAAACAAAGTCTCCGTACGGTGCTTACCGCTTGTGCCCTACTTTCTCCCTTCGAAATTACGGTTCGTTCGACTTTTTTTTCCTCCAAATTTGTCCGCTTGTCTTATCAAAAAATTTATACAAATATGGTAAAATCTAAGTTATTTTTGAGAAACTTTTATTAATAAGCTATGAATAAAAAATATGACATCTTGTGCAATCTTTTTCTAAATAAGATGTGTGGACAAACTTAGGATTAAAAAAGTCAAACGAATTGTATTTTGAAACAACAGAAGGAGTACTGTGGGAGGTCAAACTTCAGGAGTTAAAACTGAGACCTTTGAAAACCTTTCAGAATTGTTGCAGATCAAACCCGGCCGGCGGCCGACACCTTGTGCACAAGGTAGCCGGGATTGGATACTAGAGACAAAAGTTACATGATTGATGCGAGGAACACCTTGTTCCCTGTGAAGTTCCTGCGCCTAATCTTATGGATAACCCTGATAACAAAGGGAACTGGCAACCACTACGAAATGGTAACGGGGCTAGCTGAATAGGAGGTGGACTGCAGTAAAAGAGGTGTTGCATTCACCATTGACAAAGTTCAACCGATGCCAAAGAGAGATGATCGACAACCACAACGAAATGGTAACAAGAGCTGACAGGACGTGGACCGCAGTAAGAGGCGTTGCATTCACCATTGACTCCGTGACGCACACAAGTCAGCCTTAGCCGTAGAGAAGAAAAGAATGAGACCGCATTGAACGCACGGCATCACATCCGCGCCGCTGCCTTGACAATCCGGCACGCCCGTGGAGGCCCCGGTTCACACACATGGTCTCTTGCCAGCTGACGGTTCTGATCAGGGCCTGGAGGTCCTTTTCGCTATACATCCTCGGCAGTCGGCACGTCCATCCGGAAAGCGTTGCTGTTGAAATTCTCTTGACAAAAAGTTATATCTGTCCTGCTCCGATTGATAGCAGTGAAGTTCTGTTATAGGGTTGCTAGCTGAAATCGAACCGATTTTGTGTTTGCGAAACATATTTTGCGAGAGGGAGGCAGGTGCAAGGCGTGTCAGGCGCTTGCTTTCGCGACGGCAGGCAGCGTGCTAGCTGATGGACAACATCAAATGTGTGCAACGAGTTCCTTTTGCTGACAGTGTATGTGCATCTGGCATCCACCGTCTTTTTTTTTTTTGGTAGCAAAGTACAGGAGTCCACTTTCAAAGGACGGCGTTCTCAGATATAGATGACGGTGCGTAGCTTCGTGGTATTTGCTTCCTACGCATTTTGATGGACGGTTTGGACACGGATGACGATATATTGTGTACATGTGTTCTTTATTTGGGTACTGGAAAATACATGTCTCTAGTCATTTGTTATATGTGTACGTGTGAACTTGTTAGTTTCCTCTATGCTGACTACATTGCTTTGTTCCCTTGTGATATGTCTACCGTCTATGTTCACATACGCGCGCCAACGTTATCTGTTATCCAGGGGACACCGTAGAGGTTTTGTTTCTGTCCCCCATGCAAGCTTTTAGGAAGATCCATGGATAAACTGTATAACAGTAATCGCCAAAGAGATAAACTGTATGATGATAGTAACGACCAGTGTAACAGTAATAAGATTTGTATGAGCTTCGCGCCACCTTTCAGCTTTCCACGACTATTATTGATTTTCAATCAGAATTCGCACACAGAAATAAGTCTAGGTCGATGCAAGGACAAAGGAGGTGAACCGAAGCTTCCCATGATTGAGGGATGATATTTCGTCGCCAACTCTTTTTAGCAGCTACACCATCTCATACGTACGGGATTTAACACTCTTGTAGCTACTTCAGGAAGAGTTCACACAAAATGTCGTACTCCCTCCATATCACAACAGGAAGTCATTTTGAGATTGTTCTAAGTCAAAGCTTTTAAACTTTGATTCTAAATATTTTTTATGTGTTAAGTTTAGAAGTGTGAAAATGCTGAGTAAATTGGTATTGAAACATGGTTTCGTCAAAATACACTTTAAATATACTTTATAACAAAAAGTATTAGTCAAAGTTATATTTTGGAGAACGTGCAACATAGAGGGAGTATGTGTCAAGTGAGTACACTATAGGATTGGTTTAGATCGCCAATTTGACGTATTGCTACAGTAAATTCGAATATTTTGATCCGATTAGGAGTATCAAATGTAGATAAATGAGAAAACCCATTCCACAACTCGCGGTGTATTTGCGAGACGAATCTGTTAAGCCTAATGATTCGACAATGTTATGCTACAGTAAACAATCTCTAATAATTAATGGATTAATTAGGCTTAATAGATTTGTCACACGATTTTGTGTCCATTAATTAGTTTTATAATTTTAGATAATCTTTAGTCTTCCTAATCTTTAATTTAAAATACAGTAAAAACGTCAACCTGACACCTCTAACCAAACAAGTCCTATACATACATCAGAAATGTAGGTGACATGTCGAGTAGGGTTGTCAGGTCGGCCATAAATGGTCAAATTGATTGTACATGACGTCCATAATTTCAGACAATAAATAACTGATGAAAACCGAATAACTTAAGGATTGCCAAGAGAGCACGTCTAGACATGTTGCTTACGTGTCCAACTCTACGTGTCATGTTCGTGGGCCAATGGACCTTTATTAGGCCCATTACTTTTAATTATTACTTGTTAATTATTAGTTTTTCCTATTGGAGATCATTCTGATCTACAAACTCATCTCGTAATCAGGCAACGATGCCTCTCTCATTCATACACTAGTCTGGTTCACCATTCGAAGTCTGGAACCCCTTTCTCTCCATTCTCAGTTGTGATTCCAACCACGCATCGGGCGAGGTAATTGTGTGTTCGTTCTCGCAATTTAAAGAGAGCTTAATGTTAGTTAGCTTCGTATATGAACACGTAATGTGGGCAATTCCCTAACCCTAAAGCAAGGTACATCATTGATTTCGTATATACCGGTGTATGCTGCCCTAATCCGGATGGTGAACGGGTTCAAATCACAATTAATGGTCTCACTGAACCGAGCCCTTACGTGTAAAAACCTCCTTACACATATGTTTTCAAACAAGAAAGAAGGGGACTAGGGTGATCACTTCGATTTCATGGTTCAATTGTGTTTGTCGTACCAGGTAGTTGTTTGGTGATTATGTTCCAGGTTAATGAAAACATGATGAATCCAGCATAGGTTCGCTGTCAGCACCGTGTTTTTGTGCACTGCAACAGTTGACTGAAGCGGTACCCCCATCAATTATGTCCCAATTCATCTCCTTTTTATGGTCACATGAAGCATGGCATAAGTAATTGCTGGTATTTTGCACAAACATTGATTGGTTTTAACAGTTTTTTTAAAAAAGAGCACCCACAAATTAGAAATCAACCTCGAGGCTAATCCAGCCGATTAATTAGGGCAGATCTGAAGGAAAAAATGGTACATGCTTCTTCCTTTCATTGTGTACCCTCTAACTCCTCCAAGCTTCAATGGCTGTAGATTTCACAGGAGGGACCTATCTTGTAGGTGGATTTTTGTAACATTTTATCTACACATTATGTGGGGATTACTTTTTTCTGAAAAAAAGAGGCCGGAATGACCCATTGGGTAATTCTTTTACCATTTTGAAATTAAAACCAAGGTTGAAAAACATACAGGAAAGGTTAAAGCTCATGAGCTACTGATTTCAGCTCACTCTTGCGCCCAGTTTGGCTCTAAACTTCCTCCTAGATTATTGAGCTATGCTCAAGCTTACCTGAAATTATTCAGTTCTTTAAACCGTCAAGCGGGCGTCGATTGGCTAGCTACAACGAAGAATGGCAGCCAACCATGTTGATTCTAGTGGTGAGCCTAAGCGGGCGTCGATTCTGGTAGTCCTTGTTGCCGTGGATCTGGGTTTTGTTTCGGTGAGGATCTAGAGTTGCAGTCGGGAAGGAAGGGATGAGGTGGGCGGCATCGGGTAGTTCAACGCTTGTTTTTTTATTTTTTTTCTAGGTCCGTAGAGGTAGTTTAGTCCATGGAGTCATCATTTTTGCAGTGGAATTGAACAACCTAATGGAAGTGCACAATAGAGGTAATGGTAGTGTCACATAAGCAAAAAAGATTAAAACTTGATGTCAAATAAAGTAAGTTCATTTTGTAGGGCCAAATAAGTAATTGGTTCATTTTCTGATGTCATATAAGGAATTCTCTCTAAAACCTAGATTACATTAATAGAATAACATAAGAACAAGGCCGACCTCAATTGGGGATTTCTTGGCATTAAATTCACTGCCACATCGGCAGTTTTGCTGACATGACAGGGTAATTAAGAGAAGGAGTTTTATGGGATGTGAGGAGTTTCATCCCCGTGAAACTCCTATGTCATAGTTACTAGTTTCCCGTTCAGGTAATTGTGTCTATGAAACCCTCACCTGGACTAGCCTAATTGGTGCGCGCAACAGATAAATAAGAACTTCAAAATTCAAAACTATACAGAAATCTCGTCCTTTTTCCGGTCAATAAATTATAAATGGTGCTGTGCTGTTTCTTAGTTTTTGAAAAGTCAAATGGACCTTAAATAGGAGTACACGAGATTCTTATACTGCAGGTCACTACCTTTCTTCATTATGCATTAATACCGTTGCTGACAAACATAGCCGACTGATGGTGGCTGCGAGCTAGTACAATATATGGTGCCTCGTAGTGTCATTTATGGAGTCCACCGTACTTTAAATTCCTTAAAAATTTCACCAGAGTGTAACTTATAATTATATCTGACCAGAGAAAATTGACACTACTTACCGGTTGAGAACCCCATCGTTACTGGATTTACATGTGCACAACTGAAATGGGAAAGTGGGTTAGGGTTAATCCGTACCATTAATTATATTGAGAAATATGTTTTGAATTAACAAGCGTACAATAGCACTTTTCCTCGATTATAATTGCATGGTTCTGAATCATGCATTGTTATAACACTGCGCTTTTTTCAAAACGATTTATAATATAAAACGGAGGAAGTACAAGCTAGGTATCTTCCTAGTAATATCTGCTACAGTCTCCTTTTTTCTTTTCTTTTCTTTTCTTTTCTTTTCTTAATGTACATACTACCTCTGATTCGATATAGATATTGGCCTTTATAACTTCATTTGATTTGGACACTAGGCTCTTAGTTCCCGCAAAGTCTGCAAAATCTGTGAGTACGTTTCCCAATGCAATTTTTCTCAATAAACCTGAAGCATGTAGGCCACACGCCCACACCCGAGCCTGCCTTCCTGCCGGGATACGGGAGCAGGAGAGGTTAACCCCCCATCCCGAGGTCCGAGCAAGGTGCGTGTGCGCGGCAGCAATAGGATGAGATTTCATACTTTACTTGACCTTTTACCCCTAACAACTCCCATGCAACTCACGTGTGTCCTAAATTACAATATCATTTCATCATTAGCAAAATCGAATCCTGCTACCTAGGTCACGCAATTCACGCCTTCTGTCTAGTAACCTTCATTGCTTGATCTTGAACTTTGGAAACCTTCGCCTGGATAAGATGCCTGCTATTCCCAAAAGCTCATGGACTTGCGATCCTGGCTGCTACAAAAATACGAGTAACAAACAAAGATCCCCTGTCACCATTTTAGTTTTGCTCCACTCTAACCATAACCTTCGGTTCTTCAAACCTTCGCTATGGTGACCGGAGCTTACACTCGAAGGTGAATCCTGAGCTTTACCTTCGTGCTCATGCCTTGCTCCAACCTTCAGATCTTTGAAAACTAACTTGTGCAATCCCTTACACATTACCGTTTTTCCTAATATCCATAAAACTCATTTGGCCTCTCTTAATTAATTTGTTGCCTACCCGCAAAAAAAATAATAATAATTTGTTGCCACATATAAAAAAGAACCTTACATAGCACTCTATTTTATGAGAATAAAACTAAATAGTATTAACATTTATGTTCTTGAGTAATTTAATTATGAAACCATATTTTACAAGTAATTTAATTATATTTTATATCATGAATGTTAGTATTTTTTATATAAATTCAATCAAACTTAAACATGTTTGACTTTTCGAGAAACGAGAATTGTATTCTTTTGGCACATATAGAGTATCATTGTAGCTATGAGGTGGAGAACATAAGCCTACACATGCTGCACGCACTGCATGCAAGTAGGCTTTTGGGCCAGTGCAGTAGCTTCATGAATACCTGAAGAATAAACGGGTTGGTCACGCACTAGGTTCTTAATTCTTACAGTTGTTGTATGTATTTTTCACGTAGTAAATTGCAACCGCGGTACAACAACTTATCCCTTAGCATCATTCTAACAACTTATCCCTTCATGGTGTTGGGCCGCGGCAGCCTCCGCCACTCGTAGTGACAGGAGATCGTCGAGGCTGTCTCCTCCCTCGACGGCTACTTCAAGACGCCCCCAAGATAAGCATGTAGAACTGGAGGACACGGACTGTGAGATTGATCATTTGGCTCTAGGTTGCCTTTGTGGACACCTAACGGAAGAGCTAATGGACGAAAACAGTTCGGGTCCAATTTTTCTTTCAGTTTTTCATAATAAGAAAACCACAAAAGGAGATAGAGCACAGTCGTCTCGTAGGGGAAAAGCTTCTGAAAACATATCATTTTTAAATGAGAGGTGTTTTTTTTTTGGAATAGCAGAGGTCTTAGAGGCTTGGCTAAGCTCAATTTTCCTCATGATACTTCAATTGAAAAGGGTCTAGATTTTAAAGTTTGTCGGCTGAAAATCTAAACAACTTCTGTGGGGGTAAAGAGTTTTTTCAGCATTGGATCACACCCAAAGGAAGATCTGGTGATATTTTACTAGGAGTAAATCTAGCTGATTTCTTTGTCAAGTTTCACTTCAAGAATAAATGTGATGGCTTTAAATGGGTTTTGATGATTGTATATGGTGCAGCTCAACCAGAACACAAATATCGGTTCCTAGCAGAATTTGTGAACTCTTGTAGCATAAAAACCCGTCCTTTAATGGCTGGTGGTGATTTTAACATAATTAGCATCAACACCGTGGGCTTGGCGGCACGTGGAGGAGCGGGCAGCGGCTTGGAGACCTTAAGCGGCGGTGTGGTGGGCTCGAGCGGCCGCACGGAGGGCTTTGGCAACTGCACAGAGGAGCTTCATCTCCATGAATCAGAGATCGATTCAAGGGTAGTCGTGCATAACTCGAGGTTGTCGGGGCTTGTTTGAGGGCATGCGTCCTGATTCGAGGTTTCCTAGGCTCGATTCGAGGAAAGACGTGCCCGATTCAATGTTGTCTGGGCTCGATTTGAGCTGCGGGGAGGAGCAGCTCGCGGGCGACACCCATGACTAGTGGCACGACATCCTCAAGCACCGGCGTAGTGGGCATGGGAAGCCGCATGGCGGAGCGCGTGCATGACAGGCTTGATGGCTAGAAGGGAGCGATCACCGGCAAGCAATGGATGGGATCAGAGCAATCACCAGTCGGCGGCCGCAGGCGGTGGAGAGGAGAAGATGCAGGCGGCGTGGGAGAAAAGAGAAGAGAGAAAGCACAGGAGGAGTAGGGGCTTTCTGCTCACCCATGGGAGATGGGGATCAAGAGCAAAAAAGTAGGGGTTTCCTTAGAGTAGGGGCCCAAGTATGGTCTAAGTAGTTTTTTCCTCAACCCCTACTTTTTTTAGTTCGGTATCACGCGGGGCTCTTGCTGGAAATGCTCTAAAATCGTTCTAAAAGTAGACTTTCTTTATGCTGATTTAGCTAATTATTAATGCTTTAACAAGCTTGATTTATGGTAGATTGTATTTTTATCTGACACAGAAATAGCCTCATCTGATCTGTGGCACAATTGTTTATTTAAAAATCCATTGTTATTAAGTTGCATGTACCAAACAATTCAACCCAAAAGCGTAAGCTTATGGGGAGAGGTTGGCAATTCACTTATACTTCAACATGGTAAATGGGACTTGTGAGCCTTGAGCAATGATTCTTTTGTGCAATACAACTAGTAACAATAATATTTACATAGTTGACTTTAGACAAATCAAAACATGTGGCTGAAAGGAGTATATAACTGGTAAGTATAATTTGTGAAAGTTTATTTCTTAAAAAACTGTGAAGTATGCTTGTAGTGAATCAGACTTGCTACTTTTTTTGTAAGATAATTTAATTAATACAAGTAAGCAGTCTCTTCACATGGATCGGAGTGTATATGGCTGAAATCATTTGTTACCTGCCCTGATACTAAACTAATCCAACCTTTAGTAACTAAACTCTTTTGTTTTCAGAAGTTTATTTTGCAAAATTATAATTTTCTGTATTCCATAAAAAAAATCTATAAAAATATTAACCAAAGTTATGTTTTAAAGATCCATGTAGATGTCCAAAATGTCACTTATTTGTGACTAGGCTCATTTTAAAAGATGTGGCCAACATCATTTAGGTAGTCCACATCATTCTAAATACTACTAAGGAAGTAGACTTGGTTGTTACAAGTTGATTTTACTCATTATTAGAGTTAATGCAGCACTTAATCATCTAACCACCACTACTTGGCAGGACACATAACAAAAATGATGGGTGCAAGAAATAAGCCACATGGAAAGAAATAGATTGACAAAGCCGATTTAATGCCAAACTGTTCTAAAAAATAAAGCTGTTATTACTTTTCCAAGCGAACCTCTAGCTAGCACTATTTTCATGAAGCGTCTAATATTGTCACGCCAAAGTGGTTTTATTGTGTGCCATTGTCTAGAGGACAACAATGAATTAATCCCTTCGTCCTTAAGCTTACATTCACTGGGTTGTCATCGTTTTATTCATAAACACATGCACGGCAATAGAAGGTTGAAAAGATAATTCCAGACCTTATATTGCATAAGAAAGTAAGGAAAAACAAACAGTTAACTCTAGCAACAAGAATCCCCCCCCTCCAAAAAAAAACCATTTGAACCGTCCAAATAACCCCTCACGGCGGCTTTAAAGGTGTTTTTTTTTCCTCCATGACACTAAACATAGATGGTGATTTGGCAAGTATATACATCCCGGTGATGGTAGAATCTCAACGATTTCTCTACCACCAAGCTCCACTAATTGTTGGAGAGCACCTTATCCTGCACAACTCCACCGTCCAAGCCATTGTTGCCATGAGAGCTTCCTACTAACAAAAGGCTCCTCAGGCCCTTCATTGTATTATAGCTCTTGTCACCACCCCCCAGCTAACCCACCGCTATCACTTCATCTCCTCGCTGGCCTTAATCTAGTGACTGCTTTTGTGTGTATGGTACCTTGGAATTACTTCACAAATATATAATCACTCAAAATGTCTATGTAGAAACACCCAACACTAAGGCAAAGCCACCACATAGGGTTATTTAATTTAGATAGGTTTGAATAGATCGGCTGTAATACGGGTCCCATAAGTGATTGGGCTAAGAAGTCAACCTTGAATAGGTTAGTGTGTGAAGTATAGATTCATTGCCCTATGATTTGTAGCCTGATGGTTATAGGAACTAAGTGATGAACAATTGCACTAATGTGCCGTGTATGCATAAATTACGTAAGCTCATGTCTATAGGACTATAAGCATGCAGTTCTCAGCTTTATCACAATCTATATTTTTCGCAAAAATGGGTCATTATAAAATCTAATATTTAATTTGACTACGAACTTATATTAATGAGAGTCTCTTAGTTTATGACCTTTTTACCCTTAAAACCCTTCTTATCTCTTTATTTGAAATTGGATTATGATTTTATATGACAGTTACATATAGATATGTTTTCCATTTTCCCTCCATTGTAGGATTTCATCTCTTTTTTCTAGAGTATTTAATCAAACCTTCATTCTCAACTAATTAAATATTGCAAAACCCACTTGGGTTCACTATAGCAAGATTGTCACCATCTACTATTATTCCAATTTCGTTACATTGTCACCGCTCACCATGTACACTACGGACAGGGATTGAGCAAGTCACCACGAGTCCACGACAGTTTGGTGCACTGTAGCATGCAGATCTATCCGTAGGCATCAGAATGGACGGTTTATATAGTAGGGGATTAAGGCACCGCTACTGTGCTCGAATCTGAGTCCCGTTACACTACACAGCCATTCTTGTCACAGGGAACAAGATATACACGCACATTTAATTGTCACCATATAAAAAAATCATATCCATTCCATTCATCAATAGCAAGCCAAACCCAAACCCAAAATTCCAGGAAATGCTACCAAACCCCGCCCGTCGATCAGACACTGTTTTTCCCTTTCGCTTGCCGCGCTGTGCACATCTGTCCATGTGTGCGCATGGGGAGCGTGTGGACGTAACACATGTCGCGTCGCGTTTTTGATTATTAGCTCAGCAATTCTACCGGGGTCAAACTGTTTCCAGTGCCACTTCCACTGCACTAGAAATTGGTTCACTTCTCTTCGTCTTCCTCCCCTCGGCGACCCTCGTGCTGCGCGTGTATATATATGCATCCTGCCCCCACCCCCTTTTACCTCCTCATCACTCATCAGCCTGTCCGGGCGCCCCTGGCCGGAATCGATCGATCGGTGCTTCTATCTCTTAGCAAGCGAACTCAGCAACCGAAGCCACTAGCTGCCGGAGAGGGAGACGAAGAGGAGAAGGAGGCGGTGGCATGGGGAGGCCGCCGTGCTGCGACAAGGTGGGAGTGAAGAAGGGGCCATGGACGCCTGAGGAGGACCTCATGCTCGTCTCCTACGTCCAGGAGCACGGCCCCGGCAACTGGCGAGCCGTCCCCACCAACACCGGTGCGTGCTCTGGTGATGCTGTAGGACACTTGCCTAATTCCAAGATCCAAGCTTTGATCTGAATTTTTTCTTGCCGGCGATGTGCGTGTAGGGCTGATGCGATGCAGCAAGAGCTGCAGGCTGCGGTGGACCAACTACCTCCGGCCGGGGATCAAGCGCGGCAACTTCACCGACCAGGAGGAGAAGCTCATCATCCACCTCCAGGCCCTCCTCGGCAACAGGTAACCACCCCTCGCGCCTCTGCTCTTCTTTCCTTTAATTGTTTTGCCATGGTGGACTCGCCGGCGAATTGTTTCATGTTCTGATGACTTGCTGACTCCTGAGCCTGTCGATCTGCTCTGCAGGTGGGCGGCGATAGCATCCTACTTACCGGAGAGGACGGACAACGACATCAAGAACTATTGGAACACGCACCTCAAGAAGAAGCTCAAGAAGATGCAGGCCGGCGAGGGGGAAGACGCCGGCGCCGCTGCCTCGGAGGAGGGCGACATCGCCGGCGGTAGGACTGGCTCCGGCGGCGGCGGCGTGAAGCGTCCAGCCGCCCTCAACAAGGGGCAGTGGGAGCGGCGGCTTCAGACCGACATCCACACGGCGCGGCAGGCGCTGCGCGACGCGCTCTCGCTGGATCCGTCGTCTTCTCCGGCGCCGGCGGCTAAGGTGGCCGCGGCGGCGCCTCCGCCGCCGGCGACGACGCCTCCGGGATCCACGGCGTACGCGTCTAGCGCTGAGAATATCGCGCGGCTGCTCGAGGGGTGGCTGCGCCCAGTCGGAAAACGGCCGGAGGCGTCGGGGTCGACGTCGACGACGGCGACGACGACGCAGTGCTCCGGCGAGGGCGGCGCGGCGTCGGCGAGCGGCGGTGGAGGTGCGGCGGCGAACGCGGCCGTGCAGACGCCGGAGTACTCGACGGAGACGAGCAAGATGACGAGCAGCGGCGGCGCGGCGGGGTCCGCCGCGCCGGCGTTCTCGATGCTGGAGAGCTGGCTGCTCGACGACGGCATGGGGCACGGCGATGATGAGGTGGGGCTCATGGCCGACGTGGTGCCTTTGGGGGACCCCAGTGAGTTCTTTTAATAAATCATCATCAAGGCGCGCGTTGTACAACCAAAAGCAAAGTGAATCATCAAGTAGTTTTAGTAGATGCAAGAACAAAAGAAGAAGAAGAATTTAATCGCCGGGGTTAGGTAATAACTAGCTAAGCAGACATTAAACAAACTAAATGTCTTTGAATTCTCGGCGATTTGGATCGATCGAGTTGGGTGTCGATCTGGTCTGTTTATTAATCCCTTTTTTCCGTTGTTGTTTCTCTGATGTTAGGGTTTGGAACTGATCGTGTAAGCTTATACTAATGACAGGCTCCTAAATGGACCATGCATTAGGCTGGCAGAAAGAAAGAAGTGTACATCTTTAAAGATCTATATATTTAGATGTTATAGAAGCTCAGTATTTCAGTAATGTTACTCTGTTTTTGTCTTGCACTATATGTATATATAAAATGAAGATTTATTCCATTACATAAAATGAATATTTGTTTTATAATCAACTCTTTATACTTCATATCACAACATGTACAAAATTAAATGGCGTTTGCTTCACTAGAACTATCTTGTAGAAGCCCGGAGAAATTCTCACAAATCTACATAAAAAAAATAAACTGATTGTTTTCTTCCGAAGTTACTTGACTAAGATCTGGTAAGTGATTCTAGTGTTGGATCTTGTTCATGAAATAATTTCTATGTGAACTGTGTATAATATTTTTTCCAGGAAGCGTAAAATATTTTTAGCAAGTGGGATACCAAGACAGAAAAATTAGTATGCTTGTACATCCATTTAAATTGAGATCTTTATGTGTACTTAAAAATTTGAGAGCTCCGGTGTTCAATTGAACATAGAGCTGTCTAGCATTTATTAGTCGAATTCAATGCATGAAAATCACATGGCACAGCCAATCTTTTCTGGAGTACAGTGTACTGTTACATATCTGGGTTCTAAATTATACATTTTTATACAATAACTTAATACCATATGCTGGTGCAAACACGTAGACTACGTAAAATCCTTCTGAAAAATTCACGCTTTTACAAAATATGATCAAAGTTTTCTTAAATAACAATCTCTTTTAGATTTAGGTCTCTTAATTAATTGTTGATGGCATAAATATGTATGTGCGCTTGCATATTTTGTTAATAAGGCTATGGTAGATGATCATTTTATCAGTATGTTTTCATGCTACCAAATCTATTACAACAACTTTTGTTAAATTACGAAAGTATCCATCAATTAGTGAGAGCTAATTATGACACAGTAATGGCTATAAAAAGTCTCAAAAGGCTATTTGGAATTTTCATCGACTCGTACAAAATTGAAAATAGTCACAATGTGATGACCTAATATTCTTTTAGAAAACTTGACCTATCCATCATACTGAAATTACATATCCTCTAGAGAAGAGAAATCCAAAATACTGTACAAGGCAGCACCGCAGCACCAATTAATGCAAATTAAGCTGTGTAGAGATAGGCACCACGCACAGAAAGGGATTTGAAATCAATTGGGATTGTGGAGTGCCCCCAGCCTATCACACCATAAGTTGAGACCATGTGTGACTAGCTTATTCCGGTGGCATCATTAGATAGCTCTCCCCCGGAGTCCCGATATATAATTCATAAGAGACACTTGACCTAATTTTCCTTCCTTCCATTCTGTGATGGATGTTGACCGTACCCGTGATGGGATCAGCCATTGAATCCGGAATTACATTAATATTTATGATCTAATAATGCTGCCTCCAGTTCCACCAGATGGGTGTAGCTCAACAAAAGATCTCGTTGAACTGCATGCAGCAGTTGTGCATACGGTAAAAATCTGTTATAATTATTAGTTATCATTATCATTGTGAAATTGACATGCACATGAGAAACTCATATGGTGAAGGAAATGTTCATAAACCATAAGAATATTAGAAATGAACAAGTGAATTTCTCTAGACCTTTTTTATATATATTTAAATTTATTTGGGTCCACAACCCCAAACTGGAGGGATTTGTCAACTTCATATGTACGGAACAAGATCCTCTAAATTTGCTCCCTCGCTCTAACTTGGTCACTTTCAATTACTTATAATATGAAATCCTAAACTTTTATCTTACATGGATAAGAAGAATAAGGTACTCCAATAAAAAAATTAGTATTTGGAGATGTGCGATTAACATCCTTCAGTGGCTTTGGTCAACCATGACATGTCCTATGCATCTGTAAAGTACAGTGACTGAAAAGTTGTGCTTAGTAATTGATAGCAAACTGATGCAAGAACATCTAGACGGTCTATAAGATAGAACTTTCATCAGTGTTTGCTAGAATATTATATTTAAATAAAAACATCTAAATTCAACCACCTAGCTCATTTTTTACATATTGGTGATCAAGGCAAAAACATTATTCAATAAAAGAATCCCAAAATGACTTGTACATATGACCCGAGAGAGTAGATACTAAATTTCCTAGAAATAGATAACGAAGAAAACTTTAAGACACGGATCACGCATGCAGTAAATGAAACCCTGATTTTTTTTTTCTTATAGGTTTCTCGGTGATGACATATGTCCTTGCGTAAGGTTTGTTGGATTTGTGCTTGATCAAAGGAAGTATGCGAAACAGAAGTCAAATTGAGCACACTGAATAGCTAGGGATGATCAAATTTGATCTCTCTAGCTCCAAGACAAAAGGCAGAGTGCCAAATAAGAATGTCATAAAAATTTTTTGGCTCTAACCAAATGATAAGATTGACATGTTTTCATAAGGCAACCTTCGGTATAGTACCTCAAAACCAAACAATCCCCTAAAACGAAAGCGGTAGCATCAGCAAGCATGGACCTTCTGGTATATTTGTTTGCAATTTTAGTGAAATTACTTTTGCTTTTGGTATAGTTGAATATATGTATCATCGATACTTAATTATAATTATAGAGAAAGCACCCTTGCATCTATTTCATTTGGAACAATTAAAATGTCATCTACGTACCTAAGTAAAATCATATTCCATATTCCTCCTGACATTTTCTTGACTCCATTCATACAACGATCTTTAAGTATTGATCGAACGTCTAGAGATTAACAGGTCTTAGATTTTGCTCTGGCTCCGAATATATGGAATATTAAGTAGAATATGAGCTCTTTTACCGTGGGCGTGATTGTAAAGTACCGGTGGTACTTAGAGGTACTTTTGTCAGCCTGCCGACAATTCTAGCTGTGCCATTCGATTTTCATCAAATGCCCGTCTCGTCGACTAAACAAACCTATATTTCGGTCACTAATGTATGGCCTAATGCTTCGTGGACTCGATGTCTATTATTGTTTCTCCATGTCAACTACCCCTTGCTATGAGAAACAAACTGGGGGAGGCCAGCCCTTCAGCATTCAAGTCCGCTCTGAAACACAGAGAAAACATATCCAAGCATTGCTCGGAATCTGCCGGCGTGGCGCCAGCACTGGTGCGAGACAGTGGGACGACTGCCATGACGACTCCATCTTTGCGTTGCTTGCATGCACCCAGCCCCCGGCCATGGTCCCATGGATATGCACCGGGCAGCGGCAGGCAGCCATGGGGGGGAAAAAAAAAAGAAAGGGAGACGACGAGCGAGAGTAAAGGGCAAGGCAACAAGAGACCCGGACGGAGTGCAACGCCATGCGGCCGGCCTTGGAAACGTACAAAGGCACGGACGGGAGTAAATGCTGCCCGGCTCTCGCGCTTGCAGATTTCGTAGGGCACCACCATTGACATCCTGCAGCCTGCTTCATACTGTATGCATGCATGCTGAAAGCGCCACACCTAACAGGAGCTGTAAAAAAAAGGCACGGCGTTCGATCTCATGCAAGAGCCATGACCTCATGGCGGAAAGGTTCGGCTCTTTCAATCGTTGCTTCACTTGAGGCATGTGAATGCTAAAATACATTGCTGAAATATATACGCTTGCATATGTATTCTAAAGAATTTGGATGACTACTTCTAGCTCAAAAATTTCCGTGCCTGGATGCCAGCTGCTGAACATGGAGAAGAACAACACATGGTTGAACCTGAACACTACTGGTGCTCGTAGTTTACTGAAGAAGAAGAACGATTCAATGAGATGTGGTCAAAGGCAAGGAGAGAGAAAGAGCGAGATAAAACAAATGTCGTAGGAGCATAGTAGGCCAGAAGAACTCAAGAGTGATGGAATTGAATGCTGGAGAGCAAAAGAGAAAACGAAAGAGTAAATGCGGCCCTCCACCCCGGCGCATGTGAGGTTATTACTAATTGGTATGGTAGTGTGGCTTGCCACCACCAAGCAGTATCAGAGCTCAGCTCATCATCAGCTGAACGCAAGCGCAGCGGCATACTGTACCTCTCTCTCATCTCGT
Organism: Digitaria exilis; assembly: GCA_015342445.1. Lineage (NCBI taxonomy): Eukaryota > Viridiplantae > Streptophyta > Magnoliopsida > Poales > Poaceae > Digitaria > Digitaria exilis. The sequence continues at coordinate 340,917 of JACEFO010001897.1, forward strand.
CCTCTTCACCGAGCTGTAAAGATCATAAAGCTGAAGATGAACACGATCGAGATCAAAGAAGGCATCGGCAGATGCGTGCTACATGTGTCCTGTACGTAGCTTTGATCTCTCCCACGCCCACTCCCAGACCCCAGTCTGTAAAAGCAATTAGGGTCTGAAGCTATGCAGATTGCTATAGCTCTGTCGTCCTCACAGTTTTCCTGAAGAATCTACAGGAACCAGAACAGCAGTTGTGCCCATCCGTTATCGGTCGATCCAGAGCTGAATCATCGGTCATTATTCATCACACTGCCCGGCCGGCTTGCTCATCATGAATGTTTGTTGCATGCGGCATGAATAAACAGCAAGTCAACTGGATTATACTGACACGTGGACGTGGTTACAGCATACATGCACGGTGGACGTGGCTAGGGCTGTGAATGATTCGTTGCTCGCTCTAAATTTCTAACCTAGTGGTAGATGGATATTAATGTGCTGATTGTGATGCTGGTGATATACCCTTTACAGTATTGTTGCAGAAGTTCTCAGGTTACTGCATGGAGGCTAGCTAGCAGGGCTGGCTTGAGACTTGAGAGTCCATTTCCAAGGGCCCAGGCCTTGGAAAAATGAGGCGCCTTGGCATTGTCATTCCGTTGGAAACAGGCAAACCATGCTGCTTGACTCGATCGACTCTCTCCACCGGTGATGTGGTGTCAGAAAATACATGAGGTCGACACTTGCATGCGCCCCTGTAGAACAACGACCACACTGTTGCGTACACATGAATACAGCTATTTCTCGTTGCTCTATACAATATCGTGCACGCTATATATCCAAGCCCGCTGCAAAGCAAGTATCTAGCAACGACATAGGCATGTGCAGAACTGCAGATTAGTGCGTAGGTGCATAGGCGGTGGGAGCAACGGGCGTGCAGCACGTGGGAGGCTTCATTGATCACTAGCTAATCACATTATCTTCCAGCTATCAGCAATCATCGATCCCCTCTGAATTGAAACAGAATCTATATATGGCGGCCGCCCGAATCGATCGACGCGGTCTTCAAATGAAATTTTTTTGCGATGCTTCATATATATAAGACGATATCGATAAGTCTGTTATCGAGAAGACACTCATGTCATGATGAACCATTCATGGTGAAACAGTGCCATGATTTTTAATGGCCAAATTTCTAGGCGCTGCCACGATGATCTTCTCCTATGGTCAAACAGATGTAATATGTAATTCCTCTTCAGATAGGATTAGGATTGTTGAGTGGAGTAGTTTCTTCCCTGTAGATTAAAAAGGGTGCTCTCAGTACTCCTTTTTTGTCCTTTTCATTTTCTAAGACAGCTTATGCATGATCTTGCTGTAAATCTCCTGTAAATTTGTTTGGATGAATTAATAAAAGCTCAGGCAACCCCTGAGGCCGTTGTTTTCCTAAAAAAAAACAGTGCCATGAAATATGGCATCATCAGGTACACCAGAATATTGGAGGGAATGGAGAAATTAATAGGGGATATATGGATTGAAAAAACATGCTGCTCGCAAGGCTGGTGCAGGCAGACAGCAAGCAAGTGGAGGCTAGCTAGTGCGGTGCGTTCCTCAGTTCTTGCAAGAACCGAGTTTAATGCCCTCGTTACTTCTGATCCTGACCTGAAAGCGCCGTCGCTGAGCCCTTGAGGGCATGCCATTAAACGCCCTGACGCTGACTCGATCGATGGAATTCGCACCAAATGTGATGAGGGCCGAGCAAGCCACCGCCGGAACCTGATTTGTGCAACCCGGATTCAGAAATTAAGCCTCGATCGTGTAGGTAAGGACCGGCAAGCGAGGAGACGTGTACGTACTGCGAGGATCTCGCAATGGTTGGTGAGATCCAACAGATAATAAGCATATATGTATATCGTATATGCATATATGTATATATGCAAAAATAAGGCTACGATGTGTCATATATTGTGCTGACCATTGTGATCGGTCGATCGATTCGGGACCATTAACTCGCGCGCTTAAGCTAAGCTAAGTTCTACTAGTACCGTACTGCAGTGCTCGCGAAGACGAGCGTACGTACGGCCCCGCTCGTAATATTCCGCCCGATTGAACAATGCATGACCGTACGTACGTGATGAGTACGACGTACCTACGTGGGGATCGAGGCAGTATACGGTGCGTCGTACGTTTACACACATGTATACGTATGGATACATCAGTGTGGTACCGTGCGCCGATATGCTGGCACTGGAATTTATGAGAGATTCGATACGTTGGATCGGATATTATGCAGACGCAGACGTCTTGTATCATATTCATTTCGGGCTTAATTTCGATGCGATTATTCAGACGTGCGTTGCGCTGCAGGCCGCGTGTGTGAGATGTGCATGGAAGTGGAATGGGCAACGATGCCGGCACGCTTCCCTGAAGAAGTGAAGAATCCATCACGTGTATCCATATGCATCGCGAGCTTCTCCTCTTCAGAGCTCATGCATGGTTCGCGCGCACGCGCAGTCGGACCTCAACGGCCGATCCGTTAGGTTGCCTGTGAGTGAGTCCTCGGTGTACTGTCTGGATCACTGTTGATTGAGGACTGATTGCCTGATGGATCCAGCTGCATGCTCGTCTTGTCTGATCAATGATCCCTTTCGTTTAATTTTGTGTTATCCCGGAACACATGAATTCCGACGCCGTACAATGCCTGCAGCGGCCTCAACGATCGATCCCAGTCACACCAAGACTGCAAGCGTAAAACAGCAGCAGAAATTAAAGCATGCAAAACAAAGCGCCGCCATGGCCGATCAATATTCCATCCATCTCCAGATCTCCTCTTTCACGCGATGGATCCCAACCATTTGAGGCTTGTTTAGTTCAAAAAATTGGTGCTAAATTGGTTTGAAGTTGGAGTTTTTTTAGAAAGTCACGGTTGTCAGTGCGTTAAATTGAAGAAAAATTAGAAAACTAAACAAGGCCTTCCGGTAGGTTGGCCTCGTAGTTTGCACACTACCAGTGAGCACCGGCCGGCCTAAATATATATGCATACGCAACCTAGCGTAGTAGTAGCCAGTTTGCTCCATCATCACTGCCACTGCATGGAGGCTGATGAGGACGATCGCTTGCTTGCGCCGTTGATGGGCGCCCATGAAACCCTAAATGTGGATCGCAGCCGCAGTTAGTACGAAGCATGGTCGGCCATCGACATCAGCCGGTCCTTGGAAGAGATCGAAGGCGTACGTGCTCATCCTATCTCGTCGGTAACCAAGTTATCAAAGCCCATTACGAGCAGTACGAACCTGAATAAAAATCAACAAGTACGCGGTTTGGTGATCAGTGATCACAGATTCACAGCACAGAGCACGCTGCACGCGGTTCATGCAGTTGGGTTGCCATTGCCAAAGCTTCGACTCTCCGTGACATGTGGTCGATCGATCGACCTCACATGCTGTTCGTGCCTCCTCGTTCGACATGTGATGCCCTCTCGGAAAAGCCGAAAAAAATAGCTCGCTTTGTGCTGCTCTCCAGACAGGAGTTCTAGTGTTCCACACTTTTATTTGAGATAAATCATAAAATAGCAGAAACAGGAAGGCTTCAGAACTTTGATTCTTTGAAGGTCTGATACTTGTGAAACAGTATTTGAGCTTCTGACAGTGGGGACAGAACAGAAACACAACTTCAAACTATTGACAGCGGCAGCAGCATGGACAATTTGACTTACACGCTACTGGAGAATGCCCCTTCAATATCGGTCAAAAACCATTACTCTTAGTTTGGAAACCAGTACAAATAATTCAAAGATTCAATTATATTACTCGACTTCTAGAAACCAACCAGTGCTCAAGGGGCAAGTCAGGTCAAAGACTTGACACCGATGGGAACTAAAGGAGTAAAATGGTAAATCGTCTTTAATAAAATCAAACCTGAAAGATGACGTAATAAACCCACAATTTTAGAACTTAGTGGAGGCCATTTCATACCAGTTGGCAGTACCAACACCAGCGGTCGTTAAACCTGGTACTAATAGTCTAATTCATACATACCAGGCTTTGTTCAGTTCATGAAAAAAGTTTGCAAGCTTGTTGTTGACGTCTTTTTGGGCCAACACACGAATGCACTAGATCGTGCGGCGCGCAAAGGAGCTCGCTGCAGCACCTCTACGACGGGCGGTCAGACCCCCTGTTACGGGCGGTCGGACTCCCTGTGACAGGCGGTCAGACCCCTGTACAGACGGTCAGACTCCCTGTGACAGCCCGGTGAAGAAACCAACGAACGCCCACTCGGGAGGGACCCCGTCAGGGTAGGCGCACGTAGGGTTGCCCTAGGCTCGGCAGGCCAGCTAGGACGCCTCCTCATGCCATGGAGACAAGAGAAGAACAACACATGAGGTTGGAAAAGTGGGGCAAAGGGATAAAAGGTAAAACGATAAAAGATAGATTTGTTTGTGATTCGATTGGATACCCTCAATCGGTCGTGGCCCTTTATATTTATAGGGTGGGAGGTCTTGCCCGCAAGGAATTAAGAGATCCTAAAGAAATTCCGTCAAAATACAACTCTAACTCGGTTTGCCCAGGCACAGCCGGTCTAACCTCATGTACAGGCGATCTAACCGCCTGTCGTAGGATGCAGAACTTCCCAAGGTCATAACTCTCTCGTCCGAACTCCAAACCGGACATTCTATATATGGATTTTTATCTACTCGACGAGTGGAATCCATTGGTGAAGTCCAATTTGCAATTTAAGGACTTTATACAGCCGGTCATGACCGGTTGTGACAGGCGGTCGACCGCCTGTCGCAGGCCTACCAATTTTGGTCGTCAACACTTGTTACATCGAATGTTTGATGCTAATTATTAAACTAATTACATATATATGAAGTGTAAATCATGAGATATACCTTTTAATTAGCCTAATTTTAAATCCACAACAAAAACATATACGCAGCTATATGCAATTATGAATTATTTATTATATTAGTATAGCTGATGAAAAAGGAGCCACCATATTCGCCGAGAGGGCCAAGACATTCTCACGTTAATCAGAAAAAAAAATAGAGAAGGATTTGACCATTGTGTTTTATGAAGATCTAACAGTCTACTACCAAAGAGTCCATGTCCAATACGATCTATAACAACCAAAAGAGTCAATATATCCAATACGACTAGCAATGTAGACTAGGATAAAGAGTCCATGTCCATTACGACTAAACAATAGCAGACTAGAGAAAAGAGTCAGTGTCTCATATAACTTAGAGCAATATATAAATTCATTAATTTTAAGTAATAAAGATTATAACAAGAAATGTGTCGGATATATCCCAAGTAATTGTTGTCGTGCCGGTAAATTAGCTGAATTCAGTGCCGGAATTAATGGGCATATGATTTTAGGTTAGATGAAACAAATAAATAAATAAACAAATAAATAAATAAATAAATAGTCAGGTGGTGATCCAAACAGAGGAGTAAGGTGAGTTAACTGGGGGCAATTTAGCCACATAAACTCGCCTTATGGTGGCCAATTTCATACCAAAGTGCCAAAATTCTAAATACGGAGCCTGTACTAAACTTAATTTAAATAATTTGAGAAGAATAAAGTCTATTCAAAACATAATTGGAAGTATTTGGGAAGTAAATTGGTTAGAGAATCTTCAAAATATAATAAATAACATGATATAATTAATTCACTTATGTAATTATAGTTTTAAATAATACTCTCTCCGTCCACCAAAGATTGCAACTCTCGCTTACTGAGGAGTCAAACAATTTCAGGTTTGATCAAATTTATGCAATAAATTATGAACATTTATGTCTTTGAATGCATTTAGTATCAAAATGTATTCCATGGATAATCTAGTTATACGCATTTTGTACCATACATATTAGTAGTATTTTATATCAATTTAGTTAAACTTGAAATCGTTTGACTCTTCGGGAAACGAAAGTTGTATTCTTTTGTGGATGGAAGGACTATATAATATAATGATAGAAAAATGGATATTCATATATGAATTAGGAACACATTATTTTTTCTATTAGATTTAAGGTGTTATGAAAAATTAGCAACCCGCTCTATTTACGCGGGTCATCTGCCTAGTTCCATTTAATTATAGAAAAATACGAATTGTGAGACATACAAAAGTTTTCCATGTAGGCATTAATCAATTATTCCATTTCATTATAGAAAAGAAGATATCTAGATCCATAATAAAAAAAACATTGTACTAAAGTATACCATATTGTTCATTGGTGTTAATATACTTCTCTGGAGTCCAATAAACTTAGATTTTCATTTTATGATTTTCTTATTTACTATGAGTTTTGAAATTTCAGCCGAAATACATAAAAAAAGAAAAAGGCAACCACATTTAGAACTGCTTATAACCACCAGGCTAGGGAGATAAAATGCACATTTTTAAAAGTTGAAGGAGGTAGTTTGTCCGATTTTCGAGTCCCGGAAGGAAACTCGGTATCGGCCCGTTGCTTGTTTGTTGATGGCCGTCTGCTTCTCTCCATCTGATCGCTGCGTGCAAAAACAATGGTTTGGGCTGGGCCGCTTACCAGGCCTTGCGATACATTACTTCCTTTCTTCCGGAAGGCAAGAGGAGCCCACCATCACCAAGAACGGAACGGAAACCTAGGAGGGAGGCGAGGCGAGGCGCATCTCCAGATTCCATTTTTCAATTTCTGCAGGCGGGAAGAAAAAAGGCAACTGCCGCTCCTGCTCTCGCAAGTCCCAAGCGATTCGATTCGCCGGCGGCCGACATGGCGAGCACCTTCTCCTTCCCGGAGATGTTGCCGGCAGTGATCACGGAGGCGCTGCACACCTTCGGCATCGCGCCCACCTCCAACCTACGCGCCGAGGACGTCGCCAACCCGCAGCCGGAGCTCCTCCCCAACGTCCTCTCCCTCTTGCTCGCCGACATCGTCGGGTAAAAATTATCCCTCCCCACCTCTCAGCTGGCCCCGCTTTCCCCTCTTGCTCGCTTTCTCTCTCCCCGCTGCGCGTCTCACCATGGATTTCGACCCCTCTCTCTCTCGGTGGCTTGGTTGCAGCGACGATTTCGACGATCAGGAGCTAGGATTCGACTTGCTGCAGGCGGTCGACAACCCCGAGCACCACATGCGCGCCATAGGAATCAGGCGCCTCTACCGCAAGGCGCGGGACTTCCTCGAATCGATCTACCTCGGGGACCTCACGCTCCGCGACCTCCTCCGCCCCCACCCGCGCCGCGTCGTCGACATCCTAAGCGCCATCGTCAACTTCCTCCACTTCAGGCGAGAGAAGTTGGCGCTCCTCCAGCCCATTGTCAATGAGTACTCAGGCTGGGAAGACCGACTCACGGAGCTCAGGGCTAGGATAGCCGAGGTCTCCTCTCCTGTTCATCCTTTGCTGTCCTGGCCAGAAATGCTGAAACTCCCTGTTTTCTTCTGTGCTGGTCATGCAGCATGAGAAGAAGAAGGCAGACCATGTGTCTAAGGAGCAGATGCAGGAGCCCGTGATCAAGCTGCTCGAGGCAGAGATCAACGCCCTCAAGCAGAAGATTCAAGAATACAACACACAGCAGTTAGTATTGCGAAGTAGAGCAAAAGCCATAGAAGAAAAGAAAGAGGGGATTCTTGCCAAGGTGCTGATTTTATTATCCTTTCTTCCTTCTCTTCCTTTTGATACATGCTGGTTCGTCTTACTGATGCAAAACAGAGGATCACAACAAACACATGTTTTGTATGTGGCATTGGTGTTTCTGTTACATGTGCCAATTTTGAACCTCCTGCAAAGTTACCAACCTGTTTTGGCTATTGTCAATAATCTTCTCACTCCTATATTGCAACATTTTTTGAGGTACTCCTGATTATTTCTGCTAATAAATTGTTATCCATGAAAAATGAGAGGTTTCAATGTTCTTGCTCAAGAGTGCGAACAGAGCAAGTTTCACACACATGTAACCAATCATGTTATATTGACTCTATGCCTTCAACATTTATATTTAATTAGTATGAGTTACCAATGAAATTAATTAAAAAGTCATATGGTAAAAAAATTCTGTCTAATACCAACAAGATAACAAATTATGTTGAATTTAGTAGGCTTTGCTTGGCGTAGATTCAGTTCCAGCCTTCCAGGCTTCTAGATTGAAGTAGTTAATTGGCGTACCACCTGTATTTTTTTATTACCTGGAGTCAGGATGAAGCAATAGCAGATTGTGAGATACTGTTTGGTAGGTAAGTGCCTTCTGAAGGTTTCAGGTGTTCCAGGACAAACTAGTCCTGGAGCTCTGGAAGTATGTTTACTTGTTTAAGAAAATGATCTTCCAGCATATTCAGAAGACATTCAAATTTTTTATCAGCTTCTGACTGCTGACAGTTCTTACTAATAATTGCTATGTAGCTGCATTGGCATTACTTGCATGTGTGGACATTCACCAGCAAAATTTCTCCCATGAAATTAAACTGGAATGTTGGTAGTCTATGCAAAGTAATTCTTTATAATGTTGGCAGATCTCCCAAGCTGATTTTGAGTTGGTCAAACATTCGCAAGAAAATTCAAAGCTATTAGCCAAAATCGTTCAGTCCCCTGAAAAGCTTAAGGTAGGTCGTTTCAATTCTTATTTATGTTTTGTTGCAAGCATAAAGTTCATCAGGAAACTGATCTTTTTATTGGAATATGTTGGAGTGCCTATGCTAAAAACCTGAAGATTGTAGGTCCCAGAATTACTTTCCTTGGTAGAAGAGCATGTCATGGTTTTCCTTACTGATTTCCTTGATGAAATTAGGACTAGTAAGGATGCTGCCATTCTTTCTGAATTTCAGTTGTCAGATTGACTTTATCACCTGACAGTTCAATGTAACTACGAATGAATTATTTGCTCAACTTGCTATACCAATTATCACAGGATGCTCTATCTTGATTCTTGCTTTCATATATAATCGCTGGTGCTTGTTTCTTTATGTGCTATTGCTGTGTTTTTTTATGTGCATATGATATCAAACTGATTGGATCATCACCACCTAATTTAGTAACTTGCTTAAGCTGCTATAGTAACTTTGTTTTTTTTTTTTTTTTTTTTTTTTTTTTTTTTTTTTTTGCTATCGAAGAGTACCCTTGAGGAAAAGAAAGGAGTCCGTGATGACTTAAAGACCTTGGAGAAGATGGCAATGCATAATGTCCAGGATAAAACCAATACTCTTGAGATGTATGCAAAGGTACTCTGGCACACTTTTTTTTTATGCCAATCGGTGCAACAATTTACCACACTTGTACAATCTTATAGTGGAATCTGTTATAATATCATATAAAGACCTAGATAATTGTATACTATGAAAATACTGTTTTCTGGTTCTCTCGAGTTCCCATTTAGTTCTCCATGACTCCATGCAACTTCAGATCACTGTTTTCTTCTACAGTTCTACTGTTGGATCTTGCTCAATTCAGAAGAATCATCTAACATTTATTATTGTTCCTTGGAAGGCTTCATCTTTCTTATTCCTGGATACTCCACTAGTGTAGTTGCATGATGAGCATCTTCATTTTGCAGGTCTGTGAGAAACTATCGAAGCATCTCTCTAAAATCTCTGCTCTACATGAAACAGTATGAACAGCTGCAAACCTTTCTTGCACGCAAAAATGTCTTTGCCGGTTTGCCCCATGGCTGATTGCACAGTTGAGTCATATTGGTCGAACAATGACACTGCAAATATATTGTACCTGCTAGATTATTGCTGTTAAAGCTTCTGGGAAGGAGGTTAAAGCAAACAAAGCCAAGATTAGCGATCAAAGTTTAGAGATGAAGACCCTTCGCATTAAAGCTGCTGAATGGAAATCAAAAGGTTGCACTTATAATTTTTGTGTTGCTCAAGTGCTGTTCAGTCAGTTCTTAGTTCAAATGTTCTCATCACATTACTGTTCATGAATATCTTGCATTTAGTACACGAAAAGGAGGACCGTCTGAAGGCAAAGGAAAAGGAATGGGAAAAAGAATTGGAGAGAATAATCGGAAGATGACTACATTGAAATCTGAAGTTCAATCAGAACTTAAGTGCCTTGCAGATAAAGATAGGGAAATAGAGGAAAAGATTGTGAAGGTGATGCTTTTCCCTCAATTTGTTTTGGCTGTTCAAACTTAGAATCCTTTGAAATTACACTGCACACGTTGCTGCATCCAATATTTACTGCTTTATAACCTTTGATGATGCTACCTGGGAGGCTGATTATCAGCTGTGGGCTCTAGGACTTGATTACCAAAGCCTGTGTAGGCTTCAGTGATCCTGTTTCTTTATTGCAAGCTCTTTATTCAGAATTGCTGACATAATGTCCCCAACAAGCAACAATGCAGGCTGCTGATTTATGCTCCCAAGCTGATTTGGTAGAAGATGCTGGCAGAAAAAGAAGAGAAGAAATCTTTGCCAAATTCAAACAAGTTTGTGAGATGGTACGTCCTTCCTAGCTACTTAGAAGCCAATTTATTTCCTATATAAAAGATATTCCTCGATAAGGAACATTGGTGTCCGTGAGTTTGGCTGCTGACATAACCTAACCTTTTCTCTAGGCTAAACTGTATATAGACGCCATGGATCGTTCCATCAAAGAAGTTGACGAAGCGAGCATGGTCATTACTGCCCAGATTGGCGCTTAATGTGTGGACAGGTTCCCAGCTTGCATGGATGTACATGCTCACATGCCCTCTGTTATCAAATAGTTGTCGACATCTGGAGTAGATGAGATATCAGCTATCTCATTCTCATAATGAACATTAATAATCCTCGGCAAGAGGCCTTCATCGAAGTCTGTCAATTGAGCATGAGTTTTTTGTCAAAAAGTTTGCTGGACTTACTGTGGTGTAAGTTACAGAGAAGAGAGAACGCTTCTCAGCCATGATTTTTTTTAACGCTTCTCGGCCCAGATACGACAGGTCATTTCCCACCAACTGGACGTACTGGGCCTGGTTTAGCCCATATGGACCTTTCCGTTGCGGCTTCCCCAACCCTAGCAACTCCGGCGACGGCGCCCCCGCCGCCGCCGCGCGGCGTAGCCCGTCGGTAATCTCCCTGCCGCGATTTTCCTCCTAGTGGTACAGGCATACTCTTCGTGCGACCCTTCGATGCTAGAGATGTTCATGGGCGTGCGTTATCTGAATCTCGGGGCTTGTGTGGTTTAGCTGTTCCGGTTTGCAATCCTGATTTTTCAAAATATGGTGCTTAGAAACTCGGCACTTTCCAGAATAATAGGCATGGTATAGTGTTTATTAATAGTAGCCGGTAACAAATTGCTTTCCACCGAGCTTTGTATCCCTAACACTTGCACTAGATGCAATCGTGCATTATCACTCGTCTATTTTTTTTCCATTTGTAACTTAGGAATAGATGTTTTATCAGTCTTAACATGGAACCTACGACATCTCACATGTGCATATATTATAATTTATATCTAACCTCAGTATTTGTTTGTAAGCTTTCCCCTAAACAGTATGGAGTTGCCCATCACCATCAGTATGGACTATGGAACGCTTATTGAAATTGTGAGGTCATAAAACTTATCTTTCATAAGTTGTGAGATGTTTTCAATCTTTAGCATACAAAGAACAAAATGCCTAAGCATTGCTTGCAGGGACTCATTTCTGTGTTCAGCTTTTATGCTATATTATCCTGTTATTAAATTTTAGCTGCATAATCAGCATAATTCCGTGTATGTGCATTTAAGTTCCTCTCTAGCTTTCTGTCCTGAAACAGTGAAACTGATTAAAATTCCCGAATAGTATATCGACTAGCTATGGAATTTATAGGCTAGCTGGTTTCCTTTCTTATCAAGAAAACTCTAGTGCTCTAATAAGCTAGATAACCCTTTGATACCACTTTATAGTTTGCTTTCCGGGGTGTGTCTCTGTTTTCCTTTATCTTTAGCTGTTCCCCTTATCCTTTTATCACTCAGGACCATATGATTCACCAATAGCATGCTACACCCTTGATCAAAGGCTGAAACAAAAGAAGCCTAGGTGAAGTTGAACGGTGAGCTATGAACACAGTGTTACAGCTAACTGAGTCTGATATTGATCATGTGACTCTTTTATATCATAGTAATCTGCCCACGGCTCTGTATTTCTATCAGGTTCCTACTTTACTGTGGAATACCTAGGCCTTTCTTCATATGTTTTGTATTTTCTACATTTTGCATGTTATAATATACAAGGCACTCCTTTTTTTCCCTTCTATTATATTCTGTATCATTAAATTTGAAGGTTTATGCTGTCTATTCTATTTGCCAGATGATAGAAATCTCTACTTTTAAAGTAAATGCATGACCCACCCACTCAAGTTAGGACCAGCCACAGGTCATTACATTTTGTGTTGCCCTGCAAGGCCTTAATGCTTCTTGTATGTATGGTCCTGAATCATAAACCACGTAGGTTGTTTCATTTTGTTTAAGCCTTCTTTGGCTGTCTTCGATAATCATACTATGCCAATTAGTCAATTACTTTGGGGATAAAAATATTAAAAAAAGTTATGTCATGGTGATGATAGGCTCTCTTTTTGCATGGACAAATTGATTCTGACTCCTTTTGTGTTCCCTGTGTATGATTGATTACCTTCCTGTTGCTCAGGTGAATTGTTGTTTAGGAGTCCGCATCGATTTATAAATTCGTGTCCACGTACATCTCACATGCTGAAACAGTAAAGGAAATCTATTGCACAGGAAGGGAGACGAGGACTAGGCAGCTGCATTGCTGCGACGTGCCACAATATTGAACAAAGCCAAGCACCCTGGCTTCCTAGATTTCTAAGCTGGCATGCAATGCCGATGAATACTTTCTATCAAGGGACCTACTCTTTTGGGATTCTTAGGATTCAAGTATCCTTCACTGATCACTTTTGTATGAAAGGAAGAAAAGGGGGGGAAAATACAGGCAGAGGGGGAAAAGGTCACTGAATGAGGTAGGGCAGAAAGGGACTCCAATCTAAGGTTGCCTTAATGACCCAAGAATTATTCAGCTCTGCGATTGTGAGGTGGAATTTGCTGGACCATCAATTCAGCCAGCCCAATTTGGTCTTCTACTGCTCCACAGGGATGGATGATTGAATGATCATGTGAAACTTTTGTGAGCCTTAGCCTTACCACCCCCAGGTCCATATGAGTAACATCCCTTTAGGTAGAGCCGTAGAGGGGAGGACTGGGGGAGGAAAGATGGCTCATGGCTATAAATAAATATGGTGTGTGATGCAGAATTGCAGAGGAGGGTGTCATCTTGTGCTGAAAGCAGAGCTTGGCTGACTGGGAAGAGGCGGAGAAGCTGGCGATGAAGAGGCTGTTGATCGTGCGAAGGCGCGAGCCAATCGTGCGGTTCAGCTGCTGCAGCGTGCACTACGGGGAGTGCCGTCGGAATCACGCGGCGAGCACCGGAGGCTACGCCATCGATGGGTGCCGGGAGTTCATCGCTGAAGGGGAGGAGGGCACCGGCGGCGCTCTCAAGTGTGCGGCATGCGGTTGCCACCGAAGCTTCCACCGCAGGGTACAGGTCTACGAGGTTGCATGGGACTACGGATCTGACACGTCGTCGACGGAGTAGAGAGGTGCTTCAAGCTTGGAGTCCTGGTCCTGCAATGGCAAATGCCCAACAATTCGCCCCCTTCTCATATGTCTCCGACGACAAGCAGCCCTGTGCTTGTCTGGGACCCTTGTGATTCTTTGTAACTTGGAGCTCGAAATTATCTATTCATTCTTTCACTCTGAAGGTTCTGGTTTCATGAGTTGTGTTCTTTCTCCTCTTGGCAATCAACAGTGACAATAGTATCTTTGCTGGCGAGCGGCTACTGTGTGAGAGTAAATAAATGTAGTTTCTGTCGTTCTGTTAGTTTACTGGTTTGTTGGTCTGAAACAGAAGGCGCTTTGTTCTGCTTCAGTATAGTATCTTTTCTAGCAAAGTTGAGTGCGTGCATGCTTCAGTTCTTCAGATAGGAATTTTTCAACACACACACTCACTTAGACAGACATACATTTTCGAATGGAGAGTTTACCTCAATTCCAACATAAATGTTTCGTTTTTGCAAAATACATGTGAAGTTCCTGCGTTAGAAATGGGGTATCATCGGGCTCGCGTTGCCATACGGTCAACTGAAGCTGCAAGTACGCAAGAGGTACGAGAGTAGATGACGTCAATGCTTCCAGCAAGTAGCACGATGTCGCCAACGAATGCAGATTCAGGTCCCTGTGCGTGCTGGTCGACATGACTGTTATTTTGACATTTATGTGGAAGGAAAAGTTAAGATGAGTTCTCTCGTTCTCGCGTCCAGGGGTGGACTGGAGTGGACCGGACCATGACAGCAGCACAAATAAACGTGCAGCGCGACAACACTTATGGCGGTGAATTGGCAGAGCTACTTATGCTCTGGCTCGCCTTTGTTCTATATCTGATCTCCTTGATAATTCGGTTTCGGCTTCATTCGGTCCATTGGGAGACATGGACTAGTATTGTCTAATCAGCAGTTAAGCTGCCTTGAGTGAGTTGGCTTATTTATTTGGATCTCTCTGGTGTTTGCTTGGGTAGAACCGTCGAAGCATGGGAAATGCAATATGAACATAGTTATATTTGATCTCCTTTGAGATGTTGACAATGTGCATTTCAATGTTGTAATATATTTAGAGGACAACTGTAACCTTTATCACTATGTACTACTTTATCGGAGGAGGGCTGAATACAAGAACCACATAAACCTATTGCTGATTACGACACCCAAACGTTTCGCTCTACGTTAGTGTAGGGACAAAAGTGAGCTAGAGATGAAACTTTGAACTTGGATGATGAGCTTTCCCAAACAACATCGGGGCTAAAAGTGAGCCTATGAAACCTCGTAGTCGTAGATGACGATTGTGTATTAAGCTAAGAAGGAGAACAATGTTTACTTCTATATATTTAAGCACTAGTTTTGTTATCAAAGCGTTGACATAGTTAAAAAGCGCCATTGACAAATAGATTCATATGTAAGGCCAATGGCGCAATTATCTTTAACAAATGCCTGTTGTATTTATGTCCAACCAGGTAGCCAAATCAGGACAAACTCTACACAGTAGCCACTAGATACTGCAAAACACACAAAAAAAAAGGGATATCAGGAATCAAGATCGACCAGTAGGATATCATAAGCTTCATTGTCGAGAGGGCCCGTTCTTAGGGTATTGACGGGGATTTTGACTTGTAGGGGATTTGATCTATGCCAACCTCCCTCCAATCCCCTTCAAACCGAACATGGTCTTAGGAAGGAAACGGAAAAGAATGTCGCTTGTGAATTGTGATTGTGGAGGAAAATGATACTATATGGAGATTGGTATGGGAATATCATTGTAGTATACACTGAAAGGTCGTTTGCGATACTGCAATGGGAATGGGATGAGCAAGAAAGATGAAAACTATTCCGACCTCAGCAGGATTTTGGTTTTTGAACTGCTACTAGTCTATCAAAAGAGGTCTGCATTCTAACCTGGGCAAGAACAGGATCACATGTGGAAACGCGGCCATGCCCACAAGCTTTGTGGAGCGATGCAATTGCACGGCAGCGATCTCTCATCTCTGACGGTCGGCCCTGCGACTGTTCCCGATGGCTTTATGAGCTGCAGAGCACGACAGCTCGCGCACATTGATACGCTCCAGTTAGTTAGCATCAGTGGCGGGAACTGTTTGCTTGTACGGGATGAAGAACATCAGTATGAAATGTGATCGGATTTGTGCTGGCTAGGGCGGTTGGATCCATGCTTTACATTGGTCTAATGAGGCATCGTACCGCCTGGATCGCAGCAAGTCCATCAAGATTCCTATACGTGAACTAAACTAGCAAGGGTGTGTTTAGTTTCCCAAAAGGTTCAAAAAAACACTATTCATCTAATTTTTTCCTATTCATCCCATCCCTCCCACTCTCACTATTCATCTACAGTGTATTTTTGTTGAACGGTGGATATTTGGGGAATCTTTCCCCAATCTAAACACACCCTAAAGTGGTCCGCATCGATTTCTCTTGGAGCTACTCTGAGGATTTTTCTTTTATTCAGAAAAAGGCCCAAAGGTAAGGGGATCGTTTAGAATTTTAGATAAAATTATTTCTTCCCAGTACACGTGGGTTACAGTGAAAAATAAACTAAAAATATTCACATTTTCTTGCCAATACGTGTTTTAGTTTTTAACAAAACCTAAACGGGGTAGAATTGGAATGTTTGTTCCATCTCAAATATTATGGAAGCACAAGAGAAAGGTTTTTCTCACAATATACTTAATCTATTCTAAATTGTAAATCGTTTGACTTTGTTTACCTTTACTTTGACCGCTTATCTTATGTAATGCAAAATCTCACTTTTTTTGTTCTGGGCTGCTTTATTAATCAAAGTTCTTCGAGAATGACTTAAATTTGAATATGTTTTCACAAATTTTTTGAATAGAACAAACGGTTAAATTAAGTTGTGGTAAAAAAAAATCAAATGACCTACAATTTAGAACGAAGGTACTATCTGGATTGTCGGATCCCATTCATGACTAGTTAACTATTCGCGGTATCCCACCTAGAAGTAAAACATATATTTATGATAATAGCATGACACCCTTAAATATTACTATTAAGCAAACAAGGTGACCTCGTTCTTATTTACTTTTTAATGATTTTGAGAATAGATTGCAACTTAATAATACGTATTATTGTGCCTAGAAACAATGGAGACTACCAGGTACTTGAGGAGTAGCATTGAGATGGAGAGAAAGAGGACCGAGGCGTCGAACACACGTGGAAACCCAAGACACCTCGTGTTCGAGTCCACCTCAAAATTCAGAAGGAGCCCGCACTAAATAACGTCTAGGTTGGGTATATATTCCATATTCGACATTCTACATATCCATGGAAAGCCTTTTCAATAGTATTGGTCTCCGTTTTAAGTCCATATAGAAAACAAAGAAACAAGTTGGCATACAAAATATGTTCGGATGCTGCATGCCCGTCTCTTTTGGGTCATGTACCGTGTCGCAATCCATTAGAGATAGTCTTTGGTTGTCCCTAAACGCTTTATATTTAGTAGCCGTTGCCGCGTTTTAGGGTTTGAGCTTTTTTTTATTGGTGAAGTATAGCTGTATAGGGCCGGCAAAACTTAGGGTCGTAATAAACTAAGGTTGCCACCTCTCCCGGTGAAAACCCCCATCGGAATTGGGGAAATGTAACTGGCATGCATGATGGAACGAAGAGCAACAAAAAACTTTGAGTAAGGTTCTAAATAACTCAATTGTCCTTTTTAGATTTTTCTCATTTATTGTGCTCAAGTAGTCTCATTTGCCACAAACTGGGATTTTAGCAATATTAATTTCATCCCGATTCAATGTAAATATGGATCAAGGATAATCCCCTTAACTTAAAGAAAATGTGGATATGCCAAGATTTTGGCCCATCCAAACACTATCAACAGATAATTTTCTATAAGTCATCGTCTCTTTTAGAAACATGAATATATTTCAATATTCCACCCTCTGCATCGACCAATGCATGTAGCCGTATAAGTCATCGTCTATGCATGTGTGATGAGTGATCGTGCTACATGAGTTTTGTAAAAACTAAGAAATCCATTATTTGTTCTTTCAGAACGAAACTGATGCGGAAGCCACATGATTATTTGATATGTTTCAATGATCAAGAATCGGGCATTAATTACTTTAACCAATGAGTCATTTGCAATACTACAGCTGATGGGCTTCAGGGCTGGAGCCTGGAGGCTTTGCAGACAGGCCGGAAGCCTGGAAATGCTTGTGAATTGTGATTATGTAGTTAAGTACTAGAGTGGTGCATCTTGTGCAAGAGGGCTATGAGGAGGAACTTCAAATAACCGAAGCAGCGGGAGGGCAGGAGAACGAACTGGCGGGGAGAGTTTTCAAATTGTGCTTTGAGTTTGTACAGTCGTAAACTTGTAATCTCATTCTCTAGATGCCAATGCAAATGGACCGAGGCTAATCCAACTGACTTAAAAGAAATGTGGATATGCCAAAATTTCGGCCCATACGAACACTGTCGATTAAGGACAATAATTTCTTAACGCATATGGTCTGTGCTGACTGTGCATGTGTGGTGGTGGCAGAAAGGGAAAAGGCAGAGTCTCACATGCTCACATTGAACAATATTGTGTGATAGAGCGACACAGTGGTTACTTAAACGCAGCTCACCTCCAATCACAGTGGTAAAAGCAGCTCACCTCCGAACACTAAGATTAAGGGTGCGTTTAGTTCCCAAAATTTCCTAAAAAAACACTATTCATCTAATTTTGTTCTATTCATCACATCTCTTCCACTCACAGAACACTATTCATCTACATTGTATTTTTGGTGAACAGTATATTTTCGGAGAATCTTTCCTCAATCTAAACACACCCTAAGCCACTGAATCTTGTAAAAGAACAGCGAATCATTTTTTGTTTCTAGAATTGTACTCGATCGAGTTCGAGTATGCTAGACGGCACACGATTGGCGCGCCGCGCGCACGAAGCAAAGATAAAATCAAAATCAAAGCATCACGAGTGAAACGGCATACATCTCAATCTAAGCCCACTTTATTTTCACACTAGAGGCCCTATAAAGAATTGAAGGCCCATGAACGAGAAAAGTTCGTTTTACGTCGCTGAACTATCGCAAAGTCCGATTTTCCTTTTTCTCATGAACGACGACGAAAAAGGAGGAGATAGGCATATAAAATGAGGCCCAATGTAAAATGAACCCGCCAATTCTCCTTTTTTTTCCTTACGTAAAAAAATATTCCTTTTTTCTGCACGCCGCACTGTTAACGGGTAGTAACTAGGTTCCTTTTAATTTTCTAAAAAAAATTAAGTTCCTTTAAAAGGAATGATTAGGTTTATTGAACATATATGACGAATTTGCAGGATATCAATGAACTGTCCTAATCGTCTTTTGTTCTGTTTGTTCACGAAGGTAGCGAATCCAATTGGTCCACTAGCTGTATATACTGATGAAAATGTGCGCTAAATGATGACGTAAGTTCTTGGCCCAACACTTGTGGCGAGAAGATGTTTAGCGAAACAGTAATCTTTTGCTCAACCAACAAGTAGCATGACCTATGGCCAGCCAGGTAACTGATAAACACCATACAACTTGGTTGTCAGCCAGATCTGTGATAATCCGTAATCTGCCCAGCATCTTTTTTGCAATCCCCTCTAGATGACGCCACCGTATAATCATGGCCTGCAGACAGAAGCAAGCAATAGGGCATGATGCCAATCGTAATAGCATGTCAATTGTGAAAGGGATTGCTTTTAGTACTGATGCGTAAGAAAATGTAATTATTTTCATCAGCAATTAGGGAGTCAGACTAATTGCATGTACCTATGTCTCACTCAATGGACCCACAGAATTATGCAAAAACCAACCCCTATTTGACGAAGTGACATGTTGAAGTAACAAGTGCCAACCTGGCCTGTTTAGTCGGATTTTGATTCAGATATTGGTCGGTCGACGAAGAATTTCAAGAAGACGAACAATCTAATCATCCATCTCGCTAAATTACTGTTTTTGGATAATGATGTCCCTAGAATTAATTAGTATGAAGAAATTCTATAATCGTCCCAATTGCATGGGAGGTGGTACTAATCTATCTTTGGTTCAACTGTTTGTGATGAGTTTATTTTCCTAGATGTGTTAGCACGGCTAATTATCACCTTTGGGATAAAGATAGAAAATGATAGAAAAGGTTAGCCACTTTCGGCTAGCTTTGATGGAGTTTTCAGAGATAAGATTAAGATCCCCATCCCCATGCCATCCACCCTATACCTCATATAATGCTTTATTTTCTTTTTCAATTATTGGATGCAACCTTCTTTTGTGGACCCAGAGCACCAAGTGTTACTGTCGCAGTGAACCCAAAATCTGGAACCAGCAACACCTTGCTTGACACTATCTCCCATCACAAATAATTAATGTACTAGCGCACCTGCTAAAATAAAAACTAAAGAAATATATTTATGACATCGATGGCTAAGGTTTAGTTTGACTGCCCGCATCTAATCAATTTATTTTAACTGTACTAAGTAGCTACAATAACAGTGAAGCATAAATAGGTTAACTTTGAGTCCAGACAGGCCATATGCGATGCAATTTACTCAGAACAAATAAACAAGCTGTCAAGTGGGCATGGTGACCTGAGGCTCACAATTATGCCCCCATCTCCATATTATCCACAGGGAATCTTTGTGGAGGACATCAAAGCCCCAATAAAACACAGATATGATATGAGTGCCACCCATGCACACATGCAGTCAATTACACAGAGGCACCCATCAATGATGGTTTTCCTTTGCTCTTCTCCACACCATTATCCACTTGTTTACCTTCTTCTCAGTGAGAGGGCGAGGGGGGATGGGCATGGACTCCAGTTCATCTTGGAAGGGTGTTTTCGCACACATTATTATTAGCTGCCCAGGGCAGCAGCATCATTCTCTTTCTCTCCCCACTCACAACTTTCACCAGACCCCTACTCTACTCCATCTGCAATAGGAATTCATTATTGTTGCAATGGCAGATGCACTCAATAAATGGAATCACGCTGATTTTGTGTCATTGCCAGCCAGATACCTCAGAAACATCCCCCACACCCTTGCATCAAATGGGGGAGAAGCTGATGGTGCTGGTGCATGTGGTTACAGCAGGGGGCATTTACCAGCTGGAATTAGTTCATGTACTATTGTGAGGAGTTACTGGTAGTTTGACATACAAGGCACTCATGTGACTTCCATGGTTTGTGTATACCCCACTTTGATATAATATTAATTTGTTACTGTGGTGTCTCCTGTCCAAGTAATTCAACCTTTTGTGAAATTTCAGTGTTCCATATAGTATAGGTCATACTAGATATTTTGAACAGGCATGCAGTATTTCGGAGACGAGAAAAAAAAATCAAGACTAGATTACTCAATAACAGAGAAGCACTAACAAGCAATTTGTTTGACAAAAAGATGCTTCCAAGAAAAGCATCAAAGGGTATATCTAAACCTGAAAGTAACTCCATACATACATATTACAAGATTCCAGGTTGTTAAAACGGGATCATCCAGTACCATGACTTTGGAAAAGGATTAAGACAATCACCGCATCCAGAGTGGCATTTCGGTGTATGCTTTGATATTGATCGGGGAAAGGAAGCAAAGTTAGGCTTATCTCCATTGGCTGAGGTCCAAGTGTTTGGGTGTTAACATCGTTGCAAAAATCTGATTACCAGTTGCTGTTGTGTGTGAAACATGAGTTGAATTAGGGTGTGTTTAGATTGTAGGAAAAAATACTGTAGCATTAGAAAAACACTGTAGCATTCGTTGGGAAACGTGTTTTGTGAGGGAGGAATAGTGAAAAGTTCGAATGAATAGTGAAAAGTTGGAAATCTGAACATGGCCTTATTGGGAGAATAATGGTGCGCAATTTTGACTAGTAATCAACCACCACGTGAACCAGTAATCAGTATGGACAGGCTCCATGTGTCGTCGCCAAAAATCTGTACTATTTGATCTGGTTTTTTTTTTCCTCTGGGGGGTGATGGAATGGAACATTGTTCTGAACTGTCACTGCAGGAACTGGTCCAGTAACTTTCCTAGCTCTCTGCAATCCTAGGACTTTATGTAACCTGATGTGTCGGATAAGGTACAGGAGCTGAGGAGCAGATGGAGAAAAATGTTAGGTCTTAATCAAGATCATATCACGTCTAATTCAGATTGATTAATGTGGTCGGTCACCACTATGGATCGAGTGCTCTACTGAAGTTTCTGGTGTTGATGCTTTCCTGTACATATATAATGGATGTGTTCCCAATGTAGGAATTTTCTGCTGGGTTCACATATATTCTTTATCGATCTGCATAGCGTTCTCTCTGTTGCATTTTTTGAATTTAGATGCTAGGTCTTTGATTTTTCTGTTGTAAGTCATCTTCTTTTCTTTTCATCAGTAATTAAAAAGAAGAATACTTACCAGGTGTAACAGTGCCATTATGTATTTTCATTAACAAGGAAAGCCAAATTCAAGTTAAAAAATGAACTTGAACCTATACGGGGTTATTATAAACACCACTTACACTTTTCATCAAGATATATTTAATGAAATTAAATATGACAGGCATTTTATGAAACAGAACATGGAACACATTTATATTTTTATTAATAAAATGAGATGATTTTGCAGGAAAAGGGGATGAGTTGCACCAGGACCTGTGTGGCAGATTATGTTGTGCAAGATAATACTGAAGATAGATAAGCATAGCAGCTCACCTTTTTTGAAAAGCCCCCCCCCCCCCCCCCCAGTTGCTCCCCTGTGGTTGTGGCCTCATGCCCTGATCTAGATTAAAGCCTCAAACGTCTCACACACCACACAAGAGAAAAATCTTATGTGAGACGCAGCACTTTTTGGTACAGCTCACACGTACGCATTGGTAGGAGCATCTAGGAAGGATCTAGCTAGGGCTGCAGCACGCTACATATGCTAGTGAGTTAGGATAAAAGCACGTTGATTGGTGCTAATTGCCAATCATCTTGATAGCAAGCCAAGGCATGCAGGGCTCCGTCGCCATCACTAGATTAGATACGCTTTTAGGGCTTGAAGCTTTGGGTTTTGCCATGCGTGGCAAATTAAAGGCAGCATGGAGTTTATTGGTCCCATGCATGCAAGAGACTCGGCATGTGGATGGTCCTCAGTGTCCAATGATTAGCTAAACAAACCCATGAAAATGAAATTTTTAATTCAATGCCTACTACGTCTTGTAGCAACGGATCCAAATCCAACCGTGTAGGCTTGGCGTGTTAGGGAATGGTCCAGAAGACTCTTCCTTCCGTTTCAAGCTAAATTAGTTTGGCAATAATTCATCGTGTGCACTGATCACAGGATTATACTAGTTTTTTTTAAGAAGAAATAACTATATCGAACCAAAGTGCCTCTTCTGATTCGTTATGTTCATCGAACCACATAATACGCACATACTAGCCAATGAATTAATAGATACGTGGAAGAAGGGTGAAGTGACCACCTGTATATTGGTTTTAGTAATCTCTTGCTATAGTGATTACCAAAACATTTTTAACAAATAGCTATTGATTAGCAAGTGATGAAGTATTTTGATAATGAGACATTAGTATTGTGTTGGAGATGTTCTTATCTAGGCTATGGATAAATTAAACAAAATACTAGGATGGAGTACATCGTAATTAAAGCCAATTTGCAAGGAGAGTTCTACAAACTGGTAGGGTCCTTGGGCTTTCAAAGTTGAACGCGTTGCTTCCACAATGACCAGCATTTGGCGCTGTTCAAAGCACACTAACCGCATGTTAGGCGCCTTATTGACGCTCTGTGTCATGTCCAAACGGCGTGAGTTCCACCTGATCCGTTTGAGAGCAGACCCCCTCGATTATTTCAACTCTCGAGCATTCCGCGAACGTTGACCAGATACGACAGGTGGGCCCCACGGGCATTACCTCGCTTCATGGCCCACCTGTCAGTACAGCCTCGCCGAAACAAAGCTAGCTAATCCAAGCCGTAGGCGAGTACCAGCAGAGATCCATACCGGAACGGGGAAGCGTGTTTTATGAGCCCCCGTCTACCTCGCGCGCGATGGCTTCCCCCGGCACGGCAATCAGCGGATCGAGCAGTCAATCAATGAAGCCCAACAAACTCCAAGCAAAGCCACTTTCATGGCGTGAGGTAATAGCCGTTCCATCCAACGGCCGGCTGCCGTGCCCTAGTCACAGGTCAAATCTATGGGCTCAGTTAGTATGGACCATTGTTCCGTAATTAGTTTTATAATTAGACTATTATTTTTCAAAAAAAATCTTTTCCTTTTTGTTATATAAAAAACTATATTGATTTCGTCCGTGGTGAAAGCATTTGAAATATATTTCATCTGGGCTCCAGTTAGTATAGACTAAAATCAACCTTTTCGTTTTCGTGAAATGCCGTGGAAGCTCGTTGGAAAAGACCGTTTATACTATTCCAATCCCATCATTTGAGATTATTACACCAATTGATTGATTGAGGCATTGAGCATTGAAATATTATTTATGGGCTGTATGGCTGGCTCAGTTATTTATGACGACGTTCATGTTTTGTTTACGGAAAAACACTACAAAGGTCAAACGCAAAGACCGCTTACTATTCCAATTCGAATATTCGAATTACCTATCAACTCGCGTGAAATAATAATGCTTTTTTAGGCCGCGAGTGAAACGGATAACCCAAAGACTGTTCGAAAGTAGTGGGTGAGTACTACAGTCACGAGAGCATGTGGTGTCAAGCTGTTTGCGCATTGCGACGACTCAGTTGACAGCAGGTGAATGCGAAGAGCTAGCGGAAGAAACTGTAGCAGTCAGGCACGTCGATGGCGCTGCTAAAGTAGCCTTGTCATCATTCCAAAGGATGGAATCTCGCCGACCTTTTCGAGTTCACGCTGATGGTGAAGCGCCAGAATTACCCGCAAAGTCCAACGAGGAAGGATGCCTTCCTCTCCATCGTCATCTATTGGAGCAACAAAGCTGTTGCCTTCGGATTCGCTCAAGTACATTGCTTAAGCCGGGGACTAATTATCCTCTCCACAAAGCTATTTTCTCAGTGCGCATGAATATTCCTCTAGAAGGAAAGAGGATTATTGGGCTCACGCAATTAGAAGTGTTCTACCTACCGTATCCAACGTATGTTTTAGATGATACATAATCGATTAATTAGTAATATCTCTTTCTCAAATCGAGCTTATAGGACCTTTGAAACAAAGTATTGAGCTTCTAGATAATTCTTACGAAATGCTTATAGAATGGCTAGACCCAATGGAATTTTTGAGGATTTCTAACCTAAGGCCCAACCAACCTCTCGGAGACGATACTCCTTTATGTTTATCTTTCTATATACGCGTAATCCCAATCCGTGTCTGCTTAGCATGAATTCAACATAAATTTGTCTAGTAGAATCTAAGGACACTTCGTACAAATCGCACGGCCTTCGCATCCTGCCATTACACATGTGAAACTGCCGGCTAGCAGTACTAATTTACTCCAGTAAGAAAACATGTTTGACCCTTGCTGAGGTAAACTAAAATTGACCTCCTCGGAAGCCGCTCTCATTAAAGAACAATTTGCAGTTGTTACTTGGAAGGCACTACAACTACCGCCCCCATCATCACTGCAGCCTAGGGGCAGATCTCTCTCTCTCCAGCGATTATAAACAAACAGGTGACAGCTCACTGACGGGCAAGAATCCAACAAGCTGATAACAGATCGCAGGCAAAATTAAATCGGATCAGACACAGAGAACCGTTGAGCAGCAGCACTAGTGGTATACCCCTCCAATTTAATAAGCTGCTACACAGTGACGTCACAGCACCTGGACCAGAAAAAAAAGATTAGTTAAGCTTTGCTTGATTAGGTAACCTTAATCCCTGCTTGATTTGGGCTTGGAGTGATCAGATCAGGAAGGAAGCATCCATGATCATCTCTTTTCTTCTTTTAATGTTTATATGTGAGCGTACCATGGAAGCTCGCTTAGAATTTTTTTGGGGTTAATAAGCTGGGATGGATAATGATAAAAAGGGTGATCGAGAGGAAAGCGTGTGGGCATTGATTCCATTGACATTTCAGCGTTTGATGGAGTGCGTAGCATGTTAGTATTACTATGGAGATAAAATATTCCATTCGGTTCCAATATTCAATCTGACATTATTTGTGGGAAGGGAAAGGTGAGAAAGAAAGTGTCAAAGCGGAAAAGGGGCCTTAAACCATCGTTTTCGGCCATTCACCTTTGAAGAACATAAGTCATTTACTGATGATTAAAATGTTCACTAATCTTAGGAGTTGTATAGCCTTTTAGGTGATGTGAATCTAAAAAAGAGGGAGCGCTTTTACTCCCTCCTACGGTTTTTTTCTTTTTTATTATTCTTTCTAGTCTCCAAGGCGTCCCTTTCATAACAACGTTTGAGAACAAAACTATACTAGTAGATGTCAAATGTTGGAAACTATGCTAAATTTATACATTTCAAAAGTGTTATAAAAAAACAAAAACTCATCATACTAGCCATTCTTGATAGGTTTTAAAATGTCGATGATAACACTAGCAAAGTTGATGTCACATGTTTTAGGCCCCATTTAGATCCTCTCAATTATAAGTTGTGGAGAGCCAGCTAGGTGGTTGGAGAGTTAACAAATTAACTACATGCTATGATGTTTGGATCAGCTAGAGCCTTTCTATTAGCTCTAACTGATCTATATGTGGCCTTAATATGCTAAACAAAAAAAAGAACAGGACATGCTTGCTTGTAGTCGTCGGAGAGCTTTAGTTACGTTTTTAGCATAGAGAACAATAGTGACTCTAGGTGTAGTAAAACCAGCATATTTGTTTTCATTGTTAGCACATCACATGTACATCAGCTTGTTCGAACTGAACGGTCATTTAGAATTTGAGAAAAGGAGCAGTCATTTTTCTTCTGAAATCTGTGTGCTCCACAGAGCCCTACCTGTGCTTATTTTAGCAAGTACAGGTAACCCTAACAATAAACAAGAAGGGAAGGACAAAGTAACATGTTCCAATCCCAGTAAACAAATGCAGATCCAGCTTCCATGTGCAATCCCCATGGCCCATGCCAGCATCAAATCTCTACTATAATAATCCCAGGTGTAGCATGATTACCTGGGAAGCCACCTTCTAATAGTAGGAACATCCTCTCATCAGATTAGCAATAGTTCATTTGGGGAACCTAACCAAAGGTAGATCAGGATAGATAAATGAGGAATCTCAGCTGGCAACGCATCAGGCGTGCAGCAGGGCAGGGATTATTGTTTTGTTAGGGTTTTGCGGCCACCTCATGAACCCCAACAACCCAGCAAGCAGATCTTTGAAGCCCATCACGAGCACAGTATAAAGCATGATGAGGAGGAGCATCCATATGATGAGTTCCCCTTAAAGAGGCACCAGTCACTGATCACATTAACAAAGTGATAATCTTCTAAAAATAAAAAAAAAAAACAAGTTTTCAATATCCAGCACAGCAAAGTACACGCAGCCTATAACAATTTGAATTTGCTTTCTCTAAATACAAAATGTAGATTCATTTGGATCTATTATAAATTGCAATTTTATATATTTGACCTTAATAACTAACAAAATCAAATAGATTCACATGAGACTTTCATTTATAGATACACATACTGTTAAAACAATATATATACTCATTTAATGTGCCGTACCATATATTATATCGATGTCCTAATAGAGTTTCATTAGGTACCAGAGAAAATATAGATGAAGAAACTGAAAAAAAAAATCAACTATTGTTGTCTAATGAAAATAACATAAGGGGATACTTGTTGTAAATTATATTCCTAGATTTTTTATCATAAATTGTACGATTTAAGCAATGTGTTATTAGATTATTGCCCAAAATACTATGATGATTCGGTTTGCACCAGAAGGGACAAACCAATGCCCCATTTTATCTGGCAAACCATAATTATTTGAATTATGAGGTGCCACTGCGGAGGGCAGGGGACTCCCCCATCGCCAGATATGTTATAATTGACGACTCTGTAGAAAGAACCAAAAAGAGGTGTTGGCACCGCAATGTGGTGAATACAATTGAGAGCAAATCATGTGTTTGTTTAGCAGCCAAGCGCAGGTGCATCCATCGTTTGCGTTCTTTGGGAATTGAGCAGGAAAGATCGGCAAAGCAGCGGAGGCAGGC
Organism: Digitaria exilis; assembly: GCA_015342445.1. Classification (NCBI taxonomy): domain Eukaryota; kingdom Viridiplantae; phylum Streptophyta; class Magnoliopsida; order Poales; family Poaceae; genus Digitaria; species Digitaria exilis. The sequence goes on from JACEFO010001897.1 coordinate 368,582, forward strand.
AGGCAGGCAGGCGAAGCGAAGAAGCTGTAGAAAAGAAAAGAAAAAACTCGCGTCTTTTTCACCCCAGCCTGCGCAGCTACCCGCTGTCAGGGCGCCATGCCATGCCTAGGCTAATGCCATCACGAGCGCAGACGCATAGCTTACTGCATGATTTGGCTTGTCACGGCCAGCCCAGCCCCATCCCCATGGCCTCTCCGAGAGGCCTTTTCAGCGTCAATGGCGGCAGCTTTTGGAGCTCCCGCCCAGCGCGACAAAAAGCATCGCCTCCCCTCCTCATATTCCATCCCATCACACACAGTGCCGGCGGTACGAGGCCGAAGCCGAACAGCGCCGGCCATTTACTTGCCCTTTTTAGCGCTAAAAACATTCTTAGGACAAAGCGTCCCTGCCTAATTGCCCTACCCTGCCCCCAGAGCTTCTGGATCTTAACGATCCATCAGATCATCAGTCTCTAAGAACTGTACGACCTGGTGGCTGCTGCCTGTGCTCGTCGTCCCTGCTCTTTTGGCGCGAGAGTTGCTGCGAAGCGAGCACTTTTCATGGCTTCAATGCCGGCCTGCCTGAGTGGAAGGGGTTAGGAAGAGTTGGAGGCGAAGCCATTCCCAGACAGCCAGAACTACACTTACTGATGTGACCAGTACTGTACTAAGTATGGAGCTCAGCAGGAAGTACAGGTGTGAGTGCGTGAGTGCTTCCGATGATTAGGTTAGCTTGGCTTCAGCCTAAAGTCCACGTTAACAGAATCTTAGTACCAAATCATGCATGCAAGTATTATAATAATGGCCTCCAGCTGCTAATCATGGGCTTAGCCATTATCCTACTACTAATAGCAATCACAAGTACAGAGCAAGTCAATTAATTTAAGGGAGGAACAGTGCTGAGAGGAGCAAGAGGGGAGGCTGCTTCCGTTCTGCGCAACATGCCACAGCACAACAGCATGGGATCCTAGGAGTCTAGAAGCAAGAACCCTCGCCCTGCTTTGCTCCTCTGAGCACGGCTCTTGAATGAGCTCAATCAAAGAGGACAAGAACAACAACCAAGAAGGCTACGCTACTACTCCCGCTTTTGGTTGCGATGGGATTGGGATGGGATGAGATAATCTAATCCTAAATCAGCATCAACATCATCATCGGATCCCAAGAACATACAGGGGACGAAGCTTGGATTTCTAGGCATGGCGCACGGCGGCGCATGCTTTCTTGGGGTTAATTTCTTAGATCAAAAGTCTAAGAAAAAAGGAAAAAGAAATGATCACTGAAATTAAGCTACATGTTTCCCTTCTCTCTCCCTTCCCTCTCTCTAGTTTATGCGGACTGCGGCGACGAGGCTCCGTTGCCGTTGTCAGGATGGCCGGCGGTGACGCTGGGGGCGGAGGAGGCGGCGCCGTTCATGTTGAAGCCGGTGGATGCGGGCGGCGACGAGGTGAGGACCGGAGGGGGAGCGGCGATGGTGGACGCGTCGTTGAACGACGGTGCGGCGGCGCCAGCGGTGGCGGTTGGGGTGTGGAGCTGCGGCGCGCCGGCGCCGGGGACGGAGGAGGAGGAGGCGCTGCGGCGGGCGCTGTGGCCGCCGAGGAAGTTGTGCTTATTGTTGTGCATCCAGACCTTGAAGACGCCCTTGCCGACGCCGATGTCGCGGCACCACTCGTCGACGATGGCCTCGTCGCGCTTCTGCAGCCGCCACCCCAGCCGCTCCGACAGCTCCTGCATCCGCTGCTTCTGCTCCGCGGTGAACTTGGTGCGGAATCGCTTCCTCGGCATGGCGCCTCCCGGCGGCGCGCTCGACGGCGTCAGCTGGTGGGCGGGCGGCGCCAGCCTCTGCGCCGCGGCTGCCGCAGCAGCACCCGGCGCGCCGCCGGAGCCGAGGGAGAGCAGCATGTGCGGCGGCCCCGCCGCGAAGTACGGCGGTGGCGGTGGGGGTGGCTGCTGAGCCACCGGCGCCGGCAGCACGTGGTGCGGCGGCGGCGGAGACACCGACCGCTCCTCGTCGTACTCGGAGGCGTCCGAGTCGGAGTCGGAGTCGTCGACGACGCCCGGGAGCCGCTCCTCGGGCCTCTCCTCGCCGCCGCCGCCGCCGCCGCGGTGCGGGTGGCCATGGAGCAGCACGCTTGCCGGAGCGGGGAGCGCCAGCGGGGCGGACGGCGGCGGCGGAGGCGGAGAGCCCTCGACCGCGCGGCGGTGGAAGTTGCGGTGGCACCCGCACGCCGCGCACTTGAGCGACGTCGGGTCGGCCGGGTTGGCCGCCGGCGAGGGCATGAACTCGCCGCAGCCGTCGACGGCGTGGCCGCCCAGGCTGGCGGCGTGGTTCTTGAGGCACTCACGGTACATCGGCTCGCCCGGCGCCGCCGCAGCAGCCGGAGACACGGCCGCCGGCTTCACCTTCTTGGCGCCGCCGCCGTTGGGGAACATGAGGGGCCTGTACTTGGCGTCCATGGCTTCCATGCGGCTGCGCCCCCACCTCGGCTTGACCGGGGGCAGAGAGACACAGGCACGCACAGGGGAGAGATTACCTCTAGCTCCTAACCCTGGGGCTTTAGCATGGGACGACGGGTCAAGGGAGGAGGAGGGCCGGGAGGGAGGGAGGAAAACAACAGGTAAGGAGGTGAAGAGAGGGCGAGGAGATAAGAATAAAAGGAGAGCGGCAGCTGCAGGACGAAGGTTAGTGGAGAGGGGGGAGTGAAGAGAGCAGCAAGCTCTTCTGTCTTCTCTACACAAGGGAGAGGACAGAGGAGAGCTCATTTACTCGTGTTGTTAGTGAGCCAGAAAAAAATACAAATTTTTGAACGATACTCCATCTTTAGAGATAGATGAGTGACGACATGGGCTGGAATCCGTTGGAATTTTGCTTACGGCTATGCATTCACATCAGCCGTTGGATTTAGGATCAAGGCTGCTGTGGGATTTGAGGAAAATGATATTAGGTGACGCCAAGTTTTTGTGTTGGAACCTCGGTGTGGGCTATAGCTGTAGCGACGTCATGCTATGGCATATGTAAGCCGTTGTTATACAGTTGGCACCAACTATAGGATATTCAATACAATTTTACAACTACAAGAATACAATGAAGTATTGATTTTTCTTAGGAATAGATGATGACGACGTATCTGCCTGGATTTGTCCACAGTTTCATCCTTAGTTCACACAGACCTCTGTGGTTAAGAATCAATGCAAGTGTGACCATAGAGGAGAAATCATGACCGACGTCCGTTTTTGTTTGACCATATGAAGATTGTTCAGCATATTAACGCATTAATCACGCCTTTCCTTTATATTTTCCACCAAAATTCTTCTTATATATATATCACCATCTCATATATGAAAAAACTAATTGGAGCATGGTTTTTGCACAAACTTGGTCCCTTTTAAAGTTTTAGTCAAGCTCTACCAAGTGGAGCGTCATTTTTTTTTACAATTTACAACGACACCGTATGACGGGTGCAATACGTACCGGTTGCTATATTCTACTTGTCAACAGCTATACCGATTCAATATCATAACGTAGCGACAAGAATTAAATTATTTGCATTAATTTCTTAAATATAGATAACGACAACATATACACTTGAACCAAACTTTTATAGTCGCTTTAATACATAGCTATTAAGAGCTCTGTGATTTCATAATCATAGAGTAAACCATGATGAACGCCGTTTGTTTTTGTTTGACCATTGATTTAAACATTCGCTTGAGTTTTATTAAGGAGGATATGTATGCTTCTACGGACCATTCTTATGTTGTAATCACAAACTTTATCATATTTGCTCTTGCAGTGGAATATTTTACCAAAGTACGATGATATATTTTATGATATGCATTGTTATTATTTCATTATTGAATGTTATGAATGTGGCTTCGAATATTTGGCATTGGAAATGGCTTTTTAAATTGACAGCTACTCCCTCCGTCCCAAATTGTAAGTCATTCCAAGATTCTTGGAGAGTCAAACTCTTTTTAGGTTTGACCAAAATTATAGAGTGAATCATAAAAATTTATGGAACTAAATAGATATAATCTAAAAATAGACTTAATGAAGAATCTAATGGTACCTATTTGGTATCATAAATCTTAGTACTTTGTTATATAAATTTGGTCAAACTTGAAATAGTTTGACTCTCCAAGAATCTTGGAATGACTTACAATTTGGGACGGAGGGAGTAAAATGCCATGTCGCATTTGGGAATTGTTAGGTGGCACAACTTTTTCTTGGAACCGGGATTGAGCTAATATATAAATCATCATACATTTCCAAACCTCAGCTATGTTTTGCTAGTTATCATTTTTACATATGTTCTTGTTCATGAAGACAGTTTGTTGGGCATAAACATTCCTGACAAGATACTAGATACACATGAAGGAAAATTATTGTTAGGGGATTTAGGTTATGTACTATGACTACGGGGCTGTTCATTTTTAATGCAGGATTCCCAAAAACGATGAAATAGAGAAATTATAGGGGTGGAGTTTCTAATACAATGTTTGAATGCAACACATGAAAAAAAAACTAGAAAAGAGATAAAGAGGGGTACAACCGGAGTCTTATGAGAGGCTGGATCTCAAATTAGTTTTCCTTCCATGATTGAGCTATTCCATAGATATTTTGAAGAATTTTCCTATATCATTCTAATAGTTCGAATTTTCTTATATCATTCTAATAATGGTAGATTTTCCTATATCATTCTAATAGTTCGAATTTTCTTCAAGAATTTTATGTTGCAAAGGGGTATCAGCTAGGAACCATCAATTAGCCAATGCATTGTTGGTGTGGATGTCGCCTCGGAGGGTTGTAAACACTTTTATGTACTCTATTTTCCAGAAAAATAAAGAAACCCATGGCAACTTGCATAGTCCGATTTGCTAAACCAAATTATAGGTCCTTTCGGCTTTTGTAGGTGCCGCGTACGGCACAGGCGCACACAGCCCAAATGCAGGTTTTTGTCATTCTGCGATCTTTGCCGCTGGACCGATCCGTGGAAAAGTCAGCCCCCGTGTACCTCCACAAGATAAACGTCCTATCCACAGCTAGCTAGCATAATCTTCCGAAGCTATACCGCCCATGTCCATGGGAGAAACAAATACGTAGTACGACGGCCCATTTGATGCAAACCAGAACAGTCAGCGTGCGTTAGTTCCAGGAACCTGATCATCTTCCGCGTCCTTCCTCCATGAAACGCGCTAATGAATACAAACCACCCATGATCACTTGCATAGCTACAGATAATTGAGCACACGGTCACGACCAAGCTGCCATCAACCATGGCAGGCGGCGTCAGGCGTCAGGTGCCGTGCCGCGCCCGCGCGCGCAGGTACATGCAGACGCAGGCGACGCAACAAGTGTAGCCCGCCTGGCGCCACGTTTCGGGGTCGGCCCGTCTGGGTTACGAGCCGGAGCCTCTCGCTTTAGGCCTGCGGGCTGCGGCGGCCGGAGACTTTCGGGACGCGTATGCGTGCGTAGGCCACCGCCCTCACCATGGAGAAACGGAAGAGGTCGTCAGAGACCGAGCGACGGTGATCAGGTGATGACACACGGAGAGAAGTGGGTAATGGAAGAGGTGCCGCTCATAAATCTGTCCATTTACTCCGCTGATGCTGCGGTGGTTGGAAGGGCACGAGGGAGGGCGAGGCGAGCGCCAAGGATCCGGCCGCGTTTACGTGCGCGTCACCGATCCCCACGCGAGAGGTTTTTGGACGCGAGATGGTGTAGGTGTAGCCGCAGTACATAGCGCATGCCCATGTCGCCGGTGACGCAGTAAATACAGACGTCGGGAGCATTGCCGATGGCAGCGTGATACTGGTACACAGATGTGGGGGTCAAAAGGACGGTCAGGGCAAGCGCTCAGTGGTTACCGATTACTCTACGTACGTACGTACATGTATATTGCATCATCATGGGATGCCGGACTAGCGGTGCCAGTGCCACACGTAGACGTAGGTACGGCACAAGTAATTTCATGGGCTAGTGTTGCTCTCTTTTATTTTTGTACCAAACGAATTTCACGCCAAGGCCGACGACCGGGCTCGGGACGCCTCGGCTCAGAATGTTCGCCAAGGCCGGCCGGGCTCAGAATGTGTTCTGGAGTTGTGGGCCAATGCAGCCGGTGCAGTGCAGGGCACGGAGAATTCTGCGCGCTGACCACGCATGCTGTCCCTGCCGGTGCCGGGAGCGCACGACGTGCCCATGGAACGAAACACTTGAGGTGGCCGGGTTGCGAGGCCGCCATGCACCACCACGTGGTGCGGAGCAGCGGTGCCTCGGCAGCTGCCGGCTCCCTTATCTCCTGGGCTGCTCAGTCCGGCCGGCGCCGCACGCCCGGTGCCCCTGCTACGTCGTTGGCTTGTTGCCCGCGCGGGGGCAGTGGGTTGGGTGGGCGCGGGGAGCTAGCTAGCCGGCTAGCGCGGCAGCCTGTGGCTGTGGGGGCTCGGCCTCCCGCTGCTCGGCCCAGGCGAGCGGCAGAGATGGAGACGGGGAGAGGTTCAGAACTGGATCCGGCGGGGTGGTTTGGCTTGCCGTGTTGTGTTGGGGTTGTTGGTCGGATGGGGGCAAAGCTGATGCCAAATGCCACATGACAGACAGGCCGCGGTGGCCACAGGACTGAATGGAGCCTCAACACAACACTCACTGTCCTGCCGCCGGAGAGGAGTCAAGCCGCAGTGCGTGTGGGCCGTCTGATCGATGTCCGACGATTCAGATTTTTGGAAGATGTCGAGGGGGATTACTGAATTATAGGGTGTGGATTTCCATATGTTGTCCGGCCGGGCAGCTGATCAATCTTTTTTGTTTCGCGATGGTTTTGTGCGGATGAGATTTATCGTTCGGTTGGTTAACGGCACCGTTCAGCGTGTACACACCCACTGGCCACTGCTTTAAGATGTTCACTCGTTCGTTCTGCCGCAGCCACAGCTAGTTCTCCCCAGGGTCAACAATGTGCGTTCCCCCACGACGGTACATGCAGACGCACGGCCCCCTCCGACACAAGACCCAAACAGCAATTCAACGCTTCCCTCCTTGAGCGGACCACCTCAATTCCTCAAACAAGAAACTAGCTTCAAGCTAGTATAGCATAGTATAGCTAACAGTGAAGAAGGCCATGCACACCACGCCCACGCAACGCAACATGTCCTTGAGCCGGATCCGTTGTTTTGACGCTGCTTTGACGCCGGTCGGGTCGAGGGCGGAAGACATGTCGTTGCCAATGCCTTTTCGCGACGGACGCCGGATGGATCGACGAGGGATGTCGCGCCGGCCGACCGGGCCACGGTTTTTGTGTCAGGTTGACACCGCCCCGGCGAGCTGGCCTGTCACAGGGGGCTCGCTCTAGTTAATGGCGAGTTATCGCCGCTGACAGCGCGCACGCCGCCGGGCCAGCTTCGGTGGTGTCGCGCCGCGCGTGTGGCCCGTGGAAAGGATAGATGCCATGCGAGCCGCGCCCGCGCTGTCCTCCCCCGGTGCTTGCTGCGAGCGCAATGTGATCTGGGTTAATGTTGCTTGCTGTCCTGCGGTCTGTGATGGAGTGGAGCACACTGCTGTGGTGGTGTCTGGGGTGGTTACGGCGGCCGGGGGGGGGGGGGGGGGGCGAGCGAGCGAGTGTGACCACGCTCAGATTAAATTGGGCGCTGATTGGACGCTGTGGGAATGCCTTTGCGGTGCTTGTGTACTGGCTTGTTGCCTGTTTGGGTGGCGTGCGGTACTGCGGTGGTGGAGTGCTACCAGCCAGATCTTCTGGGTGTCATGCGATGTGCAGCCAGAGAGGTCTGTAAACTGTAGTAATGCAGAGGTTGCTAATTCGATGCTCTTGTGGTGGCCTGGTGGGGCGTTAGCAGCTGGTTGACGGGATAGCTCGATGGATAAAGGCAGCGGCAGCTGCACGTCAGGCTGTTTAGTGAGATAGATAATGCCTGGACACTGTTCCTTGGGTCGTGCATGGTGGGCGACGGACGGGAAGGCCGGAAGTGCGTAAGCAAACCAACGGTTCAATTCAACGAACTCGGGCACGGCAGAGCATCATTCATTTCCTACCTTGAACGGACATAGGTGAGCTAACGTAGGCGCACCCACCTGCCGTCTCGGAACTGCTCCCGCAGCACTGCCTACACTGGCGCCGGTGCTGGGGTGGAACGCGAACGACCCCGCGCGGGCATCTTCTTCACCCGGACCTTCGGCGCGGTCGTCGGAGCGAAGCGGCAGCAACAGGCTCGTGCGGCCGGCCCATCGAGGCTTGATCCTCCTGTCGTGTAGCCGCCGCAGCGAGACTCTGCTCGATCCTCCCTCCGTGTCGTCAGGTTTGGCTGCTGAAAAAGCTAAGTGCTAGCAGCTGTAACACTAGGGAACGTTGGATGGAGACCGAAGTGAGTGGCTTGGATGCATAGAAAAAGGTACAACGTGCTGTGCCTTTCTTTATACATAACAAAAGCACTGAATCTGTGTCCTCCAGATACTGATTAGGAATTCGAATCGAGCCGCCCCCTGCTTTTCTCTAACCTGGATCAGTGATGGGCTACATTCATCCGAGTATGGGCCTCACATTGCTGTTTTACTCGTACGAGGCTGTAAGTCCTGGCAGGGCCATCCTTCCTTCTTCCTGCCGCTGCTGTTTTTTTTTTCTTTTTTTTTTAATATCCTGCCGCTGCTGCTTTAGCTTGCGAGTCGCGCACACAAAATCAAGCATTTTGTTTTTTTTTTCCACTAGGGGCCAGGCCCGAATTTCATTATCAGGATAACGAAATTACAGAGTACGGAGGATAGTCTTGCAAAACGAAACAAACTGCCCAGCCGGGCCAGGAGCATCGCTCAGGGATGCTGAGATCAGGGTTCACGTAACCGTTGGGAACCGGTCCGGTTTGACCTTCCCGACCAAACCGCCCCGGACTGGTAGCGGTTCGGGGCGGTTTGAACCGGGCAAAATTCAAAATATTCAAATTTAAATTTAAAATGAAAAAATATAAAAAAAATTCCTAAAAATACTTCAAGGTATATGTAATCTATTGCTGTAAAAAATTTTCAAATATTTGCTTATTTGATATTTTTGCAGGCATTAGAAGTTCAACAAAAAAAAGGAAAAGAAAAAAATCGGCTCATTGAACTTCCAATACACACAAAAAATACTAAATACACTAATATTTGAAAATTTTGACACCATTAAATTCTACGCACCTTTAAATATTTTTAGAAATTTTTCTTTTATTTTTTTAAATTTTTAGTTAAATTTGAAAACATGACAAATTATGTATTGAGCCGGCTTACCATCCAAACCGGCCGGCTTACCGGTCAAACCGGGCGGCTTACCAGTTCAAACCGATTGAACTAGAATTTCATATACATTTGAATTCAAAATTTGAATTTGTCCGGTTTTGACCGGTTCCCGCGGAAACCGGACCGAAACATCTACTGCGCAAAGAACACTAGAACTGAAACTAGCTAACTAAATGAGCTGCTTTTTTTTTATATCCTGCCGCTGCTGCTTTAGCTTGCGAGTTGCGCACACAAAATCAAGCATTTTCTTTTTTTTCCACTAGGGGCTAGGCCCGAATTTCATTATCAGGATAACGAAATTACAGAGTACGGAGGATAGTCTTGCAAAACGAAACAAACTGCCCAGCCGGGCCAGGAGCATCGCTCAGGGATGCTGAGATCAGTCAAGCCAAAGACTAGAGCTGGATAACATCTGAAACATCTACTGCGCAAAGAAGACTAGAACTGAAACTAGCTAACTCAATGAGCAGCCCTACTCCCGACAAGATAAGTGTAGCAGGATCATAGTCTTGAGGTTCTTCATCATTGTAGCAGGATCGCCCCCCGGTCTTTAGGTGGTGTTTGTTGTGTGTGGAAGTGTAGTGCTGTGGTCTTGAGCGCTTCAGCTCCTTCCTCTTGAGGCCTCCTGTTATCCTAGTGTTGAAGCTCTGCCCAATAAACAAGAAATGAGCTAACCATACAAATAATCTCTGTAGGAGATCTAATTTTCTTCTTATGAAAGCAAATATTGTTCCTTGCTTTCCACAAGGCCCAGCAAATTGCTACAAGACCAACCATATATACTTTGTCTCCACCAGGTAGGTATGTGTGGACCCAAACCCAAAATTGGGTAAAAGAACAGTGGCAACAGGGGGCCCCAATGACAAGAGCTACCAGACTCCAAGTATATTTGGCCATTGGGCATTCAAAGAATAAGTGGTTGATGGTTTCATGGTCAGGGCAGAATCTACAGCGAGGGTCGCCGTGCCAGTTTCTTCTAGTTAAATTGTCCTTAGTGAGAATAGCATTATTTTCTATAAGCCACATGAAAATTTTGATCTTCAGAGGGATCTTTGCTTTCCAGATTCTTTTATTTCGAGAGTGTATTTCAGTTCTACTGAGCTGCTTGTACATTGATTTCACAGAGAAATGTCCGCTTTTTTCCCATTTCCATTTTGGTGTGTCATTAGTGGAGCACAGAGGGCAGGTAGCTAGGATGTCTCGGAGACGTCTCATCTGTGACTGTCTATGTTCATCCAGCCAACGTCTAAATGTTAAAGCCTAGTTTCTCACCGCAGCCTCATGTACCTTGATCTTTTGGTCAATGCAAATATCATATAGATCAGGGAATTTATCTTTGAGAGATATTTCCCCACACCAGATGTCTGACCAGAAGTCAGTTTTTTCTCCATTTCCCACGGCCATAATCCTGCCCTGCAGGTAGATGTTTTTAACTTTAAGGAGATCATTCCACACTGGAGAGTTACCAGGCCGACTTTTGAGTTGAGATATGGGTCTATTTTTAATGTACTTTTTCTGGACAATTTCCTGCCAGGTGCCAGCTCCTTTCTCTGCTTTCCACCACCATTTACATAATAAGCTCAGATTCATCTTCCTCAAATCATGGATGCCAAGGCCTCCTTTTTGTTTTGGTAAATAGATCTTAGTCCACTTTACAAGATGGTATTTTCTTTTTAGATTGCCCCCCTGCCACATAAACCTCTTTCTGGTTCTATCTATTCTCTTGATAATCGTTTTGGGAAGTGAATACATGGACATGCTATATATAGGGATGCTACTAAGGCAGGCCATAATCAAGGTTAGGCGTCCACCTATTGACAGTGTCGATCCTTTCCACCCATCCAGTCTTTTCAGAAGCTTTTCATCTAGTGGGAGCCAGTCAATGACATGTAGTCTAGAACCTGACACCGGCACCCCAAGATATTTGATTGGCCAAGAACCCACTGCACAGTCCAAGATCTCAGAGTAGATTTGAGCTTTTGAAGGGTCTTCAGAGACCATGATCAGTTCACTTTTATTGAAGTTTATCTTTAATCCTGACATGTTTTCAAAGTGGTATAGTAGAAGTTTTGTGTTTCTTACCACTTCAATATCATCTTTCAGACATAGGATAGTGTCATCTGCATACTGCAGCACGACCACTCCTTTTGGGATGTATTCCGGTATCAGACCAGAGATGATTTCGTTATTTTGAGCCATGCTTATCATTTTAGCGAGGGAGTCAGCAGCTAAATTGAAAAGTAGGGGCGACAAAGGGTCCCCTTGTCTGACACCTTTACCACTCTTAAAGTAACTTCCTTGTTCATTATTAATTTTCACACTTAGGGTTCCACTAGTCATGACAGACCAGACCCATTGGCACCATTTCTCGCAAAAGCCTCTCTGTCTTAGGCACTCTCTCAGAAATTCCCAGCTGATTTTATCATATGCCTTTTCAAAATCTAATTTTAAGATCGCCCCATCTTTTTTCCTGGCTTTTGTATCATGGAGAATTTCATGAAGACACATAATGCCGCCAGTGATACTTCTGCCTTTTAAGAAGGCAGTCTGTGATTTGTTGATTATCCTTTCTAGGATGTGTTCTAGCCTTAGCATCATGGCCTTCATAAATATTTTATAGCTCACATTAAGGAGGCAAATAGGTCTATACTGCTGAATCCTATTAGCCTCTTTGTTTTTCAGGATCAAAGTTATATCTCCATAGTTCAATCTTCCTATATCTAGCTTGTGATCAGCGAAGTCAGCAAACATTGCCAGGATATCATCTTTAATAATTTCCCAGCAGGTTTGGTAAAACTCAATGGGGAAGTGGTCTGGTCCTGGAGCAGTATTCTTTTCCATGGACATGATTACTTTTTTTTGATCTCATCTTCCGTGAAAGGGCTAGTGAGTTGCTCATTTTCGTGTGGCTCCACCATTTCATCAGGAAGTCAGCAGTTTGGATCCAGGTGTGTGTTAGGTCTATCAGAGGGACCAAAGAGATTTTTATAGTACTGAGTTGCATGTTCTATAATCAATTTATCATCCTCTATAATATTATCTTCATGATGTAAGGAGAAGATAGTGTTCTTTCTCTTTTTTTCATTTGCCACTCTGTGAAAGAAACCATTATTATTATCCCCTCTCAGCAACCAGTTTGAATTTGATCTCTTATGCCAGTACAGTTCCTCTTCTTCCATTAGCTTTAGCAGCTCTGATTGGATGAAAGTCTTTTTATCTAATAGATGGCTGGGTAATGAATCAACTTCTTCTAGTAGTTCTAGTGCTAGCAGTTCATCCTGCAATATATTTTTGTATTTCCTTGTGTGCCCTCTAAGGCTCTTTCCCCATCCAGTGAGGAACTTTTTCACTCTTTTGATTTTGATTGTCCAAGTGTCAATAGCATTATGGTTAAGGATAGGTTTCTCCCATATCTCTTTCACTTTTGGGATAAAGTCATGATGTTTAAGCCATGATGTCTCAAAACAAAAGGTTTTGGACTTGAATTGAAGGCCCTGCTCAGTACTCAAAATCAAAGGATTATGATCTGACAGGTATCTTGGAATTTTTTTAGCATTTGTAAGAGGGAATGTTAATTCCTATTTTTCATTCATGAGGATCCTATCTAGCTTTTCTAGAGTAGGGTCGATTTGGTTATTGCTCCATGTATAAGATCCTCCATTGATATGAATATCTCTCAGCTCATGAGAATTAATAATGAGATTGAACATTTCAGAGTATCTATTAGGTCTGAAATTCTTGTTTTTTTTTCTGATCTGAATCTGAGAATATTAAAATCACCTCCAACTAGCATGGGATAGTCATGCGAAGAACATACATGGGATAATTCAGTTAGGAATAAATCCTTTCTGTCATCATGTGCCGGTCCATAAACTACAATCAGCTTCAACTTGCTGTTTGATTTTTTATCTAGGATTATGGCTGAGATCGAGAAGGATCCCACTTCCACCAAAATTATGTCAAATTTCTCTATGTTAATACCACAAAGGATGCCTCCTGAGTGGCCAGTAGCTGGAATCCAGTTCCAGGCATACCTTTAGGCAGGGTCCACTTTTCTAAAGAAATTATCAGGATATTTTTTCTTTATGGTTTCTTGTAAACCAATGAAATCCACTCGTTGTGAGGAGAGGAAATCTTTGAGGAAGGATGACATCCCTTTTTTTATACCCCTCTACAGTTCCAAATTAATCCTGATATGCTATTCATTGATATTTTTTTTCACTCTGTTTTTTCTAAGGTTATACCTAGAGCAAGTCATAGGTTCACCTTCTCCCCGGGTTTCTCCCCCATCAGAAGGTTGGGGGACAGGGGCCTTGGGTAGCTTTGCTTTTCTAGCAACTCTTTTTTTCTTTTTACTCAACACCATTTCAAAACCTTCCTCTTCAGAGTCATCTGATTGCCAGCCAATCAGTTTAATCTCCTCTAAGGGGAGAGATTTATCATGCTCAATTTCAGCTGTGTCTTCACTTTCCATTCTAACTTCAAGATTAGCTCTGGCCGTTTCCAGATCTCTTAGGAAATCATAGTGTTCAAAGGAGAGGGAAGTAGTATCTACACCCATTTTATTAGAGATTGTGGCCAGAGCATTATTTGACAAAATTGCAAAGGAATTTTGAGGGTGGGAATTGTATTTACCAGGGAGGTTTTTTTTCTCCTTCAGTGCTTCTGCTTTATCAGCGATCTTGGTGTCTCCATCTCCAAGTTTCTTGAGCCTTTGGCTTTGTCTTTTGTCCCCCTTTTCTTTTTGATTCTGTTTGGGTTCTTCATCCTTGGTTTCAGCTGTGATATGTAAATCCCCCTTTTGTTCAGAGTTGTCTTCCCTTTCTGTTTCCATAATCTGTGATTGAGCTTCCTTTGTGTTTTCCTGAGTTTGTGAAGGATCAGTCTGTTTGGGGCTCTCATTATATCCTCCACCTTCCTGACTTGACCATTCCGCTGTGGGAGCTTCTTGTGTTCCCAAGCAAGGGCTAGGCATATTATGTGGCTCTTCGATCTTGGATGTATTTTCCACAAGATTGAGTTCACAATCATCTTTCTCCAGGGTAGTTTTGCAGTCAGACCAGATTTTTGCCTTAGCTTCAATAGTAGCCAGAGGATCAAATCTAGACTTAAGGAGGTTAGTCCCATACTCATTAAGGGTAGTCGATTTGTTCTCTAAGAATTGCACCCTCCACAACTTCTGGATTTCATTTATCTGGAAGGAGCCAAAGTTGAAAGTCTGACCACCCGGGGATATACAATCACCAAACTTAAGCCCTTCATCTTCACTCTCCTCTCCCTCCACTTCATTGATAGCTGTGGATTGATCTTGAACCACCTGGGGATTCTCTTTATCTTTTGGATTTTCAGGTGGCAGCACTGAATCAGTACAGGAAGGTTCAGTGGCTTTCCCTTGAGCAGAGTTGGTCTTCTGCAGAGCCTGAGTGTTTTGTCCCATATTTTCAGAGGTTCTCTGTTTTTTTTTGGGTTGGTGTCGGGTACCTACAATAGGGGTACCCCAATCTAGGCCCAAAACTACTCGGCATCAAGGCCCACAACGACATTAACCCGGCTCCACGGCCCAGCAAAAGCCCGCCATCGCTACGAGTCCTCGGGACCCATCCAGCTCGAGGTAAACGACCACCCTCGAGCGGATGGTTTCTGTCTCGATCGAGGCTCGGCGGCCTCGACCCTCACCCTCGAGCGGGCGGTTTCCGTCTCGTTCGAGGCTCGGCGGCCTCGAGGACGACCCCTACCCTCGAGGGGATATTTTCCGTCTCGTTCGAAGATTGGCGAGCTCGAGCTTGCGATCCAAGCTCGAGCCCGCCTCAACGGGAACAACGCCCAATGCCCTGCGACCCATCAGAGTCATCATGACGCGGTCAAAAAGCAGGGATCACTGCTCCACGCCATCTCCTACCCTCCGGAGAAGACATCGGTCAAATCCAATCACAACAGTGAACTCTGAGCGCCATGCTGCACGCCAGACCTAACCCTGCCAGCAGCACTATGCCAACCACTCCTTTGACTTTACCCCCGCCGAACGCGCAGCCACCCTCGAAGGCAGCCTCGAAGGAGACCATGGAAAACCGTGCGCAAGACACCACCCTCGACGCCGTGAACTGTCACGAGAAGGAAGGACGATACGTCAGCCCCTGCCATGTCGTCAGCGGAGTTGGAAGGCGCGATTCCCGCTCGCGTACTGCGCGGCATGGACGAACAGTGCATACAATGACAAACACATGTACCCGCACCCCGCCCCCTTGGTCTATAAAAGGGGAGGGAAAGCCCATGCAAAGGGCAGGGGGTCAGAACAACAAACAAGCACGAAACCACGCATAGAACACAAGTCTCACGAACACTCGCACACACCACAGCCAGGGACTTAGGAGCTCACCTCCTTCTCCCACCTTGCTTGTAAACCCCTACTACGAGCAACACGCAACCCGGTGCATCGCACCACTGCTGGACGTACGGCCCAGTGGCCGGAACCAGGATAAAATCCCATCTCTCACTCTCGCCATCAGGGAAACGAGTGGTTAGCACCGCAATCACTCGTCGGTGCCGGTGCGACCAAATCAGGCACCGACAGTTGGCGCGCCAGGTAGGGGACCAGCGCTGCGCTACTCCCATTCCCGATGGCGAACTCCGGCGAAGGACGGCCTCCGCTGGGCGAGAGCAATCTGCTCCCAGCGGGGCAAGAGATCCGGTTCGGGAGCCTGCGGTTCCAAACATGTGGCGACGATTACCACATGCGCATCCTCCAGGAGGATCCCAGCGACCAACCGGAGCCTCATCACCAGCTTCCGGCGGCACCGCGACGGCGGAGTCGTCCCGGACCTCGCGCACGACGAGCACGCACCGCAAGGCATGCCGCCGACTTCAGTAACCCCCATCCCACAAGGGAAGGGGACGTTTTGCGGTCAGGAGCACAGGAGAGGGTTGCTCCCTTCCTCCCAGGGCCCATGTCTGCACCACGCGTTATGACGGTGCATTCCTATCCCTACGGGCTACGCAACTCCGCGGATGCGTACGCCTCCTCCATCCGCGCTACCATGAGCGCGTATGACAACCAGCCTGGTTGCCACCCAGTTTCCGAGCGAGATTTCGCCGATCCGTTGCCCGGTGATCCCCGCACGGAGTCCGATGATAGACACGCATTTATGCGTACACACCTTGGTTGGGACTACTCGGGTCTCCGCGACCCAGAGGCCTTTATTGCCTTTCAAACAGCGGCGGATTACTGCTTCGGATATTCCGATGATGAGTATGATCCAACCAAGGAGTGTTTCGTCATCAACGACGGACAACTCAGCGAGGGATCGACGTCCGACGACGACGGCGGAGGTGACGACCAGGGGGACAACGATGGCGTAGATCTGACAGGCGCGCAGCCGTCGGACCCATCGGATCACTCTCCTTCCGAGGACGAGCGGGATCCGCGCCATCGGCCACGAGCTAGTGGTGACGTTTCGCCACCAGCGCGCTCCGACCGCGAACCAGCCAAGCAAGACGACGAACGCGGCACGGACGCCCGACACGCGGGACGAGTGGCTCAGGCCCGCATCCTCGCTGAGGGCAAAGACGACGATCTCGCCCCCAGAACGAGCCAGAAGCTCATCGCGGCGGCCGCGCTGCTCCGAGCCATGCCGGAGGCAGCCACCCCCGAAGGGCGAAAACTGCACCTCGAGGCTCAAAAGCTGGTCGAGCATGCTGCCCGACAGCATGCCGAGAGCTCGGCCTCCCGCCTTCGACGCTCCTCAGCCTCGAAGGGCGAACGAGGAGGGGAATCCTCGGTACGCTCACCCCGACCCAACGGCAGGGCGCGAGCACAATCCCGGGGCAACTCCCGCCGCGACACGGCGCGACGCCACGCCAGCGAACCACGTGCGCTCGAAACACGAACGTTTCCAGCAAGGGAACCCGCGAGGTCACGCCTCCGGGACACCCGTGGCACGGACGATGATGGCGACGCCCGCAATACCCTGAACAAAATCAGGCGGCGAGATCGAGCCCGGACCCACCAGGGCGGGCGCACCGACGTAGGGCGGAACCGGGATGCGGCCCCAGAGCCAGCAGGCACGCGGGTGTTCAGCTACAACATCCGCACTGCCCCGATTCCCCCCCGTTTCCGACAGCCTACAACCATCACCAAGTACTCTGGGGAAACGGACCCCAGGGTATGGCTCAATGACTACCGCCTAGCGTGCCAGCTCGGCGGCGCCACAGACGACGCCATGATCATCCGAAATCTGCCACTCCACCTGGCAGATTCCGCGCGGACATGGCTCGAGCACCTGCCCCCGAACCGGATCCGCGACTGGGACCACCTGGTCGAGACGTTCATGGGAAATTTCCAGGGCACCTACGTGCGCCCCGGAAACACGTCTCCAAGCGCTGCACCGAGCTCCCCAACATCTCCGACCACCAAATCATCCACTCTTTCCTCGAAAGCACCACCTGCTATAGCTTGGTGTGCAAGTTGGGGAGGAGCCCACCCCCCGACGCGAACCGGCTATTCGAGATAGCCTCGAAGTACGCCTCGGGGGAAGAGGCGGCCAACGCCATCTTCAACGACAAAAAGGGGAAACGCCCCGAGGAAGCGTCCGCGGAGGACGATAAGGCGAAGGGCCCCTCGAAAAAACGAAAACACGGCAAGAAGGGAAAGAAGCCCCGGGCCCCCCGCGGGACGGGCGACGTCGAGGACGAGGCCCTCGCGGTCGACCCTAACCACAAGGGACCTCGAGGTCCCCCGCGTGGTGGGGGTGTTTTCGACGACCTCCTCAAGAAGCCGTGCCCTTACCACAAGACCGCGGTCGCTCACACCCTCGAGCAGTGTGAGATGCTGCGGAAGTTCTACAACCGCATCCCTCGAAAGGATGGCGGTCCGCCCAAGGATGGTGGAGCCAAGGATGACGACGGATACCCCGAGGTGGAACACGTGTTCTTCATCACGGGAGGTCCCGCGGCTAACTTGAAGCCTCGACAGCGGAGGAGGGAACGTAGGGAAGTCATGCTGGTCCGCCCAGCGACCCCCTCGTACCTCGACTGGTCATCGGAGACCATCTCGTTCGGTCGTGAAGACCATCCCGACCATATCCCGAACCCCGGGCAGTATCCTCTCGTCGTCGACCCCGTCATCGGCAACACGCGCTTCTCCAAGGTGCTCATGGATGGCGGCAGCAGACTCAACATCCTGTACGCTCCAACTTTGGAGCTTATGGGGATCAGCACCAACGAGCTGCGGCCCAACAAGTCCTCCTTCCATGGGGTCGCGCCCGGAAAGCGCGTCCAAACCCTCGGGCAGATCGACCTGCCTGTCTGCTTTGGAACCCCGGGAAACTTCCGCAAGGAAGTACTCACCTTCGAGGTAGTGGGCTTCAAGGGAGCCTACCACGCCATCTTGGGAAGGCCATGCTACGCCAAGTTCATGGCCATCCCCAACTACACCTACCTCAAGATGAAGATGCCAGGGCCTCACGGAGTCATCACGGTCGGTCCGACGGTCGAGCACGCCTACGTGTGCGACATCGAGAGCATCGAGCTCGCAGAGGCTCTTGCCCTCGATGAGACCCTCGTGGCAGATCTCGAAGCAATCGTCAACACGCTCCCTGATGCCAACGAACGGCAGCAGGGGAGCTTCGCGCCCGCCGAGGATACCAAGACCGTTCCCCTCGACCCCGATAGCCCCGACGGCAGGGTGCTGAGGATCAGCTCTTCCCTCAGCGACAAATAGGAAGTAGTGCTCGTCGACTGTCTCCGCGCTCACGCAGACATCTTCGCGTGGAGCCCCTCGGACATGCCAGGCATTCCGAGGGAGGTCGCCGAGCACTCTCTTGATATCCGCCCCCACTCCAAGCCGGTCAAGCAACGTCTCCGCCGTTTCGACGAAGTGAAACGGCGGGCGATCGGTGAGGAGGTACGCAAGCTGTTGGAGGCCGGATTCATCAAGGAAGTGTTTTACCCCGAGTGGCTAGCAAATCCTGTGCTAGTAAAAAAGAAAAGTGGGAAGTGGAGAATGTGTGTAGACTACACCAGCTTGAATAAAGCGTGCCCAAAAGTCCCATTTCCTTTACCACGTATAGACCAAATTGTGGATTCCACAACGGGATGCGAAGTTTTATGTTTCCTTGATGCGTATTCCGGTTACCATCAGATCAAGATGAAGGAGCCCGACCAGCTCGCGACTTCCTTCATCACTCCTTTCGGCATGAACTACTACGTTACGATGCCCTTCGGCCTTCGAAACGCCGGGGCCACGTATCAACGCTGTATGCTCCACGTCTTCGGGGATCATATAGGTCGTATCGTAGAAGCGTATGTCGACGACATTGTCGTAAAAACCAGGAAGGCGGACGACCTGGTGCGTGACCTCGAGGTCGTCTTTGGCTGCCTCAGGGCGCACGGAGTAAGACTCAACCCCGAGAAGTGCGTCTTTGGTGTGCCTCGAGGCATGCTCCTGGGTTTCATTGTCTCCGAACGAGGCATCGAGCCCAACCCCGAGAAGGTCACGGCCATCCAACAGATGGAACCGATCCGTGACCTGAAGGGCGTACAGAGGGTGATGGGGTGCCTAGCGTCCCTAAGCCGCTTCATCTCTCGTCTCGGAGAGAAGGGGTTGCCTCTGTATCGACTTTTGAGGAAGTCAGAGCACTTCACCTGGACTGCGGAGGCTCAGGAAGCTCTTGACCGACTCAAAACTGCGTTAACGAACACGCCGATCCTTACCTCACCAAAAGAGGGCGAACCTCTCCTCCTCTATGTCGCAGCAACGACTCAAGTCGTCAGCGCGGTCATAGTAGTAGGAAGGAACGAGGAAGGACACTCTCTGCCAGTCCAGCGACAGGTGTACTACATTAGCGAGGTCCTATCTGAGACCAAAACGAGGTATCCCCACATCCAGAAGCTGGTCTACGCCATCGTGCTGGCTCGACGCAAGCTGCGACACTATTTCGAGGCCCACCCGGTGACCGTCGTGTCGTCCTTTCCGCTGGGCGAAATCATCCAGAACCGCAAGGTCTCTGGGCGAATCTCGAAATGGTCGACAGAGCTGATGGGGGAGACTCTCGCTTACGCACCGAGGAAAGCCATCAAGTCCCAGACTTTGGCTGACTTCGTGGCTGAGTGGACCGACACCCAGCTCCCTCCCTCGAAGTCCAGCCTCGACTGCTGGGAAATGTACTTCGATGGGTCGGTGATGAAGACAGGCGCCGGCGCTGGCCTACTCTTCATCTCACCCCGCGGGGAGCACATTCGATACGTTGTACGGCTAAATTTCCCCGCGTCCAACAACATGGCGGAATATGAAGCACTTCTTGCTGGCTTGAAGATCGCACTCGAGCTCGGCATTAAGCGCCTCGACATCCGCGGCGACTCGCAACTGGTCGTCGATCAGGTGATGAAGGAATCAAGCTGCCACGACGAAAAAATGGCGGCGTACTGCCAGGCGGTACGTAAGCTCGAAGACAAGTTCGACGGCCTCGAGCTCCACCACATCGCACGAAGGTACAACGAGGAAGCCGATGAATTGGCGAAGATCGCATCGGGGCGAGCCACCGTTCCCCCGAACGTCTTCGCCAAGGACATCGACGTACCCTCAATCACCCTCGCTGCCTCGACCCAAGCCTCGACCGCACCCGACGCTCAAACGTCCGCCCTCGACCCCACGAGCGCGGAGCTCCTGGCGGACGAGGACGAGCCTATGGGATACGAAGCCTGTTCGGGAGATGAGGACGAGGCAGAGGCGATGGAAATTGACGAGGTTTCGGCGCCTCGAGATTGGCGGAGCCCGTACCTCGACTGGCTCGACGGAGGCGTCTTGCCTAGCGATCGAACGGAGGCAAGGCGCGTAGCGAGGAAAGCTAAACGGTTCCTCATCATCGAGGGGGAGCTGTACCGACGGGGAGCCTCGGGGGTCCTGCAACGCTGCATCCCGATACCCGAAGGAAAAGAGCTTATCCTCGACATTCACGCGGGTGTGTGCGGACATCACGCCGCTCCACGAACGCTCGTGGGTAACGCCTTTCGACAAGGCTTCTACTGGCCCACCGCCGTGGTGGACGCCACGGAGGTGGTACGGACCTGCGAAGGGTGCCAGTTCTACGCGCGCAGGACGCACCTACCCGCTCAGGCGCTGCAAACCATCCCCATTACGTGGCCTTTTGCCGTATGGGGCCTCGACCTTGTCGGGCCAATGGCAAAGGCGCCCGGGGGCTTCACACACCTGCTGGTGGCAATCGACAAATTCTCCAAATGGATCGAGGCTCGACCTATCAGTAGGATCAAGTCTGAGCAGGCGGTGCTCTTCTTCACCGACATAATCCATCGGTTCGGGGTTCCCAACTCCATCATCACCGACAACGGTACGCAATTCACATGAAAAAGTTCTCAAAGTTTTGCGACGATTTCCACATCCGAGTGGATTGGTCAGCAGTGGCTCACCCACAAACGAACGGCCAAGTAGAACGTGCCAACGGCATGATTCTACAAGGCCTAAAGCCCAGAATTCACAACAAGCTGAAGAAGTTTGGGCACAAGTGGGTGCAAGAGCTACCATCGGTGATTTGGAGTCTGAGAACGACCCCAAGCAGAGCAACAGGGTTTTCCCCATACTTCCTCGTCTTTGGGGCAGAGGCCATCCTCCCTACGGATCTTGAATATGGGTCCCCTAGGCTCCGAGCGTACCAAGAGCAGCGAAATTGCCAAGCTCGAGAGGACTCGCTCGACCAGGTCGACGAGGCTCGAGACGTGGCTTTACTCCACTCGGCAAGGTACCAGCAGAGCCTACGTCGACAACAGGCTCGAAGGATCCGGCACCGAGATCTCTGCAAAGGAGACCTCGTATTGAGGCTTCGACAGGACAACCGAGGGCGGCACAAGCTCTCACCCCCGTGGGAGGGGCCATACATCGTCGCCGAAGTTCTCAAACCCGGAACGTACAAGCTAGCTGACGAGAACGGACAAATCCTCACGAATGCGTGGAACATCCAACAGCTACGTCGTTTCTATCCCTAGAGTGGCCCCGCGGCCCTCGAAATCTTTGTACATGCTCTAGATTTGTGCAAGTCTTTTTGAATCGAGTGTTGATTTTTTCACCCCCACAGTTTGGAAGAAAATAAAACGGACTTTTATTCTTTTCTAGCTTCGAGGAAGGTTCGGCTCTACCTTCGGTAGAGCCATCCCTCCCTCGGGGGCTACATGGGGGCTAACCCTCGAAAAAATCGTCGCTTTTCAAAAAATCCTTTGCGAAACCTTGAAGGAAACACGCTAGGCGTGAAACGGACAAGGGCAGGGTCGCCTGAGCCGAGTGTTCGCTTACGCCTCGAGGCTACGGCAACACCTCACTTCCCTCCGCCTAAGTCATTCACGTACGAACGATCCTAGCGACGCTTTCCTCTCGAGGCACCAGCATCGGACTAATGCACGTCGCAAAGACACCGCATCAAAACCAAACATCACGTTTAAAGCGAAATAAAAGAAGTTCAATGAGCAACTTAGTCTTACATAAAAAAAAGAAAAAGTCTAAAAGCTCTAAACTACTTCTTTACATTCGGGCTCGATGGCCCGAGATTTCAGGGATCACCCCCGCCGCCAAGGTCGTCCCAGCCGCCGCCGTCCTCGCCAGGGAAGAGGGCGCCTTCGAAGTGGTCGGCAAGCACTCGCGCCGTCGCGTCAGCAGCAGCATCGGCCTCGTCCATCGCCGCCACTGCCTCCTCGTCGTTGAGGTTGTCGGCGACGACGTACCCAGCGGCGAGCTTCGAGAGGTCTGCTTGGTAGTGGGTCGTAACCACTCCAAGCGCCTTCCGAACTCCGAGCAGAAGGGCTTCCTTCACGCGCGAAGTGAAGTGGCCCCCAAGCGCTCGAACGCGGCTTGCGAGGGTGCTCCCAGACTGCAGGCCGGGACCAGCAATCTCGTTGCAGGCGGCCGAGGCCGCCTGCACCAGCTCGTCGAGCTCACGCTGGGTCTCCGTCTGCGCCACCAGCACGGCCTCCTTCGACTCGGTCTCGGCCTGAAGCGCCTGCTTCAATGCTGCACCAACAAGAGTCAGCCAAAAAGCAACAAAACGAAAGGGTCAGAGCTTGAGCCAAATCAGCTTACCCTCGACCTGTCCCTGAGCAGCCTCGAGGGCCCTCTCCGCCTCCTGGGCCCGCTGCTCCACCTCTCGCGCCTGCCGCTCCGCCGTGGCCCGAGCAGTCTGCTCCTGCTCGAGCCGGTCTCGAGCCTCGACCGCGAGACGCCGCTCCTCCTCGACCGCCAGCTCCGCCGCGCGACGCGCAGCCCGCTCGTTCTCCAGCCAGTCATTGCGGTTCGCGAGCTGCTCGCGGAGGGCGCTGGCCGAGCCTTCGAGGCGAGCGATGAACTCGCCCTTCTCCCGACCCTGGGCGAGGGCCTGGTCCCGAGCACCTCGAAGGTCGTCCAGCTGGCGGTCTCGAGCCTCGAGCGCCCCGGACAAGCGACGGAGCTCCAGCGATAACTCCGCAATCTGGTCGTTCTTCGCGAACGCCTGTTTGCGGAGTTCCTGCGAAAAGAAAAAGAGATAAGCCTTCTTTGAAAAAACAAGGCATGGCAAAAACATCACTTACACCGAGACGTACCCGGTGGACCTTGCCGGCATCGTCGTGAAGACGGAGGATGTCCTGCAGCGCCCTGCGAACGTCCAAGCCGTGTGACGACTGGACCTCCCACAGAGTCTCCTCTGCCACGGCTTCGTCGACGAACCGCTGGGGAAGCACGCTGCGGGCTTGCCACATCTCCGCGTTTCCACGGGCATGCGCCTCGTAGGACCAGGCCGCCGCTGGCCCTGGCTGAACCGTGATGAGAGTCGACGGCGCGGCCCCGCCACTCTCGCGCCCCTGCGTCACGGGGGCCCCAACCCCAGAGCCTCCGCCAGCTCCGTCAAGTGGGGGAACCCGCCGCCATGGGTTCGCCTCTCTCCCCCCTCATGCGGAGGGACCACCGCGGCGTCCGCCTCCACGGGCGCCGCAGACGGCTCCTCGACGCGAAGAGCCTCCCCAGGCGCGGGGTTGGCTTCCTCGGGCCGAGCTGCCTCGACGTGGGGCTCGACCGCGCCCTCGAGGAGCTGAGGCGGCCTTGGCCCCTCGAGGACCGGAGGCGCCTCCTCGCGCGGCTGCTGCCGGGCCTGCAGCTCCGCCTGGGTGTGGAAAAACGTAACAAACTCCTCCACGACTTCGTTCGTCAGGCCCAGGAGCTGCGAGGACGGGTGCGGCGACGAGCTAGGCCCGATCTTGAGGGCCTTGGTTGGCGCGAGGGAAGGCGTGCTCCGCCCCCCAGAGCGACTGTGACACGAAAAGAAGCTCGGTTAGAGGCGAAAACGAAACACCAACGACAAGCAAGCGACAAGGAAAACTTACCGCACGAAGGGGAGTTTCCGTTTTGGCCTCGAGGCCGGAACGGGAGCTGCCCACGGGACCTCGCCTCCCGTGGCCGCGACGGTTTCCCCTTGAGGAGCCGTCCCCGAGGCCTCGTCTCCCGCGGAGACGACGGTTTCCCCCTGGGGGGTTACCCTCGAGGCCTCCTCACCCCTCGTAGAGTCGACGGGCTCTACTTGGGGGGCTTTCGCTTCCGCCCCACGGGCCGGGGCCTCCTCGACGGCGCCCGGCCGCTCGGGGACCTCGCCTCCACCCCGAGGTTCCTCGAGGGCAGCCGGTGCTGCCCCCGATGAACCCTCAGAGGAAGGCCCCGCGGTCGACGGAGGGGCCTCATCTTGGCCCTGGGTTCCCTCGGGAACAGCCGTGGCCGCCCCCGACGGACGCTCGACGGAAGGCACCGCGGTCGACGGCGGTGTCCCGAGGTCGATGACCTCCTCACCACCGCCCCCAGACGCCGCAGCGGGGGCGGGCCCACCGATGGGAAGCTCGAACGGAGATGGGCTCCTCGCCCTGCCGTCTTCGTCAGATCCATCGCGGTCGGTGGAGGATTCTGGCGCGGGAAGCGGTGAGAGCCCCCGCCTCGCCCGCTCGCGGTTCTCCGCCTCGAGCTTCTTCCTCTTCCGCTCCTTCCGCTGCGACCGAGCCTCCCTCCGAGCCTTGGCCTCCTTCGCCTTCTCGGCGAGGGCGCGGTTGACAGCCTTGTCCTCGGGGACAGGGGGCTTGGAGTAATGGCCGCGCGATACGCCCTGCGAGGCACCATTTGCAAGGTCAGAAACACGAAAACAAAACCAAAAAAGCAAAAGCAAAAATCGAGGGTCACTCACGAGGCTCACATAGCCATCCTCGGGCCGCATCGGCACCGTCCACGGGTCGTCCGGCAGCTTGTCGACGGCACGCCGCGCCCGCTGAACCGCGGTGGCGACGGGCAATGGCTCCGCCGCCATCACCGTGCCGGTCAGGTCAGCGTCGGGGGTCATCTGGTGCTGCGCGAGCCTCCTCCGCATAAGGGGAAGAACCCGCCGCCGGTGGAAGTTGGCGATGACCCCGCCAGCGGTGAGGCCGAGCCTCGAAAGCCGCTGGAGCGCCTCGACCAGCGGGTCGAGCTTCTTCTTCCGCGACGGCGGCGACACTCCGAAGTGCCAGTCGGCCTGCTTCTCCGTCAGTAGCAGGCCGGTGTAGGGCGGCAGATGTCCTCCGTCGTTGCGGAGATAGAACCATCCCTTATCCCAGTCCTGGTTGTTGGAAACCATGGAGCTCGGGATATAGAGGTCTTTGCGCCCCTTCCGAACTTGGAGCACCAGGCCGCCGGCGCGAGCAGGGCGACGAACCCCCTTGGAGACGTACTCCAAGAAAAGCTCGCCGACGAAGAGGTGGCACCAAAGGTCCCAATGGGCCTCGATGCCGAGATAACCCTCGCAGACGGCGACGAAGACCGCCGCCTGCGAGATCGCGTTCGGCGAGAAGTTGTGCAGCTCCACCTTGTAGTGGAAGCACAACGCTCGCATGAACCTCCCCACCGGAACTCCAAAACCCCGCTCATGGAAACGAGCGAAGCTGACGACGTAGCCCCTCGGCGGATCGGGCTCCGTAGCGGCCCCCGGCGAGATCTAGACGGGCGGCTCGCCGTCGACGTTGGGTGGCAGCACCCCGACCTCCACAAGGCTGTCCAAGCAATGCTTGGTGGCGTTGGACGGCTTCCATGGCGCGGGATCGGCGAACTGGGCCATGACGGAGGAGGGAGAGCTCGGACGAAGGAAGAAGACGAAGGCGAAAGCTAGGGCAAAGGGAACTGAAGGCTAAGGCGAAAACGCAAAGGGAAGCGTACCCTTGGCATGGGCACTGCCGTGCTATTTATACTCCCCCCGCGGAGCTAAGCGTGGCAGGACTCCAGCCTTGACGCGACAGTCCCTAGACTGACAGCCAGGCCTGCCCCGGGAGACGTAACGGCACGGGCCGCGTCAACCGCGCAATCGAGTAATTGCGCCGTAAATATCGAGGAGTCTGGCGCGATAGATCGTGCGGTCGTGTCAAACTGCGCCCGCACGCCTCGCCCGAGAAAGCGCGCCCACTTCTCCCACGATCGCACGAAACCGCGAAGTTTTCGCTGCGGGTCATCATGACTCGCGCAGAACGAGGGCGCATTCAAAACGACCACCCTCGAAGGAGGGACCTCGAAGCTCGAAGGCTCGAGGATGCCCCCTCGAGGGAAAGAGGTCTCGAAAGCCTCGAAAACCCGCGCGGAGCGGAACCATGAAATCACGCTCGAAGCTTCCTCCCCGAACTGAAGGAACCATCGTGCTACTGATCAGGGATAATCGACGGTACCCTCGAAGCTCGAACGCTCGAGGGAGCCAGCCGATTATGTTCGAGGCCGGGCAAAGTGCCTAGATCGAGGGACCCCTCGAGGGGGAGCATCGAGCCCTCGACCTCTATCGAATGAGGTCGAGTCCCATCTAGCATACTTTGCGAAAGGCTTCTACGGGCGTGTCCTGTGACCACGAGCCTACCCCTATCGAATGGGGTATGGACGTCCGCTCGAACCACCCGTTAACAGCTCAACCAGGCACCCGTGGCTCGATCCCACCGAGGGAAGCATGGGTCGCCTCCTCCTCAGCACCCTCGAACAGGGGCTCGAGGCACGTAGAAAGCTCGAAATCCCCCCTACTTCAGGCACAGTGGACGAACCCACACTTGAGGAAGCAGCAAATGCTTTGTGCATCAGGCTGAGACCTTGAGAGAGTGTCAACCACTCTCCCAAGGCCTCGGGGGCTACACCCGCGGGTGCGCTAGCGCGCCCCCACGGACTCCCGGAACCCACGAAGAAACGAAGGCCTCGAAAGCCTCGGCGAACTCCAGCCTTTGCAGGATGAAAACCTCATCCCTGCGAAGGCTCGGGGGCTACTGTCGGGTACCTACAATAGGGGTACCCCAATCTAGGCCCAAAACTACTCGGCATCAAGGCCCACAACGACATTAACCCGGCTCCACGGCCCAGCAAAAGCCCGCCATCGCTACGAGTCCTCGGGACCCATCCAGCTCGAGGTAAACGACCACCCTCGAGCGGATGGTTTCCGTCTCGATCGAGGCTCGGCGGCCTCGACCCTCACCCTCGAGCGGGCGGTTTCCGTCTCGTTCGAGGCTCGGCGGCCTCGAGGACGACCCCTACCCTCGAGGGGATATTTTCCGTCTCGTTCGAAGATTGGCGAGCTCGAGCTTGCGATCCAAGCTCGAGCCCGCCTCAACGGGAACAACGCCCAATGCCCTGCGACCCATCAGAGTCATCATGACGCGGTCAAAAAGCAGGGATCACTGCTCCACGCCATCTCCTACCCTCCGGAGAAGACATCGGTCAAATCCAATCACAACAGTGAACTCTGAGCGCCATGCTGCACGCCAGACCTAACCCTGCCAGCAGCACTATGCCAACCACTCCTTTGACTTTACCCCCGCCGAACGCGCAGCCACCCTCGAAGGCAGCCTCGAAGGAGACCATGGAAAACCGTGCGCAAGACACCACCCTCGACGCCGTGAACTGTCACGAGAAGGAAGGACGATACGTCAGCCCCTGCCATGTCGTCAGCGGAGTTGGAAGGCGCGATTCCCGCTCGCGTACTGCGCGGCATGGACGAACAGTGCATACAATGACAAACACATGTACCCGCACCCCGCCCCCTTGGTCTATAAAAGGGGAGGGAAAGCCCATGCAAAGGGCAGGGGGTCAGAACAACAAACAAGCACGAAACCACGCAGAGAACACAAGTCTCACGAACACTCGCACACACCACAGCCAGGGACTTAGGAGCTCACCTCCTTCTCCCACCTTGCTTGTAAACCCCTACTACGAGCAACACGCAACCCGGTGCATCGCACCACTGCTGGACGTACGGCCCAGTGGCCGGAACCAGGATAAAATCCCATCTCTCACTCTCGCCATCAGGGAAACGAGTGGTTAGCACCGCAATCACTCGTCGGTGCCGGTGCGACCAAATCAGGCACCGACAGTTGGGTTGTCATCTCTGGGTTGATCATTTCTTACCCATTTGTTTCCAGCTGGATTAGTGAAACCTTCCTGTGCCACCTCTCTTTGGAATTTGAAGTCGTAGAACAAGAAATCCATCATCCCATTCACCACAGCTGGGACCTTCCTTACATCTCTGCATCCAATCTTGATTCTGACATATTCGAATTTTGTAAGATTTTCCTTGTCTACCTCCATTGGTAGGCCAACAAAGGATCCCACCTTGCATACATTCTGTTCGGATCTCTTGTCATATGGAATGCCTCTAATTCTGAACCAGGAAGTTTCTATTGAGCCAGTAGATCCTGTTGCAGAATTCCATTTTTCCACTTTGAAGATTACATTGGGCAGAGTACCCATGGTGAGGCCACTAAAGAAAGCCAGTTCTTCTATTGTTTTTGAGTTGGGGAATCTCATCTGGAAGAACTTCTCATCCATTCTCTTGGCATACCATCTCCAAGTAGATTGTGGCCCAGCCTTCATTCTAAATTCATTTTCCACTTGTTTAGCTGATACTTCACCAGACATGATTGTAATCAGGGCGGTGGTGGACATGTATGTGGTTCCCTGATCAGTTTTGTCGCTTTCAATTAAGAAAAACCCTTGCCCAGGGGCTGCCAGGCCATAGTAATGGGCTAGATGCTCCCATGGTTTCTTTTCATTACAGGATCTAGACACATGTCCCTGCTTTCCACATCTTTCACAGATGGTGGGATTAGCGCAGCTCTGAGGGCTGTGTCCCCTACTTCCACACCTGTCACACATGAATAATTGTTTTCCTTTATCCACAATATGAATACTTTCAGCTTGCCCAACTTCCTCTTTTTGTTCAGTTTGTCTCTCCTGGCCCTGAGGTTCTCCGTGGAGTGAGGATTCATCAGTTTTTTCTTGAGTGCCACTTTCCTGATGCTGAGCACCTGCCATCTACTTCAAATGTCCAACCCCTTGATTCTGCCTCCAAGGCTCCCGAAACCCTCTTCCACGATTGCGATTTCCCTGGTCAACCCATCTCTCATCATCCCACCTCTGATGGTTGGGGCCGAAACCACGACCTCCTCCATGTCGCCCCCCCATCGGTGGCCGACGCGGGAAGAAGCGACCTCTCCCTGCCATTGCTCTGGTCTTGGGTTGAGGTGAGCAGACCACCTGCACAAAGGACCTCGTATCACCACCAAGGGTCGACCGCCGAGGTTCTGCTTCACGAAGGGTCAGGACGAGAAGGGCGAACCAAAATTTCTTCACAGATTCCAACTTCCCTGCTCCTTCCCCACAAGTGTGCTAGAGCTTCTTCTAGATCCTCGTCTTCCTGTGGATAGCAGGCGGCCGGAGAGCTCCGAGGGCTCACCTACGCCGATCTAGGGTTTGATGGAGGCGGATTGGGTGGGGGCGAGGAACGGGGTGGAAGAGAAGGGATGCGGGGAAGCGAGGGGAAAAGGGAGATGTCGCATCTGCGTCTGAATCCCGGCTCCAATACCCTCTCCTCTGACCTCCATGGCCCAGAGGTCGGAGGTAGTGGACAGGGGTGGGGGCAGGGTGACGTGGGGGTGTTTGTTCTGACCGTGCTCGCCGCGTGGGATCCTCGTGGCTCAGGTGTTCTCCCTGATGACGAGGAGCTGATATGGCTACGTGCTTCCACCGGTGCAGCGCCGCCATCGGTGGACTCCGGTGGCCGGGGGCCCGGGGTGTCGCAGGGAGAGAGACGAGCCATCTTTTTTTCCTGCCATTTGTCCATCATAGATCTACGTAGTTAGGATCAAGCATTTTCTTTGGTCGACAACAACAGTAGTGGACTAGAGCAGGTCGACATCGAGTCGTGACGATCAATATGCGATGCGGGGCTGAGCAAGGCAGCCGTCGTCGTGTCGTGCATAGCTCCTCCACATCGGAGGCCGACGCGCATGCATCAGCATCAGTTCATCGCTATGAAATCCCATCCTTTGGTGGAAAACCGCCACCGTGTATCCAAAAAGCCGTCGAGGATCTGACGAGCCCACGCGCCCTGCGTGGCTGCGCCACGAACTGTACAAACCGCCTGTCCTTTTTTTTAAAGGGCAAACCAATCGAGCTTATATTATAAAGATAGGGTTACAATCAAATGAGAGTGCATCCAACAAGAAGTTTGGAATGCTACTCTCCCAAGTACATAAGCTATCAGTCGGGTTTGCAAATTTTGCACAACTGTGAGCTGCACCATTTGCTCCCCTGTTGACATGGCTGAAAGAAATCGAATCAAAACCCTTACGAAGATGTCAAACACTCGCTACGACTGAGCGTGCTCCATCCGGTGTCTTCATCAAGTTTACCACCGAGATGTTGCCAGACTCTACCTTGCCCCGGTGTCCTTTGCCATCACTAGGCCATCACGGATCGCCAAAGCTTCCACCACAAGTACATCTTCTATATTCTCATACCATCTCGCCATAGCGCAAATAAATCCACCAGCCTGATCCCTGAGCACCGCTCCTATTCCTCCTTTGAACGTAGTGCCATCAAAAGCCCCATCCGTATGCAGTTCCAGGAAGCCTGCAGCTGGTGGTTTCCATATCGGCGTCTCCCTCTCGAGTGTTCTCTCCTCCTTTTGATGAATTTGTAGAACATCCTCTACCATATTTGTGACAAACCTTGCAGCGGCATAAGGACTCCAGCTCTCATTGCCATGCCTTCTCCTATTTCTCCCTGTCCACAGAGACCACCAGCAGCAGGCAAACAAAGTCGCATCGTTGGCCTTACAAAGTTGCCCTACTAGCAGGTCTTTTGCCCATGTGTCAGGGTGTAGTCGAGGCGGCTTCAGGCCTGTCATTTCCTTGATGCAATACCAAAATCTGTGAGCGTATGAACACTCAAACATGGTATGGAAAATAGATTCAGAGGAGTGTCCGCAATCATGACAAGGGCCTTCCTTTGCAATGTGGCATCGCAGCAGCATCGCTTTGGCTGGTAAGAAGTTATGAATTGCTCTCCATCAAAATATCCTTATTTTCGGCGGTATTTTCATTTTCCATAAGTGGCGCCACCACTGTCCTGGACCTTCTGAACTTGCCGTGCCCCCCTCCGCATGATCAGCTTCCGACATTTGAATGTCTTTTAGTAGCTTATATGTAGAACGCACCGAGTACACGCCATTCTTTTCAAAGGCCCATGCATTTAGATCCTCCATCGGGTGTGAGCTTGGTTTGATTTTTAGAACAACCTCAGCATCCATCACACACATATTCTTCTCCAGCCGCAGTGTGAGGAACCTCCAAGCTAAACCCCGTTAATTAGATCATCGTCCATTGATCAATCTAATTAAAAGGGCTTAACCCCGGTCGTCCTTGAGATGTGTCCCAAACAATGCCCAGGACGACACACCTCACTAGCACAAGTTAAACATCTTCATCACACATAGCATTGCATACATAGAGTTCACCATACATAAAAGCATTCAAGGATTACAAACCAAGTTCAAGTTTCATGTCTAAACATAAGGTTTTTGCAGCGGAAGGTTTAAACATCACTCTCATAGATATTACAACAAAATAGATGAGTTCACCCTCATGCCACAAGTGACTCATCAACATAGGTAAACCATGGGCAGCTACCCCCTACCCGCACCTTCGTCGGCGGAAAGGAAGTACCCAAAGATAGGCTCCGTTGGCGCCTCACCTGCACAACTTAAATATAGCACCATGAGTAGGAAGGTACTCCGCAGGACTTATCCAATATGGATATATACAAGCCCGACTCTCAAGGAGTATGCATATGCTTGGTAGCAAGGATGGGCAATAGGTAGTTAGTTTGCATAAAAGAATCTGCATTTGAAAGAGTTATAGAGGCAAAAGACTCTATCCTAAACATTCATCAATCAAATTGATTCTATGTTTGAGATCCATCATGAGCAAGTTCAATCTTCCATGAACTTCAATCGGTAACTCTACATTGGAGCGAGCCTCATAGAGCATGTACCATGACCGAGGAATGTGGCTATTGCAATAGATTTAAACCCTGCAGGGGTGTACAACTTTTCCCACAAGAGGCGCAAGACCAACGACCATACCCCGTGCACCAAGAGTAAGCGTTAATTCATGCCCTCAACCGTTCACATACCCACACTCGGCAATGAGAGGGCGGCCGGAGATGTATAGGGGTAACGGACGCCGCCATCTACCCCTCATCACAACCCGTGTCAAACCGTCCCATGGCAAGGTCTGACTTATGGTACTTGGCTTGCCTATCCCATCCTAGGTATGTGGTTTGTACGACAAAGTGCTCAAGAGGGCGGCTATCAATGAGACGGTCCTTAATCAACTTAAGCATGACTAGTACGCATGAGCTCCATCTCATGTGACCCTATATTTCATGCTCAAGTCCGCATCATCTTCCAATAAGTTCATCATTTAAATCAACTCTTGCCAAGTGTAATATGAAATACATCCCTATGTCTCGCGAGAGGTGGTGACCTTATCACCCCTCGTCTTCTACCGGTGCTAGGCTTGGCTAAGAATTATAACTCGTGACACCTACACAAGCATAGTTTGTCTAAAAGGGGTTCACTAGATCAAGAGTGGTAATGCATCAAGTAGGTGCTACTCTAATAAGTATACATATATAGGTATGAACATGCGCAAATAAGACACATATACCAAATTGATCCAAAATAGGGTGAGAAATATGCTTAGGTGCCTGCCTTGTTGCTCAAAGGTCTCCTCAACCACAGGGTCGTGCTCGGTCTCAACCTCGGTGTCCTCCGGCGCCTCGATCTCTACACGAATGCAATGATACTTGATAAATAAATATGCCATGAATGAATCTCAAAAATCAGTTGCAAAAGATGTGACAAAATATGGGTTTAGAAAGCCTTAGAAACATGTATAAACATACTTTAAGTTGAAAACATAGGTATATAAGTCAACTGGGTGATTTTCGGATCTTCCGAATCGAAATATCGGATCATCTGATTTTACGCAGAACGGAACCGAATCTTCCGACTCAGAAAATCGGAACTTCTGATTTTACACAGAACGAAACCGGATCTTCCGACTCAGAAAATCGGAACTTCTGATTTTACACAGAACGAAACCGGATCTTCCGATTCAGAAAATCGGAACTTCCGGGCATGTACTTGGAAGTCAAAATCAGATCTTCCGGCTCTTACTTGGATCTTCCTAACAGCCCGACGGCCGGGAAAGAAAAGCTCGCCGCCGGCTGCTCCGACCTCCGTTTTGGGTTCCGTTTGTTTCTATGGGTTCGTGAGAGTGTCAAGCTTCTATTCCAAGTGATGGATTTGACATGCATTGAGATTTACAAGCTCGAGCTCATCACTGGTGGTTTTCTTCTAAGAAACTCCAAAAACTCTAACCCTAGAGCAATGGGGAGTGGATCGAGAGGGGAAAGGCTCACCAGTGCTGTGCACAACTTCAACAAAGGTCGCAGGTTGGTGTAGGACGAGGAGGAGTGAGGCTTTCTTGCTCTTGACCTTGAGCTTGAGGAAGAGAGCAATGGGGAGGAAGGAAGAGCCTGGGGAAGCTTCTTGTTTAGGGAAGATGGCGACGTGGTGGAGCAGCTCTCCGGTGTAGAGCTCCGGCGACCCTCCGGCGAAGCTCCGGCGAGGTGGAAAGGTGGAGGAGTGGAGGAACCTTGGGGTCTCCTCCCAACTAGAGAGAGGAAGAAGAGAGAGGAGTGGAAGTGGAGAGTGAGGTGGGGGAAGGGACGAGCTGCAGCTCAGCTCTCTTTGGGACAGCTGGGCTGACGGGTGGGTCCCGCGAGACACGTGGCAGCTGTGCAAAAGATGAGGTGTCAACATGGATTACCGGATCTTCCGACTAGTAGCCGGAAGTTCTGGTTTATCCCAGATTAGCGGTAAAAATTAGTTCTTGACCAACTAAAGGCCTCCTAACTAAAGAAAACAAGTTTATAGATGCTGTAAATGATGCTTATGAATGCCTTATGCTATGCTTAGGAATTTTGGGTCGTTACACGCAGATCGATGGACACGTAGGCCGCCCGCATCGCGTTTCATGGATCTTGCAAAGATCCTTGCAGCGCGAGACGATAATGTGAGAATAAGTAGTGTTCGGCGCGTGGATCGGCCGACGACTGATGGCCGTACGTTCGGTGTTTGCATCCGGTCACTCGTGATTAATAAGCGTGCATCAATGTAGTAGAAGATGATGAGAGTCAGAGAGTGTGTGATTATGAGTGGCGGCACGTACTGCTGTGACGGCTCAATGAGAAATTGCCCGGCCAGGCAGGGAATAAAATCACGAGGTGGTAGTGGCACAGTGCTCGCGCGACGGTGTGTAATAATCAGTTTAGTAAAAGGTCGTATGCGTGTATATGCTTGTGGAATCGACCAGATGCAGAACCCCAAGGGCCGAACCAAACCACGTCGGTGCACCACTCATTTGGAAGTGACCTCCATTTCTGTTTTTGGAGCGAGCTGGAGATGAGCTCTGGATGTTTAACACCGACTCCCTTCTGCTGCGGTTTAGCATAATGTGATTCTCCCCCCTCGTAGTCTCATTATAGGCTTGCTGGTGTTCCCCCGGCTGGGCGTACGCCCGGCCCGTGAAGCGGCACATGCGCGCGCGTGCCAATCTGCCATGGCGTACGCAGCTGCCGCATAGCTCCACGGCTAGCTCGCATGCGCCAGCACGCATTATACGAGCAGTGCTGAACAAAGTTCCGGATCGAAACAGACGAATCTGTGCTGCTCCGAGACAGTAGGGGTCTGATTGGTTACCGGATGTGGGGAGCCTGGCTCGGACAACAGATGCAGGCTCGCGTTGACCTGGCTCGCCAGCTGCAGTAGCAATTTGTTTGGTTTGCGTATGTGTTCAACCAGGCTAGGGAGAGATCACGTTTGGTTGCCTGTTCTGCACAAGCCAATTCACTTTTTGGTCTCATAACACGGTCTCCCATGAGCTCAGCTTGCACCTGGTGAGCCTGGCTGTGCAGAAACGCAAGAAAATTTCGCATCCCACGAGACTGGCTGGGAGGCTCTATTGCATGGTGAAGACCTGGCCCAACACCTCACGCAGATATCCAATCATGGTCAAGCTGCATGCGGGGAGCCTGGATGAGGCCAGATGCAGGCATCCAATCACCCCCTAGACAGACGCCAACCTGTTTCGTCGGTGCCTGGTAGTTGACAAGGTGTGTTCAGAATGTGGGCTGTGTTCAGATAAGGGAGAGAAAAAAATATTTTTTTACTGGGATGCGTGTTATATGAGGGGGGTGAATAGGAGAGGTGGAAAAGGAATTTTCTGAGAAGCGTGTTATGTGAGGAGGATGAATAGGAACTAAAAAGTACTTTTTAGTTCTGAACACAGCCGTGAAAAGATTCCCCCAAAATACATTGTAGATTAAAAAACTGTATATGAACAACGTTTCTATAAATGAGAGGAATAGAAGAAATAGAAAAAAATTAAATAAATAGTATTTTTTAAAATATCTTTTTTAATCTAAACGGGACCTCAATACCACGATCTTCGTAGCCATGTCATCCATTTCCCACTCGACATGGTACGAATAATGCATGCAGTTGAAACAAGATAGATTTTGCTTAAAAATATTCAGTTTAGAAAAAAAAAAGCTCTGAAAATCAATATCCTATAATACTAACTATTCACGGCCTTACTCTTGAATCTTGATAGATGCGGAGTCGTATTTTTTTTCGATGAAGGTTTCATTAAATTTTAAGTACATTATATCGAGCTGATACAAAGTCCTAATTCTTGGAACACTTCTAACCTCTGCATAACAGGGTGCACACATCATAGAATGAGTCGTATTTGCTCTATAGCTTATGTAAAAGGTTAGATATGATGGACACGCCCAGCTGCTGGACAGACACAGGAGCAAAACATTCTTATTGACGCATGTCGACATGATTCCCTTCGATCCACACCAGCCCAGTGGCGAATGTAGAAAAAAATCGTAGGGGGGGCTGAAGTACAAGGGCAATTCCAAATTTATGTATCCTATATAACACTACACTGTAGTTTCAAGCAAATTCCATTAGCAAATTTGAATCAGTGCAAACATACGTGCCCAACAAAGAAGATGATATAGAAAGCCTATTGCTACGTAAATGAATCTTCTATCGGCAATGAAAAGACAAGTTTAAATTTTACTCGAGAGAATTTTAGAAGATTAACTA
Organism: Digitaria exilis; assembly: GCA_015342445.1. Taxonomy (NCBI): domain Eukaryota; kingdom Viridiplantae; phylum Streptophyta; class Magnoliopsida; order Poales; family Poaceae; genus Digitaria; species Digitaria exilis. The sequence continues at coordinate 405,355 of JACEFO010001897.1, forward strand.
ATCACTCATGGACATTTAGATCAGACCATATGCATCACCACTTTCAGAGAATCAGACCTTCAGCTACACGCTTCACCGCTTCAACGATTGCTCGGCCACCAGCCCGCACCATGCCCGCCGGCCGCTGCCTCCTGCCTTGCCCGCAGCCTGCTCTTGGTGGCTTGCCACGCGCTCGAGCTGGGCAGCCAGCGCCGGCAGCCCAGGCGCCCAGCCCACCTGCTGCCCCCCCCCCCCGCCCGGCCACAGAGCAGCCGAGGCGCCGAGCCGATTAGCTGGCCGATGCGCCGAGCAGGAGCCGCCACCGGCTGCCTAACCCTAGGTCAATGAGGGCTGGGAACCGGAGGAGTCGAGCATCTGTGACTCTGCGGTCGAGGGAGTGGGAGAGAACTAGACCGAGAGAGACGGAGGAAAAGAGAAAAAGGCCGGCTTGGGCTGTTCGCTGGTTCTGCTGGCTGCTGGGCTTTGGGCCTTGGCTGAAGGGGAATAGAAAGGAAAAGAGAGCTAGCCCGGCCTAGCCTCCAGGGCGCTGGAAGGATCGTCTTCCACCTCCAGACAGACTCCATCAGCTCGTCCTGTTCCTCCAATGGCAAAAAAAACTTAGGGGGGCTTAGGAGGGGCTCCAAGGGTTTCTCAGCAGTAGGAGGTCTCTAGCCCCACCGGTGTCTCTAGCCCCACCGGTGGATTCGCCACTCCACCAGCCTACCTTTTTCAGGGTAGAAAAATAGAGCCACGTAATGTATGACTCGAGATCCATCCATTCCACGGCTTGGCCTATAAATACGTCCGCATCTTCCAGCTCACTCCTCGTCGCAACGGGCTGATCGAAGTCAATCTCCTCTAGTCCTCTGCTTCTCTTCACATCACACAGAGAGGTCCTCTTTTGGAAATTCCTGGGAGGACATGGCGCTCGCCTTCAGGCTGCTTGTCCTCATCGCCGTCGCCGGCCTTCTCGTCGTCGCCATGGCCGAGCACGAGGTAAGGTTGCTGGTACTGAACATGCAGGTTACTGTTTACTCGAAATAGCTGGTCATACGGTTCTTCCATTGCAATCAGGTGCTGGCCAGAGGATCCGAGGAGCATGACGACAATGTGTACAGAGCTAGCAAGGTCTGTTCTCTTGGGATCTCACTTTTCCATTTCTATTTCACAAACTCGAAGTTTCATGGTTTTATGCTGATACGTGCCCCTGTGCTCGTTTTGCAGGGAGGACAGGGCAGCCTCAAAAGCTACCGTAAGTGCTCCGCCGGTCCGCCCTTCATTTCTCTTGTGCAGCATCTTCTGAACCATTTCTATTAGAAACTGGAAACATTTCCTGCATTTACATATGACCGTACATACCCAAACGACATACTAAAAATTACAATGGTTCTAACTTAATCATCTTCTTCATCCATATATAGTCAAGTGCAGGTCTAAGAGTCCATGTTAGTCAAAGTTCAAATTGTGCCTTCGGTTGAGGTCTGCCAAATCTCGCAGAACCAAAAGGAAATATCCGAACCTATCGATGGCACACCCAAATGAAATCAATCTATAGATGTAACAGGAATATTTCAGAAAGAAAAAAAGGTGTAATTAATGTGTGCTTTGATCTATGATCGGATGTCGCGTGTGTTGCATTGCAGAGTGCTCGCCGGAGTGTGCGCGGCGGTGCGGGAACACGCAGTACGAGAAGCCGTGCCTCTTCTTCTGCAACAAGTGCTGCAACGCCTGCCTGTGCGTGCCGTCAGGCTACTACGGCAACAAGGGCGAGTGCCCCTGTTACAACAACTGGAAGACGAAGCGTGGTGGGCCCAAATGCCCCTGAGGAAGCTCAGAGCTTCCAATCCAATCCACTGCTTCGTCCTAGCTATAATCCAGCCTCACAGCTTCGGTCCATCGACCTCACAAACTCTGTCCCCCATCTCAGCAAAGTTCATCCTAGCTACAATTCCTACCTGTTACATAACCAACACCTGTCCAGCATTTACCGCTCCAGAAATGTTTCAATTACGACTTTCTACTTGATCTCAGAAGGTTCCTTTGATTGAACATGCGGTTGTTGAAATCAATCTTAAGAAGAATACTCTCTACTAGTAAAACAGTAACCCCATCTGCCAAGTTCACACACATCACTGGAACTTCCTGATCAGTTCAAGGTTGCGAGCCTGGAAGAACTTGCAACGGCCTTTTCCACTCGATTTGATCTCTTCAGTCTTCTTTTTGAAACCGGTAAAGCCTAGGCTTGAAAGCTTGGCTTGTCGCTTTGCGTTTCCATTGTTAGTCGTATCTTCATCAACTTCATCAGTCTCCCTTAGTATGATAACATGTGGCACAAATTATCCAGTGGTCCGAAAAATGTTTGCTGTTACCAAAGCACAGCAATGTATTCTGGACAAGGAAACATAAAAGTACAGCGACACAAAAGGTTTATCTGAAACACACCATGTAACCTCAACAGCATCCTTGAAGAAGGGCGTACAGGTTCCCCAACTAAAACGGACCAGAGTTGGGAAGCCAAATACTGGATGCTTATGGTCTTCTAACCATTGCTTAGTATTAGGGTCTGAACCAAAAATTAGGATGTTCTTTAATGAAACAGTCATATGACTACATTAAATCCCTTACGATGAGAAGTCAGTTACCTCCTGGATATCCTGATCCAGTTTTCATGTGCATATTCAAAGCCGTTTCATCAAAAACCCAATTTCGCAAGGCCCTGTCCCTAGTGACCTGCAGTTGAAAATCAATACATTAGTAGTATCTATAAAAACGTAGTCACATGAGAACAATTTGTATGAAAATTACCTTTGCAACTATACTAGCCCCACTAACAACTGGGTATAGGCTATCAGCTTTTTTGGCAACCACAAATTTTATGCCTGGAAACTTTTCAGTCAGCTTGATTCGATACTTTTCAGGGTCTCCCACTGTATCTATATATACCTTTCCAAGGAGAAAGATAATGACTAAAACAATGCAGCAATAATCTTACACGATGGTAACTGCACAAAAAGTCTCTCTGTATTCAAGGACATAAACTCTTACTTCTGCCGGTAGAACTCCCATATCAAGAACTTTTCTAACAAGGCCCATGGCAGAGTTATGTGATATTTCATTCAGATTTACTTTTGACCTGAAACAATTAGATTATTAATGACGATAACAAGGTCGATTACTAGTACAAAAGCTAGACATACTTTTTTAACATTTTAGCAGATAAATCATTTGGACATATGACATCCACTTCCCACCCAATAGAGCTATTGACCTTTAGACTTTCAAATAGCTCCTCCCTTTGTTCCTCCTTCAAGGTCTTTGAATCTGTTCAAAAAGACAAGACCAATACACTACATTAATTAATTATCAGTCAATGTGTTAATAGCCTGACTACTCTTCGACTATTCCAGGCCCCAGGAAAGTTGGAAAGTAACATGTTAAAGTTCAACACACTTTGCAGCTGGATTATCCTGCGATGATAAGCATCACAAACTACCTAGACAGATTCAATATTGTAGTGTGGAAAATCATGATCTTCTTCTTTTTATTAATTATTTTTCAATAAGAAAATCATAGTTCTGTAAGAGGATAAATAAGAAATGCGTGTTCTGAGAGGATGAATAGGAAGTAAATATTTTTTTACTGAACACAGCCCGTGAGGAAGCTGATACGGCGCCTGAGCTTCTTGGATCGGGTGAGCGACGGCAGCAGCAGCGTGCCGCGCGGGTACGTGCCGGTCCTCCTCGAGTGCGTTGACTCATGCGTCGTGCTCGTGCTGTCGTGCATCGGAACGGTCGTCAGTGAAGGCCCAATCGGTCCTTGCCTAACGATTCAACACGGGCACACGGCCATGTGGAATTGTGGATCGGCACTGGCTCGCCGACGCCACGACTCCGGCGCTCATTCAACCCTCCCACGCGCACGAGCCGTGCCCCTCGCTCGTGCGCGGGCCCACCCGCCACGTGACCTCATTTGGTGCGGGTCCACCCAACCCCACTGGCTCACTGCCAGTAGTACCGTAAAACTCGGCGAGTCAATTTGTATGCGAAAACCCGAAATCATCATCGTCATTTTTATTAGTTCATCATCATCGTCATTGGCACGAATGTTGGGCCAGGATGTTTGTTTTGTCATCGCACAAACAAAAGCAAAAAAAATGGCTGTGTTTAGATGGGTGGAGAAAAAAACTTTTTTTTCTAGAATGCGTATTATGTGAGGGGGATGAATAGAAAAGGTGAAAACTTTTTTTTTAAGATGCGTGTTCTGTGGGGGAGATAAATAGGAAGTAAAAGTTAAATAAGAAGTAAAAAGAACTTTTGAAAACTAAACAGGCCCAATATCTCTAGGCCGCCAGCTCAGCCAGATCTATGCACGGAGCGGAAACGGAACGAGAGCACGCCGCGTCCTTCGAAAGCTCCGAGCTAAACCCTTTTCGCTTTTCTTTTTCCTGCGCGCTAGTAAATACTTTATTTTTCTCAAGTCCGCACTAAATTCTTGAAACTTGGCCATTCTCTTCCCCCCATCCCCATCCACGGCACGCGCACTGTTCGTCCGTCGGTGGAGGACGAAGGGGAGTGGGAGCCGAACGGTAAAGCCGCCGGGTGGGCGAGCCCGCACTCCACCACCTCTGAAACTCGCCGAAACCCACATCCTCAAAAACCCCTGCCAAAGCCTTAGATTCTGCAGCCGCCGCCGAAGCTGGCGTTCGCGTAGGAGGCTGCCGGCGCCCTCTGTCCTGGATCCATCCGGTGAGCCGTCGTCTCCTCTGCTCTTCGCTTTAGATGCCTTGTTCGTGCTCGCCGCCAAGATCCGGCGCGGCCGCCGTGCTCGTCCGGGGCTTTTCGGGAAGGTTTTGGGGGCGTCTTTGTATGCTTTTTAGCTTTGTCACATTGGGCTCGTTCTTGGTTTTAGCTGAATCCGCAATGCGATGGCTGATTTGTTGGGAAGACAATGTTACTGTAATTGGACATGCGGTATTAGCGTCGTTCTCGTCTTGGCAAGTAGGGATCTGACGGCGTTTACAATTTTGGTAAAGTTCGGTGGTTAGGGCGCAATGATGTCATAGATGAATTAGTACTGCCCATGATTGCGTCAGGGGCGATTTTTTTATTTAAGTTCAATCCTGCTTGCCTTTAATCTTTCTCCAATTCTCCTACTACTTCATTGTTGGCAAAACTAATTAAAGTTGTCTTTTTTCAATGACTAATTACTCAGGGGATCCCATTACTCAGTGTAAGCCATGGCTTTGAAGGCGAGCTCCGTCGACAACAGGACCAGGAGCACGGTGTCCATATGCATAGTCATTGGCATGTGCTGCTTCTTCTACATCCTCGGAGCGTGGCAGAAGAGCGGGTTCGGCAAGGGGGACAGCATTGCGCTGGAGATCACAAAGCGCACCGACTGCACTATCTTGCCGAACCTCAGCTTCGACACGCACCATTCTAAAGCTGGCAGCAGCTCCAGCGCTCTTGTTTCGCCAGTTAAGAAGTTCAAGCCGTGTCCTGATCGATACACGGATTATACCCCTTGTCAAGATCAGAACAGGGCAATGAAGTTCCCTCGGGAGAACATGAACTACAGAGAGAGGCACTGCCCGCCGCAGAAGGAAAAGCTGCATTGTTTGATACCGCCGCCGAAGGGATATGTGGCTCCATTCCCATGGCCTAAGAGTCGGGACTATGTTCCTTTTGCAAATTGCCCATATAAGAGCTTGACAGTTGAGAAAGCCATCCAGAACTGGGTTCAATACGAGGGCAATGTGTTCAGATTCCCTGGTGGAGGGACACAATTCCCTCAAGGAGCAGATAAGTACATTGATCAGCTGGCATCAGTCATTCCGATCGCCAATGGAACCGTCAGAACTGCACTTGACACTGGTTGTGGGGTAAGGGGAAAAGTTAAACTGCATATTTCTTGTTGGTTGTTGCTAATTCAAGCTAGATTACAAACTCTACTCCAAGTCCTAACGCGCTAAAGTATTTCAGGTGGCCAGCTGGGGAGCATATTTGTTGAAGAGAAATGTCTTGGCCATGTCATTTGCACCTAGAGATTCGCATGAGGCACAAGTGCAGTTTGCTCTGGAGAGAGGTGTCCCTGCTGTTATTGGTGTTCTTGGTACAATAAAACTTCCTTATCCATCAAGGGCCTTTGACATGGCCCATTGTTCCAGGTGTTTGATTCCATGGGGAGCTAATGGTGAGTCTAACCATGTATCCTTTTATATCTGCATCAAAGAAAAGATTTGTTACAGGTTCTACACATTTTATATTACTAAACTGTTTTCTCATCCCACAGATGGAATGTACATGATGGAAGTTGATAGGGTTTTGAGGCCTGGTGGATACTGGGTTCTGTCTGGTCCTCCAATTAATTGGAAGGTGAACTACAAGGGTTGGCAGCGCACAAAGAAGGATCTTGAAGCAGAGCAGAACAGAATAGAGGAAATTGCTGACCTTCTATGTTGGGAGAAAGTCTCAGAGAAGGGCGAGATGGCAATATGGAGGAAAAGGTTAAACACCGAGTCTTGTCCTTCTAGGCAAGATGAATCCACTGTGCAGATGTGTGAATCAACAAACCCAGATGATGTCTGGTATGCTAGTCATGTAACCATGTTAATAATAAAATCAGTCATTTCTATAATCCCTTTCCGTTTCTTATTTTTACTTGCTGCTGCTACATGCCTACATAAGGTACAAAAAGATGAAGGCCTGTGTGACACCCCTTCCAGATGTAAAAGATGAAAGTGAAGTAGCTGGAGGAGCAATCAAGCCCTTCCCAGGCAGGCTCAATGCAGTTCCTCCAAGAATTGCTAATGGCTTGATTCCAGGGGTTTCAACTCAGACCTTTCAGAAAGACAACAAAATGTGGAAGAAGCATGTGAAGGCTTATAGCACCGTGAACAAGTATTTACTTACTGGTAGATACAGAAATATTATGGACATGAATGCAGGTTTTGGAGGATTCGCTGCTGCGATAGAGTCCCCCAAATCTTGGGTGATGAATGCTGTGCCAACTATTGCGAATATGCCTACCCTGGGGGCTGTGTATGAGCGAGGATTGATCGGCATATACCATGACTGGTATGGCATCTTGCACTGAAATTGTTTAGTAACAAAAGTAGTGTTCTAATGATCATGGATTTACAATGATGCAATGTATGCCAGGTGTGAGGCTTTCTCTACTTATCCAAGGACATATGATCTTATCCATGCTAGTAGTCTTTTCACCTTGTATAAGAACAAGTAAGCTACTCTTTCCATCTTAAGTGAATCTGCTACTCTAATTTCCTATGCTGATCTTCTTTTTTGGAAACCAACAGGTGTAGCATGGAAGACATTCTCCTGGAGATGGACCGCATCTTGAGGCCTGAAGGTGCTGTCATCTTGCGGGATGATGTCGATGTCTTGACTAAGGTGAATAACCTTGCTCAGGGCATGAGGTGGGACACAAAGTTGGTCGATCATGAAGATGGTCCTCTTGTCCGGGAGAAGATCTTGTATGCCGTAAAGCAGTATTGGGTTGGTGGAAATCAGACGGCTTTAGCTTGAAGCAAGAACGTTTCCAAGCTAACGCGAGGAAATCTGCAAACCCAAGTACCCAACCGTACCTGACTAGCAATTAGCATAGGGAGTCGTCCTGTGGAAGGGAAATGGCCTACTGTTGTAAGCAGGCAGGATGCCGTGATTACTGGTTGTAGCTACCGCCAGATAATGTTGTAGCAATTTTGTAGTTTTTCGTCTCCCGTGTGTACTGGATACTCTGCTCAAAAGCTTGCCTGTCTCAGAAGATTTCTTACGGTTTCCTATACTGTTTTACGTGTACATCTCTTTGTAATCGGTGGCACGCAGATCGAGGACGAGTAGAGCCCAGGTTCTATGTATGCCCTCCTGAATGATTCTGAAATCTGAAGAAACAAGGGCTGCTGAAGACACTATTGTTGCAGCACCAAACCGGAAAGGCGTAAACTTTCGTAAAATAGAGCGGCGTAAAACCGTAAACTCTACCCCGTAGTAAAGTAAATGTGCTCATCGAATCTGGGAATCATCTTGATGACTGAAAATAGAGGTATCTCCTCTTCAGGATATTCAGTAAGATATCAAAAAAATAGGGTTAATTTGTTCTGTACCATTAAAATTTTTGTGTTCCTTGAGCTATGTCATTTTCTACGTGTCTCTTGGCCTTAAGCCCAGTTGCAGTGCTTGGACCCATCATGCTGCTCTGTACTCTCGCTCCATATCCCTGGTGGGACCACTATGACATGTGGGCCTCGCCAGACAGACAACGATGTGGATGGAGCATACATAGCGACAAGATGGATTCAACCATACAGGGGCAAAAGCTACAATACGAGAATACCAAACACTGCAGCATGGTGCAAGGCCACGGGAGACGTAGAAAATGGAATGGCTCTGTGAACACGAAAATTGTAATAGCACGATTCAAAATAGACGAATTGTAATGATCGAACACCGTACCATTAGAATTGCACACAACAAATTAACCCTTAAAAATAACATATCCACGATAAGGCCTTAACTCCGCGAACAAGTACAATGTACCGTATTATGACCAAAAGTCTCAAGCTCGCTACGTATAAGCTTTAGTTGCAATCTCGCATAAGAGGCATACACCAATAACAAGCTAAAACAACAGAATAATGTTATTTTATTTTCTATGTAATCTACTAGGATGGCAGGCGCGCTTAAGCCACACCCATAAAAATTATTTTTTATAAAATAATATTTTGACAATATATATGTCTTAGTTCCAATATTTAACCGTTCATGAAAATGGATAACCATATATATTATATTAGCCATTTCATAAATGATTTTATATCTCTCTAAAATAATATATTACAAACACAAAAGCGTATGGACAAAAATAAACATTGCAACAACGATACATCTTTGGAGCATAAATACATAACCAAACTATGTGCAAATAGTTTATGAAACATTATCCTAACTTTTACGCTAAGCATCTTATTTTGAGGTGTAGTGACACTAACTCTATCTCAAAGGAGTGCAAAAGACTAGTTATACAAAAAAAAAAAGACATTTATTCACCATCTTCCTCTAGAAATCATATAAATATATACATTTATATGAGAACTCACTTCTCCTATAAATATAGACATTTATATGAGAACTCACTTCTCATATAAATATATACATTTCGTCTATATGAGTTCTAAAGGAATATGATGAATAAATGTCTGGACGATAAATATATACATTTCGTCTCATATAGTCTTTGCCTCTATAACTCCACCGACATTTATTCACCATCTTATTTTGCCCCTACCATGCACCGTTTTGCTGGCAATGAAAAGTGAGGTAAAACCATAAAAGAAAGAGGTGAGATAAGAGAGTGTTAGTTCCTTGGAGCTTAAAATAAATGCAGTTGCATATTATATTTGGATACTAATTAAGAGTATTAAATATATACCAGGATTTTGTTAGTGTTGTCAGGACATAGGTAATCGTTGTTGTGGAGGAGAGGGAATCCATATGCGGTAATAACCATTGGATTCGTAATGGATGACATCCATAATGGAGAAAGTTATAAGTGACTTTCTTTGGGCATGTTAGAGCCACGCTAGGATAGGTGGAGTATCCCGTATTCGATGGATAAGCCTCCTATGCAGTATTGCGGAGACACTCATGCTACTGACATGTGGTCCCTAGGCCGGTGGGGCTCATAGGTTGGTGGGACTAGTCCCGCCGCAGTAATGCAGAGGAACCTTTCTCGTATCCAAAATTTTTCCGTATATGATACTTTAAGGATAGATATTTTGGTAGGTGTTCATAGGGGTAGTGTTGCGTGTGTATGTTTGTAGGGCAAGTGTGCGTGCGTATTTGTGAGCGTCTGTACTGTGTGATTCGTAAAAAAAAAGATAGACATTTGGATACGTATCTAGATACTTTTTTTAATATGATATAACAACGACAAAAAGATTTTTTAAATGAAGTTTCTAGATAATATATTTTTTCAAAAAATATCATGACCGCTACTTAAAAGAAAATTGATTATTTTTTAAATATGGTATTATAAAAGTGATAGGTTGGCTATCCCAACTAAATTATAATTCTAGATCTACAGCAAGCTTGAGTATTTCATTCAACCAATTGCTTTTGTCATGCTAGGTTCATGTTGTCTTGTTAAACTTGTTCTCAAATCGTCTTTGCTTTTAGTGGTTCCGTGAGGCCTGCTTAGCGCAAGCTAGAAGTTTAGGCTTTCAAATACTCCAGTACCCCCACATCTTCTCTCCTTCTGTTACTTGGTGTGTAAAATGTATTATCGTTGTCGTAATGGAAATAGGGTGGCCTCGATAAAAAAAACTAAAAATGTTGTAAAAGTTTAAAATTTAAATTTATTGTAACAAATTATATTATTATGTATATTTAGGATGGTTATTATAAAAAAGTTACTAAAAATTATGTAATAAAATAATATATATTTAGGAATAAAATTAAGAATGCATGTATCCCACGTCCACTACTGAAGCAGGACCGACAAAAGCATAATAGATAGAAAAAAATTGCACAAATCCTGTTGACTCGCCATGCCTCAAATCGAGAACAAGCAGTAACAGCAAAAAAACAAAACATATAAAAAAATCGCACAAATCCTGTTGGCTCGCCATGCCTCAAATCGAGAACAAACAGTAACAGAAAAAAAAAGAAAACATATTGAAAATATCGTACAAATCTTGTTGAATCGCCATGCCTCGCTCCTCGATAAGGAAGATGAACAGACATCGAATAGAATGGGTTTCACGGCTGGGACCCCACCTGACAGAGATAAAGACAAACGACAAGACAAACCAATCAAAGGACAACACGGATAGCCATGCTCATGATCGGACGATGATTCTCATTCTGTTACAATCATTGTCATCTAGCAACACATTTCACAAAGATACGGGGCTACTTCTGTGCCACCGTTACATCGGCATCTAACAGCTGGGTCACCTTGACGATGAGGGGGGCGAGGAGCGCGTTGAGCTTCTGCTACCTCTCTGCCTTCATCACATCATCATCCACAGCCTTCACCTCGAGCGTGACTCCATCCTCTCCGCCTGAAGCCGCACCTCCATCACACCCTTACCGATCTCTTCCGCCTCAAGCTGAAGCTCGGTCTTGTTGGCCTTGAGCTTTACCTCCATCACACCCACAATCTGATCCGCCTCGAGCTCTGCATCGCCTTTCACGGTCTCCACCTCGAGATGTGGCTCTGCATCGTCCGCCACGGCATGACCGACGTCCTTAACGAAGTTGTTGAGGGCGTCACATAGGTCCATCGCCATGTTGGAGAAACTTCCGCCTGCTCACTAGAGGGAAAACACACATTCGTCCCATGATAATAATCAGTACCGGTTGCTTACCAACCGGTACTAAGGACCATTTAGTACCGGTTGGTAAGCACAGTACCTCCGAGGACCATTTAGTACCGGCTCGTAACATGACCCGGTACTAAAATGGTGGCATTCAGTACCGGTTGGTGTTACGAGACGGTACTAAATGGTCCCGGGGGGTCCCGAGGCCCCTTTTACATTTAGTACCGGCTCGTAAGACCCATTGATAATGAATAGTGGCATTCAGTACCGATTGGTGTTACGAGCCAATACCAATTGCACCACCAAAGATTACTTTAAAAGGGTAGCATCCTTCTCTCAACCACAAGTGCTCTATAGGTGGGATGGTTAAGGAAGAGTCGCGCGAGCGGGGAGGTCGCGAGTTTGAGTCCCATGGACCGCGCACGCGTATTTACGCGTGAAAAATTTTTGTGACTTGAGAAAAATTCATTTGTACCGGTACCAAATGCTCCCCTCAGTACCGATACTGATTGGCGTGCCCATCAGTACCGAATTGCCAGTAACGGTTGCATAACCGGCATCGATGGGTGCCTAGCAACCGATACTGAAGGGCTTTTTTTCTACTGGTGGCTGCTGTGGCGTGCTTCCTTAGGTCTCTGGTGTACAGATCAACGACAGGGAGGATTGAGGTCGTGTCGTCGGGGTACTCGGCAATCGACGGGAGAACCGCTGACTCCAGTGCTACCAGCACCCCTACGACTCGTTCCATCCTCCGGAGACGTTCCACGTTGACAATAATCCTCCAGCTGCGGTCGCCCTCCTTCACAATTTTCAGCGCTGTCAGCACAGCGGTGACGTCCCGGGAGCGCAGCTGCGTCACCGTGAGCTTGCGGCGGCTATGCAAACTCGACATGACCACGACGTCGTGGAACACTTCGTTCAGGCCTGGCGATCTGAGCCCCGCCTTCGTCTCCTTTGGGCGTCTACTTGGCTGGCCCTTGTCTCTCTTTGCCCTCGCTTGCTGCATCGGGGAAGTCGTTGAGGAGGGGCACGGCGGAATCCTTGGCGAGGGAGTCGATCCCGGGAAGCTTGGCCTCCTTGCTGGCATCGTCGGTGTGACGCTCTGGGAATAGGAGGTTCTCAAGTAAGGCCTTCACGTCACGGACGAGGTTGTCGGCGAGCAGCCTTAGCTTGGCGGCGGCGTCGATCACACCGGCAACGTGGATGAAGTCCCGCAGGCGCCCGCAGAGCACCTGGCTGCGCCTTGGTGGAGAACTCGAGGCCGGTGTCCTCAGCATTGGGGAGCTGTTGGCCTGAGATCGGGCCTAGCCACTACCACAACTCCCTAAACTCACAACTCAGGCGCGCACACACTACCCTCGAGTTCAGAGGAGGAAGAAGATGAGAAGAGCAAGAAGAACAGAACCCCTGGAACTGAACACATCTTGCTGCTTCTTTTCGTGAGCTGCAGCTGCTCTCTTTTTATAGACAAAAGTGTACAGTAAAAAGTATGGGCTACATCTACTCCTAGTCATGTCAACACTATGCTGCCACTACTTGTTTGCTACTACTGCAGCCATGCTGCAACTCGGTGCTATAGTCAACACTACGTCAGTCACTATTTACACCTGCCACATTGACCGAACGGTCATGCGCAGTTACGGGGGAGGCCTCGAGGTCGAGGCTCTAGCTACGGGAGCCTCGAGGGGAGTTTAGAGCACTCATATTATACAACATTTCTCCTCCTAATCTGAGTTGCTCTAACTTACACCTCTTCCACGCCAATCTTGGTTCTTAGCTTTGCCAGCCAAGTGCGCCCAAGTGGCTTGGTGAGGATGTCTCTGAGTTGTCGAGCCATCTCGACATACTCGACCTTGATCTGCCCTCTCTCAATGCAAACACGAATGTAGTGGTACTTGATGTCGATGTGCTTGCTTCGACCGTGGAGGACAGAGTTCTTTGCCAATGCAATGGCGAATTGGTTGTCCACCCTCAGGACGGGTGCAGGAGCCTTCTTCTCCGTGAGCTCCAGCAGCAGCCGCCCCAACCAAACTCCCTGACAGCAAGTAGTGGATGCCACGATGTACTCTGCCTCGCAGGTTGACAGCGCCACCACCTTCTGCTTGTGTGATAGCTAGGTCACGGGAGACGCCCCAAGGAAGAAGATGACTCCCGTTGTGCTGCATCGCCCGTCCACATCACCCGCCATGTCACTGTCGCTATATCCTAATAGCTCCAGCGGATCGCAATGTCCTTGCAGCTCAGCTGCTCTCCTTTCCCTTGCTTGTAGACTAGACCGTAGCCAATGGTCCCAGCCACAAAGCGGAGAAGACGCTTGACGGCGGCGAGGTGATCTTCTCTTGAATCCTCCATGAACCTGCTGACATACCCCACGGCAAACGAGATGTCCGGCCGTGTGTCCTCCAAGTAGCGCAATCCGCCGACGATGCTGCGGTAGCTCGTTGCGTCCACCTTTGGTGCGCTGCTTGCCTTGCTGAGCTTAAGCTTCTCGTCCATGGGAGTCAGGGACGCGTTGCATCCCTCCATGCAGCTCCGCTCCAGCACCTTGCGCGCATACGCGCTCTGCCGGAGTGTGATGGCGTCCCTCCCCTGCTGTACCTCAATGCCGAGGTAGTAGGTGAGCAGGCCGAGGTCGCTCATGCGGAACATTGCCTTCATATCGCACTTAAACTTGTCAATGTCGTGCTGCTTCGTTCCGGTAACGATCAGATCGTCCACGTACACGCCGACGATCAGACGCCCGTGCGCCGTCGTCTTGGTGTAGAGCGCGTGCTCTGTCTCCCACTTGGTGAAGCCGAGCGACACCAAGCTCGCGTCTAGCTTCGTGTTCCATGCACGCAGCGCCTGCCGCAGGCCATACAGAGCCTTGCGCAGGTGGAGCACCATGCCCTCCTTGCCGGCGACAACATACCAGGCGGCTGCTGCACGTACACCTCCTCGGTGAGTTCCCCGTTGAGGAACGCGGACTTAACGTTCAGGTGATGGACGCTCCATCCCCTTTGCGTCGCCAGTGCCAGCAGCACCTGCACGGACTCCATCCGCGCCACCGGCACGAACACTTCCTCGAAGTCGATGCCCTCGTGCTGCACATAGCCTTTCGCAACAAGCCGCGCTTTGTGCCGCACCACCGCTCCCTTCTCGTCGCGCTTCACCTTGAAGACCCACTTCAATCCGATCGGCTTGCAGCCAATCGAAAGAGGCACCAACTCCCAAGTGCGGTTCTCCTCAACCGCCGCCATCTCCTCCAGCATCGCCCACCACCAGCACTCCTCCTTCTCTGCTTTTGCGAAGTTGGGCTGCTCCTCCGCACTGCCCAAATGCAGTTCGAGGTCATCCAGCATACGAAACCGGAGAGGTTTGCCGTCAGACTTGTAGTCAACGTTTGGCGACACCACTGTTGGTGGCGTCACGAATCGGATGCCTGCTAGTGACGTGGCCGGAGCCGGAGGTTGTTGCTGCAGCGTGGCTTCCCCTGCTTCCGAAGCAGGAGGAGTCCCGATTGGACTCTGCGCCTCCGCCTCTTCCTGATCGGTGAGCGTATTCCCAGCGATTCGAGGGGTAGCCCTGAACGAGGCGGAGCCCTCGCAGTCGAGGCCCCTGCGGAGGTCTCGAGATCGAGGGCGTCTCGAGCGAGACGGAGATCGCTCTCGCTCAAGGATGCCCGGCACCCCCGACCTGGTCGATACCCTCGATCGTGACGGAGATCGCTCTTGCTCGAGGATGCCCGGCACCCTCGAATGGGACGGAGATTTCTCTTGCTCGAGGATGCATGGCATCCTCGGACGTGACGGAGATTGCGCTTGCTCGAGGATGCCCGGCACCCTCGAACGTGACGGAGATTGTGGAGTCATCTCCCCTCCACCGGAGTACGCCGTGTACTCGACGGTGAAGGAGCTACTTGCGCCGCCCGCCGTCGCTCCCCCATGGCCGGACTCCTCCCAATCCCAGCTTGCCACCTCGTCAAACATCACGTCACGCGAGACCACCACTCGTCGTGACTGCGGATCGTAGAGGCGATATGCCTTGCTCCCAGGCTCGTAGCCGATGAACACCATGGGTGCGCTTCTGTCCTCCAGTTTGGACAGGTTGGGCTTTGTCACCTTCACGTGCCCAACGCACCCGAATGTCCGTAGGAAGGAGACGTCCGTCTTCGTTCCGTGCCAAGCCTCGAATGGAGTGATCCCTTTCAAGCTCTTGGTCGGTGCACGGTTCAAGATGAACGTCGCTGTGGTGACCGCTTCACCCCAGAACGCTGACGGCATCTTCTTCGCCTTGAGCATGCTACGCACCATCCCGATAATGGTCTGGTTCCGCCGCTCAACCACGCCGTTCTGCTGCGGCGAGTACGGCGCCGTGAGATGGCATCCAACGCCCTCCTCTGCGCAGTACTGCCCGAACTCCATCGAGGTGAACTCACCGCCTTGATCCGTCCTCAGCACCTTCAGCTTCTTCCCCGTCTCCGTCTCGACATGGGCCTTGAAGTTCTTGATGGTCGTCACCGCCTCATCCATGCTCGACAGCAACGTCGACCACATGTAGCGGCTACTGTCGTCGATGAGCAAGAGGAAGTAGCGCCTCCTGCCGTTCGTGGCTGGCGTGATTGGCCCGCACAGATCACCATGAACGAGCTCGAGGAGGTCCTCCGCGCGGTAGCTCGCCTTCTTGGGGAATGGGAGCCACCGCTGCTAGCCGGTGAGTCAACTGTCACACATTTCGCCGGCATGCTCGATCAGAGGTAGACCGCGCACCATGCCGCGATGCACCAAGCTTGCCAGTGCGTTGAAACTGATGTGCCCGAATTGGGCATGCCACCGCCACGCCTCGTCGTCCTTCCTCGCCGCCAGGCACACCGGCCTTGCGACGCGCAGCTCTAGAATATAGAGCCGGTTCTTGGTGCGCTCCACCTTGGCAAGCAGCTTGCGTTCGTGGTTGCGGATGCGGAGCACGCCATCCTCGATCAGCACCTAGCAGCCGCGCTCATCCAGCTGACCGATGCTGACGATGTTGCTGCGGAGCTTGGGAATGAAGTAGATGTCCGTCAGCGCGCGGTGCTCTCCAGTCTTGCACTGGAACAGGATGGTCCCGCGCCCGCGAATGTCGACGATGGAGTTGTCGCCGAATTTGACCGTGCCGACGATGCCGGTGTTGAGCTCGAAGAAGGCCTCGCAATTCCCCGTCATGTGCTTGCTCGCACCCGAGTCAAGGTACCACCGCTCCTCCGGTTCGTCGTCTTCCCGGCCGAGGTTGACTTGTACGCGCGATTCATCGAGCTCAACATGCGCACCAGTCTCCTCCTCTGTTTCTTCACCGAGGAGGCAGGCCTGCGCCATCAAGAGTGCCGGCCCCTCATCGTCATCCTCCTGTGCGAGATGCGCACGCTCCTGGCATCGTGGCAGCTTTCAGTCGGGGGCCCAGTGCCCGCTCTCACAGCACCTCAGGCACTGGTCCTTCTTGACCTTGCTGCTGCCACCGCCGACAACTCCTTTCTTCTTCGGCTTGCCACGGCGCTTCCCCTTCCTGCTGGCGCCGCCGTCGCGTGAAGCAGAGGAACCTTTCCCTGTTTTCCGTTCACGCGCCCGCGCCGCCCACTCCTCTTGAGTGAGCAGCAGCTTTCCACTGGCGGTCGTCTGCGCCGACGCCACCGCACGGTCCTCGATCGCTTTGAGCCGACCCGTGACGTCCTCAATCGAGAGTGTGCTCAAATCAAGCAGGGTCTCGATCGATAGGGTGATTTGCGCGAATCGTGGAGGAACGACGCGCAGATACTTGGCGACGGTTTCTTCTTCTCCAATCTTGTCGCCGAGTTGCGCCAGCTGGGTCACCACCGTGGTGAGCCGAAGCGCGAAGTCCTCCACCACCTCGCCATCGCGGAATGCGATGGCCTCGTACTCCTGCCGGAGCTGCTACGCTTTTGCCTTGCGCACCCGGTCCCCGTCAAGCCACATGGTCTTGAGGCAATCCCAGGCCTCTTTTGCTGGGTCCTTGGATCCCAGCGTGGTGATGAACTCTGGCGGGACGACCTTGAGGATGGCCTCCATCGCCATCTGGTCCTCTTGCTCGTCGTCGGTGCCGGAGTCGATCACCTGCCAAAGACCCCTGGCCTTCAACATCACCTCCCACTCACTGTAGTTGCTGCGAGTGAGGATGGGGTACTGAGCGCCGCCGATGTCCCGCACCGTCTTCTTCACCACGTACGGCGCCCTGCGACGGTTTGGTGGGACGGAACCATCGTTATCCCGGCGACCAACGGAGACCGAGCGCCACCTGCGCCCGTCCGACCCCGTCGCCCCAGAGGTGAGGTCTTCAGCACCCGTGGTAGCCATTGATTAGGCCTAAACCGGCTCTGATACCACTATTAGCCTGAGATCGGGCCTCGCCACTATCACAGTTCCCTTAACTCACAACTCACGCGCACACACACTACCCTCAAATTCGGAGGAGGAAGAAGATGAGAAGAGCAAAAAGAACAGAACCCCTGGAACTGAACACGGTTTCTTGCTGCTTCTTTTCGTGAGCTGCAGCTGCTCTCTTTTTATAGACAAAAGTGTACATTACAAAGTATGGGCTACATCTACTCCTAGTCATGTCAGCACCATGCTGCAACTACTTGTTTGCTGCTACTGCAACCATGCTGCAACTCGGTGCTATAGTCAACACTACGTCAGTTACTATTTACACCTGCCACATTGACCGAACGTTCATGCGCAATTACGGGAGAGGCATCGAGGTCGAGGCTCCCTCGAGGTCAAGGCTCTAGCTACGGGAGCCTCGAGGAGAGTTTAGAGCACTCATGTTATACAACGAGCAGCTTCTCCGTGTACTTGTAGAGCGCATCGATCAGCGTCCGGGACAGGGAAGCTGCTCTGGAGCGCGGGGAGAAGCGCACGCTCGAGGACATCCAGTATCTCCACGGCTTGCTCCATCTTCCTCAGGCGCTCCATGTCCATGACCCTGACGCTTCGGTGCTCATGGGTGCTGGCGGGGACGGCGATCGCCATGAAGGCCTGGACGAGGTTCTCCGTCGGAACCTCTCCGCCATCTTCGTGTAGGCGTGGGCGCGTGGCGTGGTGGGGTTTCGGATATCCTTCTCTCTTCTGTGTTTGCCTTTTGGCTCGCAGGTGGCAGGTGATTTGAAATGGGTCGGCGTGGCCGCCGCCTCTGGGCCAAATTTATAGAGGCGACGAAGAGAGGAGCGACGGGTAATCGTACGCCGCAAGCCGAGGGTACGCCGCGGCTCGAAGCCGACGGTCGCCAAGGCGCGAGCATGGGATTTTCCACCTGTACCGGCCGGGGCCGGTAGCTCTCTCGCCGTCACTGATGCTCCAAAATTCGTGCCGCATGGATGGGTGAGCGTGAAGTTGGTCCCACGATTTATTCACGGGCCCACTTGGTACCTGGCGCATGAGGCACAAGCCGCTATAACCACGCACGGAGTGAGGCAAAACCAGTAGCCCAGGTTGCCATGGACCGGAGCATGATGCATGGTACTGGTGGCCGGCCATCGCCCATCGGCGCCGCGCTGCCAATCTGCCATCAACAACCTCAAGGTCGGCGTCACCCCACCCTTCACCAAACTGCAGCGATTGTCAGTAAGCTCATGGAATTGGTCTACGAAATCGTCCGATTCAGAACAGGAGGGGCCTGGGTCAGGTACTCAGGTTTGATTTGGGTCACGACGGTGCTAAGCATGCTCTGGCCAGATCGAGCCTTACATTCCCACGCCATGTCTGGATTCGGTCTCTACCGGGTTATATTGGTCCTTGATTCAATTTGCAATTCGACAATTCGAGCTGGTTTGATTTTAGTTCTTGTTCAAGACATTGAGACGCGTTTTCCCAGCCAATGTCTCCAATGATAATATTTTTAAAAAACAAGAAAACAGGGACAAATACATATTTCATTTATTACATACATTACAAATACACATGATTTATCCACTACATATTTATATACATCACACATCTCATGTTCTCGTGAGGTGAAATATCAAACTACTACTATATTCACGGGAAACTACAATGATATGCTATAGAAGAAAAGGCTGACCTAAGGCTGCCATGGCCTTCACTGCTTGACTTTGAAATCTGAAATGAAAAGGAGCTCAAGATCATCTGTGAACAAGGTAATCAATTACTCAAGTGAACAGTCAAATCAAGGTAAAGAATGAGTAAATAAATTAGTCAAGAGTTGTAACACTAAACCAGAGTAAGCAGCTTGCGCGGAAGAAGAGCAGTTGCAGAAGCACTCAAATCCAAGATTTTCACTCTGGGCATATGGAGTCTGCAAAGATATACAATATAAATCAGTAGCAGGAATTAACCTTATTGAATGGGCTCCATGAACATTAGACAAGCATAGATGACTGTTTAGATGACAAATGCTTAGAAAAAAAAATACTAAGACGTCTAGTCTTTGAAACAAAATACTAAGATGCTCACAAATTTCATGGTTAAAATGATACACCATCACCGATCATACCGAAGTGATATACCGGATTTGCCAAAGATAGTATAATACACACCTTCTGACCTGCACATGACCAGAAAGCCCAAAGTGGCAGTTTCCTACTAGGCACTAAGCACATTGCAATCACCATCTCCTGTAAACAATACAAACAAGTCAAAAAATTCAGCGGAGAATTTATTATAAGACCTATACCTTCCACATATAGAAATTTGGTTACTTGGCAGAATCCAAAAAGAGCAGGAACAAACTAAGCAATTTTGTAACATTGGATACTAACAGAGCGCAGGAGCACAATGTTGTTATGCGAAGTCGATGATTAGATTCCCATAATAGAGAAACCCCATTGTTTAGAGTGTCATAATAGCACTTTTGGGTTGGGAATGGGAATCTAAGCGCTTCTCTTTTCTCGCGGAGCTCCTCCGGTTGCTGGGAAGGTCCCGGCACCATTGTTGCATCCTTGCAACATTACGTCGCATCTCTCTTCTCGCGGAGCTCCTCCGGTTGCCGGGAAGGTCCCGGCACTATTGTTGCATCCTTGCAACATTACGTTTGCTCCTTCCGTCTGCGCACGTGATGTAGGTCATCCTAAGTAGGGCTGTTCGGGTTAACGCGGTCTATGCTGGTTTCCTAAACCAAACCGCATAATTGCGGGCTAGCCGGGTTGGTTTGACGGGCCCGACGGTTTAGAACCGGGGAGCGATCAGGTCATTGCCGGCGTAGCCGAGGGCTCGAGATTACATCTTCTGCAGTGCTAGCTAGCATGAACGTGCTCCCCGCGGCAACGAACTGAAGCAGCGTCGCCTCCCAGCTTTCCATTCATTCATTTTTGGCGATTTGCAAAGGCACGGATCAGGATAATAAGAGAAGAAGGAAGCATGCGCAATTTACAGGATGGATGAGAATAAGCCTTACGTGATACTCTGGATGTGCTACAGACTGCAGCTTCGAGGTGGAAGAAGCACCCGTCGCTGGCCTCAGCTGCGTGTCTGTGTGCGCCGGTGCCGTTGGCTTGTTTGTCACGAGTTCAACTAGCTAAGCGGGTTGACTGGTTGAGACCACGGGTTAGACCAACCCAGTAGAAACCGGAGAGCTGGGTTTTAGCTGTCTGGTTCACCGGTTTGAACGAGTTTTAGCTGTCTGGTTCACCGGTTTGAACGAGTTGGCACCAAACCGTGAACAGGCCATTCCTAAGCACGGTATTTGCCAGCCAATGCTGTGCTCGACTGCTCGTCATGCGCTTCCTCATTTTCCTCGTCTCGATCTTTCGCTTGCAATCTTCATGTACCAAATGCCTATCATACGTTTGGTATTGCTTACCATCCGCTTTCTTTCTTAACAATCTAGCTAAGATCTGGTGTGAACTTGATTATATTGTTGCATTCCTTATACTGAGATTGGTTTATGAATCTATATGCAGTTCAGGTGCTCCCAATTGTGTTGAGCTTTGTAAAGAAAGTTCAGAGATGTGCTTGTGATGTTCAGATTGTGGGGGGGGAGTTCATATGTTTAGACATTACAGAATTCATAACCAGAGTTGAGAACTTGAGATGTTCATAGGATCCATATCTTCGTCATGGTGGTATTTATGGCTTAATTATTTGTAAGTATAGAATTTTACAAAGAAATCCCCTCTGGGGCAAATCAAGAGAAAGGGTTTCTATGTCAGAACGATCAAGGTGGTGACTCCTGTTAAGTAAGATATAAGCTCCTCCAACTTCACATGCAAAATTTTGTGCCACAAGGATTTATTATAGTTTCCTGAACATGTGATGCCACAAGAATTTATTCTAGCTTCCTGTTAGGAATACATGATGGATGATTCTCTTGGTACCACGCGCTGTGATGATTGGCGAGATAGAGTCAGTGGAAGTCGGGTTGGCCCGTGGACGTCAGGCAGCGGTGCCACATCCTGCTATTGGGGTTCACACGCTTTGGCGTTGTGATGACCTCTGTAATCGGAAGGTAGACATAGTGTGTATTGCAAACACCTGACGTGATGCCACTAAACCCAGCAAAGGCTCCATGCACCTGAAAAACATTCATACAATTTTCTTATAGGCTAAAGGATTTAAGACAGATAAAAACTTTGCATTTACATTCAGATGAGTATTGGCACACAATGAAAGAAATCAACTTACAGCATTTTGCCCAAGTACAGTACAGAGAATAGCATCAGATGCATTTGCCCGGCATGCTCGAACCATATATGTTGGATCAATGTATTTTAGATCAGCTGGAACACCAATGTCCTTGAAATACTTCTTGATCTGTAAAGTGAAACCAATGCCACTGAATAATATGTAAAAAGAAAAATATCTTTATTTTGATCTTCCAGTTTAAACAAGATAGTTCTTAGCTTTAAAGTTCTTTTTCCCTCGAACACCTCCACAACTTCGCTTTATAGTAAACATAGATATATTTGTTACAATTTTCATTACGTATTTTGGTATGTATAGAAAAAAAAGAAGTTCAATAAACGATATACCAGATAGGCACAAAAAAACAGTTGATCTGGTCTTAGCGATGGTTTGCAATTTGTAAATCCGGTAAGATGTATCAGACTAATATTTGTTGTTCTTCCACAGGCTTATAAAAAAGGTTTTTACCCAATATTAAAATTTGGGATAATTAAATTTAAAATAAATCAGATGCATATAGTAAACATCAAGAACAGAACTTGATTCTGGCAAGTCCGCCAAACTGGGAATAAAAATGTAATTGATAAGATTTGCTAAAATTCAGAGGTCCCTACTTAAGTCAGCACCCACATGCATAGTGATTGTAGAATGGGATGCAATTTTTGAAGTTTTATCTTTATGTCAATATGCAGCAGATATTCACTGTCACAACTACACTAATCCTTGGCACCAGGTACAAAAATGACAATCAAGAATCAACCCCTATACAAAAGTTGCATGTGAACGCAAATATATTAGATACAATAGATCAGGGATTTCAGATGAGCATACCTTCTGTTGCATGTGGACGCCAAAGTCACTAAGTATCACATTTCCTGAAGCATCAGTTGCATTTGATTTTTGTAGTAAATCCTGGGTGAATAGTCAAAGAAATACATTCCTCAAATTTCATAATTCATACATGTATACTAGAGCCTCTGCAGTCAAAAAGATAAAACGTGAAGAGGTCTCAGAACAACACCAACTAACCTGTCCAGCGCCTTCAGCAACACAAATCACGCAGAATCCCTTTGCATTAAGTAAATGCTCAAGGTGCTGCAAGACACCATGTTCTCCATCAAGTGTGAAGGATACCTTCATTCATATCATGATCCTTTTCTCAATAGATGTGAAGCAAAGACAAATTTTAAGGTCTCAATTCATAGTGTTAAGTGTTACCAGACCTCAGGGATTAGGCAAACATCGATCTGTCCACTGGAAAGAGAAGCATGCATGGCTATGAACCCACTGCTTCTTCCCATTAATTTGACCAACCCAATTCCATGGTATGCACTACGTGCCTAGAGATAGAAGGAACAACTCAAGTAAAGAAGGTGCAAAGGGTATGTAGAGTTCATATTCATTTGACTATGCATTTTGAAGCACACAAGTGAGCAATAGCAGCCTACCTCTATATAGGCAGAATTGATAGCACGCTGAGCTTCTTCCACAGCTGTATCAAAACCAAACGTCTTATCCATAAATAGTATATCATTATCAATTGTTTTTGGAACTGCTACAACTGAAACTTTCAGTTTTCTCTTACGACACTGCAAAGCAGCAAAGGGCACAAACATAAACGACACATCAATAATCACACTCCATGGAACTTTCAATATAAATTTCACAGTAGATGATTCACTGGAACCCTTCCTGAATGCTAACCAAGGTAATGCACAGAACTGAAGATAATTTAGTTTCAGGACATTGTGAAAAATCAAGTCTACAACCCACTGGAATACTTTGATTTTACGGGTGCTTTGAATATAGATGGTAATTGAACTGGACACCTCCTGGGGGAGGACCACGAGTGAGCTTATTTCGTGATCGGCTAGTAGATCCTCATTTCTTCTTCTTGCATCGAGAATCATCCTACTGGAGAACCTTCTTGCTTTGTCTTTCCCTTATCTTGCTAGCTCTTTCCTGACCACCAAACAACACTTGAGGAAGAGCTGATTCAACAGTTTCAGGGATTGTTAGAGGAGGACTCAAGTAATGCTGTGATAAACCTTGATGGATCTCACCGACAGACCGATAATCACCAACCAACTTGCTGCTGCCATGTTTCAAAGTTGGAAACCCTTCAACCCGCATCTACTCTGTTGGTGCTACGTAGCAGAATTTGCAACCCATACTGATAGAGACAGAGCACTTGAACCGCTCCGCGCCTCTTCTTTCTATGAAGAGAATAGAACCATATCGAGGTCCTAATTGTACAGCTTTTGTATGATGCCCTTCCAACGTGGATTCACGTAGAACATCCCGCCAAATCTCACTGCACTGACCATAGTAAACTCCTTCTCGTTGTACCGAGATGGAGGTAAGATTTGAACGACCAGGTACAGCATCACATTTGACACCTGAGGAAGGTACAGCCCAACTATGAGGTACATCAGCGGGTGTTACAATCATACGTAGATGAGTTTTGGCTGGTACAACCACTCTATTGTCAACTTCTAATAAACGTGATTGACCCAATTCTGGATCATCTTTGGCATTATTTTCGGGCACAAAAAAACCCCCAAAAAGTTGGGGACAATCGGCATTTATGACATTCTGCATATCCTCTAAAGAGAATAATTCATATCTCATATCGTTACTGTCCAGCCTTGCAGACGATTGTTGCCTTTATAAAAGACAGAAATTGCAGAGTACCTCTAGAATGTTTCCATCGACTGACCTTTTTTTCAATGCTGCTAGTGGCTTGTGCACAAGTGGCCTCTATGGATGAGAGAGAGAAGGCACTCATGTATAGTTAATTCAATGCCCATAACTTTAGATATAAAGCAGGTTTCAATTCAAATTTGTCAACTTCCAAGTTCAAGAAACTTGTTAGGTTTCATCTCAAAATGGCAAAATTATCAAAGTGATACAATTAGGTAATATATGGATTTGATTACTGGGCTTTAGTGAATAAATTAATTGTAAAGCATAAAAACATGCTTAAAAGTCCCAGAAGTACAAAAGGAAGGGAGAGTAATAACCTCTTCATGAATAGCATTAGCTCCTGCATGGCTACCATTTCCACCAATTACAAAGAGCATATCAATTCTTCTGGCCTACAAACATGAGTTGATCACGCCAATAATATTGGAGATGCAACACAGAATATGATGTCTTTCCACTTCTGATTAGCTACCTGTATACTATCTACAATCTCACTAGTTTTAGCTCCTCCACGAGAGACGCCTAGGAAACTTCCTCCAGAAAGATTTATGTTTTCCACCACGTCACGTGAAAGCTGAAAGTTCGCACCAGTGCACCACAATGATTCAACAACACCATGAACATTAACTCCCTTTAGCAACTAAGGCATAATGAAAAAGCATCCTTACTGGCATTTCCTTTAAACCTTTCTCAAAAAATCCACGATAACCAAATGGGATTCCAACAACATTCTTCACCCCATAGGTCTCCAACGTAAATACTATCTGTAAATATAAGTAAACATAGCCATGTAAAAAACATAGATCTGGTTAACTATGGATCCATAATCTTCTTGGCACATTAGTTTATACTATACGCATATCAAACAGTTTGTTTGTCGGATTATTTTTGTGATGTGTCAAATAAATAAAAATCCAGGGAAATCATGTTTAAATTTTGAATAACCATCCTAAATTAGACTCAGAGCTGTTTGACTCGAAAGGAATTAGTATTAAGCATTTACTTGAAAGTGTGCTATTCACAATTCAAATAACATATGCAAGTTCAATGCATAAACATTCACACAGAGACTCTAATCAGTTTTCTTCTGCATTTTGCCTCCCACTTTTCTTGGTAGTTCTGATCAAACAGGTTACTTATAGCCCATAAACACATCTTACTCCTAAAATGTTCAATACATACCTCTATAACCTTTACGTGCAAATGTGGCATAAATGCCTATATATTGCATCAAGAACTCAATGTACTGAGAAAGAAAATAATGAAAAACCACTTGAGCAAAAATCATACTCATACCTGTCTAATGACATCATTCAACCCAGGGCAGAGCCCTCCACAGGTTACAATGGCAGCCTTTACTTCTTCAGGTTCATAGTATATCTCCTTACGAGGACCTGCACGATGAACCCTGTGGAAAGCAATGATCACTTTCTCATGCACTTCACATTCTTAAAATAAACTGCTTTCTTAAGCAATAATGATGTAAGTTAACAGCAAATGGAGTGTTTCTTGGAAACATGCAATTTTTAGCACAAAAAGGTGAATCAGCTCCCCTAGAAGAAATAAAAAATAACCAATGTGCAGAGATCATAAAGACAAATAACCAATATGCTGACATGAGATCATACCAGTGTTCCACCCAGCTACAGTCAGGATCGATGCACTCAGCTCCAGCAGAAGTAGGAGAGGCATACTTTATCACCTAAATAAACATACTATAGTAAGCGATATATTCACCAGTAGAACAAGCAAGCCTCTTCTAGAGACCATGCCTTGTCTTATGTATTCATCTGTAAGTACTGAACAAGTTATACGTCATGTCATATGTGCTCAATATTGACCTTTAGAAGTGCTCGATCATCCTTATTTACATAACCGTTCCGCATATCAGTTGACGAGACACCACCATCATCTAGGGGAGTTCTGTCAGAATAAACAATGGATTTATTGAAGTATGAGATAAAGATACAGTTTCCTGTTTAGATACTTAAACTAGCTATTAAGTCAAACAAAGATGTAACAAACGGGAATGAACCTGTTTTTCTTCAGAGAGAATGTAGTGGTTCTTGTCTCCAAATCATATATATCAGTAATGTGTGGCAAACTAAAACGTCTACCCCAGTCTTCCTGGTACTTTTGCTTCCATGAAGGATCCCTGAAATCTAGGTCTAACTTCCCAGAAATAGCTCTCGTACGCAATAGCACAGATCTTTTTTTGCACTTTCGCTCACTTAAGGATGTGAAAAGATGTTGATCCCTTGTTGGATGTAACCACAGTTTCTGTGTTGCGGAACTAGTACTTGCTTTGAACACAGCAGCCATCCCAGATAAGGACATGAGGATTATGGTGCACCTACTAATCTGCAGCAGAAATTCAGTAAGCTGAATGGATGTTAATAGTCCATAGAAAATTATCACATTTCATATGAGTGATGGAGAGTAATCCAAATTAAAGATCATTGCTTGACTTTGCTAATATCTTGGGATGTTCCTGGTAAACGATATTTCAAGACTAAGGATGTGGCACTGCCTGGCACATATCTTTCCACTAACCCAGTTGCTATTTTCTAATCGCCTGGCAGAAACACAATAATTTCATCTCTGCAGGGTTTAGGAGCTACAGCCTCCTTAAAACAAGAACAATAAGAGCCACAGCCAAAACACAACATCTATCTGAGTATATTAACAACAGTATTAATAGTGATGAACTTAGCACAGGCAATGGAATCCAGATCGCACTCCTCATCTATCTTCATAAGAACCTAACAATGGGTACACGCAGAGGCTGGAGCAAACCAAAATTAACATTACACAGCAAAAGTGCATTTGATTGGAGCACAGATAACCAGAAATCTTAGAAGCACCTCACAAATAAAAACATCAATTCGAACACTAGAAGATTTCGCTAAACAGGACAAAGGCCACAGCCCACAATGCCTAAACAATGGCATGCACTCCCATCCCGATCAACCGGCGACAGCTACCATGATTCCATGAATATAGCAAAACTTGGATACTGACAAGTGGCCATTGACGTCACCACTAAAACGGATCACCAAGATCCCAAATCAAAAGCAGCCAAGCAAACACACAATCAATCGGCGGGCGCAAGGCCCACGCACCCGCTGAACACTTCCAGCCACGGACAAATCGGATCATCAAACGCGAGGAGTCCCCCCCAAGCCCCCCGACACTACGCCAGCGCGTGAAATGATAACCGCATTGCCCCGGCCAGACGCCGTGGGAGGACCAAGCGGATCTCCCCGGCGAGGGAAAACAGGGGAGGGACCGATCCCCGTGCGCGAACGCGCGGCATCAAGGGTACGGGGTCAGGGAATGGCAGGAGGCCGGCCGGCGGCTTACCTGCGGGGTTCGATTCGAGTGCGTCCTGCTCCAGAGCTTCGAGCTTGGCTCGTCGCGTCGTTGATCGGTTCGAGAGTGTTTGACCCTTGGACGCGGCGGAGAAGCAGAGGCAGCAAAAGACGGCAGCGGAGTGGGGACGGCGGGCGGGGTTCGGGACGGGACTTCCAGGTGGCGGGGAGGGATGGGAAGGAACAGCGTGGGCGCGGTGTATGGACCAG
Organism: Digitaria exilis; assembly: GCA_015342445.1. Classification (NCBI taxonomy): domain Eukaryota; kingdom Viridiplantae; phylum Streptophyta; class Magnoliopsida; order Poales; family Poaceae; genus Digitaria; species Digitaria exilis. The sequence goes on from JACEFO010001897.1 coordinate 433,563, forward strand.
AGGTGGATCGGGGGTTGGTGTGCCGGCGTCCGACGACTCGAGGGCGCACGGCGGCAGGTGGGACCGGTCCAGCCGATCAAGAATTCAGAATCGGATTCTCTTGACAAAGTACTCGTCCGTTGGGCCAAAGTAGCGTGTGTGGCCCGTCGCTCGTGGGCCGTTTGGGCTTCGGGTACGCCACGCGCGGCGCGCGCAAGCAGCCCCGGCCCGCGCGGTTCCACTCCATCCAATTGGATCAAGTGCAGTAATACCTGTCACCTAATTCTAAAAAAAAAAAGTAATACATGTCGCCTGATGTCACGACAGCTAATGCAGACTTCACGCAGGCTCGGGCGACCGAGACCCGGAGGTCGACCCTCATCCCCTTCCATAGTTCCATTCCACATTTTGCCCGCGAACTAGTTGTCTCCGATCAACCAGGTCGTCAAGGGACTCCCGGTTCCATCCACGCAAAAGCCTCTGCACTGCACGTAACGCCCGCACCGGGGTGGCCAGTACGTAGTAGATAACAGTCTCATACGGCAGCGGCAGAATTTTGCACTGACCTGTCCGCTCCGCCGGCCGCACGAGGCTGCCTGGCTCGGTGTCATACTGTCATGGGCCACCTGTGGGCCGTCTCTCTCACCTTAGCCTATAATCTGGTCTGTGTGCCGTTGGGCTTGTATTGGGCTAAGCCCACTAACTATGCACTGTGTATACCTGCTGTGTGGGTCGATGGGCGGAGGCAGACAACGAACAACAAACCAAATCAATCCCTATCTCCTTCTTCCTTTCTTCTGCTTGAGCGGTGCCGCCGTCTTCACCGCCCCGCGTGACGCTGGCAAGCCATCCGGCCTTTAGGTCGTGACATTATGGTATCAGAGCGAGGTCACCGGAGCGGGATTTGGATCCGCACGGCGAGTGCGGCACTGAGGCGAATTGAGGATCCAAAATTTTTTCCCTCAATTCGTCGTCGTCGCCCCCTTCTTCCCCAGCGGTGATCCAACACTGGCACCACCCCCTAGATACCCTACTACCCTCAACCCACCAGCCGAGCTCATCCACCCCGTCTTTAATTACACCACCACGAACGAGGAGGACGAGAGCACCCACGCTCACCGTCCGCATGGCTACCGCAGAGGAGAAAATTGAAGCAATCCTAAAGGAGGTGAAGAACCTCGCCGTCGGGCAAATCAAGCTCACCACCACAGTCGAAGAATTGCACAAGCACGACGTCGATGCGGCGAAGATCTCCACTAAGTTGGCAACGGAATTGAAGAGCCTCAAGTCGCACCTTGAGGTGTTGGAATCCCTATCCAAACCTCCAACCCAATGCTCCGCCGCGCGAGGAAGAGGAGCGGGACAACGGCCACCGCATTCCAATCGACCTCCAGGGTGCCAATGTTAGGGTTCCTCAACCCAATCGCACCCTAGGCAAGGGTGAGTACACAGTTCCTGATACCAATGCACTTGAGTCCAGTAGAAATCGTGATACTCACACTTATCAGTCCACATACACTCAGGATTACAAATTGCCTAAAGTAGACTTTCCTAAATTCACTGGTGAGTACCCACAGGTGTAGAGAGAACGATGTGAGAAATACTTTGCTATTTTTCAAGTGTCATCCCACTTGTGGGCACCATTAGCAACAATCAATTTCCGAGGCAATGCATTGCTTTGGTTACAAACTTATGAGGCCCAGCATAGTGTCGACTCTTGGCATGAACTTTGTATAGCTGTAGAACGCAAATTTGACAGAGATTTTTATCATATCTATATGCGAGATTTGCTAAACATCAAGCAAACTCAAGATGTTCTAGAATATGCTAATAGGTTTGAACAGGCGAGGCATAGGGTGCTAGTTCATAATAGAGACCTAGATGAAGTTTTCTTTGTCCAAAAGTTCATAGATCGTAAGATATAACATTAGCAATGCTATTACCACACTCGGGCGGCTCCCAGACCAGGCAGCAAGCGCCGTCCCCAACTCCCTCCCAGCGGCTCTCATCGGGCATGCATCAGGCGTGTGAGCAGCGCTCAGCCGCTAGTCGCAGGAGGAGTCTACGGTACTGGTCTTGGTAGTACGTGATCGCGACGGGTGGTGTGACTGGGTGACGGGTCAGTGATCGTCGTGCAAATTGATCGCGTCGCACTAACAAAAAAGTGGTGGTCCGCGAGATATTTGGCTGGCTAATGGCACGATCAGGGCCGCGCAAACCGAACGGAAGAATTTGGTTGTGCTGAGGTGGCCGACGCCGCGCCATAGAACGGCCGTAGACCGGCAGCTCTGCTTTTCGTTGCTTCTAGATTGCTCTTGTCATCTTGTGTGTTGAGCTCAGAGGTATCTCGGCATCAGATGATATCAGACTGGTCCGATCCGAGACTAAATATGAGCGTGGCCTGAATCTAGCGCACTGTTAATTTTGGTTACAAACTTGCCACGGATGGCCGATTGTTTCGTCGGTCTCGTACTCTCATGTGTCAATCGCAGGGGGATTACTATTCTTCTGGCCATCAATAGATTCTCAGGTTCACACGCAGCCCAAAAGCGACTGAATCTGAACCGGCAGGATGGATGAAACTTTATCGGCACTTCTGCAGTGCAGAGAACTAACCTGGCCACGACTGATTATGATTAGCCATAGAGACTAGTAGAGAGGAACCAGCCAACTCGAGTTTGTCGCCAATAACTCATCACCTAGGAAAAGCAGAAGAGTATGTGTGCACGAATAGCTAATACGTAGCTACATGCGTAGAAGTAGAATACATATCTTTCAATTTTTGGTTACGTTATCATTCGGCGCGAAGTTTCTGGAGTGGAAGGTTGCTCCTCTGCTTCGGCGCTGCTTCTCCTGCTTTTTTTTCAGGCACATACTCTTTCAGCAACAGGATGATCACGCACAGACAGCAGTAGTGCCATCCCTCGCTTTATTGCATGACGAAAACAGGACTTCTTTTAATCCAACAGGGACGAAAAAGAATCCTTTGCGACGAACGTGCAAAAGAGAGAAAGATGCTGGCATGCTGATGCACCCAGGGATATCCTGGGATATCTTCAGGTCGTCAAAAAGGGATGGCAGCCATCATGAGCACGAGCACTCCTAGTTTGCCGGCTCCCGAGCCAAAACACTCCAAGCAACAGGGAGAACAATCGGTTCAAGTCCTCGATCGATTCTAATTGCTCCATCGCGTGGGGAATTTAAGTGGAGCCACCCTGGTCTAAAAGCAGTCTTGCACGCTTGGATTATCATCGCACGGACGGCGCCGAAAAATCCCCAGCTGGTCAATGCTTAACAACCGAGTGATTAGCTTTTCGGTTAGTGATTTTTTTGTCCGGCAAAAACTACAGTTGACACCTACCGCTAGTTCATTCCCTTTTACGGTGTTTAGTTTCATGTGAGATGGCTATCGATGTGTTTTCTCTGAAAAGAACAATGGGCGTATACAGCAGGGATCGACCTGCCACTGATCTGGCGTGTATATCGGTATATAGGGGGGGTTGAGCCTACAAAGTCCAAACACTGTTGTAGCCATGTGGAGAGATGCATGTACAAGCACAAGCAATGGCAATTGGCAACTGGCGTTGTGTCAAGACGTGTGAAATAGGCAAATGGCCCCCAAAACCGGAGCGACATGGGTTTAATGGTACGAATGCATTGGCACATAAGTAGATTTTAAGCCTTGCAGAACGTGATCTTGTCTTCTTCACCCCCCCCCCCCCCGGGGGAACTCAACCCTTGCCGACTCCGGCCAACTAATGAGCAGCCCGTTGCCGAATGATGAAATTTCAAGATAATGGACAACACGACGAGAGAGATGCTAATAAACTTGCAGAGCACCGTCTTACCTCTCACTCACTGGCTCGCAGCGCCCAGAGTCAACTGCGGCTGCATTGTATTCTGAGTCCAAGTTGCAGTGCAGCTCGCTGACCATGTTAAATTTGTGCTTGCCATAACCGGATGACACGCTGTGCATAGTTGCCACTATGATAGGATTAAAAGGTGGCTTAACTCGCAAGCGCCGGCCGGCCATGTGGACGCGCCGGCGCCTCAACCACCGTCCACCGTACGTACGCCCTCTCCCTTGCTGCCTCGGCGAAGCAGCAACAATCCTGTGGCCTCGTCTTGGAGCGGGAGCTTCACGCCATTAGTCTTTTTTTTTCCCTGTAACATATGTTTTTTACAATCTCTCCTGGTGAGTCGTAACAGCAACGGTTTGAATGGCACCTTGGCAGTTGGCACTAAACTCAGCAACATATTTCAGCAACGCTAGAAGGTAGAACGTGCTCTGTCGTCGCCCTCGGCGCCCGGAATTGAACCCTCGCCGACTCCGCGCAACAACTGAGCAGCCCAACGCAAAATGATGAGCTTCCAAGATAATGAACAAAATGACGAGTCAATCTGCAGAAACCGTCTTAGATTAAACTTCATTACAAGACGATAACAACGCAGCTGTTGAGCTAGCGTGCCGATAAACAGCGCCCAGAGTCAACTGCAGGTGGAGTGCTGGACGATCGGCCGCTACCGAGCGAAACTACATTGTATTCTGAGTCCAAGTTGCACTTGGATCTCGCTGACCATGCAAAATATGTGATCGCCATGCATAAACGGGATGACACGCTGTGCAGAGTCGCCGACCGTTGTTGATAGGATATTAAAAAAGTGGCTCAGCTCGCACCGGAGCCCCGGCCGGCAAATGTGTACGCGCCGCAACCACCGTACGCCCGCCTCGTCTAGGAGCGGGGGGAGCTTCTCACCATCGGTTTTGCCCTCCCTGTAACACATATGTTTTGTACAATCTCTCATTCTCCTGGCGAGTCCTAACAGTATCAAGGCTAGGCGGTGACTCGCACGGTGACCGACTCGCCGTGTGGAGACCGGGCGGGCGAGCGCGGAGGAGCCGTGGCCGTGGGGGCTGCGGCGCCGATCGTCGCCGCGTGCGTCACGCCCGCTCCCGTTTCCGTTTCCTGGCCATTTAATGACCATAGACCCAGAGACACGCGTGTCAATCTCGCTCGCTCAGACATCGCTGGCCAGTGGCCAAGCTGCCCGAACCGCAGGAGATGGGTCAACGCAACGGCCTAGCCCCGAGCGGGGGTTACTACTTACTACAGGCTACAGCAACAACTTGTATCTCTAGCAGAGCTGTCCGGCTGCTCTGGCTAGTTCGATCGCTGCTTATGTAGGCAATCACCAGCAGACCCCATCCTGTGGCCATCATCTCCCAACTTGCTGTTGCCAGTGGCAGCAGCTACTCTGTCCGCGTTCACTCTTCACTCGCTTCCTCCGGCCATCTCCTCCTAGCTAGTCGTCGGTCAAGACTCAAGAGCAAGGGAGATAGACTCCACTCTATATATATCCGCAGGGGCCTTGCTGTTGGTTGGACCACTGCTTCGGTGTGTGTGTGTGTGGCGCGCGGTGGTAGCTTAGCTCGGTTCTCCTCTCGGTCCAGCTCCAGCCTTGGTTCTTGGAGAGACGAGAAGGAGGCGAGGAGCTCGCACCAAGGCAGGCAGCAGAGATGGCAGGGGGCGGGGTGGCGGCGCTGGGGGTGAAGACGGAGCGGGCGGCGCTGTACAAGGGCCGGATGACGCTCGCCGTCGCCATGACATGCCTCGTCGCCGCCGTCGGCGGCGCCATCTTCGGCTACGATATCGGCATCTCCGGTACGTCCCCAATTCCTCCCTCTGTCCGCTTCATTTCAGTCCATCCCAGCCATGCAAAGCCGGTCGAAGCCCACGAAACCACCGCCGGCTTCTGCAATCATTCTGGCCACTAGACAGCGGCGTCTCGGATTGCCTGGACCCCCTCGGCGACGGAGGCTATAGGTGTGAGGTGTCCGTCTCGCTCCCGCGAGACCGCGACAGTTCGGCACGGCACGTACGCATCAGCGTCCGTCGCCATAAGCCCATAGCTTTTCCCTTTGGATTTCGTTCATGGTATCTCGAGAGGACACGCCTTTTCCCCTGCCGCGAACGGGAGGATTGGGTTTAGGTACAATTTTGGGGGTAGGCCGGATCGGATCGGACGGAGTGAGCGACAAAGGAGGCGACACGCGGACGCTACAAAGCTTTGCAGTCCGAGCTGGCGGCGCGTCCTCTGCCTGCCTCGGCGGCTCGGCGCGTTTCTTTGCCGTTCCACTCCATCTCCTCTGGTCTAGGCTCCCTCGTCAGTGCAGGGACATCCACAGTCCACACACGCTCTCAAAAGATGTTTTAATTCAGCTTGTGTTCTTCGTGTTCCTTGAAAGCTTCACTAATTCCTGTTGAATCTCTGAGCCTCGTTTGCGACAAAAGTCAGAGCTGATGACTGGATGTCAAGATCGACAAGTGGCCCCACTGGTCGGTCTCTGTACACGAATTGCTGCAGAATTTGGTGGTAATGGCAGTCTGGTCCGAAACAGCACGAGTGCAGACTGTCCACGGTCGGGACGGTGAAAATGTGCAGAAACGACATGCACACACCGTAGCAAATCTTTGATTTGTAAACTTTTAAATCTTCTACTAGTTCAAGAGTCCAATGGCTGGAGGTCCGGAGCCATGGCTACTCATGCCAGGACAAAACCTACGAAAAATCCTTGACTCTAGAAAGTAGTTTTTTTTTAATAAAAAAGAATGTTATACTCCCAAGTCAACATCTCACATGCAAGGCCCGGTTGACTCTGAGATTACTACTCTATAGTATTGCAACTATAATTTTATAATATCCTCTGAGTTCGGCTTTGCTTAACAAACCACAAGACAATATAGCCACTAGCTCGATGTGGATATAAAAATTAAAAAAAAATACATGTGTCGTCAATGGATATTATCTCCAACAAGTAGTGGATGTCATCGCTGTTGTAACGAACAAAAAAATGGTGGTAGTTGAGTTGATCAGGTGAACACCCTGTTAGTCCACCTAATGTCCTCAATACCGAAGTCCACACTTGGGAGAGCTTTCTTTTGTTTTTGTCCATTTTTTACCATATAACTATCGACGCAGTTTGGTTTTGGCTATCAAATTTGAAATCCAGACATCTTTGATCGTCGAACTACTAAAATCACACAATTTCGGCCATAGATCTGGTTTCAAAGGTAATTTTGCATATATATATTTCTAAAAATAATAAATATGTAACTTAAAAATCATAACTAATTAAATATTAAATTAGTACAAAAGTTTTATCTACACAGATCCTTTGGTCAATCTCCTAATCTAATAAATAGTCACGACCGCAATGAATAAAACAATAGGAAAATATATAATATCCAAATAACACTAAATAGAGCACGAACATGTAGATTATATTTTTGGAAAACTTATGTACATTTCTTATATTTTCTTATTTAAACCGAATTACTTATGAATTTTTAGAGATTAAAGCAGCTTTTTTTAGTTTTATAAAAAAATGCATACATATGCAAAACCACCTTTGAAACCAGGTAAATGGCTAAAGTTGTTTGGTTTTAATAGTTCAATGGTCAAAGGTATCCAGTTTTCAGGTTCGATGGCCCAAATGGCAATAGTTCCACTTGAGAGGACTGAACATGCTTGAGAATGTAACAATTTTATGAGCAAGAGCCACACCTGTTGTAATGGATTTTCGTGAAATGGCCTTTTCGTTTTAGCATGCAAGGTTCTCTGAATGTGTGGACGGGCCGGGATAGATTTTGGATTGTAATAAAGAGTTTGTTTTTTGAAGAATTACGCGGTTGGGGGCCACTGATAGATTTTCACACGCCAGGAGAACACAAATCTGTTTGTGAACTCTGAAGTTCTACCAATCTGACTGACCCACCCAATGCTGCAGGAGGAGTGACCTCGATGGACCCATTTCTGGCCAAGTTCTTCCCGGCGGTGTTCCACAAGAAGAACTCCGGCAGCCAGAACAACTACTGCAAGTACGACAACCAGGGCCTGGCGGCGTTCACCTCCTCACTCTACCTCGCCGGCCTCGTCGCCTCCCTCGTGGCGTCCCCCGTCACGAGGAACTACGGCCGCAAAGCCAGCATTGTCTGCGGCGGCGTCAGCTTCCTCATCGGCGCCACGCTCAACGTCGCCGCCGTGAACCTCCCCATGCTCATCCTCGGGCGCATCATGCTCGGCGTCGGCATCGGCTTCGGCAACCAGGTGCAAACCAAATGAATCTCTTTCAGATCACTTGATTGACTGAGCATTAACAGTGTGCTCTGCTGGGCATCTGAATTAACAGTGTGCTCTTGGTGTGGCACATGCAGGCTGTGCCGCTGTACCTGTCGGAGATGGCGCCGGCTCATCTCCGCGGCGGCTTGAACATGATGTTCCAGCTCGCGACGACGCTGGGCATCTTCACGGCGAACCTGATCAACTACGGCACGCAGAACATCAAGCCATGGGGTTGGCGCCTCTCGCTCGGCCTGGCCGCGGCGCCGGCGCTGCTGATGACGCTGGGCGGGCTGCTGCTCCCGGAGACCCCCAACAGCCTGATCGAGCGCGGGCGCGTCGAGGAAGGGCGGCGCGTGCTGGAGCGCATCCGGGGCACGGCCGACGTGGACGCCGAGTTCACGGACATGGTGGAGGCGAGCGAGCTGGCCAACACCATCGAGCACCCGTTCCGGAACATCCTGGAGCGGCGCAACCGGCCGCAGCTGGTGATGGCCGTGTGCATGCCGGCGTTCCAGATCCTGACGGGCATCAACTCCATCCTCTTCTACGCCCCGGTCCTGTTCCAGAGCATGGGCTTCGGCGGGAACGCGTCGCTCTACTCCTCGGTGCTCACCGGCGCCGTGCTCTTCTCCTCCACGCTCATCTCCATCGGCACCGTCGACCGCCTCGGCCGCCGGAAGCTCCTCATCAGCGGCGGCATCCAGATGATCGTCTGCCAGGTTAACAGCTATCCCTGCTGGATCACACACCAAATCTCAATGTACTACATGATTTTTTTGTACAGCACGGGCTAATAAATAGTTCTCGGAACCTACTTAATTGCATGGATGCAGGTGATCGTGGCGGTGATTCTGGGCGTGAAGTTCGGGGCGGACAAGCAGCTGTCGCGGAGCTACTCGATCGTGGTGGTGGTGGTGATCTGCCTGTTCGTGCTGGCGTTCGGGTACTCGTGGGGGCCACTGGGGTGGACGGTGCCGAGCGAGATCTTCCCGCTGGAGACGCGGTCGGCGGGGCAGAGCATCACGGTGGCGGTGAACCTGTTCTTCACCTTCGCCATCGCGCAGGCGTTCCTGTCGCTGCTGTGCGCCTTCAAGTTCGGCATCTTCCTCTTCTTCGCCGGGTGGATCACCGTCATGACCGTCTTCGTCTACATCTTCCTCCCGGAGACCAAGGGCGTGCCCATCGAGGAGATGGTGCTGCTCTGGCGCAAGCACTGGTTCTGGAAGAAGGTCATGCCGGACATGCCGCTCGAGGACGGCTGGGGCGCAGCTGAGGCACCTGTCGACAAAGATCAAAAGTGAAGTGTGGTTTCGTTTGCTTTGCTAGATGAAACAAAGTAGAACGTGTACGAGGAATGTTTGTCGTGTGTTTACAGTGTAAGATGTGTGTACGTGGTGTGCATGCTTTTTTTTTTTCTGACTTGTGACGGCAGCATCTTCGCTTAATTCACCAATATACCGTTGCTAGAAAAAGAGAAGTTGTCCAACACGCTATTTTCTATTAATATTTGGGAAAAGCTATCCGTCAGTGATGTTCACAACGTCTGTCATCTGCCCTCAGCCACGGCGCTCCCATCCGGACCGGACCATCGAAGATCACTGTTTATTCACACACACCGTGTCTAAAATCTCGTTTGATTTTGGGCGGCTAAAAGTATAGGAGACAATTAGGTCTTTTTTATATGCTTCAAAGCATTGGATGTTAGCATGGTCCCAACCAAACATGCTCCAGTGCAAGTCTTATTTATACTTCGGATCTTTGGATAAGCCCTAGCTTAATATAATTCGGCTTTTGCTACTTTCATTGTTTTATGCGCAAGACGTGTCTATTTTTTTATCGATTAAATTATGTGCTTATTCTAAATCTTGGTTTAGTTATACGCATGGTACGAAAAGAAGTCTTGGAACGGTCGTAGTTGAACATTCAAAGATCAGTAGTACTCCGTAGAAGAAAAAGACTTCACGCACCGACTATTTTGAGTTTCATTACCGAGGATCGACCATCCTGAATAAATGTATTCAGAAATCTGAATTTACAGACAGGACAGGAACACCAGGTACTATACAGGTGAATCCGCTTCACGACGATCAGTTGAAATCTACAAACTACTGTACAATTGGAATACCACATCAACTACAATGATCGTGCTACGGATTTTTCGACAACAAAACAATAGGAATCGAACCGACAGACTACGGGAGCTACAAAATCCTCCACCCACCACACTGCTGCTACTCGCTGGCTTGCTCGAGCTCATGCCGCCGCAGCCACGGTCACCGGCGCGCGGTCGTCGCCAGACGCACGGATCGTCCGAGGGGCCCTACCACGGGTCTTCAGCAAGAGCACCGGGATAGGCAGCTCGCTGGGATCGGGCGCGGCCGTGGCGAACGACGAGCCCGCATACACCTCCGGCTTCGCGGCCGCCATGGATGCCTGCTGCTTGGTTTCCTTCTTCGCCTGTGGAACGCCCTGGTGCGCCGGCGCCGCCACCGCCGGGGGCGCTGCCTTCGCCTCATCGGCGGCGATGTGCTCTGCATCTTCTTCGGCCTTCTTTTCCTGTGTGTCGGGACCACGCTGCCCCTCCGCGGCCGCCACAGGCTCGTCACTTTCCGTCGGTGCAGCGCGGCCCTGGTCCGCGACCGCCACAGGCTTAACCTCCTCTGCCACCACAGCCTTGGCCTCCTCTGCCTGTGCGAGGCTCGGCACCGCGGGCGGGGGCGCCACCGTGGCGGCGGGAGGGATCGGCTCCCCGCGCTTCAGGATCACTACGTTCTCCATGACGAGCCTATGCGGCGGCCGTGAGGCGGGCGCCGCCGCTGGGGGAGAACGGCGCCTGCGTGGCCGTCCGTTCGCCGCCTGTCCACGCGCCGGGCGCGGCTGCATGGCCGCGACGGCAGGCGGTGCGGAATCCGTGGCCGGAATCTGGCTCCCCTGCTGCTTCTGCTTCTGCTTCTGCTTCTGCTGCTGCTGCATTGGCCGACGGGACGTCGGTGCCGGCGGTGCGAGTGCGAGACGCGCGCCGCGGTGTGCCCCGAAGAACGCGCGACCGGCAAGACAGTCCGTGGGACGGATGCACAACGTTGCCATCCCGATCGACGAGGGGTGCTGCTGCTGCTGGGCGTTAGGAGCTGATCGACTTGGGTCTGTGGCTGCCGCCGGAGCGAGAGATCGAACTCGTGTGTCGTGTGTTGCAGAGCCCTGCGAAGGAATCGTGGAGCAGTGGGAGGTGGGAGGTTGGCGCGGCGCGGCACGAGTATATACCAGCGGAGCGGCGTTGGAGTCGGAACGCAAAACTTCCGAGTCCGAGTGGGACCAAGGCCAGCGCGCGGTTTCTCGTGGGCCCAGGGGCAAACCGGGAAGAAAAAAAATCGAGGGATACGAGGACCCGTGTGGGTTTAAACGTTATCCAACTCGGAGCCGACTCATTGCGGCTCGACGCCGTCGACCTCACCGCCGGCGGCGCAGATCAGTCCACTTCTTCTGCCGCAGTCATCTCTCGCCGAGCGGCTTCTCCCAGCCCTAGCACTCTGCTGGGGTGGACATCCGTCAACCCGAAGTCGGATCGATTCCGTTTTGCTGGTAAGCAGCCCAGCCTCGCTTGGGCGCTTGGCTCTAGGGTTTCGTACTCTCATTCATGGATTCGATCTATTCATTCATTGCGGTGAATCTGAGTAGCGTGGTCCGAAATCTCACCATTTCAGTAGGCTGCAGATTATCTGTGTGATGTGCGGTGCGCCCCCTCCCCTGACACGACCTTACACGACCTTATTTCGATTAGGTTCTTCCTCAGCGCGGCGTCAGTCCCCTTCGCTTCCAAGAAGGATAAGGAGAGTCGATCAGCCTTGGAGATATTTCCCTCTGCTCTGTTCGATGCATCATTTCCTGATGGTAATTCCTGATTCATAGTATTTTGCTCAGCAAAAGAAAAAAAAAAGAATCATATTTGCACTGGAAAAAAAATCCCAATTCAGAGTACGGTAAATGTTTCTGCATCTTTATTGGCACTGACAAAAAGGCTCTTGCAAGGACAAGATTATCGTCTACAGTTGGTACATGACAATAGCCGACAGCTTCATGGTTTCTAGACTAGAAAAAATGGGGTCTCAAGGCACGCTGGATTACTAGAAATGGCATTTGTTCTGTTGTCAGCTGGTCTAAATAGTTAGTTACCTGGTGTCTCGTATGTTGTCGTCACCTGCTCATGCAGCATTTTGTCCAATAGAGCTTTCAACTGTTTAGTCTTTAAGGATTGTAAGCAGCAGCTTGTAGCAGGTGCTCTCGCGGGCCACTGGCTACTGGAGCTCAGCCGACCTGGGTTCTGAGGCCTTTGTTCTTAATTAAAAGCAGGAGCCGGGTGTCCCCTTCCATCTTGGTAAACGGCTGTTTATGTTAGTGCAGCTGTCATTATGTTATTTTCTATTTTGAGAATTTTGTGTTGTCATCACTACTGTTACTATAACCTGTCACACAATATTGTCAGTACTAGCACTCTTCACTGCCCATGTGTGTCTCGTATGATGTCATCACCTGGTCATGCAGCATTCTGTCCAATAGAGCTTACAACGGTTTAATCTTTAAGGATTGTAAACAGCAGCCTGTGGAAGGTGCTTTTGCGGGCCACTGCCTATTGGACTTTGCAGCCTATGTTCTTAATTAAAAACGGGGGACGGTGTCCCCTTCCATTTTGGTAAATGGCCGTTTGTGTTAGTGCCGCTGTCTTTTTGTTATTTGCTATTTTGAGAAGTTTGTATTGTCATAAGTGCTGTTACTAGTAGTCCGCTGTGCAATAATGTCTGTACTAACACCCTCCCATCCCCACGTGCACATGTCACACACACAACCTTTTTCTAATTTCTTTGCCCAATGGCTTATAAGTTTGACTGTAACAATTTTAATATGATTCATGAAAGCCATGTTTTTTTTGTGGAATCTCCACGAAACTTTCCTACATTCTGAACAAAAAAGTCTGTACTAGTTCTTTTGATAAATGAAACACCAAATGTCATTAACCATTACTTATGTTGAATAGGTGATAACACAGTGATCGTTTTGTATTTTTTGTATGCTTTTGTTGATTTACTACAACCATGCAGGCTACCTTTTATAGAAGATGCATGGCCATTAGGGGTGTAGTTTTTCAGAGGATTAGTTCTGAATCATTTGCTACTGAACTCCAATTATTCTAGTGTGTTGATGAGTAAACGAGGTATGCTTGCTGTTGTAAAATCGGGTTTGCTTGCTAGCATAAAAAACAGTTTCAATAATGACTTACATCTTTGGACAGATTTTCATCAAAGACAGTTGTTCTTTTTACCACTGAACCTTACTATGTTCAATACACTGTTGTTGTCACAGTAACATATAACTAACCAGTACCAATTTTCAGGACTGCTGCTCTCCGGTTAGGGGCTATGGAGCCGCCTATGAAGCATAAGTCCAGTGCTGTGCCGGTAAGCACCTCAGAAGAGGAAGCGGTGGTCATAATCTCTGACTGTTGTGCATCTATTTTTTTCCCATCTTCATTTCGATCACACTGCACCATGCTTGCGTTCACTTTTTCTCTCTGCGGATTAAATATGTGTGCCTGTCTTCTGATGGTACCAATTTCTGTCTTTGTAGGATTTGTTAGTCAAGCGCAGAAAAATTGAGTGTTCAGGGTTCATTGTCCAACCACAACAAGAAGGTGAAGTCTCTGACATGGAGATCAAAGTTCCTGATGGTCTTCCAGTTGAAGTTTCTATGGGCATGGATCCCATGGATGTGCTCGTTGATTGTGCAGTGCAGAGCTCTGGTGATGCGAATGGCTGCATCAAGGGGCATGTTTCTGGTGTCTCATGTAAAGGTGATTATATTATGTACGAAATGGCACTTTATATAATTAGGCTGTACGTGCATTAGTTTCTTCCATTTTTTAGGTTGGCCAGATACATCAGTATTCTTGCTTTAGATATTTAGATATATTCGTTTTTCCATCAAGCTATTGATTTACTGAAATTTAAACATTATACAGGTAATGGACCAGCAACAGCAAAACTGCCAAGAATATGCACTTCAATTGGCTGCAAAGGACCATCCTATGACTTTGAAGAACAAGGGCCTCCTCATAACAGATTGTGAGTTTTCGTATTAATTGATGAATATTAAATTTAATGTTCATGCACTTCCAATATGTGTAGTGTGACATTGTTGTGCATTATGTTACCAAAAAAATGCTATAAGCATATAGCATCATCCTACTATCATGTTATGCACTATTTTCTGTTTTTGTGATATATTCTAATGTTGAGAGATATTATAATGCCAGTGATGGAATATAATCACTGGCAATGTCATGAAAAGTCCCTTCCGTGCATAAATTCACATGCACAAGAGTATTCCAGAACGAGAAACGAACTGAAAAATCCATAAGTAGAGGGTACCCGCAAGCTTGTGCCTTTTATCACGAGAAATATAGTGGCATGTGAACACGATAAAGTTCTTTCCAATTTAAGTGGCTGAAAGAACAAACGAAGTTGAAAAGAAAGCAGCATTATTTCTAAGAATAAGAAAACCAAGTCATCATTAGTACGGTACGAGGAATAAGAGTATAATGAGTGAATGAAAAGAAAAGGAAATCGAGCAAACTTGTCTGAAATTTCTGGTTACAGGAAACTGCAATGCCCCCCCCCCCCCTTCTTTTTGAGCCAGTGTTCTAATCATGATGCCTACCTATCAGTAGCACCCATGAAGTGACTTAAATGCAGTTAGCAGCCACCATCTTTTGTTTGTGTGATTATTCATAGAATAATTTATGAATGCACACTATTAGCTTATTATTATTAGATTCATTATTATGATTAGAAATGGGAATAACTGATGTACTGAGAATTCTGCAGATTCATTTGCAAGGTGACTCTCCACGTAGAGGGACTTACCAACACTGTTATTGAGTGCTTTAGTGACCCCAAGCCTAAGAAGCAAGCCGCAAAAGAGCATGCTGCTCAAGGGGCATTGTGGTGCCTTGAGCGCTTTGGACATGTCAAGTGATCTTCAGATGCCCAAGCAGCGTCTGCTGCCATCCCTTCCGCTGCTGTGACCAGCCCCTGTTTCCGTTGCCATATGTACAATGTCTCTTTTAACCTAGGATCAGATGACATTGTTGTTCTTTCATTGGCGTTTACCCGTGTTTAAACTTGTAAACTGTGGTGGCAAAACAAAAGCAACGTCCTCTGTGTCAGGGGTGCATATCATGCTGTGACCGTTGTTGTGGCACATCGGATATCCCAGTATCCTTGCAGCTGTGGTTACCTGACAGTCGCTGGGCAGCCATGGCTCCTCGACTGCCGACTGACAAAGTGACAAGCTGCCTTGCGCGCCACTGCGGCTGGAACCACACGCCGGCCGGAGCATGCAGCCAGCGGAGCGACTCGCCTCCAGCTCAGAAGATGCACCACAGTCATGTGGGGGAGCAAAAGCTCGTAGAGGCTCTGGGTTCAATTTCAAAAGCCTCGCTTTTTTCTATTTCCATTTTAACCCATTTTAAAGGAAAAAATTCTTAAGTAGCAAGAGTTTTAGTTTATGCCTGCCATCACTGGTGTTTTTCTGCTGAGCCCCTCGCCGACTCCATATTCTGGGCGATGGGAGGTGATTCTTCTCTTAACGGGGACGCCATCGTCGAACCCTTTAGTTTGCAATCTGTTGCTGAGGACCTGACGACTGAGGTATAGCGAAGTGATGCCCCTACTCCCTCTTAATTGTAGTTTGCATGAGAGAGATAAGCTCCATCTGGCCACTTCTACTAAAAGGTACGAAATTGAGTGAGTTCTTATTGTCTTACGTCGCCAACCCATACTAACAAGAGAAACATGTCAATATACCCAATAGCAAATAGATTTAACAAATATGCGTATTTAATGATTTGAGTTGAAAATGCATACTGAGAACTGATGTTCATTTTTAATCTCACGGAGTACTCTTACTAGTATAGTTAATTGACTAAATATAGTCAAATATTTCCTGAGTTGGCAATTGGCATGTTTACAAGGCTGAATTTGACTGTCTTTTCAGGTGATGGAACATGATTCTACATATAGTTAATACTTAATAGCACTGGTATATTTTGTTCTTGAAGAGATCAGCACTTCAAAAGTTCAAATCCTTCGTTTTCTATTTAAATTAGTGCCCACGAATATGGAAAGAAGCTTAGGTATTTACAAAGCAAAGATATAGTAGCCAACAGCTAGTTTAGAATAAACTCAGTCGCAATTACTGTGTAGGACTTGCTTGTAAATGACAATTTACGCCCTGAAATGATGTTGGTAATTTCAACTTTGCACCAATGCACAGCTGGATTGATATGTTGAATTAAACTTCAGACACAGTTCCCACTTGTGCTTACTCACCACTGACAGAGTTAACTAGAAGTTCACATATGCCTGCTTTTAAGGCTCTTATAACTAACATAAACAAAAAAAAATGAGGGATGGTCCTCTCTTTCAGAAACATTGAAAGAAATTTCTAAGTAGGGATCACAAGGGTATGCGCAGGAGATACCATGACTGCAACAGTGCAACCTCCAACATATGTCAACTTGTAACATACTATCTTGCTTCTAAATTCACCTCTCTGAATTTCATAAATCATCTCTTGAATTTACATGAGCTTGTAGTGGCGGTATATCTGGCACTTGTTCAATACCTTCAGCAGGCTGTGGAGGGAAACTCGTATAAGGATTCCTAAACATCTCAAGAAGAAAAAAAAGATAGCATGGATATACAATTACCTGTAAGAATTCTAGAAGACACCATAGCAGGTAACTGATGATCATAACCAGGCAAAACAGTTTTCCCGCCCAAGCTCCACAAGTGAGATATCTACACAATTAATTGGGCGCAGGAATGAATTATATATCAACGTTGGTGTCAGTGCAAAAACATGGTGATATTGCCTAGGCAGCTAGGCCTAAAACCAAACATTATCTGGCAAGATTTAGAACTGGATTTTTTTCTTAAAAAAAGATTTAGAACTGGATGAGCAGATAATGACGAAATAAATTTGCTGTAGTCAACAAGATGAGTTTTGACGGTTTCTATTTGCTCACCGGGGAAGGCGGCCTAGTGAATTTGTTGTCAAGGATTGCACAGCACGATCATAAACAATCTCTGTTCTTTTGGCCACATGATCCCAACTATAAAGTTTTTTCATCTAGAATCCACATTAGATACAACCGAATCAACACTGACATTTGCATTGTGATCTCTGAATAAAAAAGCTCATGTAAAGTGCCCAAAAGTGACACGGTGCAATGTTGAGTTCAAACAAGATGCAGTGATCAGAGTCATAAACTTCACCTGAAGATGCATAACTTGAGGATTTATGCCAGGCAGCATATCAATAGCTTTTTTAACAGCTCTTACCATATCTTCTGGAGCTGGTTCTGCAAGTACTATCATGTCATCTGGAAGAACCTGAACAAGAAAGAAAGGATTGCAGGAAAATCTGAAATCGTCTGAAACTTATATACTATCATAAAGTATACATACCTCTGGGACACCTCCAACTCTAGTGCTTACCGTCAACAGTCCACAGCTACTGCTTCTAAAATGGCGACGCAAAATGCCTCTGTAAGTGAACTAAAAGTAAAAAAAGAAAAAGACAGTGTTCAAGTATTAGTATGATTTATCCACATGCATGTCACACTCCTATCATCTGTAGCACACAAACAATCTAGTTTCTCTCCAAGAGGTTATAATATAAAAGATGAGGTAAAAGGACTCTATACTTCTGTTTACCTCTGATGCATCTAACATATAAAAACTCAAAACTACAGAAAGAATTTCCCATAATATCTATGAATCAATCTTATACACTAAATCCTATGTCAAATATATGTCCCACATGTCAAGAGCACTTCATTAATCTGATACAGTAATGTCAAAATTCTACTGCAAGTGCAGAAAAGATATCCTATGTCCAAAATGGTTCAAGACCTGTATCCAGCGAGAAAATGAGGGATAAACACACTATAAAAGGAAGATGCAGCAATAGGACATGATGTAGATTTAGAAAACTTACCTGTTTAAAAATATATGACCAGAGATCAGAACTGATCGTACTTGAGCATGAGGCACAGCTCCTAACATTTCAACTCTATCCTGAAGGGAGAACTTCTCCCTCATCTCTTCAAGTTGAACACGTTTTGGACCATCACCTCCAACGATAAAACGAACCTGAGTCCATGGAGTCATTAATTTACAAAATACAGCCACCTTCAGATCCAACACATTGTATACATCAAGAAAGTAATGGTGAAGATGACTAGATGAAAACAGCTGAACACCAACGCCCAATAAAGCTGTTATGTCATATACTTGGCTTATGGTGCAAAAATTAACAAATTTTATAATGCTTATTTGTTCTCCATGGCAAAAGTTTCTCTCAGTCTCTCCTAGTATATGCATGCACTATGAACCTACATTATTTTGATTCAGAGTGATGTAGCTCCAACTCACCTTTGGAAATAAACGACAGACTTCTGGAATTACTTCTACAAGAAGGTCTGCGCCTTTCCGATACACTAACCTACTGATCACAACAATAACTATTTCATCACAGCTTAGGCGCTCTGGGGAGGGAGTGAACATTGCTGTATCAACAGCATTAGGAACCATAAAAACTTTCTCCGGTGCTATCCCCGACCTCAAGACAGTGTTCTCTTTGCTTGTATGAGAAACACATATTGCCTGATCAATATCTGCAAGAGTAAACTGCAGCACCTTATTCATGAGAATGCTCCCAGCATCAGCAAAACCATAGAGTGAGTGATCTGTGAAGACAGCTTTGTACCCCATTGTCCTAGCATGCATCAATGCTTCATGGCACAATGTTGAAAAAGCCTGATGACCATGCACAACAGAAATCCTCTCACGTATAATAATGGTCCTTACAACTGGAAATGTCAAGAACAATGTGGGCAGTGTATTCTGCATCAGGAATGGTCTCCATGGTACATAATAAACCTTCAAACCATCTGTGACATATCGTACTCCAGATCGGTTTCCATATGCATGTGTCATGACAACAACCTAGCCAATCAAACATAAGTTTCTTATATTATGTAAGAAAAAGATAGCTTTCAGTTAGTCATTTACATAGTTCCCATCATTTAAGTTAAGTGGTTATTTGGTAAGATCTTCTGAGATGTCCATGTGTATCCAATTTTGCAGCAACATAGAATATGTGCAATATCCTTAGAGTCCAAAATTGATGATGCAGATAAGTGAAAAGTGTTTAAGGGATCAGATTAAAAGCATATGATATCTGAAATTCCTAGAGCAAGTATTGTGCCGAATAAAAAAAACATTCATCAGCTTATCCAACTTCCCTAAAGCTTGCATAAGCAGACAGAAAGCAAAAAAAAAAAAAAATGAGAAATTTGGACCTTATGGCCAAGCTTAAGTAGGCATTGAGACAAATAGTAAATGTGGCTTTCTACACCACCAAAGTTTGGGAAGAAAAAGTCAGACACCATCAGTATCCTATGCTTTTGCCGATCCATTCTGTTGGAAATCTGAAAAAAAAAACACACACACACACAGTAACAGGGCTTACAAAGGGGAAGCGACACTGGAAAAGACATAAGGTAGTGAACCATATAACCAAATCCATAAATTACTCGTGCATCATAACCGTACTCGTGCATGAAAGGCACTGCATAAATTACTATTCCAGCTTACAAATATCACAGCATGCATTTGCGTCGAAAAATATCTCAAAACTGCAGTGAATAATGACAAGAGAATTGAACTGCTTCCTACCTTGCAATTGCAATGCCAAACCTGGTTTCCTTGCAACGAAGTACAAGTAGTCAACACCTTATTATGTTGATCATCACTAAAATCCACATGAACATAAGTCACAACAGCTGGTAAGTTTATAATTCTGCGAAATTATAGCATTCATGCAAATACCACTATGATCTCTATCCTCAGTTTGTTTCACTAGCAATGTGCCAGTGTGATTATTAGGCTCCCAAGCTAATAATATAATCTAGTCAACTATTTTAAACAACTAGAAAGATAACAATGCGTTTGCTACTACCAATTTCCTTACGCTACATATACTAACGAATTTGCGAGCATTAACAAAGCCAATTTGTGTTCTACTCCCTTCATCCCAATTTATAAGTCGTTTGACTTTTTTAGCTCCAACTTTGGCCACTCGTCTTATTCAAAAAATTATGTGAAATATCAATTTTTTTGTTATGACTTGCTTTATTAATGAATATTATTGAAGAATGGCTGAAATTCGACTATATTTGCACAAATTTTTTGAATAAGACGAGTGGTCAAAGTTGGGGTCAAAAAGTCAAACGACTTATAAATTGGGATGGAGGTAATATTATATTACTGTATTGCTGGCCTATACACACTAGCACACATAAATCGGAGCATGAATAAATGTGCGGTGAACTACCGATACTGTTACAATGCATCAGCTAATCGAACACATGTCATCGCATTTTCACTTTTAATTTTTTCTGGAATACCTTAAGACCTGGTGAGGAGGGCTATCCGGGGCTATCCGGTCTGGCCGTGGTCTTCAACGCAGCGCAGGGGTAGTGAGGAGGGCTGTCCGCTCCGGCCGTGATCTCCGGGAGGCGGGAGGGCCGTCGGAGTCGATGGCGCGGAGATCGCCTAGGGCAGAGTCACGGGTGCCGGGGCTGGCGACGGTCCTGGGGAGGCGTACGGTGGGCCACGCACTAAGGTTCCGTCAGTGGAGCGTCATGGATGCCGGCAAGGACGGGTCTCCACGGCGGTGAAGAGCGAGGGCGCGAGTCGGCGTCGACTCGCCGCCGACTAGATCGGAGGTCGGGCGATGCCTGGGTTCAAATCAAGAGCGAGAACCATGGCATTGGGGCATTAGCACAGATCCGAACAAAACGGCTCTAGGGAGAGTGGCAGGACTCCTGAGGTGATGCGGTCCCATCGGCAGGGATGGCAGCTCGGACATCCCACTGTTCGCTTGTCCTCTTCGTCGGATAGATAAAGTTTGAGCGGTTAACACGGGCAAACGGCTATGGGGGAAAAAAAAAGACCAGTCCTATGCGCTGCAAAATCCAGATGGAAATGTAAATTGTACTCCTCCGTTATTATTAGTCTATTTTATGGTAAAAAAAACCAAGATGACTAATAATTTAGCCTGCTTTATGGTTAGGCTAGCTCTCCTCAGCAAATCTAAAAGCTGTTCCAAAATCTATAAAAAAAAATATATTTTACAGAGAATCATTCTCAATTTATCGTATATATAAATTAGACATGGGCACCGCGATCCAAATAGACTCGACACAAACTGTAAAACAAAATACTCGAATTAACCCGAACAATGTGTTAGATGGGCACAGGTCAAAATTTAAAACCCACTATAAATCATGGGCCCGATAAGTTTTTTTACCGAAGTGCACATAGGTTTTACTTTATGTGGCCTGGCCAGATGTCAAGTCAGGCTTGGGCCAAAACAATACAACCTGATGCTTTAGCTTGGGTCAGGTTGGGGCTAAAAAAAATGTCGGGTATTTTTCGCCTGACTCAACCAGCTAAATGATCGTTTCTTTATCTTAAAAAAAAGATAAATGATCGTTTCTAAAAAAAAACAGATAAATGATCGAGCTTAATATAAATGGGATCCCAATATAATTGTTCTACAATGAATGTCGGAGCTAAAGAGAAACTACCCGATTCGGATTCAGGATGTGTTTAGATCGGAAAAGATTCCCCGAAAAAATATTATAGATAAAAAAAGCCGATGTAGATGAATGATGTTCTGTGAGTGGGAGGAATGAGAGGAATATGAAAAAGGTAGATGAATAGTGTTATTTTGGAAAAAGTTTGAATCTAAACACACCCGATTCTTATACATACTAAGTTTCTCCATAGATTTTAGGAAAAAGTCAATATTACTCCCGCAAAGTCTACATAATTGGTCCCTTACGGTTAGAACTACACATCTAGATAAATACTTTCAACCATATAACTGGTCCTCGATAAATAGGCGGTGTGCTATGCAAGTCTCCTTCAGCTTCACTCGAGACAATCACCATGACGTCCATGAGACTTAAACAAATTGTAGACTGGACCAGATGAAAGCCCTGTTTCTTTCGGGTCTAAAATCTATACCGATACTTACCATTAAACCTCATGGCATCCAGGCCAGTCCATCCCAACTTTTCAGTAAGAAAATCATGTTTTTTTTTATGTATTTCAGTACGGGCGGCTTACCTGTCGAGTTTGGGCAGTGCAGAACCCATGCATCAGTGGGATAACTCTACGTGTAATAGCCTAGAGATAAGCCAAAAGAATGAGAACTTTTACAGTAGCATCATGGCATAATCATGTGACACGAAAAATTGCTGCAGGATCAACTGTAACCCACCGGTTTGCTAATTGACGTTTTATTTATTTATTTATTTGCGTGTGATGTGATTGAGATGCTTCCATATAAATAAAATATATGCATCTCTGATGTGTGCATCAATCGTCATTTGTGCTTTGACATTGTCGGGTCGATTATTTTCAATATCAAGATGAGGCTGATGATCGTTTGCTACCAACACAATAATTATCCTTGCATCTCCGAGTACCTATTTAGCTACTTGTTTCTGAATCTCGAGCTCAGCAGTGCTGAGCTGTAGTAATGTTTTTCCAGAAACTCAAATGCTGTCCCCGTCCATCTCTCGTCGACTCTGGCAATCAGTAGACAGACAAGGAGAAATGGGCGTCGTAGCATCCGGTCGAAGGTCGAAACCGGGCGCTTGTTGTTGTTGGCGCATGGCCTCTGTAGCACAGGATCTGCGTCCGGCGGATTCGATCGTGATCGGTGCGACGCCGAAACCAGCAAGCACAAGACTGTGCTTTGCTGAAGCTGCACAGGCTCATAGTCCCGTAGCAACAGAAGCTTAATCCAGACTAAATGCCCGTGTTTCAACCTGAACCTCAGATGGATGCGGGGCTCTTGAGTATGTCCACCATCTCGTTTCAGTATGTCAGTGTCGCGAACCACGCGATCCCACAAATCAGTTCTAGTTGCGCGCGCACGAGGGCTGCCGGCTCGGGCGCCACCGGCTGGGGCCAGGCACCGGCGAGCGGCCACGCCCCTGCCTGCTGGTCGCGCACCGGCGCCCGATCCACGGGGACACCGATGGCGTGGCGCCACTTCGACCGGATCCGAGCTCCCGAACGCCCTCGACCTCCGGCACAGGCCCGTCGGTCCGCGCGGTCGCTGTCCGCGATCATGGGGAGTGCCCCGGCGGTGGTATGGCACCGTGGGGCTCCTGTCGCGGCGGCACAGCCTGGCGCGCTGTACTTGGCGACCACTTGTCTGCTGTCCGTGCCGGGCGAGTCACCCGTGCACCGCATGGCATCGCACGGCATTCACTCCACTCCAGCAGTTTGAGATGACGCAGTGGGTGGGGGCGACGAGCTTCTTAAACACATGTATGTATGCATGTATGTATGTATGTATGTATGTATGTATGTATGTATGTATGTATGTATGTATGTATGTATGTATGTATGTATGTATGTATGTATGTATGTATGTATGTATGTATGTATGTATGTACGTACGTACGTGCGTGCGTGCGTGCGTGCGTGCGTGCGTGCATGCATGTATGTGTGTATGTATGTATGTATGGTAGCCGTCGGCTCGACTCCATCATCATAAATTAAAAGCAGGTGCATGAGAGGACGAGCGGTGGATGAGCTCGTGCGCGCGTACGGCCGGGCCGGCCGACTTGCGGCTCTGGAACGGCGACCGTGCCGTGAGGGAAGAATGAACGAACTTGACACGGTCCAAGTGATCGATGGATCGATCGATCGCCTGGGGTCCCGGGCTGACAATCCTGCTCGGTCGAACGTTCAACCAACAAGACGCCTGCAGCATCCGATCCACGGCACAGGAGGGAAGAAACCACGGACGGCAAGCGATGGACGGCCAAACCGACGGGTGACGAGGGAAAACTAGCTAGCACCGCCGATGGCGATGGTCGTCGTCACCCTCCTGTAGCTGTAGGCCTGTAGCAGGGGGCGCCGGGTTCCGTCCATGCTCCACCCACCGGCGCGCGATCAAATCGCGTGGCACGCTCGAAGGCGCCGGGTCGCGCCGTCGGCTCGTGCGCGTGCGCGTCCCGTCCCCGAGAAAACCACTGCCGCGCCGCGCACGGCGACGCGGCCGGTAGGATCGAGCTGGCGCGAGCTCTCTCGTCGCTCCGAAGTGGTGGGTGGGACGTGGGACGATCGCCCGCCGGCGGCCCGGGCGGGTTGACCGTTGATGCACCTCTCGGCGTTTCCTTCCTTTTCGCTCTCTTGTTCCGTTCCGTTCACCGGTCTTACCCTTATTACCTCGCGTGGCGCGGTCCGACACGATCGGGCCCGGTCCACGGGCAACCAAGGAAGAATCAGCGCTGAATTGGCTTGGGCGTCAAAGACTCAAAGCTCCTCACGTGCTCTACTACTACTACTGTACTGCTAGTGGCCGACGACGCTGATGAGCACAACGGGCTCGTTTCGCTGCACCTGCGCTGCGCCTCCCCAGCACGATCGCTCCTTTTTCCCGCCCTTTTTGAGACTTCCAGTTGGAGTTGGCTCGTCTTTTGGGCTCCTCCATGCTCCTTGTATGTCGCGACCGGCGACATGCGTGCGATCCATTTCCACACGAGTGTGTGTGTGGAGTATATCCATCCAGCACGAACGGATCGAGGGCCCCCGGGCCGGCTGACCGTGTGTACCGTGTCGCATGATGAGGTCTCGCGCATCATGAAGCATGGCAAGTAAAAAGGGGCGCCATGCATTTCGAATGGGACTGAATGATGCACGCCGAGTGCACAGAGTAGGTGCGCAAAGTTCTCGGCTTTTTTTATTCGAGCCCTTGACGTACGCCGCGGCTCAGAGTCGTGCATACTACGTGCCTTCGGCTTCAACGAAATCACATGCCACGAGGATACTCAGAGAAATGGTTCTCTGACCAGTAAAACGGAGCTTCGGTGGCAGCAGCTCATTGTTGCCAAATGCCAAGCGGGAAAAGCACTTGCATGTTCAGGGGGGTTTAACATAGTCTGACAGTAGTGGAGTCGACCTAACTTGAAGAGTGATTGCGAATCAATATCGATTGATCAGACTTGAGCCACTACTCACTAGTACGAAACGGCAAGCCTTCACCGATCCTATTCCTGTAAATCTGTAATCCTTTGTACATCGAGAATACCAGTACCAATGGGACGTTCCTCGTTCAGAGAGTGTGGGAATAATCTTACCCGTCTCATCGAAATCATTCTTAGGTAAGCATACAACAAAGAACTACAATACGAGTGAACCTGTCTGTACTCATCGCCTCGTTCCAACACACAGGCCACAGCTATCGTGCTGCACCCACACCCTGGTGCTAGTACCCGACATTTTTAGATCATGGCATCATGCCTACAGCTCCCTCGCCGCCTATGTGGCCTAACCATTGTTTAAACAGAGCAGACATTTGCGCATATATTTGCAGTGGCGAAGCTAGAAATTTAGGCTCCCCTTCTCTTCTTCCTCTCCTTCTTCCTCTACAAAGTTTAGGGTATTAGGGGTACCTATTGCAATTGAGGGGTAGGGGGGCTTGAGACCTCCCCGCACCCCTAGCGCCGCCCCTGTCATATCTGTGCCTCTAATTGGAAAATGACTAACTGTTTTCTAAAATAGCATCAGCTAGATGAGTTGAGCCGAAGCTTCGTTGATTTAAATTTGTCTTTTGTTAGTAGAGTTTTTAAGCAAGTAGCTTATCAGTGTGCCAATTTGGTGTACCGTAACGCTCCAGTGGGAGAGTGACAGTTAGCGTCATTGGAACTACGTGTTCTTCTAGCTCAAGATTGTAACTTTTCTCATGAGGAATGAATGAAGCTCTGGTGATTCTTAAAAAAAACTATTTTTCAAAATAAATGTCATGATGTTATTTGATAGTTAAAGTTCCCAATTCTATTTCTTCTTTAGGCTTGACTTCTCAAGCCAAGCTATTGGTCTCAGCATTATCTTTCTCTCTCTCAGTAATCCAAGGATAAGTTACGTTAGCAACGTGCATTTTTTTTAAAAAAAAATTACTCAGATTATACTCTCTAATTTTTTTTTGGCAAGCCCAGGTTTAGTCTTCGACTAGGCCCAAAAGTTGATTGAATACACAATTCATGAGTCACAAACACCCCTAATAAACAACAATACCGTTGCCATCGGCGTAAGAGAAAACCGGTGCATTCACATCGATAATCAATACCACCACCACCACCACGAAATCCAGCACGAACCGACGAGCCTCCCCGTTCCTGAACAATGCGTTGAGCGCCACGGTCATATGACACGGCTTTATTCGCCCCCTTGTCAAAAATAAAATTAAAATTAAACCCCACGTAGACAACCAGCGTCGGGTCCAAGTCCAAGCCGCGAGCTAGGTCGCGCCGGGTGGTGCACCCGCGCCGCAGGGAGGCGTCGCGCTCCCAACCCAGCTGGGTCCAGTCCAACTCGCCGAGCCAGCGACACACCCCCGCCCCTCGCCCCCACCGCGTCAGAGTTATATGTAACACTCTCTCCTCGCGCCTGGTCCTGGTCCAAGTCCAACCTCACCTGCTTGCTCCAGGAGGGGGGCAAAAACACCCGAAACGCCTGCATTTCCAGCCCAAAATCTCGTCTTGGTTTTCTTGCGATTCGTCCACACTTCCATTTCCATTCCCCCCCTAGAGGCCAACCAAGAGAGCCGAGAGGGGACGCCAAGCGAAGCGATGCCCGACGCGATACCGGCATGCTTCCGCGGTGCGGCGGCGCCCGGCGGCCGGGCGTCGGCCACGGCCACGGCGTCGTCGGGGTCCGCCTCGGGCGCCGGGACCAGCCTCGCCACGTCCGTCTACGAGACGCGCCTCGGCCTGGCGACGCTGTCCTGGTCGCGCGCCGCGCTCGGGCTCAGCCTCCGCGCGGTGCTCCGCGTCTCGGCTGCGCCGGGACCCTCGTCGTCGTCCGACTACGGGTGCGACGACGGGGCGGAGTATGAGGAGGACGACGACGGCGAGGAGGAGGAGGCGACCGTGGCCGTGCGCGTGCGCCCGTGGCTGCTGTGGCGGCGGCGCGGGTCCAAGCGCTTCCGCGTGCGGGACCGCCGGGTGGACCTCGCCTGGGACCTGTCGCGGGCGCGGTTCCCGCCCTCGGGCTCCCCTGAGCCCTCGTCGGGGTACTTCGTCGCCGTCGTCGTGGACGGCGAGATGACGGTCGTCGCCGGGGACATGGCGGAGGAGGCGTACAGGAAGACCAAGGCGCGCCGGCCTCCCGGGCCGGGCCCCGTCCTCGTCTCGCGGCGCGAGCACGTGTCCATGCGCGACGGGGCCGCCGGCCGCGGCCACCGGACCTGCGTCGTCGTGCGCGGCAAGGAGCGGGAGATCTCGGTGGATCTCGTCTCGCGCGGCCAGCAACAGGGGCAGGGCCAGGGCCACGCCAAGGAGCAGCGGGACCGGGACAGGGCCGAGGTCGGCATGTCGGTCTCCGTCGACGGCGAGCGCGTGCTCCACGTCCGCCGCCTGCGCTGGAAGTTCCGCGGATCCGAGAAGGTCGACCTCGGCGGCGGCGACCGCGTCCTCGTCTCCTGGGACCTCCACAACTGGCTCTTCCCCACGCGGGACACCTCGCCCCCGGACGCTTCCGCCGCAGCAGCCGCGCTCGCCGCGGCCGCCGCCCCGCCCGCGCACGCCGTCTTCGTCTTCCGCTTCGAGCTCGCGGACGGCGGCGATGGCGACGAACGTGACTCGGCGGACGCCAAGGAGAAGGAGCTGCTCGACAAGGCCGGGAGAGGCGGCTGGGCGGGCTACGTTGGCAGGTGGGGGAGAGGCGACTGGAGCGAGAGCAGCAGCAATGGCGAGAAGCGGAGGAAGAGAGGGCAGGCGCGCAGACTGGCCAAGGCGAGCTCCTCCTCGTCGGCGTCAGTGGCTTCCTCCTCGGCGTCATGGGCTAGTGGCTCGACGGTCATGGACTGGGGCAGCCCTGAGGATGCCGAGCTTCAGAGCGGCGACGGTTTCTCCCTCCTCGTCTACGCCTGGAAGAACTAGTGTGGTGGGCTAGCGGCGGCGGAAATGGCTCGCCGGCATTGTTTCGATTGATGATTGGTTCTCCATTCAGTGAGGATTTTCTCTTCCCATTGTTGTAAGTTGCAATTGTTCACCGAGCAATGTTTTTGTGCAGTTTTGAGTGCTTGCTCCACTGACCAATCCAATTTTTACAATTCTCCATTGACAACCAGAGAAATGAACATCTAAAGAATGTGAGAAACCATACTGTGTGTGATCCATTGCTTGTTCTCTCCATTGACAACCAGAGAAATTAGGTGCCAAATCGTTAAATTCTGCGAACATTTGCTTGTTCTCTTTGAATTATACAAACCATTGGTTCGTTTTCTTCATTAGGTAGCGCATTGTGGACTTCCAATGGTATCTTGATGCAGAGTTAAACAAGCTAGTAGTATTAGCCTTAGTGGTTGAGTGACTAGATCTCTTTTGAGTTAGAATAACCAGCTGCTACGCTTTGTTTTCCATGTCTCCCGTACCAGTTGCTGGAAAGATTGGATTGCTCGGCTATTATTGGCAATCGCGAGCTTAGTCCCCAATCATGGGCTGATAGGTGACAAAAGCCGGGTTGTTTGGATTGCGACGTTCACATGCTGCTGCCTCGCTGGGATTGTGGCTGTCAGTTGTGCTCTTGCTTAAGTGGCTCAGGCTGGTGGTTAAGGCCAGCTTAAACAATGACAATTCAGTGGGGGCTTGCCATAATGCCATGAGTGCTGCAGCCAAAACAGTGTGCGTTATCGATGCGATTCTTGGTAGGCTGTCACAGGGCGTCAGCAAATTGGCCGATGGTATTTTGAAATGCACTCGTAGTGGAGGTTGGGGTCCTAGTGCCAATTTAAATCGAGGGAATTGCGCTGGCGGCTGTCCACTTCCTTTTTGCAAGAATATCACCAAATGGTGTGCTTTCGATTTTGTTATGCGGAAGACCCAACGATGCTGGGTAAACGTCGAACATTGTCTAGTTGAAGAGCTAGTTTGGAAGGACTTTGAAGAGGGTTTGATGAATTGCTGTTCCTCCATAGAACGATGCTGATGATATTGCCATTCCTCTCCTGTTAAGAAATACAAAAGTGATGCTTCACTGTCAATGGTCTGCAAGAGGAACAAATGCAGAAGCTGGAGCAGCTGCTCAGCTTCAGACCTTTTTCTTTTCCGTGTGAGGAAATGAAGCTGAGACGAAATACCTCAAGGTTGCCACAATTGTGCAATCTACAAGGAGTTTGCTTGGATCCCAGCTCGAGAGCCCTGGCGCCTTGCAAGTTGCAAGGGAGGGGAAATTGCAAGCCATGGACCGGCGCGCAAGTGCAAACCAATCTACTGAAATCTGACCGGCGCGCCCTTTGACCGACAGCCGGCCGTCGACCGGTTCTCCCGTTTCCGGATCAGCGCATTCGCTCGTGTGACGATCTAGCACGCATCGTCTACGGCAACCCACCCCCCCTGCCCCTGGGTCGCCGTCTCACGGTCACGGCATCTCGTCCGTCCTGGGAGCCATCAGCACGCAATGGTTGACCCGCATCACGGGGTCAGGCGCTGTATTCTTTCGTAGCAGATTGTGGTTACGGGTGAGTGCTGTGGCATCAGAGCAGGCTGCTAGGATTATTCTGGAAGGAAGCGAGCGTCGTGTGGGTGTGTGGCGGCCACCGGCGCAGCTGCCCTCCAAGTTCAGCTCACTTCGCATGCGGCTGTGGCAAGCGGAGCTCGTGGGTGGAAGGAAGGGGAACCCAGCGAGAACGTCTGCGGCTGTAGCTGTACGTACTAGCTGGATGCACGCGTACGCCGCAAGTGTCTCCACCTCATGTTTCTCAAACAACAGGGGCCGCGGCAGGCCGGAACAGCCGAGCGGATTTGGGGCTGTTGGTTCACATGGTCGATTGCTCCCGTCAATTGTTATCTACTTATCTGTAATGTTGAACAATCAATTCAGCACTTCAGCAACCTTCATCACACGAACAGAAAAAAAAAATAAATAAATAAAGGAACAGTAGCCCACAGTTTCGTTCCCCAGCCCAGCGATCGTAGTCGTGCAGACGTGCGCATTCGATCCAGTAGCACAGCACGCCCACGTTCCGAACGCAACATAGCCGTTGACGCGTTCGCGCGAGATGCCGTCGTCAAATGTTCAAGGCATGGTAGTACGATCCTGACGCCGACGCTGGCACCGCACCGGGGTCTGATTCCGGCAGGGAAGTCTTTCCCGTGGGTGCGAGCTGGAACCCGTGGGCACGGCCGGATGCCCGGATGGAACGCCGCCGCCCGCCGTGACACCGGACACCGCATCCACGATCCTGGCGTCGGCTAGCTCCGAGTCTCGAAGCTGAGCCCTGCCGTCAATCATCATCGTGGAAGTTCTTGCGGCAACAAAGAGCAATATAGGGGACATGTGCAGGATAGTTTCGCAAGTTGCCAGGCTTGACAAAAGACTGCAGGCCAGGCTGGATTCCGAGATCCAATCTCAAATCTGATACTAGATTGTTCATGTAAGAAAAACACCGTCGGATTAAACCGCAGCACCGCCTCAAGGCCAGCGCCCAGATCTGAGCAACATGGGACTAGCTAAGCAACGCCTGATGTTCCCAGCTGGCCAGCTCGCCGTTCGTCAAGCCACGCCTAATTATGCATACAGTTCGGTTCAGACTCGGGAGTTTGCAGTTGCATAGCTGGACTGGAGACATGGTGGCTACAGCACGCCCGAATCGTAATAGCATTGAATCAACCGATCTTGTACAAACACCAATCAAGATTATCTGTACCGGTAGTGTGATCCCCAAACGTACAACACTGTAATACCTTTGCTCTAGCAAAACTACTTAGACAACCAATAAATGAAGATGAGAAATGCGCAGACAGACGCCACAAGGGAAAGAATGATGGTGTCCATGGATTTCTTCCTTCTGATGGACGAGAGGACGTGGTTGATCTGTCAGGTTGAGTGGAAATTTGTGAGATGTACATCGTTAGACAATACAGATTGAGCTGTTTGGTGATAACGTGATACAGACCGTAGGAAGCCGACTGCTGACATTGCTTATCTTTGAAGTGATGCCACCAAATGTTGACCGTTGAGTCATGAGAGAGCCTAGGGTTGCTTGAGCTTGTGATATCACGTTATCCATCTGGTATCATTTTATAAGATAACATTTCAGGCATACAAATGAGACAATTCACCATTCTGAAGTAAGTTGGAAAATACAAGGCTTTCCTTGAAGCAGTTAAATTGGACGCTTTGCAATATACTCCGTAGCAACTAGCAAGTGATTGCTAAGCTCAAATGAGATACTGTTACTGAACTAATAGTAACATTGTAGCACATGAACTTAACTACTGACACAATTGCTTGTTGTAAATTCGTGCCTTTTGAGTGTTCGACACGTATATAACTTGCCACTTGAATAACAGAGTAAATTGCCAAAATACTTCTTTATCAGTTAGCAATTTGAGTTGTAAGAGGTAAGTGCATTAATAATAAGTACAGAGGAGATTAGTAAGGTCAATAAATGTAACAAAAACAATAAAGCCTTTTGGTAATATATTGGATATTAGTAGCCTCAATGAATGTGAAAACAAACAAATATTCCTATGACAATTTGACAATAGACAATTGATTCTCAATAGCAGCAACCGCTAGCCTCTAGCCTTTCCACAGCACCTACAAATTCAATAGCTGCTTTATTACTTCGCTTTTTGCATCTTAACCAAACAATTGCGAATTGTCAGGTCCCTTCAAAACTACAGCTTTTGTTCATTTTGCCTATTTTCATCATGCACATTTGTTCCTGGCATTGCAAGACCCACTGCAACATGCAGGGAACTGAGTCTATGAAGCAACTCGCACAAAAGTTTGAGCCCGATTGACTGCCAGAGGGGTTGGAGAATTTTCTACCCCACCAATGGGTAGCGCAGCAAGATGCGTCTGTTGGTAAGCTAATTAGCATATATTTGCAAGCGGGACTGCAGAAACCCCTAGGCCTCCTACGTATCAAAATTAACTCAAAAGGAAGAACTCCCAATAGCCAAACTATGACTGCACCCTGGGATCCTTGTAACTTGATAAACAACAGCATAATTCATTGATAGCAAGCTGTACGACAAGTGTGCAGAATCTTTAGATTTTGCTCATTCATGTTCAGAAACTACCAAGATTTCAATGGGGGCTTAGCGCATAGCCGTATAATACCAACAACACATGGCATGTAACGTCAACTATCCTTCAAAGCTTCCATATCACCACACTTCACATGGCAGTTTCAGCTTCGAAGAGAACAAAAAAACACATTTAAAAGGGACATATTTGAATCATATACCACTCCATCTATAGTCTCAACAGTTAAGTATGCTGGACTTCCTGCTGAAAGTGTAATTTTAGATAGGAAACACTAATGCCGTGGACCAGTGGCATTTAGTTGTCAGCTTCTAACAAAAGAAATGCCTTTCAACTAAATGCAATTCTTTTGTGTTGCAAGAACAGTGAATGCCAACATGGTGAACCAATAAGCAGGAGATGACTCCAATGATATTATAACATGTATTTTCCTTCTGCTTGGAGTCTTGAACTCCGTCTAAGTATGCTTCATAGCATGTGTCATGAGTTAATCTATTATATGCCTGTTGGTTTCTAGTTCATGGTATAAATAACTAATCCCCTACATCCTGACCTGAGAACACGAGTGAGTCACTCTCCTAGGTCCTGACCTGAGAAATCATTAAACTAGAAACTTATTGGACACTGCAATCAATCAGCCTTTAAGTTAAGAAATGGGTCAAATTGGCAAAATATAACTCATTATGTTTACCATTTTATTCAGGTATTTCAATTATGTCCAAGAAACTAGGCAAGAACTCCTAGGTTGTTTCCTCTCAACAATAGTACAGAGAGATTCTGAGGTTTTCTACCAGTTTCCACCAAAGTACAAAACTATCGCACACGAGGAAAGTTGGATGTAAAACTAATTTGACAAGCACAAATAGTATATTATACAGAAATACACTAGAAACTAGGCAACAACCAAGTGCTGGCAATACATTATAGTCAGGTTGAAGAATTACTTGGTGTCAACAAAGATATTGATATGATAAACAGGTTCAGTAAAAAAAACATGCATTATCCGTCAGAGGTATAAAAGGGATCATTGGCACAGTAGCATGGTGTGGCAACATAGGTCCATTCCTACCACTTTCCACGAAGTGATAGCACATGGTTCTTCAACTTTATGTAGTGATTTCTTTATTTTATCCTATGCCATGAAATCATCTCCCAATACATACTGAGGTAATGCAAGTTTCAGTCCAAAAGTACGGCCTTCCATATTGTTTTCTCAAGAAATAGGAGAAAATGATGCATGAACAGGGGGACATTCATACCTGTCCAGTACTCCTGTTAATTGCGGCCTGTTCCCTGAGAAGAGCTTGATCAGCTGAGTCTGATGCCTCTTCAACATCAAACTTTGCTCTATCAAAATCTCTCAAGTCAAGGAGAGAAGCATGTTGTTGTTTCACTCTGAGGCTTGATCGAAGCCTATAGAATTCCTATATTGGAAGAAAAAAAAAATAATGGTGTCACAATGGACGTCCAGTCGTGTCACATACTCATATATGGTGTTTCTTAAACAGTACACTGAAAACAGTTGTGATAAA
Source organism: Digitaria exilis (assembly GCA_015342445.1). NCBI lineage: Eukaryota > Viridiplantae > Streptophyta > Magnoliopsida > Poales > Poaceae > Digitaria > Digitaria exilis. Next base: position 467,404 of record JACEFO010001897.1, read on the forward strand.
TAAAAGTAAGAAGTCCAAGACGCAACAAGGACCTGAGTAAGGTCTTGCAAAATCTCCATATGACGAGTGAGAGTGTGAGAAAGAACTTCAGAACCTCCTGATGATACCCAAGTTTGCATTTGCGAATTTACTTGCTGTAATTGCTTCAGTGATCTTTCTATATCCGACTCGATATCGTTCTCTGAACCATCTGATTTCATAGAAACTAATTTACGGTATGCAATCATTTGGTCATCCAACTGAGCCTCCAACCTTCTCGCCTGAAAGAGGAAATATATACCACTTAAAACACGGTAAACCTTAGACACTAATAAAATGCATGACAAAAAAAAACTGGATTTCACCTACAAAATCGTGAAACCATAAGGAATAAATTTAGCTAATACAGTACACAGTACATCATCATGGGCCACAGCAACATCAACAGTCTTAAGCCAGAAAGTCAAATACTTTCAATGCAAAGGTGATAAAAACATACTAGAAGTGGAAGAAATAGGCGACCACAGATAGATAGATCGAAAACATCTACTACCTCCGTTCTCGTGTAGATGACGCCGGCTTCCTCAAATTTGAGCTGAGCAGCGTCAAATAAAAAAGAACGGAGGGAGTACAATCGTAGTATCTCTAAAAAAATCATAGTTCTGTTATGAAGATAGAGCAAGTAAACACAGATTCATTTAGCGGTGTGGTGCAGGACACAAAATCTAGACTGTAGTATTCATAAGTGCCACAATGCTTCAGATTGCGCCCACTCACTTCGGGGGCAAAAATGCTAAATGAAGTTACTATAGAACAGCTAGACTAACGGATTGTCGACACGGGACTAAATTCAATTCCTTTTTTTCCCCCAGCATTCGCTCCGTGCCCGAGTAGCCCACGGATTCAACGACAAATAGAGCAGCCTCTAAGGCTCTAAACTCGCCCCTTCTCGCTTCTGCGCGTATGGATCGCATCACGCCCCGTCTCGTAATTGATAGATCTCAAGTAGTGAGAGAGAGAGGCACCCGCGGGACTATGTGGCAGCGAGAGCGAGGCGGGAGGGACCCATCGGACCGGAGAGGGAAAGAGAGCGCGTGGGATTCTGAGTGCGGGTCACCTGCTTGCGAAGGGCGTCCCAGGAAGACGCCTCCATGGCCCTCGCTTCGTCCTCCTCCTCCTCGTCTTCGGGGCCGTCCAATCGGTTCGCCCCGTCGGGGTGGGCAGAGACCCCGTCGGCGGGCGTCGGCGGCTGCTGCGGCGTCTGGAACTCTGGATCTCGCGCGCGCACGGGCGAGTGGGCGGGCGGCGAGCGAATCGGTGGGAGAGACCGGCCGGGAGGGGAGAAGAGGGAGGACGAGTGGAAGGGGGTGGTTGCCTGGTTGGTTGGTGCGTGACCGAGCACGATGCGCCGATGTGTTGGCGAGAGAGAGGAGGCGTCAGGTCGGGTGGCGTGGTCAACCGGTCGGGTGCGCCCGGCTCGGCTCCGCTGCCGAAGTGCCGAGCCCGTCGCGGTGCCACCCAATTACAAAATCTCCAATCATGCGCGGGGGGAGGTGTGCTTATGCTAGCCGTGACAGTGACGGGGGCTCGAGAGGGAGGACAGTTTGGTGACACCGTTTGTTTTCTTTCGTTTGGGATGGTGACACTGACACCGTTTGCTCAATTTTGACGCGAGGCATCACTGCCTCTCGCCGCGGATGAATATATTGCTAACCACTCAAATAAATTCATAAAAGTTAAAAAAAATACCGGTCAGGAATTTGAACCTATACAAACAATTCATAACATAGGCAATCTTACCAACTAAGTTACCTTTAGTTGGGTAGTATTAAAATTAATTAGAATAATATGGTAACATTCCACTAAGAATAAATATAAATGTATCTAAGGTCTACAAGGATGGCAATATTTTTAAGAATAAGTCATACAAAGACCGTTTGTCCAACAAGACTGATTTGAGAAGTTACGAAAGTTTAATATTCCTCTTGGATATAAAATTGTTTTGTTCTTGAAAAAATACATAGAAACGTGAAATAAGCCACTAAGACACCTTGTTAGAGGGCACTGACATTGGCACATCACTACTTCATGTCTTTGCAATACATTACACATAACACCTAGTATATGACGCTGCATGCCATACGATATGGATTTATGTGTTTAGGGTATCGGGATAGATTTAATTAATGTACATCCACATTCTTGCTTCTTTATGTGCACAAAGTGAATGAATCATATCTTATAGTGTGGTCTATATATTTGTTGCAAGCACTTTTTATGTATGTTGTGTCACTTTTTTTAGGATCGATCATGTTGCTTACAATGCGCCTGTAGTCGAATGCTTTAGAGAAATTGGGCCTATGAATATTAAAATTGATGAAGTCCCCACATGTACCTCATATTCTAGGGAATGTCACTTATAGGAATTAGATATAAATGTAAGCCTTCTGTGTCAGTGTACTTCCACCACATGATATCTAGTTAATTGATTATGCCAAGTTCATAGGTGTTCTTTTTCTTTTGTAGTACTAAAGAATGGGTTCGAGAAAATCACCATGGTACAATATGGTCTTTCAATTTTCTGAACATATAAAAATGTTGTATACATCCTGGGCATTGCAACATGGAGTAATATACCTATAGAGAACCTTGCAACATGATGTGACATGCAAAATACGAGCATTCTATTTTCTCTGCTTCATATAAGACCATTGCAATTGGAATTAATCTTATGTATGATGTGAGTACAGTTGCTTTATAATTGATCAAGGGTAGTAACATATTAATAGCGATGTATGTGACATGAACATGTATTTATAAGAAAATAGTTAAGAAGTTTATACTCATATAACTTATAGTAAATAAAAAATGTGTTCTTATAGAAACATACAATGTAAATAAGAAATTACTATATTCAAGACGTGACAAATTAATTATAACTCATGTAAAAACATTCATACAATAGATAAAAAAAATTATAACTCACGCAAAAGCATTCATACGATAGATCAAAATGTGGAAGAATGCTATGTAAGTACATGAAAAGAATGGTTATACAAAAATATATTTAAATAAAAATGAATCATTAACCCTGAGTTTTTCAGCCAAACTATTTAAAACGTCGAGTCTTTCAAACATCGCTTGTATCATATGGATCAAATGTGCTCAAATCTGATGCTCTAACCAAAGCTACAATAACAACTACAACAACCTTGGTTCCATGAGCTTGTGCCATGGCATCCTCAAGTGTCATGAATGAGCTAGGTGGGTGAAATCATTTCTAGGATGGAGCAAAATATGATTGGTGCAGTGATGGATATATAAATTTAGGGTATGAGTGAATGAAATATAGAGATCGACTACCAAAGCGTACTCGAAGATGTGTGTGTTGTGCATCGCGATCGGCAATGGCTAGCACTAGGGGACTTGAAATTTATATTGGTTTGGGCAACGTGCCCTACGTCCATGGCGGTGTAGATGTTCTTATTGCTCGAGCCTTGGTGCTCTTGTGATTTACAACTTGCAAGTGGTGGAGAGTGCTGTTGATAGCTACTATTGTCTATTTTAATACGTGGAGCGTGTGTGAGAGTTGTGGTGATTATACACCTTAAGTCCTTATGCATGGCCCTATTTGCAAATGCTTTTGTCCAGTTGTGGCTACAACTGCCTAGCTTCAATTGTTGTAGCAACTCCTTACAACCTCAGCTGCGATACAACCAAAATAATCTCTACCGATCAGCGGGGTTTGTTTAGATTGGAAAGTTGGTGCAAAGTTGGCGCGCTGAAAAACGTGTTCTATGAGAGGGGACGCGGTTTCCCGTGCACTAAGTTGGTGTCAACTTGAGCAACTAAACAAGGACGACTTTTTCACCATTAAAATTCATTATTTATGAAACTTAAGTGTAGTTTGGTTACTCATTTTTGCGATGCAGTGTAGAAGCAATGATATATATTGAATAATATAAGTTATTTTGTTTTTTTGTTGGAGAGAAATTGTTTGAACCGATAACAAACTTCCTGATGAGGACATCGCCATGCTGGATTTGTACACGTCATGGGCTCCTCCAAGTTGTGCTTCGACTCCGGCTTCACTACCACATCCACCTCGGATTCAGCTTATACCTTCAGACGGTTTCGGCGATATCTCCCACATACGACGTCGAAACGAGGAGTATAAGGATGTGTCGAAAAGTGGATGACGACGCCGTCGTTTTGGTTCTAGCCTTAGCTCCAAAGCATTCGTGGATTGTGACCACGAAAAAGTGTTGCGTCACCTGTTTTGGGCTAGCTGGGCCGTGTATCATGTCGGGCTTTGGCCCAAGTTGAGGGCGCCCCCTCTGGACGCCCCAACCCTAGGGCGCCCCCTTTGTTCCATCATAAACAGGGCGGCCGCCACCGTTTAGAGACGGATTTTGCTTAGATTATTCTGTTTGATAGAGTTTCGCCGTTCATCGGTTTGTAGAACCCCAACATTCGTGCTTAATCATTCATCAACAGTTGTCGCATTTATTGAGTGTTGCGTTCTTTCGAGTTCTTGCTTGTGTTCTTCGTTGTGCAGGCAGGGATTAGCCTTCTCGGTGAGGTCAACCGAATTATGACTACGGTTGATAACCAGAGGAGTTGTGGTGCTAAGATTGCGGGATTCATGTTTGCTGATATGAAGCCGGATCGGTGTGTTGCACTCTGCCAACAACGAGTTATCATTCACCCGACGGAAGATCGGGCACCCCCGTTCATATCATTTTCTGTGAGTGATCTGTGTTTGTCCTCCAATGACGACATGTGCGGTCTAGACTGGAACATGATTCCACACAACACAAAATAGCCCTAGATAGCCATGGCGGGCCCATCAACCAAGCCACACAGGGGAGATTAAAGCTCAAATCTTAGATTCTTCCACCGATGGCAACGCCGCTCCGCTATAGAGAAGCCCGACGATGTGGAGATCCGCGTGGTTTGGACGGACAACCTAAAGGCCGTGTTCGCCACCAGCTACCGCTATGCATGTCCTTCGACATCGTGAATTCATGATGGATTCTTGATGTAACACCCAACCCCGTGTGCTTGTGCTTTTCTTCGGCTGCGGCTACAACTACCTAGCTTGAGTAGCTTCAATTGTTGCAGCAACTGCTTGTAACCTCACATGCGGTACAAACAAAATAATCTAAATCGAACAACCTAACTATGTTTTTCATCATTTGAATTTATTGTTCATGAAACTTAAAAGTACTCATTTGTGGTACAATATAGGAATAATGGATATAATCACGGTATTTAGATGTGTGAAGTTGGTGAAATATACTGTAGCAAACTTTGTTGGAAAATGTGTTTTGTGAGGTAAATTAAAAGTGAATATGCATGAACTAAACACCTATTTTTTTGAGAAATCGTTTTTATGAACCTATAAAAAAATCTTCAGGAAGCGAAGCCAAACCCTCTCTTGCCGTCACCCGTGCGGCGTTCCGCACAGCACGGAATAAGGCCTAGATAGCCGGGGCGGGCCCATCGGCCAGGCCTCACGTCGGCACGCCCGGCGGCCCCGGCCGGCAATCATGCCCGTGGGTCCCGCAACACGGGCCCCGCCACGTGGCACCAAGCGTGCCCTGGCGGCGCACGGCACCCACTTTCCCCATTCGAGTCTACGCTCTTCTTCTTCCCCCCCGAATTCCCCAATCGGACTCTCCTCTCCTTGCCGGATCTCACCATCCCCACCCGCCCCCCATCCACCCCGCCCATGGGAGCCCCCACCCCTCGCCGCTGACCCGTGGGCCCCGCCTCCCCCCTCCTCCGCACTCCCCATCTCGCCCCCGCTCCGGCTCCACCACGCAAACCCTAGCCGTTGTTGCCGGAAGAGCTCCGGCGACCCAAGAGGAGAGAAGAATAAAGGTCAAATCTTGGATGCTTCCAAGCCGATGGCAACGCCCGTTGCAGAGAAGCCCGACGATGTGGAGATCCGCGAGGTCTGGGCGGACAACCTCGAGGCCGAGTTCGCCGTGATCCGCGACATCGTCGACGACTACCCCTACGTCGCCATGGACACGGAGTTCCCCGGTGTGGTGTGCCGCCCGCTCGGCACCTACAAGTCCGCCGCTGAGTTCAACTACGCAACCCTCAAGGCGAACGTGGATATGCTTAAGCTTATTCAGCTTGGGCTCACCTTCTCCGACGAGCATGGTGGGCTGCCGGCGCTCGGCCCAGGCGGCCGACCCTGCGTCTGGCAGTTCAACTTCCGAGGGTTCGATCCCCGGACCGACGTCGCCGCCGCGGACTCCATCGATCTGCTCCGCCGCAGTGGGATCGACTTCGCCCGCCACGGTGCGGATGGAGCCGACGCTCGCCGCTTCGCGGAGCTGCTCATGTCCTCCGGCGTCGTGATGAACTCAGATGTGCGTTGGGTAACCTTTCACAGCGGCTATGACTTCGGCTACTTGCTCAAGCTGCTCACCGGCACAAACCTGCCTGATACGATGTCGGGATTCTTCGATCTCATCAAGATTTATTTCCCTGTTATCTACGATATCAAACACCTGATGAGATTCTGCAATAGCCTCCACGGCGGGCTGAACAAGCTTGCTGAGCTGCTCGATGTCGCACGGGTTGGGATCTGCCATCAGGCAGGGTCCGACTCGCTTCTGACTGCACTTTCATTCAAGAAGCTCAAAGAGGCATACTTCAACGGGCTAACCGAGAAATATGCCGGTGTGTTGTATGGGCTTGGCTTTGAGGGTGGGGAGACCACCTCTGCTCACTGAGTAATGGATAGTTAAATAAAAGATGAACTATTTATGAGAATGGAGAAATCTGTTTGGTTGTCTCATGATTTCCTTTTGCTTGCACTGAAATAGGTATGGCTTTCGCATACTTTTGATTTCCGCAGCAACTTACGTTCATCTAGGCTGCTAAGGTGGTTTATGCCTTGTGATTTAGCTTTGTGGTTTGATAGAACATGTTGTTGGCTGCTCTTGAGTTTTATAATGCTACAGTAATCACCAATTCACTAACTGAAGATCAAACAATTATCAAAGTCTATGATGCTTCGGTAACCAAGTACATAAAGTCACCATCTGTAGCGGCAAACAATGTCCGGTAGCAAAAAATAACACTTTTGATCTGTGTGAACATCAGTTATATGATTTCTGGAGTTGCCCTTGGGTCATGGCCTCATGGGTGGTTGTAGGCACTATTCTGATTTCTATAGAGCAGGCAATACATTATATGATAGACATTTGATTGTAATGAATTTGACATCAAAATTTACACTCTTGTTATGGAGCTTATGTCTATGTAGTTTTGCACTCTCTATTTCTCAAACCAGAAACACAATACACTGTATTCCTCTGCTGTTTTGCATAATGTTGGCAGTTTGATGGGCAGAAGACACAAACCAACTAATGATTTGAACTAAAGTGTGCAGCTTTACACATCAGTTTAGGATTCCACTGGCCAGAAGGGCTCTTGTTTAATAACAGTGAACTAAACAGTGCAAGAGCAAATTTCTCACATAACGTGACAAGGTGGCTCCATGATGTGACATAGCGTTAGATTGCTTATATGAAAATACATTCACTGATTGTTTAAGTTTGGACACCTTGAAGATATAGTATGTGAATTGTCTAATATTTAAATGCTGCAGATATTTGATTCACTGCATTCTATTTTCTTTTCATAGCACTGTCTTGCTCTTGCCTGCTGTAGATTGTGTACCGTAAAAGATTAAATTTCATTATTGGTATTGGGGAACATGTTGTCCGTTGTAGAAGATCTCATCATTTGCTGGCAACTGTTTCTTTCTATTTTAACTATGATGAGTGCATCATGTTCAGTGCATCATAACTTGTTTATCTGTGGTAGTTCTTTTTTTTTGGGTATTGCCAATTAACCCCTTTTTTTCATATTTACCGGTTACAACCTTTTTTTAACTTTCCTGCCCGAATTAACCTTCTTTTGATGTTATTTAGATGGCATTGCCTTGTGTTAATACTTAATACATTTCAAAAGCTTTACTGCATTAGTCTTCTGATGTATTGTTTCACTTAATTCGAACTGATATATTTCCTGTTTTCACTGGGCAATGGATTACTGAATAAAAATGTAACTATTTGTGAATATTGGAGAATAATGTTTGATGCTTGTGTAAGATGTTTTCCTTCTGCTTGCACGAATAAGGAACTTTGATCTCCCTCTCAAATGTGGTTACCCCTAAAAGTAATAATTAGAGTAGGTGTGAGAACTTTGGCCATCTGATTTTACTTTGTGAATTTGATGGTGTTCACCACAGCAAGTTGATGGTAATACGTTCCACCAATTCAGCTGTTGCAGTGACATTTGTCAATGCAAAAGAAACAGTTACTTTGTCTATACGAATTACGAGGCTTATTGAATCTAGGTTTACATGGTTTTGGAGCAACCCTGAAGGTCAATATGGGGGCTTTGTCCACAAAATCTACATCAACTTTTGATGGTGCTTGAATTGACATGTACTCTTTAATGGAACCTTGTTTTTACCCTTGTTTTCTGATGGGAACGTGGAATTTCTTTTTATATGCAATTTTATAATTCCCACATCATTCAATACACTGCATTGTATTGTATCTATTGGCTATTGTTGCATATCATTTATATGCACTGATCAAAAGAATACAGAATCAAATAACAGCAAGTTGAACTAAACAGTCCTATCCTCATCAATTGAAAAATCCTGTTATCAACTAATAGTCAGCTAAACCTAAAATGTATATATTAAAATCCGTTGCTTGTAGTGGTGGTGCTGGTGCGTGATTGTAAACTGATTCTATACTGGTTAGACGGAGATTGTATATACTTGGTATGATCTTTACATCTGAAATTGGCCAAAGGAAATCCTTCTCTAGCAAGTGCATCGTGAACTTCGTTTTGAACTTAGTTTTTTGACACGCTGTCTTTGATTTTACTGTACTAAATACTGGTGGTCAGTTCACTGTTATGTTTGCTTCTCATCATCTCATGAACTCATGTTGTAGCGTCTTTGTGTACAGTGTGCTGTTCTAGAATTGTTCTTGGCTGATGGGACTTGTTTACTAAATCTCATGTCACATTTTTACCGCTTGTATCCGAGATATGGTTGAGTACATAACTGTTACAGCATTACTTGATTATGATTGCTGTAGATCTGTTCACCAGTATGTGCGAGTATAAAGCTCACTGTATGGTGTAGCTGGTATGGTGGTGTTGCTGATTTGCCGTTTCCTGAGCTCTGCACTACCTATAGATTTTGGTATTTTGTTTATTTACTGGGGGAGTGGGGGGTACCACCCAGTTCCAGGCTTAACTCATTTTTACAGGCTGACATGTAAGTTCTCCTGATGCATGATGGTTACTGAAATTAAAAGCTTCAACTATGATATGTGCATCTGAGCTTGTTCTGGACCCACGAAGTGTCACGGAACCTGTGATTTTGATGAATGCCGCCGCTGAGACGGTGAAAGTGAAACTGGTCTGAAGCGATGAAAACAATAGAAATGTCTGTGTTCAGTCACTAGGATTTGGAATAAGATATTTTACCATGGCGCCCTGTCTTTGTGTTCAGTTCTTCTAAAACCTTTCCTGCACTTTTTTCACATGTCTATGTAGTATGAGTATCTCCCTTGAAACTCGTTCAAAAAAAAAGTATCTGCCTTGAAACACCTGTGCGAATCATTTGTATCGGTATCCATAAAACAAGTGGTAGGATCTTCCGAAGCAGGTTGGTACGTATGTCTCGTTTGAACCAACTGCGGATCGACGTCTGGAGAGACATGGAGTCGTGCTGCCAACCAGCTGATGGGCTACTGCCCACAGGGCCAACTACTCGGCCCACAGTTGCTGGGCCGTCATGGCTTGGTGGGAGGAGGAGATGGGCAAATTGTTAGTCAAACCAAACCTTCTACCGATCATGTTGCTTTTTGATTCCGTAGTTTCGTGACTGTTTCACGACGGGATAGTGCATCGTTCCTGTGCCCCGGGATGGAGCAGCTCCATGCACTCAGCACGCCCGGCATCTTCAGTAGGTCTGGTGGGGAGCAGTCGAGCAAGGAGCGGCACATGCCCAGGCCCTGAGGTCACAACGTGCTTTCACCCCATCTTCAAAGATTTTATCCGCAGATCACAGCCCAATGCCTGCGAGGGAGGAGCCGTGCGTGTCCCGAACCCGAACCGGCCATGTCGACCCTCGCCCTCGTAGTCTCGTTCCCTAGTCGATACCGTTCCGCTCGGCGACCGGACCACGGGACCAGGCGTCACGCGCGCTATTACTCCCGGGCGGCTGTCCGCGCCAGCCACACGCTTCCCCGTCCCTTCACCGTTCGGCGTCGCTCTCCACGGCGCGGGCATTGGACGCGATGGCCACGCACGCGCCAACGTTGTGCCGTTGAGGGGTTGGAGTTGGTGGCCTCCTCGGCTCCCCAGTACCAATACCCTCATGACCCTGTTCAAAAAAAAAAAACTACCCTCATGACTTAATGAAGGATTCAGGACATGCGCTCCTACCGCGGGTACATGCTTTTGGCATCGATAATCTGATCGTCTTCTTTGGTTCTTTTCTCCGTGCGTACTGGTGTGTTACCAGGCGCTCGATCCCGGCAGTCCGGCACATGGATCTAGGCCATGTCAGATTCCCAACTATTCACTATTCATTCCAACTTTTCACTATTCATTCCAACTTTTCACTATTCCCTCCTCACAAAACACGTTTCCCAACGAATGCTACAGTGTTTTTCTTATGCTACAGTGTTTTTTTCTACAATCTAAACACACCCTTAGAAGGACTCGGAGCTCTGAGCATTCGCTGCTGCCGTTGGCTGCTGAGGATAGTGTCACTGGTGATGGCGCCCCGTGTGGCCGTGTTGAGTTCCAAAAAATACTTTTTACTTTATATTCATTCTCCTCACATAACATGTTTTTCAGAAAATTACGTTTTTACTTTTTTTATTCACCCCCCTTACATAATACGTTTCCCAGAAAAAATACCCAACAACTAAACATAGCATACTACGACCAGGTGAGTGTAGATCACCCAACTTTTCCCAGAAAACACTATTCGTCCAACTTTTACGTATTCATCCTCCCTCTCCCACTCACAGAACACGCTTCTCAGCACGACCTACAGTGTTTTTTTTAATCTACTATGTTTTTCACTAAACTAAACTCACACTAAGGGTGTGTTTAGATTGGGGAAAGATTCCCCGAAAATATACTGTTCACCAAAAAAACACTGTAGATGAATAGTATTCTGTGAGTGGAAGAAGTAGGATGAATAGAGAAAAGTTAGAGAATAGTGGTTTTTTAGAAATTTTTTGAATCTAAACGCACCCTAAACCGAACTACTGATCGAGACGGGCCGCGCGCGCCGGCACGCGACTGCATACTACAGTCTACTCCCTCCGTCCCATTTAAATGTCGCCGAAGCTACAGCGCTTTGTCCCGATTTAAATGTCGTCCTACAAGTAACTGACCAGCTGCATGCATCACAGGCCTATCCTGCCTTGGCCTGCCTTTATTCCCTGACGTGGCCTCTCGTGTGTGGCTTGGGGGCTTGGGGCTGGTGCTGGGCTGCATGCGTCACCGCGTCGCAGTAGGTGTAGCAGGGATTTTGCATGTGACTTTGGACGACGAGTTTTTTTTCCAACGACATATATTACGGGACAGAGTCCTCTCCTCCGGGACAGGACAGTACCGCTGGCGTCTAGGTGCGGTGGTGTACCTCAAAAGTCAGCAGGGGTTGCACATTCCTTGGTGGATGTGTGGTACCTCAAACATCAGAAACTTGTGTCGGCGCTTCATGCAGCAGTCTTGAAAGGGTTGGTGGTCGCTGCAAGTATGCAGATCTATAGCGTGTTTAGATTGTAGGAAAAAACACTGTAGCATAAGAAAAACACTGTAGCATTAGGTGGAAGACGTGTTCTGTGGGGGAGGAATAATGAAAAGTTGGAATGAATAGTGATTAATTGAGAATCTAAACATAGCCTTAGGCAGACTGTGCTCGTCCTCGGTCGTTTGTCCTCTGCTTTGACCTCAAAGATAAAGAGTCTGCCACGATCAAACGCTCCTTTGTACAGTAGCAAAAGCTTCACGGTCAAACATTGTTTTCACGTAGTACACTGTTACAGGATCGCAAAGAGAGCACTCCATCGACTGGGACAAGACTGGGAAATGCCAAGGTCGTACGCAAGCCTGGTGTCTCCACGATGAGTCGTCGGGCACATGCCGTTTGGGGTTACCATGCCAAGCTCGTCTAGTCGTAGCCGGACGACATGTGCCCGGCGACTCAAACGGATCGCACGACCCGGTGGCGTCGTTGTGCCGCGCCCGCTCCGCTCCGCTCCTGTCCACCGACCATCCAATTTAACGCCGCCATCCATCGCGTACGCCAACCAATTCAATACCTGTCCGGTCCGCCCTGCTCCTGCTCCTGCTAGGAAGTACTAGGAACGACGCCACGTTCGCGGTTCGCCCCGCAGCGCGCGTGTGAAGCAGCCAGCTAGCCGCGGTCGCTCACGTCACGCACGCGGCGACGAGCGGTGGGTGCACGGCCGGGTCAGGCCTCGTCCGCTCCTCCAATGATTCGGGACAGGGACCTTCTTCGCCATGGCAGGGGGCCTACGCAACGCACACGCACCGGTATCTTTCTGCCTCGTCGCCGCGTAATGTATCTATCGCTCACGTCGTGCGCGCTGTGCATCGTGTACTCTACTCACCCCCCTCTCCGCTCGCGCCAGCCTCGTGCCAGCTCGGGCTCGGCACATGCATGCGGAGCACCGACCGCTGCGTAAATGCGGCGACCGTCGGTGGCGGTGGCGGGCGCGGGTGGCCGTACGGCGGTTTCACTCGGCGATCGGCCCGCCAGCTGCGCGCTCCCGGCTGGCTGGTGGCTGCTGCAGGTCCTCGAGTCAAAATGCCGATCCGCCGTACGATACGCGCGCTAAATGAGGCAGTGCCAGCCAGTGCAGAAGCTGCGGACACAGATCCTCCTGAGTCCTGACGACCTGGACGACAGTACGGCTGGCTGGCCCTGCTCGAGGTTCCAAAAGTCCGATGCAACTGCAGCGCAGCAGGAGAGTTTGCCGTTCCTGGATGGATGGAGCTGGTTTGGGCTGTGTTCACTTCCCAGAATACTTTTTTACTTTCTATTCATCTCTCTCACAGAACACGCATCTCTAAAATTTTTTTTTCACCTTTCCTATTCATCCCCCTTCACATAACACGCATCCCAGAAAAAAAAAAGTATTTTTCTCCCACTTAACCTGAACACAGCGGTTCCGAGGTCCTCCGGCACGGAGCTGGTTTGTGTCGTGTACTTTTAGTTTCTATTCATTCTCTTCATGCAACACGTTTGTCAGAAAATTTTTTTCCACCCTTCCTATTCACCTCCCTCACGTTAAAAAAAATACCTTTTCCCTCCCCCGTTTTGATGCGCGCGCACTGAGCCACTGACCGGTGCGGAGATGACTTCGTCGGTGGCGGGCGCATGCCGCTCGGAGTCGGAGCGGGGGCGAAACGGATGCAGCGGCATACGGCTGCAGGAGTGCATGTGCTGCTCCTTGCATTGACAGGCAGAGCTAATGGTATTTAAAATTAGTAGTACTGTACTACGAGTGTATTGCAACTGTATTTTTATTTGGGGCAAGATAAAACCCCACCTACTTGAAGATGTTACCGTAGACGGGCAGAAGAATAGTGTCCTAATTATAGTGTTCCACAACCCTGCAGTCAAATGCGACACTGTATGCACTTGAAAGTGGAAACCATGGAACATGGCCGCCATGCCACTCTATTACCGCAAGCTTCTGCGCTCTCCATTGATGGTGATCAGAGACTAGTATCAACCATCGACGTCCGGCCAGGGTTTACCTTACCGAACCGGACGGCCGAACCGCCGCCCGGCGGTAGCGGTAAACCCGTCCGGTTGGACCGGTTACCGGTGGAAACCGAACAAATTCGAATTTTGAATTCAAATTTGGTTTGACCGGTTAGCCGGTCGGTTTGACCGTTTTTTCTTTTTTTTTATTTAACTTGTATTTGCCAAAAAAAATATCAAATGAGCAAATATTTGAAAACTTTTTACACCAATAGATTACACACACATTGAAGTATTTTTAGGAATTTTTACGATATTTTTTCATTTTTAAATTTAAATTTGAAAATTTTGAATTTCCACCGGTTCAAACCACCCCGAACCGCTACCTGTCCGGAGCGGTTTGGTCGGGAACCGGTAAGGTAAACCCTGCGTCCGGCACGGACGTATGCGCGCCCGGTGAGATCCATCCTTTCCCTCAGCAGCCGCCAGCCGTCAGCACACGACACGTGCCTCTCGTCATGCCGTGCCGGCTCAGCAGCAGCGCACCTTCCACCAAGCCACCCAGTTGGTACGAGGAGAAACAGCAGGAACACGCAGCAAGCATGATGATTCCCGCCGGGAGGCCCCTGATTTGCTTGCAACTTGGGAGGAACTCTGCTTCAATTCCCTCCCAATCCAGGGAGCAGGATCCGATCTTGCGGAATTCAGTCACCGCTTAGACACGAACTTGCTGTTTGCACATGATCAAATTGGGCAAATGGATGTGGATCAACGATCGACGGTCCACAGCTCTCGTCCCTCTAGGTAAGGTACTCACGTCGCATCCGTGTTATTAAGTGAGGGAACAGTCCACTAGCCTTCACTAGTTTGATGGTGCGATGGACGGACAGTGAAGGCTATCGTTAAACAACCGGAATGGTTCATGAACCGGATACACAACAATGGTTCACGTTTATGTTCACTAATTTGAGGATCGTTCGATTTGTGGTTCAGTAATTTGACAGTTCATGAACAACCGGGGATCTTAACAAAAAAAAATGGTTCATGAACCGAAATGCAACCGTAAACAAAGTAAAAATTCGTACGCGGCTCGGTCATCCATCAAGTTCAGGTCTTAACTAATGCTGTGTTCAGATTCAGGAAAAAATACTTCTCTAACAAGTTTTTCCTATTCATCCCACCCACAGAACACGCTTTCCAGTGCACTATTTATATAGAAAAAGGTATTTTTTACTTCCAATCTGAACACATCATATATATAACTAGGCAGAAAACGTCATTCGCTGACCTGTTGCAGCCAAGTTGACAGCATTCCCCAACAATTTTTTATCAGGCTCCACGCTCCCTGATAGGCACGTCCGGATGACCATAATGCCATACTATACACAACCATAAACAAGCCGGTCCAGTGAAGCACGCCGTTGCCAATTGCTCGAGGTCCTCGGCTCAAATCTAACACCAATTTATTAACCATTATTTTATTCTAAAAAATGGTCCCATCCCGCTGACCACGTGGTCCCACCGTCTCAGCCCCAGGCCCACTGGCTCCGTCCTCCATCCCCTCCACGCGTATAAACCCCGCCCACGCTGCCGCGCCACGGCTTCCTCCGGACGCCAGTCGCGAGCCCCGAAGCGCAGCCAGGTGTCGCCCGCGCGCCTCCGGCCGACGCCCCGGCCGGCCAATGTGACTTGCGGAAGAAGCTCCGCCGCATCAGAGACATCTGGGATCGATGGTGGCGAGGTGCGCGCACGTCGACGCCGGCGGGTTCCGCCTTTGGCCGATCTTCTCGGCCGGCGCGCTGCGGAGGAAGGTGCTCGAGGTCCTCACCTGCGGCGGGGGAGGCGTCGCCGGGGATGGGGGCGGCGGATCCTGCCGCGGCCGCACGGCGTACCGGTCGCCGCAGCGGATGCCGAGGTCACAGCCGCGGCCGCGCTCGGACCGCCTCGCGGAGCTGCTCAGGGCGGAGGAGCCGTCCGATTGCGGCGACGGTGACGACGAAGGCGAGGCCGACGCAGCGGCGGCGAGGAAGGTGGAGGCGCTGGAGGAGCTCAAGGGCGTCGTCGGGGCGCTCCAGGCAGGCGGGGACGAGGCGTGCATGTCCCGCGTCGAGGCGGCGATGGCCGTGCGGAGGAAGGCCAAGGACGACGCCGCCGCGAGGGAGATGCTCGCGATGCTCGGCGCCATCCCGCCGCTCGTCTCCATGCTCGACGAGGACGGTGACGACGGGGAGGAGGTCACTGCCGCCGCGCTGTACGCGCTGCTCAACCTGGGGATCGGCAACGACACGTGAGTTATCATGTTCTCCTCTGTTTCCTCCTCTGCTTCGTCAGCCGCAGATCTGGGAGTTTGGTTGGTTTCTGATTCGTCGGGTTGCTTGCTACGATTCCCTTACAGGAACAAGGCGGCGATCGTGCAGGCCGGCGCCGTGCACAAGATGCTCCGCATTGCGGAGGGCGGTGGCGGCGCGTCGTCGGCGGCGCTCACGGAGGCCGTGGTCGCCAACTTCCTCTGCCTCAGCGCGCTCGACGCGAACAAGCTCGTCATCGGCGCGTCCGGCGCCGCGCCGTTCCTCGTGCGCGCGTTCCAGGGCGCCGCCACAGAGCAGGCGCGCCACGACGCGCTGAGGGCTCTCCTCAACCTCTCCATCGCGGCCGCCAACGCGCCGCACCTGCTTGCTGCCGGGCTCGCGCCGGCGCTGGTGGCGGCCGTCGGGGACGGGGACGATGCGACCGTGGCGGACCGCGCGCTCGCCGCGCTCTGCAACCTCGTAGCGGCCTGCCCGGAGGGACGCCGCGCTGTGAGCCGCGCCCCCGACGCGGTGCCGTGCCTCGTCGACGTGCTCAACTGGGCCGACGAGCCCGGGTGCCAGGAGAAGGCGGCCTACGTGCTCATGGTCCTGGCGCACCGGAGCTACGGCGACCGCGCGGCCATGGCCGAGGCCGGCGCCACGTCGGCGCTCCTGGAGCTCACGCTCGTGGGCACGGCGCTGGCGCAGAAGCGTGCGTCAAGAATCCTCGAGATCCTCCGCGCCGACAAGGGAAAGCAGGTGGCCGGCGATGACACCGCCTCGGGAGGCGTCGTCGCGACGGTGTCGGCGCCGCAGGAGCGCGGGTGCCGCGGCGGGGAGGAGGAGGCGGTCGACGGGGAGCCCGCGGACGCGTGCATGAGCGCGGAGAAGCGCGCGGTGAGGCAGCTTGTGCAGCAGAGCCTTCAGAGCAACATGCGCCGCATCGTGCGGCGCGCGCGGCTGCCGCAAGACCTCGCGCCGGCGTCGGCAGAGAGCCTCAAGGCGCTCACGGCGTCGTCAACCTCCAAGAGCCTGCCGTTCTAGGAGACCATGCCAAACCCCCAAACAGAAAACACAGGTAAAAACACAAGCCATTGCGGCTATGCTGTCCCTTCACAACGGCACAACGCCAGTAACTTTTTTTTTTGAGGGCCACAACGCCAGTAACTTGAGCAACGCCACAACGCCAGTTTCATCTTCAGCTGATCGCTCAACTACCATATCGACACTGATCTAGCATTTTGTCTGCCATTACTGTCACTGACTGAACCATTGTCTCATTGTCCCACAAAAGGCTACTACAAAACAAGCGATCTAATCAGCCATGGAAATTTCCATTTGTCACTTGCAAACACATCTCTAAGGCCCCGTTTAGTTTCCAAAAGATTCCCTAACTTTTCACTATTCATCTAACTTTTCACTGTTCATTCCACCTCTTCTACCCACAGAACACTATTCATCTACAGTGTTTTTTTTGGTGAACAGTGTATTTTCGGGGAATCTTTCCCCAATCTAAACACACCCTAAGCCTACCAAACATAATTTATCAGTTTATTTAGTCTTTGACCACTCTACCACTACCAGCGAGTACAACAACCAAACCACAAGGGAGCCTAGTTTTGGAACTGTCCTAAAGTGCAACATCAGCCATTTCCCACCTTGGAAACCGATTTGCAAGAAGGTCAAGAAGCTCTATTCTTCTCGGCATCGGTCAGCGCCTCGCTTTGCCTCGACCTCGGGGGTTGCCATAGCCATTAACAGTAGCTTTGTTGCTTTGTGGCAAAGCAAAGCTCGAGCCCCAACAGTTTAGGCCAGGCCATTGTCGTCCCTACACAAAAGCTGGAGACAGGTCATCATTACCTCACTCTGGAGTTTGTAAACCAGTTACAACTAATCCACTGTCAGTACCCCTGTTTCTTTCTCCTGTAACCAGCTTTCGAATCCATGAAATAGTTTAATACTGGAGATTATTCTATCTCCTGCTGAACTGTACTGCTTTGATGATGGGCCAGACAGTAAAAAATTCTCTCTGAACCTGTCGCTCTTTTTTTGCAGCATCGAAGAGGCCAGGAAACATGAGGATTGAGGAGACTTTGCTGCACTCTTAACTGCATTCCATTTCATGCGTTGGAAGAACGGGAATCTTTGGGTGCCTGTGGAGCGGAGTGATGAGAAGATGGGCTAATCTAATCACTTGTTTATCGGATACTCGCTTGCTCGTCGCCCTTTTCTCGTGCCTGCTGATGGAGACCACGTGCTCGGATCGATCCATTCAAATTCAGACGACAGACAGGAGCTGGCTTTGAGATGTTCTCCGCATTGCTTTCTCGCTTTTGTTAATCGCTTCGATTGTTCTTCTTTCGCTTTTGTATATGGGAATAGGTTAGGTAGTTTAGTCATACTACATCTAGTGGTCAGTGTGTCTGGGTCGCTCTTTTAGATGTGTGCACATGTTCTCGTTTTGGAGTGTGTGATAGTTTAGTGGGAAGTTTTAGAAGAACTAGAAAGAGGTCGTTGAAGTTCATATTTTAAACCTTAATGCTGGCTCATTCATCATTTCGCCTTTGCCGGCCTCAAAACTTGTTGCCTGTCCGTCTCTCTCAGCTTTCTTCATGTGCTGTGTTGTGCATTTTAAGGTTGAAGTCTCAGATCGTTATCATGATGGCAACTGCTAGTCTGCAACTTAATTATACCCTAAACAAGGGTGATGAATTGCACAAAACGTCATGCTTAGTCAAATGTTACTCTGCATGAAGTTTAATCATCCATGGCGCGTTGCAACATGTTTTGAACACACCAGGTTTAAGATGAAGAATTCTCACTTTGCGCGTCTTTTAGCCTTGAGCCTCAAAGATCGATCGAGATACGGCGGTGAGAAACGAGCATCCTACTGGCTGATCCAAATCCGACGAATGCCATGCACCAACGCAACCATCAATAATCTCTCTACGAGACGACGATACAGTATAGGCTCCGGTAACATTTCCCCGGTTAACCTAGACTTGTCAAAGCACTGTTGACAAACAGATAAAGACACACGCATACACTGCACAGGGTCGCGACTCGCCACCCATGCATGCTCGTTCTTGGCATGCAGTGATCGTCATGTGGTGGGGTGGTCGGCCTCGGATAATTGAAAGGGGGTAGGTGATCGGATAGCGTCATCAGCAGCCTCGACGGGACCAGAGATGCAGCAAGCAAGCACACCCAGAAAGAAGAAGATGCTGTCGCCATTGACGAGTAATAATGTAGTAATACCTCCATCCCAAAATATAAGCATTTCTAGGTTTGGTCAAAGTCAATAGTTTCAATTTTGACTATAGATAATAAAATAAGTTGTAATGTTTGATCTTTTATTAGATTCATCATGAAACTAACTATCATAATAGGTAACTCTTGATGTTTAAAATAAACTATTTTTGTGTATATTGATAGTCAAAGTTGATAAATATTAACTTTGACCAAACACAGAAATACTTATATTTATTTTGGGACGGAGGTAGTATCGCCCAGCCACGCGCTGCCCGCCTGCGTGACGGGCGATCTTCCTACCACTATTCCGCCCTGCCACTCACATGGTCCAGCGTGCGTGAGAGCAAATCGACACCACCATTAGCTTATTTCTCGTCTCTAATGCACGCGTAGCGTGGGAAATCTTTTATAAAAACCAGAGGATGACGTATGGTGACTAGCACGGAGCTGTATTTTGTTAAGTACTCGTGACGCGACAAGTGAGCCCTGTTGGCAGTGTGAGGGCACCAGCAGCTGCGCCGATCGCCCGGACAGAACTACTACAGAAGAATGCACAGCGGCATGATCACCGACCGGCAGCTCTGGGCATGGAGTTCGTTGCCGTGGCCTGTGGCCGGCAGACCGTGGTGGACGCCACGCCAGTGAGAGATCTGCGTCCGCACAGTAGCGATTGGGACGGGACGGACACATCCTGGTTGTACACGTAGGGCCGTAGGTGTACGTGGACGGGGTACAGGGAGCGCGCGCAATCATGGAGCGCGGCACGGCAGGCACGCAATAAGGAAGACCGAGCATAGGCTTTTTCTCGTTGCCGATCGGCCGTGCGGGCGGTCGGTGCGGTTGGTAGGAGCCGTCCGTCGGGGGCGTCGATTGGGCTCGTGGGAATCTTGGGCGACGCCGCGAGGGGACGGGAGCTAGCGCCGCGCCGATCAAAGGACCTCGCCCCTCGCGGGGCCGATTGGATTGGATCGGCGCCGGGTCGGGCATGTGTGTGTTCCGTCGTCGCGGTAGCAGTAGGATCCTTTGGCCACGCTTGTAGGAGCTATAGCTATAGTGTGCACGAGACAGGCAGGATTCTTGGTGTGCGTATTCACTCCTCTGCCGCGACCGCACACGGCCGGGCACGTCGAGGGGATCGCGTCGTATCCTCGACGTCCCGTCCCTAGCTACGGCTACAGGCCGGCCGGTCCCGGTCGCCTACGCCGGGCCGGTAGAAGTATAGAACGTATACTACGTGCTTGGCGCAAGCGGCACTGGAAAAGACTGCAGTCGTTTCCGAAGGAAGTGCGCCAGCGATCGGAGTGGCCTGCAGATATTATTGGGAGCGCCATGGCAGCCTAGCATGAGCAATGTATATTATTGAAGTAGCAAGCAACGGTAGGACCATAGCAGGTAGTAAATAGTTACGTGATATTCCACAATGGTTCTGTTTTAGAGCAGTCAACAAGGCGGGTTCTATTGAGTTAAAATAAGATCACCATTCTCCAATCTTCCATGGCCAGTACAAACTGCACCAACTTGGGATGGGAGCAATAGCTGCAAGTATATAGTTTTTTTATTCGTTACTACTAGCAATAAGCCTATGACCCGATAGTAGTTCCATCCAACTCCCACAATGGTTACTACCCAGCAGTAAGCTAGCATTTATTGTTTACTACATAGTTTTTCATCCCATTGTGGGTGCCAACGCACGGATGCCATCGTGCCAGCCGAGGGCGCGTACGGCGTGAAACCGACGTAGCACCGTCGTACCGTACGCCGCCGACGTGTACGTGATGGAACGGCATTCATACTGTGTCCAGCTGCGATGCATTGCAGCGCTCGACGCTCGTCGGTCCTGCAGGCTGCAGTCCTCGCAGGTTATTCATTAGGGTTTTTAGTCGGTAGCACATCACCAATTCATGGTTTGGTGTCTAGCACATTCCACTTTTCAATTTGGTCTCCAGCACATCAGCAAAACTTGAATTGGTTTGTTGCACATTCCCTTCTATAAACAATCATTTTTCATCCAAAGGGTAGAGAAAAAAATTACAGGAGGACAAAACTACCCTTGTACTTTGCAGTTCGCATGAGGGGCTGCTGAGTTCGTCCGTGCCTGGTGCTGCGAGGAGAAAGCGCCGCCGCCCGCCGTGCGTGTCCGGAGGGGCTCACGACCGTGCCGACCGTGAACCGTCGTCGCGTGTGAGTCCGCGAAGCCTCCGCTCACGAGTCCGCGGCACCTCCGCCCGCTCGTGCATTTGCATTTTGCGGTCAGCACTGTCAGGGAACAAGCTTGGGCGGTGCAGCTCGCGGCGTGAGACCTGCATGGAGCGTCGTGCTCGCGCGCGCTTGTCAGTGCTCGCGGAGAGGCAGCCCTCCCCGGCGGCGAGCATAGGGGTGGTGCTGAAAAGGGAGCCTGGAGCGGTGGTTGAAGGAGGGAGCATGAAAGCAGACAAGCAGTCCTCCCCGGCGGCGAGCATAGGGCGAATTGGAGAGGAAGAGGAAGATGACAGGTGGACCCGAGGGCAAATAAGTCTTTCTACCTCTTGTCCCAGCCGAAAATGATTTTGTTTATTGATGCGGTGTGCTGCAGACCAAATCACTCGTTTGCGATGTGCTGGAGCCAAAATCAACTTTGACAATGTGCTGTGCACAAAACCTCACTTTCAGGATGTCCCATGGACAAATTTCTCTATTCATTACTACGTACTAGTAAGCCAAAATTTTCACCAGAAACACAAAGTGACGAGACAAAAAAAAATTGATGGGGTCCCTTGATATTTCCTAATTGGAGGAATAATGGAGGCGCTTCATGAGTTCATGCGCCGTTCCAACAAATAAAGGCCATATTTCAGAAACCACCGCTGATATGTCTGGAACATAGTTTTTAGGAGAGATTGAAATGACAAAGTATTTTGCAAACAGCTCAGTACTTAAAGCTTTCAGGTGATAAGAGGAACTGTTAGAAGTAGTGTTGTAACAGCATTAGAGATAAATATTCATTCGGTTGTATCTATTAGATAGAGATAGAGGAGATAGATTTTTTATGTTACTCTTATCTGATAGACATAGATGTAGACTTGCAACACAAGATTGTAATCCTAACAACCTCTTGTAAATCTCGGCTGATTTGGCCCTATATAAACATGCAACCATGATGAGCTAAGATAGGCAATCACGTTCACAAACTCTTTCAGGAACATCACTTTAGAACAAAGGCAGGGCAAGGTAAAATCAGCACTGACCTCCAACAAAAAAGTTGGGCTTGGGAAATTATAACCTATCCATTCTCTCTCTCAAATCCATTCTGTTCTTTAAATTTATCTGTGTACCTCTGCAGATTACCCAAACAAGCTGTTCCCATAATTTCCGTTTTTATTTCATTTGTTTTTTGTTTTTTTCTCTGACATTCCTATCCTTTAATTGTCAATTCCAGTGCTTTTCATCTTCCTATCGAATGGCCTGCTGAGTTGCTGGTCCTGCTCGTCGTCATTCCTGATGCGAACATCAAACAAGACGAGCCGTCGCGGCCAGCGGCTCCCCCACGCGATCGTAGATTCGTAGTAGCCGAGCCGGGGCGCCCACTGCACATGATGATAGATGATTCACAGACAGGAAATCAGGACTTTTCCAGGTGCATCTCCAGTCAACACAAGAGCGCTGGTGCCGCTCTGCTTGTAAGAACAGAAGTTAGAACACACAACCATCTTGGAATTCCAAGTGGCCTTGTTGGGTATGCAAAATCCGGAGGGTGCATATTACATGTTGGGTCGGAACACTCTGAATAATTAAAAAAGGAGCGAATTCCAATTTTAGCACAATTGCAGGGCCTACGAAAGAGCCCATTTTCAATATCAACAATATGGGATAACGAAATTTTGGCGAGAAGCAAACACAGCACACAGATGAATGACCAGTCATGGATGCTAGATTGAATGCCAGAGTTGGATCGCATCCCAATCCCCATGTAACTACTTTTTATGTCAATTGTAGTAGATTACATTGTAATAAAATCATATCAGGAAACATGGAATACAACACGGCAATAATTATAACACGGCTTGATCTTGGCAACGGTATTCTACAGACTAAGCAAGGGCAATTTCATTCCAGAAGACTGAGATTTTGACTCCAGTCATTCAGTGGGACAAACATCCTGGTTCTCCATATATGTGAATCTTTCAAATTTACCATACACTCAAAAATACCTTAACACTATCTAGCAGGCTGGACATCAGCATAGCTCCTGACAAACTGCAACAAAATCCACTGGAGATCAAATCAGACAACTCTCAATAAAATGGGCATTTCTGGTCAGCAAAGCAGTAGAAAATCACAGTTTTAAGGTCAACAAGGCCAACAGGGCCGGTCCTGAGATTTCCGAGGCCCGGGGCGAAAAAAAATGAGGCCCCCTAACTACTACTACTACTAATAATATTAATAATAATAATGGTGCACATATAAATACTAGTATCAACTCGTTGCATAAGTTGATATACAATCTTGGATCGACACATATCACTGAGTATTTATCATATACTATGTGGAACTATGAAATTCCAATATATAATCCATTCCTTGTCAACGACCAACCCAACAATAGTCAATGAACAATTCCAATATATGAGATTATGAGTTCATTTATCAATCAAACATGAGGTAAAGATCCATCTAATCATATTTTGGATCAAGAGGTGGCTCGTTATGGTCAAATATAATATAACGTTTATCTCAACTTTTGTTTATTGGCAATTCAATCGGACTAGGGGTAATCCCTGAAAATCTACAAAAATATCCATCTATCATCTTGATCCCGTGATCTTGAGGCTTAGGTTACCTTCGGGTTGCTGGCTTTCTAGCTCCCTGGTGACTGCCGGCTAGTGCACCTGCGTGCTTGGACGGCCGTAGTCGCCGGCAGCACGTCGCGTACGGCGTTGGCGGTGGTGTCTCCCTTCCGTGACCAGAGTACCAGACCAAAACGAAGACACATGCATGTTGAGGAGTTGCAGGCCGATGGGTGGAAAGTTTGGCGAGTTTTCAAAGCGAGGACGACGCGGTCGACGAGGAGTCGCGTAACCGTGATCCACGCTGTTGGCGCTGACTGAGAAGACGATTTGCCTCCTGATAACCTGATTATACGGTGATTATATCAACATGCACATACGCTGAGGGGGCCCCTAGGGATCGGGGGGCCAGTGCGGTTGCACCGCTCGAACCCCCTCAGGGCCGGGCCTGAAGGTCAACAATATCTGAATTCCAGTCATAAGCATATGAGGCACAGAATGATGTGGGAATGGCAGGTCACACTCACACATGCTAAATCAGTTAGAACAAAGAACATCACAATGTCCATATTCTGGGCGGGTACACAACAGCCACCATGGCACTAAGGCCGGTCTCAATGGACAGCAGCGGGACGGCTTCGGGGTTGGAACGGAAGGGGTCCGTACCGGCGCCGGCGAGGATTTGGCGGAGGGGGGTGGCGGCGCCTCCGGAGAGGATCAGATGGAAGCTAGCATGCTGCAGCTGGACGTGAGGAGGCTGTGCTGTTGGTTTTCGAGGGTTGAAGGACCCTACGGGCCGCCAAACCAGCCGCGCAACGCGTGTCCATAGTGCCCGCAGCTTAGCCCACGTCAGCCCAAGCCCAGCTATGCTACGCCTACGCCGATTCGGCCTGTAGGCCCACCAACGCATGTCTCGGCTTACAACAGAATAAGAAAATAGGGACATTAAGAGAAAGCATGCAGGCCAGTGGTGTTCGACTGTTCATGAAATCTAACATCCTATGAGCGACGTGATAGTGTATATTAAAAAATACGTGATTGTATATTAATCCAAATCAATGAAAATTTCTTCTAAAATTGTACTGAAAACAAACACCCAGCAATTTCACTCCTTCCTTTTATTTATACGCATACCTAGGCCCATCCTTGGACGGCTGCCGGGCCTGAGTTTTCTTCTTTTTTTTTTTCGATCACTTTAATGTGTAAATATAAATGTGAATAAAATAGCTGCGAGGGGCTCCAGCTGAGCCGGAAACATGCGGGCAAAACGTTCTTTAAAAAAAAACGTAAGCAAAACATGCTTTTGCCCATCGAAGATTGGCTTCACCCAAGACATGCTCGTGTCACCAAGTCTTCACAAATTTTCACCAGAAAGTGATGAGACAAAATCTGATGGGGTGATATTTCCAGATTGGAGGAATAATGGTGGTGCTTCATGAGTTCATGTGCGGCCATTCCAACAAATAAACAAGGCTATATTTCAGCAACCATCGATGGTATGTCTGCAACATAGTTTTTATAGGAGATTAAAATGACTAAAAGTATTTTGCAAACAGCTCAGTACTTAAAAATTTTAAGTGATATAAGAGAAACATCACTTTAGAACAATGGAAGGGCAAGGGAAAATCAGCACCGACCTCCAACCAAAACGTGCCAGAAACGTTCCTCGATAGCAATCTACTACCGGAGAAATCAAGGAACCTAACTGCAGAAATCAGGAGGCACAGTTTCTTCTGTGAAGTATTCTTTCCTCACAGTCTCAGAATCGCAAAATCTCACCTGATGTTCAGGGACAACAATAGCAATACAGGTTAAGATTACATGTATCATTTGATAGAGGAAGGGGTGAGGAAGCATACCAGGGAGGCATATGATTTCAACAGAGGTTTAACAACCTGCCACATTGGTTGAAAAATAAATGGAGCATCGACAAAAAGAACTTGTCCAAGCCGCTTCGGGTAGTAATAGTAGAAAACATCAATCTGGTAAGAAATCCAGAGTTAATTTCAATCATGCACAAATAATCTTGTTTACATATACAGATTAGGTGCAGGCTCCAGCAGACAAAGAAATCCATCTGTGAATTACTCCATTAGATAAACATAGTGTTTGCCCTTTGAGAGCATGAACACACCATTTATGTCTTTCTGAAAATCTGAACTGATGTACCTAATCATGCACCTTTCATTTCCCCCCCAAAAAAAACTCGACCTGAGGGAGGGGGGAGCCCCTGGGCTTTTTGTCCATTTGGCATACACCTTTCATTTTCAGAAAATCTCCCGTTTTATTCATCAGGAATTACTTCTTGTAAGAGTGCAAGACATCCTTTTATATCATCATGAATTAAAGTACACATGCTAACCTCGAAATTCTAAACAGAAGAAAAAATAATCAGAGATGCTTGGTTATGTCTAGAAACTATTAACTTACCAAAAACTTTAAGAACTGAAGATCACCATTTTCGACACTGAAGCCTCGCAGATCAAAGATTCCAAGTATATTCTCTGCTTCCGGGGGAAGTCTGCTTATTGCCTTTTCAACCAAATAGGCACAAAGCTTCTCGTTTTCAACAGGATCTTGTGTCTGCAGGGCATATTATACATGGATTAATACTATTGAGAAAAAATGCATGTAAACTACAAGAAATATCAGTAATTTACAAATCAGAAGATACTACAGCTAGCTAAGACATGCGGTTTTGGAGCTGCTCTGGAAAAAAATCCAGATAGTTTGCCATAAAATACTGCTGTCCTTTGTTCTTGTGCTATTTTTACTATTGGAAACAATTTGCAGCCACTATCCTTGTTGAGCATTTTAAATCAAGATTGGGAACAAAAAAAACATACCGAAGGAAAATGCTTGGCTGCTACTACAACCAGCACAGGTCTGCCATAAATGTCCAAACAATCATGCACATATGCCTTGCCAGTTTGGTACAAGCTTTTCACCGATTCTTCTGATAATTCTGATACACCAAAATCCTGACGCCATTTCTAATGCAGATGTAAGAAAGCTTAATGCACAAAATGCATATATAAATTCTTTACAAGCATTTAAGATTAAATCACTAGGTTTTCCATGATATTGTAAAACATAAATCTTGATGTGTCAAGACTATCATTTCAGACCAACATTGCATATTGGAACAAATCCAAGTTCATAGGTCCAAGGATGAACCCTCAACAAAATAAGTGATAACATGCAAATAAATTGGAACAAGAATATGAAAAATTTGCCCAGTTCCTATCCTTTGTGTAATGAATATGGTAAGTACAGAGAAATAAGTTGGACTTGGGAAATTATAACCTATCCTCTCTCTCTCTCAAATCCATCCTGTTCTTTAAATTTATCTGTGTACCTCTGCAAATTACCCAAACAAGCTGTTCCCATATTTTTCCTATTTATTTCATTTGTTTTTGTTTTTTTCTCTGACATTCCTATCTAATTCCTATCCTTTGTCAATTCCAGTGCTTTCCATCTTTCATAAGTTCTATTCAATCTAACAGGGGAGAATAATTACAGTTCAGCTGTGTCATTTTTAAGTCCAATTCTGCCAAGAACTCAATACTACTATCAGTGAACAGATCATCAGCACTCAGCAACAGCTCAAGTGTGCACTAATGGCTCGGAAAGCAACATTTTCTTGAAATAGCATAATGATTCGAATCTTGAATTTGTAGAAGTTGCTTGGGGAAGCCTGCCACCAATTAATCAGTTGCTTTTGTTGATGTGTAAGTGTGTTACAAGCTGCTGGCCTGCTGCTAACTATAAAAGAATCATCTACAGAAAATTGTACCACACTTTCAGTATTACTAGCATGGACAATGGCTTGATTTATAGACATCTCTCCAAGCGCAGAGAAAAGCTAGGACGAGAATTGTAATGGAAGAGAACCATAAATGTTTTCAAGGGAGCATAGTTTGTAGGATACAATGGCCTTGGTGAGCTTGGAAACAGCTTCATCGACGGAGAACTTGCGGTCCTTAAGGAACCAGAGGATCATGTCGTCATCGTCCCTCCCGTTCCTGCCCGTGGGGAGGCCAGGGTGCTCCCTCGCCAGCCGTTCTTTGACATCCACGACAAGCTTCACACGCGAAGAAAGCAACCACCGCCCGATAAACAAGTCAATCAGTAGTCTCAGCTACACATCATCCCATTCCACTGCTGATGGCTCGAGCCTCAGAGGTAGCGTGTGACGAGACCCCAATCAGCGAAGTGGAAGGGAATCAGGACATCTTCGAAATGTAAGAGGGCGATTGGGTGTCCCGCACTGCGTTGGTTTACCTTGGAGGTGGCGGCGGCACCACCGGCCCCCGGCGGGGCCGCGCTGCGGCAGCGCGCGGCGCTCCTGGCGAGGCTCCGTGAGAGCGGAGGAGCCCGGACGGCGGAGCGGAAGGAGCAAGAGGCAGCCATCTCCCCTCGCGATTCCGCGATTTTTGGGCCCTGCGACGCCGGTCGCCGGGTTGCGGCTGTGGGGGGACTGCGGGGACTCGATGCCGGGGCAGCAAGCCGCAAGGGGCAACCGGATCGACGGAATGGGAGGGACGGAAGCGCAATGCCGAATTGCCGACGGGTATGGGTGTGGACTGTGGCCACGCGCCCAGCGAGTGTCTATTCCTATCGTGTCCCTGCTCTTCTTGGCTGCTTGCCTCGCGCCGGGTCTCCACCACAGCCCACACCGACAACGGCGACAAGACACATCACGAGCCACCGGCCACGGCATCCAGAGTCTCCATTGACCGTTCTCCATCTGCTCCTGTCTCCTATTTGCAGCTCCTGGGCTCCGTCGCTCGTGGCATCCAGAGTCTCCATCGACCGTTCTCCATCTGCACGGACGTCGGGCAGAAAGAAACGACGCAAAACCTACATGGCGTGCGTCCTGGCTGGGGGGTTAGGGTGGGATTTAGCTGGGGTTATTTGCAAAATAGAGAATTAGGGTGGGATGAGTGGGGGTTTAAGTGCTAACATAGCCCACCCCTACCTCTTGCCGTTGGATGAGAATCCAATGATCTTGGTTGGAGTTCTCATAGTTTGCACACGAAGCTAGTTCTCATAGGATACGTTGCCGCTAATGAAAGATACAAAGGTCCAGGTTACAATGAAAGTAATTGGATACTTGGATCCAGTCAATTTACCTAAACGTAATTTATGGAGCGTCTAAAAAATCCAGGTATAGTCCATGCAATGATTCGCCATTACCATTTTTTTTTTTGTAATCATCAAAACACACCTCTCTCTGGCCCATATGGAATGATTCGCTCTTTTTACCTGTATGTTTTTTTGGTAGTTTGCTGCTGCAATGATTACGAAAAACGAAAAAAATAGTTATTGGTGAGGGAGAAAGGAAGAAAAAATAATTATTGGTGAGGGAGAAAGGAAGTGTCTGGGTAATGGAAATAAGGGATATGAGCAATCTACTAGAGATTTTCTAAGTCTACTCAGCCTGTATCCAGCCATCAAAATTAAACGTCGGCCAACACAAGATGCCCAATATCCAAATTGGTCATGTCTATTAAAGTTAAAACTAAGCCAGGCCCAATGGGTCCACGGGTATAGACCGAATCCCACCTCGAAGCATATGTAGAACCGATTACTTTCTTTTTGAACCTACTGATTTATCAGAATGCCCTCATCATCTAGAAAACAATAGTAACTCCTTGTCATCCTCTGCAATCGGATTACATATTTGTCACCAATTTAGGATTAAGTTTACGTTTCTTTACTGTGGGTTATTTGATATACAAGGTTTAAAAGCATTCATGCCACTCAATGCTTATATATGGGCATATTCATTTGTGAATGGTAATGTAATGTAAAGGTGCTGTTACATTCCATCTTCGTATAATCATAAATATGTTTTCTGATAAGTTGCATCCTTGTTATGAGACACTTGTATGAAACTTCACCTATAAACTATTTAGAATCTTCTTCTTTATTGGTAATGTGTGTTCTGTCAGATAAAAATCCAATCCACTTGTTACCATGACTTCTGGCTATTTGTCATGGCCATTGGGTGCAATTGTTTTGTTTTGTTTTGTTTACTGCCAGTCTTTTTTTAATATATACATGCTTATTTATGTACTTGTAATCATACATTTCGATTGTGGGTACATGTGTGTTTATGCCTGTCTACATTTTACCAAAATTAGAAATATGCTTTTGAATTTTATTGAGTGTGATGAATCATGTGCTCTTAGTTGGGAGTACTTGCTAGAATGTTTTACTGCCACGCTGAACAATCTAACAGTTTTAATTAAATGACTTGAAATCGTGTAGCATGGTAACAGTGATATGGATAATATTATGTCTTAAATGGTAGCCAACTTTACATGAAGCACCAATATATCAGTGCAATAATCTGCTGGGAAGCAGATGCAAATGTGCATCTTGCTACCAGCAACAAGGCAATGAAGACTGTCCCTCAGAGTTATAGTTGTCCTGGCAGTCTTCTTTTTGCCTGGAAAGGAAAATCAAGTTTGACTAGAACATGACAACACGCATCCTTGAGCTGACTGAACATGAATAGTCAAATCAGAATGTAAGATCGAATTCAGAACGTCTACTTTAATTTGAACGGACTTGCTTTTGCAGAAAATTTCGGCAGCCCTTGACCTGCCTGAAGAACTTTATTGCAAGAGGGCACTGGCAGTAGTCGTCAAAATGACAAAAGGTGTATGCGGCTGCAATTGGACGGTGACGTGGCCACATGAGGAAAAAGAATTTGGTATACGAAAACCATAGATGTGGTAGATTTTTGAGGCGTCTGAAAAACTCATGTTATTCAACACTGAATTCTCAAAGTAATTTCCGCGATGCACCCTTTACCTTGGACTCATATTTGTTTGCTCTGCTTATCAGATGGTCTGGTCTGTTTCGGGAGCTTTTGTCAGATCCTCTGTTGCCAAACCGGTGTCATCGTCATCTTGCACCTCTCTGCTGCTGCTGCTGGTGCCATCCGATCGGCTGCTGCACCCCTGAAGTCCTGAACACTGGCAACCTCATCCCATTGCCTGCCACTGGCTTCACCACGACGCTTCTCACGCTTTGTACTGTCTGCCTTGCCAGGCTTCAGGCTGCGTTCAGATTGGAAGAAGTAAAAAGTAGTTTTAGATAAATAGTGCACTGTGAAGCGCGTTCTGTGAGTAGGGTGAATAGGAAAAACTTATTGGAGAAGTACTTGTTTTTTTAAATCTGAACACAGCCTCAGGAACCCCGAGTTGCCAGAGCTGTGGGTGGAACTCAAGGGCCTCTGCCGAGTCGATGGTTTGCCGTCTTTCCTGATGACTAATTTTACTTTGAAGAGATTACCACAAGGTGTGAGATCGCTACATTTGACGGACCTTGATTTAAGCTAGGTACGAGTCTTACAAGTTTTTTTTGGAGCAGTCTTAAAACTAGAAAGAAAATATCTTAATCCATAAACAAACCTTATTGTTGTTTTTCCTACAACATAAGAAACCTTAAACTAATATTGTTGTGGTTTCTTACTTTGCACTACCAAATTAAAACAAAAAAAAAATCACTTGAACTTGCGGCAAGCCATTGTGCGGTGTTTGTACTAGGTAGGCTGGTGCGTTTCGCCGCGCCTGCAGAGCCGTGTCGTGTGCTGTGCAATTTAATACAGTAAAAAGGTTCCGTGATGTGTATGTTGTTGTACTGTTGTTGCGGTTCTGATTGTGTCAATCTGATGTTTTCATGCTATTTGCATTCCCACCTGATTGTTTGACACAGTTGTTCTGTAATTTGCAGAGGTCACAGTACGTAGTGCGTTTTACATTGAATGTGAATATGTGATGGCCTATTTGAGGCGGCTGTTAGTAGGCTCGTTTGTACTGTAACGAAACAGAATGCTATTTCATTCTACGGTTTACCTGTCTGCAATCTGCTGTGGTTATATCGAATAGAGCGGATCTTTTCGGCATTTTTGTTTCTCTCTTCCAAGAGGAAATTAGGTACTTCACAATGATTGGTTTAGATTAGTTTTGGCTCCTGTATATTGAGGTAATTGAAACAGTTGGTTTATGTTACTTTGCATGACAGCAACGCTGAACATTTCCATGAGGTCGCAGTTGTATATATTGATTGAAGATGGCCTGATTTGTTCAATTCCAATTGGGCTGCCACTGTATTGTTGGGCCTCTTCGGTTGTTGGTAGTTACTGGGCCTGGTTGGGTACAGAAGCCGATTTGGCCCGTTACATTATCTGGTTGTTGGTGGCGAGCACTCACTATTTTCTTTTTTTCCCAAACGGTGTGTCACTCTCTGTGGATGTCTCTCGAGGCCTCTCCCCTGTGCCTATCTCCTCTCGTCTGTCGCGTAGCCTCTCTCCGCCGAGGTGCTTCGGCAAGGCCACGACGCCACGCACGTGCCCGTCACCAAGATGCCGCTGCTAGTGATGAGCAAGCTCTCTATCGAGCAGTCCACGCGTCTGACGCTGTTTGTAGGAAGGGCGGCGGGGCGGAGTCATCCTGCTCCCGATGCGCGGATGCGTCGGACGGCCCGGGAGGTCAGCGATTGGTGGCGTGGTCCTTGAGGCGAAGGCGTGCGCACCTGGCGGCAGGACCAGGAGGTCGGCACCACCACCACAGCCCCCTTCTCTTCCCCCCCCTCTCTTTGGATTTGGCTGTGGAGCTCAATTTAGCCTTGGGCTCCATGATTTAATTTGTGTTTTGATTGATGATTTGTTCTTTCAATCGATGATTTGTACAGCGAATTGGGGATTTTTGCCTCAATCCGTGGTTTGATTTGAGAAGTGTCTCCCTCTCTCTCTTCCGAGCATGGCGAGGTCGGCCTTCACACGGTTGGTGAGGGTAAGGTGGTGGATGTCGCGACAGTCGATTTATTCTTTCAATCGGCTATTTGTCGAATTAGGGATTTTTGCTTGGATTCGTGCTTCGATTTGAGCACTCCCTCTCACGCATGGCAAGGTGGTGGATGCTGCGACCGTCGATTTATATTTGTGCTGCCAATCGGGAATTTCTTGCTTCAATCTGTACAGTACATACAATTGCGATTTATGGTCGGTCTCGGTTCTACTCGCTTCCTCGTCCTCGCTAGATAACCTACTGCGCAACGCTTGGAATGCGATGCGAGGGAATTGTGTTTTTTTAGACATCAAACTCGCATTCGTCGAGCGCCGCGTGGTATATGGCAGGACCAACATGTACAGTAACATGGCTTGAGAGGCTGCCCTTTCTTCCGGCGATGAAAGGTTACACAAGAGAATGACGTGAGGATGACCGAGGAAGGCGACAAACCCTAACCTATCCAGGGCAGTGGCGAGGGCGATACGCGTTGGCGGAGATACAGCGGTGACGGGATAGGCGTAGACAGAGATAGGTGGCGACGGAGAACGGACCAGCGGCTAAATATCGCATCAATGGGATATATGGGCCTGCTATGCCTGAGGAAAATAGAGATAACGTAGAAAGTTGGCCCACAAAATGGCAGACCAGGGAAATATTTACCGCACACTGAAGACCCATTTGTCAGCCCGAATAATGAAGCAAAAGCCTAACAAAACAGGCCGAATAATGAACCAAAAGCCCAAGGCAACAGGACATGGTAAAAAAAAAAAAGAACATACGTAAAAAAAACACGCGGCCCTAGGGAATTGGCCAACAGCCGGCGAGCGCTCTCGTGGCCGGAAAGCTACGCGCGATAAGAATAGAGATATCGCATCAATGGGATATATGGGCCTGCTATGCCTGAGGAAAATAGAGAGAACGTAGGAAGTTAGCCCACAAAATGGCAGACTAGGGAAATATTCACCGCACACTGAAGACCCATTTGTCAGCCCGAATAATAAAGCAAAAGCCTAACAAAATAGGCCGAATAATGAACCAAAAGCCCAAGGCAACGGTATATGATAAAAAAAAACATACATAAAAAAACACGTGGCCCTAGAAAACTGGCCAACAGCCGGCGAGCGCTCTCGTGGCCGGAAAGCTACGGAGATAATAATTTGCGCTTCATTAGTCTGGGCCGAGTTCGTCTACAGGTGGAGCTACAAACAACGGACCACCGTTGACTCGTCGAGTCGCCGGTGACGCTCCGCGCACGGAAAATTTCCGTGGCCGCTACGCTTTCATGTCCGTCTCCCAGTCGATCTCCCCACTGCCCCGCATATAAAAAAGAACCCTCGCGGCCTCACATTGCCGACTCCATCGGTCGTCCACCACGTACGTCAAGCATCACCGGCCATGGGTCGTCTTCACACGAGCGCCGATTTCATTGTCAGGGACGAGAGGCCCTTCAACCCCAAGGAAGCGGAGGACACCCTGGAGCTCCTCGACCTGTGCGTCGAGGCGCTCCAGGACTCGCGCCACGCCACGCGCGAGAAGGCCCTGGCGGAGCTCGCCGGCGCGCTGGAGCAGCAGCTCCCGGCCCTCGACGAGCTCGAGGGCAGGTGCTTCAGCATCTTCACGCTCTGCGGCGTGTGCATCAAGGAGGGGTCCCTCAAGGAGGTGCGCCTCGCCTACCGCGCCGTCGGCCTCCTCGCGCTCACGCTCCGCTCCGGCTCGTCGGAGCTCCTGTTCCACTCGTTCCAGCCTCTCGCCAGGGCGTTCCGGGAGCAGGACGACGCGCCGCCGGTGACCACGGTCGCCGCGATCGACTGCCTCGCCGCCGTCACCTTCGCCGGCGCGCGTGGCAGGGACGACGTGGAGCGGTCGCTCAAGGCGCTCTGGGACCACCTGATCACCCCCTCTGCTGCTGTCTCTTCGTCGAGATCTGCTTCCAAGATCTCAGGTGGTGGCGCGAGGAGGAAGACGATCACGCCGCAGGTGCTCGTCGCGGCAGTGTCCGCGTGGGCCTTCTTGGTCACCACCATGGTCTCCGAAACCGACGCGCACATCCGGAAGGCGGACGGCGCTGCCTGGAACGCGGCCGTGGCGACCCTCTCCGGGCTTCTCGACCACGACGACCGCGGCGTCCGGATGGCCGCCGGCGAGGCCCTCGCCGTGTGCGTCGAGCTCAACCTGACCCGGCACGCGCTGCGGAAGGACATGGACGCGGTGGCGGCCAAGGTCTCGGAGCTCGCCTCCGAGTTCCCCGGCAGGGGCTCGAACAACACGACCCTCCCGGAGCAGAGGGACCTGTTCGGGCATATCGCTGCCTTCCTTGACCAGGGCGAGCGCCCGGAGAAGTCGCTGCCGACATCTGTGGATGGATGCGTCGCGCTCCGGGTGTCTTCGTGGGCGAAACTGGTCCAGCTCAACTTCCTTGGAAGGTTCCTCGGCGACGGCTTCGAGAAACACGTCCAGGGCAACGAGCTATTGAAGGCGCCCGCGAGGGGAAGGTGCTGTCCATCTCCAAGAAGAAGCAGGGCAAGAAGACGCCCAAGAAGGATTCGAATGTGAGGCGCGGCAACGGGAACTTTTTATGGGATTATCCATACAGAGCTCATGACGATCCAGAAACGCTCCTGCGAATTGGTTGGCAGGCACTACGTTAGTCGTTGTGTTTTGAAAACTTCGTTATCTTCACACTATATTTGTTTTCTTTATACTCGTGCCTGGAAGATGTAACGCAAAGTAAATAAGGTGTCTACACTATAGCACGCGGTAGCAATTTCCACTACTGTTGCCATGGTCCCTTGGCCGTTTTTACAAGAATACGCAGAAAAGTTGTGTATCTTCGCATTAAGAAGAAAAATATTTTTGTTACACGAGCCTTTCAACCCGACACACACACAATTTACACAACAATGTTAGAAACTACTCAAAGAAAAAACTACAACAACCAGGATAGCCCCTGGCTCTTTTTGTCTATCATGGCATGTGCAACCATATAATGAAAACTTTGATGGCATGCACAACCATATAATGATAAATTTGAATTGTGTAGGATAAAGATCATTCTAGATTGCATTGAACTTGCGGACACAATGCAAACAAACAAACAAAGTGCAGATGTGCGTGCGGACGGTTGATGATTCCCCTGACAGCCGTCGCAAGGTTCATGAATCAGCAGCAGAGACTCCACCTTTGGTTGGGTGAAGTTAGAATCCGTATCTACATAATGAATTGAATAGCGAAGTTCTTGCTAAATTATGGACGCTCACATTGGACGGTCTCCTTTCATGAACGACCACCATCACGATGAAGCTTCTCTTTCTGGCTTGAAACTCAGGATGGCCCCATAGGTCCCCATATCTTGCCCTTTGATTCCTCACGACGTTTCCGTAATCTATTGCCATCCTGAAAACCTGAACATCGAGGTCACTAGCCAAAGCTAGACCTTATGGGCAAGCTATCACCTCCATAGTTTGTACATCGCAGAGCATGGCGGAGCTAGTGGGAATTTTTAGCTGGGGCAGGCTTGGCCAACGAATATATGCGAAAAAAACCAAGTGTTTGCATGCGGCATTTATGAAGGATATGAAAGTTTAAGATTTCAAAACATAATATGAACACAATATTCTACTAATGCACGAATTAATCATGGTTTAAAGGACTTTAAGGCAAGGTTAGCGACCCCTTCTGAACGTCTAAGAATTCTTAATATAATGTCACTAAAGTTCATAAGCATATTGAATTTTAATATTACCAATTTTTAGCATATATACACAATTTTAGATCATAATAATAATAAGTAGTACTACTTGTCGGCGGGTGGCACACGGGATACCTCACGCCGGCGAGTGTCGATCACAGAACACACACGTCTTGGTGGAGAATGATTCAAGAGACGCAAGACAGTGGGTTTATACTGGTTCGGGAGTGATCCCTACGTCCAGTGCAACGGGCTCCTGACTGTATTGCTCTCTTGGCGGCGGATTACAACGAAGGCCGGTTCAAGCCTTGTGTGTGGAAATGTGCGTGTAGGGGACTAAGTGCTCTAGAGATCGAAAGTCCAGAAATTGGAATCGGTCCCCTTCGCAGGGGGACGCCCTCCTCTTTTATAGATCAAAAGGAGGGCAGCTTTACAATGTCGTTTTACCTATCTACCCTCGAAGGCCGGACGCCCCCGACGGTTGCTTGCTGTCGGCCTAGTGCGCCTTGGCGACCCCTTCCTTGGTTGCCGCGTGTCCTTCACCTTCCGACCGGTAGATTCGTGGTAGCTTCCTTCTTGGCCGCTAGCGCAGCAGCGCGCATGCAGCTACCTTTTCCCAAGTGCAGGGCTGCAGATCAGCTTTTTCAGTTGGCAGGCAGGCAGGTGATGTCGGGTGTCG
Source organism: Digitaria exilis (assembly GCA_015342445.1). Classification (NCBI taxonomy): domain Eukaryota; kingdom Viridiplantae; phylum Streptophyta; class Magnoliopsida; order Poales; family Poaceae; genus Digitaria; species Digitaria exilis. The sequence continues at coordinate 504,670 of JACEFO010001897.1, forward strand.
GTCGGGAGAAGGCGTAGGCCGCACGCCTTCTCCTTCGCAAGTCAGATTTGACTTGAGGAGGGTCTCCGGGACTCCCCCCCTTTTCCTCTGTGCATGTTCATAGATGGACGGAGCCCCTCGAGGGGGTCTGCCCTTCCGACCCGAGGGGTCGGGGGTCGGGCGAGACGGACGTGCCCGACCCCTTTCACCCCCTGGTCGACTGGAGGGGACCGGGGTCGGACGAGACAGAGGCTTCTATCCTCACGTCCCCCGGGCCCTTTGTAGGTCGGGCGAGACGGAGCCTTTCGACCAGTCGAAACTAGCGCTGCCAGGGTCTTCCTCCTTCTGCGCGCCATTCGCAGGCGCCCTGACAGTGGGCCCCCTAATCCATGACCCCCACAGTAGCCCCCGACCTTGCAGAGGAGTCGAGGACTCGTTTGTGAGGTCATGTCCATTCTTCGGGGGAATTGGATTCTTTGGGGGGCTCTTCTTTCCATTTTCTTGCTAACAACCGGCAACTTCCGAAATTTTTGGGGGCGCGACCATGGAAATGTCTCGACAGCAATGCCCAGTGCCCAACATATCACAGAGGTCTCGACCTTCTCCGTGAAGTGTCGACCTGTGTCCTTCAGCGTGGGGCCAGGATCGCGGGGATTCAGCTGGGCCCACGAATCGGGGCGGCCTGTCCAGCTGTTGACGGGAACAGACCCGCCCATCGAGTGCGACGCAACGCGGCGGTCAGGCTTCGGATTTGACCTTGTGGTCGTGGTGGGCCCGACGAGGCGTGCGGGCGTGGAGGGCAGTTAATGCCCTAATCCGCCGCCTCGTGCCATGCGCGCACGTCGGGTGCGCCCTGAGCCGTTGGACCCGAACCGAGGGCTGAGGGCGCTCGGCGTGCGCCCCCTCGGTACGGCCGCCTGCCACCTCGCCGCCCCTATATAAAGGAACGCTGACGTAACGGGGTACGCTCCTCGTTTCCCGTCGCAGTTTCCATCTCTTTGCTCCCGTTCGCTCTTCATCATCTTTGTCGATCCAATCTTCAATCTCGCCTCCCTCCAAGATCACCATCGTCGAGATGGCCTCAAAGGGTTCTTCTTTGTCAGCGCAGCTTCGCCCGTGGGCGCGTTCGACCGCGTCCGTCGCCGCCCTCGAGTCGCTTGTTTCTCGAGGGCTCCTCTGCCTGCGCACCGCCCAGGAAGAGTGGATCTCGCCGCATCCCTCCCACAAGACTCCATCGCCGCCGATGGGGTACGTGGTGAGCTTCATGGCGTACCACGTCCGTGGTTTCGCCGTGCCAGCTCACCGCTTCGTTCGTGAGGTGCTCCACCACTTCGGTGTGGAGCTCCACGCCCTCGCCCCGAATGGGGTCCAGCAGATGGCCAACTTCGTGGCCATGTGCGAGGGCTACCTGGGCATTGACCCAGATTTCAACCTCTTCCTCCTCTTCTTCAAGGCGGCGCTCGTCCGCTCGCATGGAGTCCTGGCCCCATGGGGTACTGCTCGCTGCAAGCGAAGCAATCCCGCGTGGACAAGTTCCCACGCTCAGAGCTGCGGGGTTCCAACAAGGATTGGAACAAGGGGTGGTTCTACCTGAAGAATCACGCTGGGGCCACCCTTCCTCCGTTCGACCCCACGACCTCCGAGGCTGAACTCCGTGCCAGCCTCGTGTCGCGCGTCGTCCCTTCGGAGGACGAGGTACGGGCTCGGCTGGCGGAGCTCGTCGACTCTCAGCGGGCCGCCTCCATGGTGATTCCCACCCCGGGTCAGCCACCGATGCTCCCCGGTCTTGGGGCTGTGGACCTCGTAAATTGTTTATTCCCATCGTATTTCGTTTCTGTCTTGGTCTTTTTCTTTTCTCTTTTTCGCGAGTCAAACTTGACGTCTTCGACCCGGGGGCCTTCGCGCCTCGAGAGGGATCTTGCCAGAAGAGCAACCCACCCTCGACGAGGCTCGGCGGAGGAACCGCGAGGCCGGGGAGGCCACCCAGAAGCGTAAGAGGGAGGACACCAAGAAGCGCCTCCACAGGGAAGAGCGGAGGCGCGAGAGGGAGCGCAAGGAGCGCCAGGGAGAAGAGGTCGCATTGGATCTGGCCTCTTCGTGCGACGAGGAGGAGAACGCCGGAGGTTCTTCCCCTCTGCTGGGGGACTGCACCGTGGTGGACCCCGTGGCGCACGGCGAGCAACAGTCGGCGCCCATCGACGTGGATGAGCTACCCTTCCCACCTCCAGGCGCCCTGCCGGCGGGGCGTCCCGTGCACGCTCGTCCTCCACCTCCAAGCCGATTTGGCTGGCGGTTCGCCGCCCCGGCACGTCGAGCAGGTTCGTCTAAGTTCTCTCTCTGTTCCGTTTTCCTTTTATTACTCAGGCCGTTAGTGTTCATAGCAATGTTGTCATGCATGCACCCGGATCGGCCAGGAGTCGGGTCCCGGCACAGCTCCGATGAAGCGTCTCCGTCGATACGCACCGCCCGCGGTCGTCCCTGACTCCTTGGAGCCAAGGGCGCCCGCCGAGCCTCGGCGCGCCGACCCGTGCCCGACCAGAGCCGAGGGGTTGGCTCCACCCCCCTCTTTCGGGGGCTCCTCGTCCACTCCGGGAAGCGCGGAGGCTACCCAGATGACCGCTGCTCCGCCTTCACCAGCCCCTTCTCCCCTGGTCGGAGCGGGGGTTACATACGTGCTGGCCTCATTGCTCGTGCCCGGGGAGGTCGCGGGGTCGGCGGAGCAGGCGATGGACGTCGAGGCGTCCACGGAGGCCGCCGCGGGTGGTGAGCCAGGGGTGAGCACCATGGTGAGCACCACGGAGCCCCTCCCAGCTGGTGCGGCACCCATCGAGGGCATGGTGGTGGGCGCTCTCGCGGAGGCGCCCATCACAAATCTGGTTGCGCCGACCGCCACCGATCCGCTCTCAACGAACCCTAGAGAGGGTGTGGAGGTGAGCCGGTGGTCCGTGGAGGACGTCTTCAGTGAGGCGGAGGCGCGTGCGCGTTCCAAGTCAGAGCCTCCCGCGGCGTCATCAGCGCTTACGCTGGTGTCGGTCCTGGCGCCGCCATCCACCGCCGCGCCAGCAGGACCCTCGGGGTCGGGCGACGACCATGGGGTTGCCCCGCCCGCCCAGGGTGAGCCTGCGGTCAACCCTGAGCACATCATGCAGATCGACGCCTGGCTGGAGAGCCTCCAGCAGATGGCCGCCTTCCCCGCGACGCTCCTGCAGATGGCCCTGACGCTTCGCACCGTGGCAATCCCCTCCAGCCGGGTACGTGATCTATCCCTTCTTCTTGTCTTCGCTTAGCTACACGATCGTTTTTCGGGCCTGACCTCGTCATGGCCTTGACTTGGTTTATTGATCAACGCAGTCGATGTTGCTGGCGCTCTCCTGGACGTGGAGCATCGAGCAGGAGGCCATCAACCAAGCTCGCCGGGCATGGGATGTCGGCAACTCATCGAGGGACGCCGAGGCCAGTGCGCGCGACGAGGCCACAGGCAGCGCCCGCCGCATCCTGGAGCTAGAACGTGAGCTGGCCACTCAGGCCTCGGCGCACCAGGAGGAGCTTGCCGTGCTGCGCGCCGAGCTGGGCAGCATCCGCACCGACGCCACCGATGTCCGCAGCGGTATGTTCCACTTCATAGTCATTTCTTTCTTCAAGTACTTGTACTGGCTTGGCGACGATCTCAGGCGCTGACCTTCCAGGGTTCCAAGCTCAGATCGACACTCTAAGGGAGGAAAGGGCTGCGGCGGTCCGGGCGTGCGTCGACGCCCAGGCGGAGCGCAACCAGGCGGTGGCCGCAAAGGAGGATGCTGAGGGGGCGTGCGCCCAGCTTAGTCAGCTCGTCACCGATCTTTGCTCCGAGGCGCAGACCTCCACCGGGCGGGTCGAGACCCTGGAGGCCGCCCTGTCCACGGCGCACAAGTCCATGGAGGAGAAGGACTCGGAGATCGACAGTATGTTCTCCCTCACCTTCTCTCGCTCTTCATCCCTGTCAGCTTCCCTTATCGTATGTTTGCCCGTGGCCTAACCGTTGTCTCGCTCCTCGGCAGCGCTCAAGTCCCGCGTGGCGGATGGGATCACCCATCGCAACATGCTGCTGTCGCGCTTCTGGATGTTGCGTGACACGGTAGGGGCGGTCCTATCGAGGCTCGGGTTCCCTCTGTCCGAGGACATTGAGCGGCTCCCAGGGGATCTCCACCGCGCGGCGGGGGGCTGCGGAGAGCAGCGCGCCGTGGCCGTCTCGATGCTGGACGCTCTCGAGGTGCCAATGAGCGGCGACCCCGCTCGTCTCCCGGCGGAGCTCGACCACGTCCCTGCGCGCGTCGGAGCCCTCGCCAAGCAGTCGCTGGTGCGCGGCGTTCATGAGGCCTTCACACTGGTGCGCTCCCACTACGATGGGATCCGCTTCGACAGGATGGCCGCCGGCTTCCCCAACGAGTTCACCTCGGAGGCCCTGGACGCTATGGCCGAGGAACTCAGGGCTCCCGCGGAGCAATTCGCCAACGGCCTGGCGTCTGCGACCGACGCGGAGGGCAACCCGGTGGACGGCGCCGACCCCGACCATGCCCTCACGTAGAGGGATTTAAAATTTGAACTTCTGGGGGTTCCGCATCAACGGGACTCCCATACTTTGAACATCTGTAATAATTAGTTTACTTCTCTTATTTTTCGTCTTCTTTTTTGGCCCCGTACGCATGGGCTTTTATTCGCTTTTCTTATGGCTATGCCCCTGCCAGCCCCCGAGTGGGGTCTGCCTTCCAGTTTCTTCACGAACTGGTTGGGAGGCGCCAGTTGAGACGGCCTTTACGGGGTTAGCTTTGTTTCTTGGTAATTCTCGGTTACTGATCGCGCCTCTGAGCCCTTAAACTTTGGCTGTGAGGCGGGCAAGGCAAACCCGATGGTTCTGCTGAGCCCCCGAGCCCTTGAGCTTGGCTGTGAGGTGGGCAAGGCGAACCCGATGGTTCTGCCGAGCCCCCGAGCCCTCGAGCCTTTGAGCTCGGTTTTGAGGCGGGCAAGGCAAACCCGATGGTTCTGCCGAGCCCCCGAGCCCTTGAGCTGGGCTATGAGGCAGGCAAGGCAAAAACCCGATGGTTCTGCCGAGCCCCCGAGCCCCCGAGCCTTTGAGCTCTTGAGCTTGGCTGTGAGGCGGGCAGGGCAAACCCGATGGTTCTGCCGAGGCCCCGAGCCTTTGAGCTCGGTTGTGAGATGACTTTGGGAGGCTGAATCTTTGAGGCTCCAAGGCCGTCGGGTTCAGATCCGAGCCTCGCACTCCTGGAGGATCCGAGTACCGAGCGGTCTCTTAGCCAAATTATCTTCGAGCCCCCTAGCCTCTACGTGAAGTCTCCCTCGCCGCGGTTGGGCGCAGCCCAACGCCCGGCCGTTGACCCCTGTAAAAGGATAGACCCAATACGTCCAAAACATAGTTAGTTTCTTTCATCTAAGCTACATTGCTGGAATGGTTCTGTGCATTCCCGGCCTTATTCATGTCAAAAGGATCCCCCGGCCCGGCTGTGTTCGTTTGGGTACATTGGCAGGGTCGGCCGTCCGGCTCGGCAACCGTGCAATCCGTAGCCGCGGGGGCGTAGGCCGTCGCAACGAAGCTGCGCCAGACGTCCCTGCCTACCCTTTCAACAGCGCCGGGGTCTCCTCAGAATCATAGGGCCGGATAACAGATAGAAGGCTCAAAAGAAATGACAATGAATTTAATAAAAAAATAGGAGTGTAGAGGGTTCACTTATCTGGCCGGCTGGAGGCCAGGGGGAGGGCTTCTGCAGCCCCCCCTGTCGGGTCTTCTGTCGAGCGATGAGGAGTTGATGTAGCACCGTGAGCTTGTGGCTGGCATGAGGACGTTGTCACGACCAGGGGCTCGCGGTTACTGTAGCTTCGAGGGTTACCTCGATCCCGTAGTTGTCGCAGAAACGGGTGAACTTCTTCCCCGTGAACTGAGTTCCGTTGTCGGTGATACTGGTGTTTGGAACACCGAACTGGCACAGGATGTCACGGAAGAAGCGGACGGCTTGCTCTGACGTAATCTCCGTTAAGGGGCGCGCTTCAATCCACTTTGTGAATTTGTCGACGGCGACAAACATGTGAGTGAAACCCTCGGACGCTCTTGGCAGCGGCCCGACCATGTCCAACCCCTAGACCGCAAATGGCCAGGTGATGGGTATGGTCTGAAGCACCTGGGCTGGTAAATGTGTCTTCTTGGCGTAGAACTGGCATCCTTCGCACGTTCGTACGATTTGCTCGGCATCTGCGACGGCTGTGGGCCAGTAGAATCCCTGCCTGAAGGCCGATCCTACCAATGACCGAGGCGCCGCGTGGTGGCCGCACACTCCACCGTGGATGTACCTCAGCAGTGATCTCCCTTCTTCGTTGATGATACAGCACTGAAGGACACCATTGTGGCCCTGGCGGTACAGGTTGCCCTCAATTATCCTATAGGCCTTGGCCCTTCGGACGAGGCGTCGAGCTTCTGTTCGTCCAGCTGGGAGGGCCCCATTGACGAGCCAGCTTAAGAAGGGTGTGCGCCAATCCTTCTCTGGCTCAGGTGGGTCTTCCAAAGACTGCTCTTCCTCGAGGTCCGACCCTTCATCAGGGTCGGACGCGATGGCCGCCACTACCCTCGTTTGGTCGGGAATTCCCTCGGGGCCGAGCAACTGCTCGGGGTTCGGCCCCAAGGAAGGTGCTCCATCATTGAAGTTCACTGACGGCTGATGCTGGTCATCTGTGAACACGCCAGGCGGGACTGGCTGTCGCCAGGATGCAAGCTTGGCCAACTCATCGGCCGCCTTGTTATACTCTCGCCAGAGGTGGACGAAGCCCAAGCCTTTGAACTTCTCTTGCGCTCTGCGCGTCGCCTCACAGTAAACCGCCAGCTTCGGATTGTGGCACTTGGCGTCACCGTTGACCTGATCAACCACGAGCTGAGAGTCACCGCGAGCCTCCAGCCTGTGGATGCCTAGCTCCTTGGCTATCCGCAGCCCTGCGAGCAGAGCTTCGTACTCCGTCATGTTGTTCGACGCGGGAAGTGTAGCCGTATGGCGTAACGCATCATCGCCCCCATAGCAGAGATGAAGACGGCCCCCACCCCTGACCCGGTTCGGTTCTGGGCTCCATCAAAGTGAAGGACCCAGTATTCGAGGTCAGCTGGGGCTGGAGGGAGCTGTGTCTCCGTCCATTCGGCAACAAAGTCCGCAAGGACCTGAGACTTGATTGCTGACCTTGGCGCGTAAGAGATGTCGTAGCCCATAAGCTCGAGGGACCACTTGGTAATTCTCCCCGTCGCTTCCCTGTTGTTGATCACCTCTCCTAACGCGTGCTCGGTGACGACGGTGACATGATGGGCGTCGAAGTAGTGTCTGAGCTTGCGCTTGGCGATGTGGATGGCGTAGATCATCTTCTGGATGTAGAGATAGCGCGTCTTCGACTCGGTCAACACCTCGCTGATGTAATAGATCGGATGCTGTATCTTCAGGGCGTGCCCTTCCTCCTCGCGTTCCACCATGAGAACAGCGCTCACCACCTGAGTGGTCGTCGCCACATACAAGAGCAAGTGTTCCCCCTCGCGTGGGGGCACCAGGACAGGTGGTTTGGTGAGCATGTGCTTGAGCTGGTCGAGCGCCTGCTGGGCCTCCGTGCTCCACTCGAAGAGGCCGTCCCTCTTCAAGAGCTTGTAGAGAGGAAGCCCCCGCTTACCCAAGCGTGCTACGAACCGTCCTAGCGCAGCGAGGCAACCTGTCAACTTCTAGACATCCTTGACGGAGCTGAGCGGTCCCATGTTGGTGATGGCTGCAATCTTCTCGGGGTTCACCTCGATACCCCTGGTGGAGACGACGAATCCAGGAGGAGGCCCTTTGAGACCCCGAACACGCATTTCTCTGGATTGAGTTTTACGCGGTTCGCCCGCAGGCGATCGAACGTGGCTTCCAAGTCTTGGACTAGATCGTCAGCTCGCTTGGATTTGACTATGATGTCGTCCACGTAGACCTCGACGGTTCGCCCGACGAGGTCCCCTAAGCTCTGGTTCATGCAACGCTGAAATGTCGCACCAGCATTCTTTAGCCCGAAGGCCATCGTGGTGTAACAGAATACACCACAAGGGGTCACGAAGGAAGTGGCCAATTGGTCGGTTACCTTGAGCGCGATCTGGTGGTAACCAGAGTAGGTGTCGAGGAAACATAGGGCTTCACACCCCGCTGTAGAATCTACGACCTGATCGATGCGAGGGAGGGGATAGGGAAACTTTTTGCAAGCTTTATTGAGACTAGTGTAGTCGATACACATTCTCCATTTCACATTCTTTTTCTCGACGAGTACAGAATTTGCCAACCACTCTGGGTAGCGTAGCTCCCTAATGAACCCTGCATCTAACAACTTGGCTACTTCTTCGATGATGATCTTTCGCTTGAACTCGTTGCAGCGCCTTGTGGGCTGCCTGACAGGCTTCACGCCTTTGCGAATGTCCAAGGAATGCTCGGCGACTTCCCGAGGGATTCCTGGCATGTCTGCGGGAACCCATGCGAACATGCCGATGTTCGCCCAGAGGCAATCGACGAGCACGCTTTCCAACCTTTCCGTGAGGGTGGAGGAGATGATGCCCGTCTTGCTCCTGGAGCCCTGGGGGTCAAGGAGTGCCTTCTTCGTGTCGCTCGATGGCTGGAACTGCCTCTCCACCTCCAGCTCGAGCATCGCCCTTTTGCGTGCGGGGCCAACATCATCCCTGGCGTCGCGCGCTTCCCGACCCTCAGGAGTGGAAGCTAGTACCGCCATGGTGTCGACCGCGGCCTGATAGACGGCAAGCTCCTTGGAAGCCTCCACGGCCGCCTTGGCCTTGGCGAGCTGGTGAGACACGACAAGAGCTGCCGCCAGTGCGCAGCTCTCCTTCTCGCATTCGTACGCCACCTGGGGGACGTTTTACCAGAATGACGCCGTTGGGACCCGACATCTTGAGCTTGAGGTAGACCGTAGACGTAGTTTGGGACGGCCATGAACTTAGCATAGCACGGTCTGCCTAGGATAGCATGGTAGGAGCCGTTGAAGTCCACCACTTCGAAGCAAAGCGTCTCGGTGCGGAAATTCTCCAGATCTCCGAAGGTGACCGGGAGGGTGATCTGTCCCAACGGGACAACCTCCTTCCCCGGGACTACTCTGTAGAAGGGAGCCCGTTCTGGGCGCACATGGGATCTCGGGACACCCAAGGCATCCAGTGTGCTTGCGTATAGGATGTTGAGGCCGCTCCCTCCGTTCATCAACACCTTGGAGACGCGCTTCCTCCCGATTATCGGAGCCACAACCAGTGGAAGCTTGCCCGGATGCGGGACGTACTTCGGGTGGTCGGACTGGTCGAAGGTGATCGCGGCCTCAGACCACCGGAGGAACTCCTGGTTGGTGGGATGAGCCGTGAACACATCCCGCTCCATCAGCTTGGTGCGTCGCTTTGACGCCTGCGCCTCTGGGCCTCCGAAGATCATGAGGCACTCGTCGGGCTCGGGGAACGAGTCGGTCACCACCCCCTTCCCTTGTGGTTGTGAGGTCGGGCTGACCCCATCCACCCTACCCATGAGGAATTTCCTCATGAGTCCGCACTCGCGGTACTTGTGCTTGACGTGGGTCGCGTGGTTTGGGCACAGACCCTCGAGCAGCTGCTCGAAATAGTCAGGGGTCTGGTCCTCGCTGGGTCGTCGCCCCTGGGGTCGGTCGTCTCGTCTCTGACCTTGTGGCACCCATCCTTGGGGTCGGGAGGGTTTGGGGTCTGCGACGGCGACGAACTCGACCCTCCTTTCCTTCTTCTTCTTCTTCTTCTTCTTCTTCTTCTTCTTCTTCTTCTTCTTCTTCTCGCGATAGTCCAACGGTCCTGCCTCGTCGGCAATCTCCTCCCGCTTCTTTTTCCCTCCGTTTTCGGGAAAATGCGCCAGCACGGCTTCCTCTCCCTGCGCTTCCTCAGCGGCCATGTCGAGGACCTCCTTGATCGTCTTCGGGCACTCCCTGCCGATCCGGTTGACCAAGGGTCGGCTCTTAATGCCTCCCATCAGCGCAGCGATGGCGTCGACATCAGTGGCGTCCGGGAGGTTGTTGTACTGTCGAGAGAACCGGCGTAGGTAATCGCGCAGCGTCTTCCCATGCTTCTGCCTGCACCTTTTGAGGTCCCAGACCATGCCCGGGTACGCACAGGTGCCCTGGAAGTTCCCGACGAAAATACTCCTCAGATCTGCCCAGCTTCGGATCTTCCCGTTTGGCAAGCGCTCGAGCCATGCGCGGGCTAGCTCTGCCAAGTACAGGGGAAGGTTGCGTATGATGACTTTGTCATCGAAAGCTCCACCCGCTCGGCACGCAAGCCGGAAGTCATCCAGCCAGACCGAAGGGTCTGTCTCTCCATCGTACTTGCTGAAGTTGGTGGGGAGACGGAACCGTGGGGGAATTGCGACGGTACGAATCTCGTGAGAGAAGGCGGCCGGGCCAGGGCAGTCGGAGTCGGAGTTCGAGTCTCAATCTTCCTCCGTCTCAACGTGTGCCTCGCGCCGACGGTGCCTGATGCGTGGGACACGATCTTCCGGCTCTTCCGACTTGTCCCGGCACCGAGCCTCGATGGTGTGTTGTACGTCACGATCAGGACCCAGCCGGTCCTGAACCTTCGCGGCATCCGTGTTCGGGGCGTTCCGTCGTGAGCCGTCGGCCGGCCTCTTCCTGTCGACAGGGCTGGGAGACCGCGAGTTTCCAGCGGATTGCCGCCTTCTTCCCACGGAGCTCGCCGCCTGCCGCACCGCGGCGCGTTCGAGGAGCGTCCTCAGCCCGTTCTGGACTCAGCGTTCCTCTGGGGTACACGGCTGTGGCAGCTGCCGGCTGAGCAGCGTAGCCGCTGCAATGCACTGGCTCGCCCGGTCGAAAAGAGGGTAGCCATCGGCGTTGGTCTCGATCCTCTGGCCCACCTCACGGGCCCGCGCCCGAGCCGACGGCTCCATGTTCGCGTCGAGCTGAGCTTGCTCTATCTCGATGGCGAGCCACATGTCCTCCAGCTCTTGCTGCTTCGCCGTGATCTGCTCAGACGTAAGCCGGATCTCGGCCCGTTTGCCCCGTTCGTCGCGTCGTCCGGGGGAACCACGGTGAAGCACTCCCGCGTGGGACAGTGCGTGCCCATCCTCGGGGGGATGTGCACTTCCAGATCCTTCTCCCGTCCAGACTCGATCAGGCTGGTCATGGCGCTCGAGGCCGAGTAGCGCCCCAAGATGCCTTCATACCTTAGCAGGTGCACCCTGGCGTGCGCCCTTTCGAGGCCATTCCAAGCCTGGCGTCGCGCCAAGTCGTAGAACGTTTGTGACGCCTCGCCTTTTCGTGAGCTCGCGTCGACCTTCTTGGTCACTCGGCTTTTGGAGCCGCGTGACCAAGACGAACCCGGATGCTTCATCTGGAGCGCTTGGGTTGAGTTGTCGCTCCCGCCAAGATGGTGCACGATCCGCTCGCACCCCACCCTGGACACTATGATGGAGTTCCGAGAGACGACGCTCACAGCCTGCGTAGCTGTCACGGCCCCTTCCGAGGCGGCCGAGGACACTGCCGGGCCACCACAGGGGACTTGTCCCGTGCGAACGGCCGGGCAGTCGGGGTTGTCGACGAGGACGAGGCGGAGCGCGCCACCGCGAGCGCCCGGCATCTCGTTCACGAGGAACTCGAGGCTGCCGAAGCGGATGGTCGCGCCCAACCTGAACTGACGGTCACCAGAACCAGCCATCTCGCACCCGGTGTCGAGGAAGACGTAGACGTGTGCAGGCCCCTACCTGGCGCGCCAGCTGTCGGCAGGTGGCACACGGGGTACCTCACGCCGGCGAGTGTCTATCACAGAACACGCACGTCTCGGTGGAGAATGGTTCAAGAGACGCAAGACAGTGGGTTTATATTGGTTCGGGAGTGATCCCTACGTCCAGTGCAACGGGCTCCTGAGTGTATTGCTCTCTTGGCGGCGGATTACAACGAAGGCCGGTCGGCGGATTACGACGAAGGCCGGTTCAAGCCTTGTGTGTGGAAATGTGCGTGTAGGGGACTAAGTGCTCTAGAGATCGAAAGTCCAGAAATTGGAATCGGTCCCCTTCGCAGGGGGGACGCCCTCCTCTTTTATAGCTCAAGAGGAGGGCAGCTTTACAATGTCGTTTTACCTATCTACCCTCGAAGGCCGGACGTCCCCGACGGTTGCTTGCTGTCGGCCTAGTGCGCCTTGGTGACCCCTTCCTTGGTTGCCGTGTGTCCTTCACCTTCCCATCGGCAGCTTCATGGTAGCTTCCTTCTTGGCCGCTAGCGCAGCAGCGCGCATGCAGCTACCTTTTCCCAAGCGCAGGGCTGCAGATCAGCTTTTTCAGTTGGCAGGCGGGCAGGTGATGTCGGGTGTCGGTCGGGAGAAGGCGTAGGCCGCATGCCTTCTCCTTCGCAAGTCAGATTTGACTTGGGGAGGGTCTCCGGGACTCCCCCCTTTTCCTCAGTGCGTGTTCATCAATGGACAGAACCCCTCGAGGGGGTCTGCCCTTCCGACCCGAGGGGTCGGGGGTCGGGCGAGACAGACGTGCCCGACCCCTTTTACCCCCTGGTCGACTGGAGGGGACCGGGGTCGGACGAGACGGAGGCTTCTATCCTCACGTCCCCCGGGCCCTTTGTAGGTCGGGCGAGACGGAGCCTTCCGACCAGTCGAAATAGCGCTGCCAGGGTCTTCCTCCGTCTGCGCGCCGTTCGGAGGCGCCCTGACAGTGGGCCCCCTAATCCATGACCCCCACACTACTAAAGTATTGGACTACTGCCGCAGGCGTGTCAATGTATGAAAAATCATTTCGTAAAAGAATGTACTAAAAGAAGCGAAATACAGTAGCAACCAATTTGGCTGGTAAACTACTCCGTAGCAACAAAAAATGGAGCAGATATATTTTAGAGGAAAAAGGAAAAAGTCCTTTTCACCTCCCTGTACAATGGGCTGAGTTTAAATTTTCTCCCCAGACCACAAAACCGTCTAACCAGCCTCCTTGAACTTTTGAAACTGTCTATTTCACCTCCCCGAGCTGGATATAAGCGGTTTTGAAGGCAGTTTTCTATTTTTCCATTTTTATTTATTTTGGTTGAAACCTTGAAAAATTATAATAAATAAAAGAAAAATCATAAAATCGAAAATTCAATTTTGTTGGACTCCATATAAGTATATAAACATATAAAACATATAAAATAATATACTTTAGTATAAAGTTTTTTATTATAGATTTAGATCTATTTTTAACTATAGTTAAATATAATAATTCATAAATACAGTTTTTATGGTACAATCATGGTAAAATTTTTATGGTGAGATAATTATTGTATACTTCAATAGTATTAAGAATTTATACTCATTAGATCTTGTATAAATTATTTAAAGATTTATTTAGGGCAAAATATACTCTAAATAAATCTAAAACCAAGTTATAAATGTTCTAGTGAGTATAAAATTTTTAATATAGTTGAATCATACAATAACTAGGCTACCATAAAAATTTTACCATGATTGGACCATAAAAAATGCATTTATGAATTATTATATTTAACTATAGTAAAAAATAGATCTAAATCTATAGTAAAACATTTAATACTAAAGTATATTATATTATATATTTTATGTGTTTATATACTTATATAGAGTCCAACAAAATTGAATTTTAGATTTTATGATTTTCTTAGATTTATTATGATTTTTCAAAGTTTCAGTCAAAATAAATAAAAAAGGAAAAATAGAAAACCGCCTTCAAAACCACTTATATCCAGCTCGGGGAGGTGAAATAGACGGTTTCAAAAGTTCAAGGGAGCTGGTTAGACGGTTTTGTGGTCTGGGGAGAAAATTTAAACTCAGCCCATTGTTCAGGGAGGTAAAAAGGACTTTTTCCGAGGAAAAATGGAGCAGATCTTGATTGAAAACAACAGGATTCCTGCGGCCCACGAGCAGCAGGCCGGTAGTGTGGATGGGGGAATTGTTGCGCTAGGTCAATGTTAATTAATTGGGCCATCACTTGGACGACCAACGACTGGCCCACGATAGCGCGTTTCTCCTTCTTGCTCCTCAACGAGAGTTTCATGTATATAATTATCTAGAGTGCTACATCATCTAAAATTATTTGAAACTAGGATGAAACACCTATCTCTCAATACATAGCTTTATCTATTGTTGTTCCCTAGGTTACATGCAAGACACAAGCTGTCTATGTAACTGTGTATAGAGAGTTTCATCGCCTGACACAACGCGAATTATGAAACTCTCTCTTCATTAATGCAATGTCACATCATAAAAAATACCTATATGGCACTCTATTTATTGTCCATAAAACCCTACTAAGACTGGTGTTAGACACACAACACGCCACGACACAACACCGCCGTCTTCTCGCCTCCAAACATCCAAATCAAACCTTGCGAAGAGATGAGATGCTAAGGACTCCATGGGGGGATGAGATGTTAAGAGGAAATCCGTTTCAAGAACAACGGAGGATGATGGGCTGGGCCTTAGGCCCCGTTTGGGACAGCTTATGAGCAGATTCTATTGAAATTAATCTGGTCACGGAAGCCAAACAGTCCGATTATTTCTCCGCTTCCGACGCAAGCGATTTCTCCGGAAGCCCTGTTTTGCCTACGACGCGGAATCACCCCTCACCCTCGATTCCTACCAACGCAACTGATTCCGTTGTCTGCCCCCGCCACCGAAGGAGCCGAGGCCGCCCCCTCGCTGCCGCAGGAGGAGCCCTCCCTCCGGACAGGAGGACCATAGGCATGCGGCGGAGCCCGCCCATCATCCCTGTGCGACGAGCCCCGTCCCGGCACCCCGAGGTCCGTCCCCGAGCTCCGTCCCGCCTCCGATCACCCCATGCCGCCGCGACGTCCTCAAGCCCCAGGCCTCCGGTTATATGGCGCTGGGCCATTAAATCTTGGGCTGAAGCCAGGGTTGGGCCGTCCAAGAGGGTACAGAAGAGAGACGACGACCCGCGCCGCGCTGATGATTTGTGCGCGATTGCGAGACGGACCCGTCGGGGTCACATCGACCCACGGCTCGGCTGCTTCGTCTCTCCGCTCCCAACCGCCATCGGCGGCATGGGCGCTCGACTGTGCCGTGACCGGGTGGGGTGACCCGGACCGTGTCGATCCCGCACGACCAGACCACGACTCCGCACCGGCCATGCATACACTGCCAACACCTGTGGCGCTTGGCGGACGTACATGTACATACCACGCGCGCCTCCTGTGTCCATGCGGTGCCACGCGTGCACCGTCCTTACTAGGGTAGGTAGCTAGCTAGCTGGCTAGGACGGTGCACGCACGGCCACACGCCACCCGATCGCGCCGCCAAGCGGTGGTCACTTCCCGCCACCGCTGAGGGGTGAGGACTGAAAAGGATATCCTGGCCGGCGGACGCAAAGCCAGCCAGCCAGACTTGTGTCATTGTGCGTGTGCGGACCTGACCAGACTAGGAGCCAATTAATTGCATATTTGCACTACAACAAAGCACTTCCTTGTTCGTATATTATAATCGATTGGTCCAAGTTCGATCCATTACCACAATGCCTGACAAGGAAGATTGTCTTTTGGACTTGTCTGACCGTGCGCTACGTGATCCAACGCGTCAAATTTCATCTTCAACCTCCGACCAAGGCCCTTGTTTCCCTCTCTGTGCTTGCCCCTTGGTAATAGAGACGAAACTAGGCGTCGGCAATATGCTTCTCCATAGACAGATGAGAGAGAGAAGACACGCCTTAATTGATTAGTGCAAGGAAATAAAAGATGGCCAATCAAACAACAAAGAAGGATCACAACTACTAGTTCGATCCATCTAAACAGGTCCTATTAGACCGGGCCTTAGCTTGTTTAACTTGTTTAGACCCTGTTTAGATGGCAAGTATGAATTTTTTTCATCAAATTTCACCATCTAAACAGGTCCTTAGCTTCTTTGCATTACAATTACAGTATTAGATAAAGTGCTCCCTCTCTCTCTAGGAACATCTTCAACAGTGCCCGAAATAGCTTCTTAAAATCTTGTCTTGGGAATTAATTAAAAAACTCTTGCTCCAACACTGCCATAAACTGATGGCTATTTTTTCCAAACTCCCAAAAATAGTGGGCTCTAGAGCCATTTTTACCCCCTTGGTTTGCCCTCCCAATCCTGAAATTTAACTGTTTTGGGACTAATTATTAGGAACTGTTGGAGACGAAGGCTTTTTTGAGCTCTCAATAAGTTTTAGCAAGTTTGTAAAACCAATATTTGGGGACTAAATTTTTTAGACACTGTTAGAGATGCTCTAACTATCTGATAATGTACTTTGCGGTCCTATCTTGATTTTACCTCACGCCACAATTATCTCTCTAACTATCCGTCTTGCAATACATGTGTACTATTGTTGTGCTAATTGTCCCACCATTCAACACCCCTACCCAGCTCAGCGGGCCTCCTAAAAATGCCGTTGAAACTTCACCTGCATGTGTAGAGCCATATGTTCATCGATAGGATGTTATCACCAGCCACCATGTGTACTAGAAAGGGCCGCGGCGTTGCCGCAGATGGCCAGTGGATGTACATGTGCTATGTTTTTTTAAACGTTTGGTAGTAGTATGAACTTCTTTTTTTGGAAAATAAATGGCAAAACGCGTTGAACCGGTAAAAGTCTACATGAAACATTGCATATTGGAATAATGGGTATCTTTTATTTTGTAGTATTTTGAAATATGAAAATTTAAACACCATAATTGCAAACGAGCACTGAATTATGTTTGCTACGTATGAATTTTGTAGGTTTTGTGTTGAAATATTGTTTATTTAAAAGTATTTTTGGTGTTGACTTAAAAATATTTTGGTGTTTATATGTTAGCTATAGTGGTGAAATTAGAGAAGTGAGTTTGATTTTTTAAGTTTGTACTACAGTATTTTTTTTAAAAAAAAATAGCCATTTTCATGGTCATTTTTAAAAATCTGGAGATATTTTGGTATCCAAATCATAGATGGGAATGAATTATGGAAACACTTTTGACTTAAAAATATGTTGGCATTTATATGTTAGCTATAATGGTGAGATTAGATAAGTGAGTTTGATTTTTTGAATTTGCACTACAGTATTTTTTTTAAAAAAAATTTAGCCATTTTCATGGTCATTTTTAAAAATCTGGAGATATTTTGGTATCCAAATCATGGGTGAGAGTGAATTATGGAATCACATTGGCCTGATTTTTGCATAGCAAAGGTTCTGGTTTTCAAATTTTGATTATTTTTATATTAAAAACTTTTTAATATGGGGATGTTCTGCTATCGGAATCGTAGGTACAACAGGTCATATATAAATATATGGAAAAATTATTTTGGGTTTAGAAATATGTTCTACAGTAAACTTATAGATCTTAAAATTTTAAACAAATTTTATGTTGGATGTCTTTTTTTCCGAACACGTTTTGGTGGTCGTATTATCCGTTTATTGTTGTTTGTATGAAAATAGCTAATGGAACGGACTATTGCGTGATTTAAGTATAATCCGAGGACTTTACCATCAACATTCCTGTGAAAAAAAGGATGGTGGGTTGATTTTGAAACCATATAGGGTTTCTTTTGAAAATATGGCTTGTCCGGTTGGGTTGGATCGCGGCTTCATTTCATGAAAATTTGAGGGCTTACTTGCAAACAATCCTGTGAGAGAGATGTGGACGGCGGGTTCTATTTCCATGAATCCGAGGTGTTTTCTTGCAAAATACCGAGAAATGGTACGATCTCGGCCTTCCGGCCGTCCGATCCAACGGTTGGGATTTGCAGCCGACGTGGCCTGCTTCACAGCTCGCGAAATTGGCCAAGTTTCGTATTAAGAGATTGTATGGTGTGACTATATATCTTTTCCTTTTTAGCTTAGTATAAATATTTTATTAGGTTTCTGCGTAAATGATGCACTCATTAATTTATTATTACAGTTCTATCTCGTATAGAGGTAGTAGAGATAGAAAGCAAGATAAAAAGCCGACAAATAGCACAGGGGCTAAAGGCAAAGCAAAAACATCTCATGCACAAAAGACAGACTACGGGCTGAATATATGTCTGTGCATGAATACTGGTGCATCTGGAGTAGTAGAATCTGAAACCAAAACATGGACCTGCGCTACACTTCCAACAGTAGCAAACAAAAAGAGAGACTACAGAACGAATATCCGATGCATGCCCATAAAGAAGCCACGCCCGGTGGCCCTGAAGATTGCTACACGCCTATACACTTCTACATACGCATGCAGTACTGCACTACTGCGGGCTGACTGGACTCGATCGCTTGGAATGGACCCCTAGCGCATGCCCAACCAAAGCCAGCTAGAGCCATAACAAAATTCCTTAACTACTACTAGTAGTATAGCTAACTAGGTTGACCTTCGTCACGACAGCTCTAAACAAATCTGGTTAACTAGACAAGCCAGCTGATTGAGCATGCAGGCCAAAGTTGGGCACACAAGATTACAAATCCAAGTCAATATTGACTTTGGCTTCCACACAATAATTTAGCAACCGAGCCGGTCGGATGATGCTGATCTTATGTTGATCTCATCTCTTTCCCCAAAGTTGAGCAGCCCATAGGGTCGACCGTAGGCCCGTAGCTGAAAATAAACCAAGTGTGTGTGAAACCACTCGCCCATCTGCTCACCTCACCAACCCTCGCTGTCAGTGCTGAGTAGTGCAACTCGTGGTCCAGGTGTTGGCACGCCGGCCGGCCGGCGCCGCGGCAGATCTCTATCTCGCGCGTGAGAGGGATAGATTCGGCCATGCCGGGGTAGGAGAGGAAGAAAAAAAAAGATTAGCCAAACGGGTGCAAAAATGGGGGCTGATGACAGCCTCAAAGCTGTCCTCGCCCTCGCCGGGCGTCACCATCATCATTTCTCAGAGAAAGCCCGTCCGTCTCTCATCAGGCCTGCACCTGCGACTGCGATCGCGCTGGTGGCGACGTCGCTGGACAAAGCTGATCACGCCTCCCCTCTCTCCCTGCATTATTATCATATCAATCATGGTGGTCGTCGTCGTCGTCGTCCTCGCTCCTCTTTGATCTCCAGGATCGGCAAAACATTATTTTGTTTAACAACTGATTAGCTGATGAGCAATTGCGCATTACAGGCGGCAGGGTTGACTCCGAGCACTGGATTATTGGTCCCCGTGCTGGGACCTCGATCTCTTTGCATGCATGCATGCATCATCGGCAATCCAATTCCTTTTTGGAAAATGCTAGAATGAAAAATGCACGTCATTGTCAACGGCAAACATTTCTAGAGAATGACGGCCGGGAGAGTACTTGCTCACTTGGGCAGTATACTCTACGTGTATGTCTGCCATTAAGAAGATTTAGTGAGGCTAATCACGGTGCTAATCAATCGTTTTCTTGCGCTGTCAGGCGATTAAGGTGTTGTAATTTCGACAGCACGCGGCCGGAGTAGTCCGAATTACTCAACCCCCACTATCTAGCCGAGAGCCGACCTGACGATCGATGACTGGCTTTCTCCGCACTCCATAGTGACATGATTACAGCCTTTGACGATGGCAGCTTTAGCCGGTGATCTTCTGCGGCCATGGTGGTTGGTTTGGCTCTTAAGTGGGTTGGTCAACGGGCAGGGACGACAGAGGGCTTACTCTAAACTGAAAACTCCACGATAAGAGAAGTAGAGAACTGCGTGCTCCTTGTCGACAAGGAAAATATCTGGTGCTTCCATGCTGCAATGCTTCTAGTTTATAACAATAAAAAAGTGGTTATAGATTTTTTTTGTCTTTTGTTTAAGCAGTGTGGTGATGGAGTCGTGGTGCATGATGGACTCTATGATGATTATTTATTTAAGTACATTTTTGTGAGTCTAATGATATGGTTAGTGCAAAGAGCGCAAGTTATAATTCATTACCTAGAAAACATGGAGCGTTATACAAAAATTCAATCCAAACAACTACTTGAACATGAGAAAAGGGGAAGAGATATCTGAATTTGGAATGTGCATTTCTTTACAGTTGTCTTTATACTGCAAATTGTTTGAGGTAAATCTTCGACTGCACCATAATGGTGACATTAATTGGGCTAGCTACACCTTGAAATCATTTTGGAAATTTTTGCGACTATTTGCATTGTGTGTCGTTTCATGCTAAACTAAGTTTAGGTATAATTTGTGATGGGTGATTGAAAAAATAAGAAAGATTGATTAAAGATCTGGTGATGGGTAATGTTGACGGTACCGGGAGGACCCCGGTTGACATACACCGAAATGGAACGTACGTGCAAGGAGACGGCGTATCATGCATGTAATTGACTTGTCGACCCACGCCACACGTCTCAGTCTGTAGCTTTATTAGCTGCCTAGCCGTGCGTTAGTGCGCTGATTGTATCGTGTGAAGTTCAACGCAAAAAGCTGGTGTGGTACAGCATGTGAATCTAGCTAGCTAAGCAAACGCTGGACTTGGGGTCAACCGGCCTCCAGGATATTATTTGCCGGAAGAAAAACGTCAACGGGATAAGTGTGCAATCTTGTCAACAATCATGCGTCGGTCGAGTCTGATCCGATTCGTCAAAGCACGTGATGGTGCATCTGGTCACAAATTGATCCGGACGAATCGAGGAGCATGGTGATAAACATTTGGATTCCACTCTCCCACGCACGTACACGTCCTATTCGATATCGAGAAAATATCCAAACAATCGATGACCTTATAAGGGTTAGAAACTTAGGCATTGTCTAATGATGCACTGTTTGCTAGCTGTTAAATTGTTTAATTGATTAACCGTACCAAAACAGTACAAAAGTGGGTTGGCTCTTTGCTCTTAGCATTTTCTATTCATTAAAGAGTGAAGAGTTTGATGTGACCAGCTGTTAAGAGGTGGTTAACGTCTTGTTTAGTTCCCCCAACTTTCCACCAACTTGTCACACTGACAACCGTGCACCTCTCACAGAAAACACCAACTTGGCACAAGTTTTGGGACTAAACAAGCCCTAAGAGTCAGCAAAGAGCTAACCCAATGTACTGTTTTGGTACTGTTCTGATACTATTCATCAATTAAACAATTTAAGAGCTACTAGCAAATAGTGCCTCGTTGGTGAAGACCTTAGAACGGATAGTCTATCAATCCGTGCGGCGGTTAATATAAGAAAGCCTTAGAGCTAACAATTAAATATTATAGCACGATACTCCAACGTTAAATATTTATTACTATCTCGCTGTAATAGGTTTAGTTAGTAACACTTTTTCAATTTATGTCACTTCTCCATATATGATATGTGTTTAATTGAACCCTTTATTTTAGTTATATAAATAATATTTTGTCATAGCGGAGAGTAGTCTAATATAAATTCATAGTAATATATATGTTATTTCTGTAACATTTTTTTAATCATTATACTACCATTATATTTTACACAAACATTACTCTCTTTACTATTTACCCCCACATCCACTACCCACATGGATACACGTTTGTATGGAAATATCCACACCTCTTTGTTAGAGGAAAAAATAGTTTGGCTATAAAACGAGTGTTAAATTTGCTCAAGGAAGATTTGTGCCATATGTTTTGGTCTTAGTACCATCTTCTCTCGTTCAATACTTCTTCAATATTGAAATTCAATAGACCTCTACTTCAAGGTACATCTCGCAGAAACTCAGACTATTTAGAAACAACTAAACTACACACATACAAAAAGTAATTTGTATAAATGTTTGAAATAGCCGACCGTCTTTAAATACCAATTGTTATTATTGTTGTTATTTATGATGAAGGTTGGGACATAGATGATTTATTTTTAGAGAAGGGGTTCAGGACGTACGTGAACTCCAGTCACCGACTCACCGTTAATGGACTACTTCCACCGCGGTGCATGACTTTCATTTCAGTAAGCAAACTATCGTACCTCCGCAGTCAGTTGCAAATAAATCCTCTCCCGCTTTATTTGTCTCCGCTTGTTTACTGATTCCTTGCTCACCCCACAGGTCCTTTTTTTTTTCCAGAACGTTCCGAGTCCAACTGTCTTTTGAGATTAAGCCAGGAATAAACGATCACTTAAACAAACAATTAGTCCGCAACCTAATAAGATTCCAAGCATCACGCTCTGATATATCCAATCCATCCGAGTCCCTACCAAGCTAGAATACCAGCACATTTTGTTCTTCACTGGTGGGGCCAGAGAACAACTCCAAGGGGGGAGCACAGAAATATAGCAAGATACACTCGAGAATAAAAAACACAATAAAATTGGAAAAGAATGGGTTAGTAGCGAAAGCTGGGAGACCAAATTCCCCGTCCAACCGCAAAGGACAAACCTGTGTGCAAATTAAACAGAACGTGGGGCCAAGCAAAGCTACGGCAGGAAACAGAAAAGGAGGGAAAGAAAAGTTGATGCCGATGGCGGGAAAAGGAGAGGGTAAAGCTGGCACAAAGCCAGCGGCAGGAGAACCAGCCCTCTGGTTTAATTAACTAATATTTACTGGAAAAAACAAGATACAGGAATTAATATTAAACAGAAAAGAAAAATAATGGTGAGACTAGGAGAATTTGAAAAAAGAAAAATAAAAGAACATAAAAAAAAGGCAAGTCTGAGGCTGCAAAGAGGCAGTGCTGAGGGCCCGTGGGCCCTTAAGGGTGCCCATGGGCCCGCGATGGAGCCCACCGTTCCCCCCCCCCCCCCCCCCAGGAGTCCATCCAAGTCGGGGGCGTGCGTGAAACCGGGAAGCCCGAAACGCCGACGCCATCAGATCGAGGGGTGTGAAGGTTTCGCCGTTAGTGAAACGGCGGCCGTCATCTTCTCGAGGGGATTCCATTCATGGCTTGGACACGGACGCGGCGTCCTTGGGATGCTGCTGCTGCTGCTGCGAGTGCGAGCCCTCGCCGTCTGCTCCTCCACCCGCGCCGCCGTTAGCCATGGCCGACTGCGCCGTGAGCACGGACATGCTCGGCAAGGCCGGAACTGCAGCAGCCGCCGCGTCGGCGCCGCGGCCGTTGATGCCGTGGGGCAGGCGCATGGCAACCATGTGGTGCGCGACCCCGGCGAGCCCCGCGGGCCCGGCCATCGGAGGGCGCATGTGGCACGTGGCGGAGGAGATGGCGGAGGCGAGGGAGACGGGCATGAGGCACAGGCCCTTCCCCTGCAGGTACTGCATGGCGGTGCCCATGTCGTCCTCCATCAGCTTGGCCACCTGCTGCTCCGTCACCGCCAGGCCGTCGCTCCCCGCCGTGGCTGGCGCGCCGCCGCCTCGACCCTGCAAAGAAAACACGTGGCCCAGAGATTCAGGCACGCCTGTACGATACGATACGATACGATGGTGTGCATGGTGCTCGCGGGGGGCAGGCGCGTCATTTCGCGCGAAGGCACGCGAGGCACTGTGGCAATGGCAGTAGCCATCAGCCATGGCACTGAAAAGTTTGTTCACATCCCGCTGATTCTTTCGACGGGGGGAAAAAGTAGAGGGAGGAGAGAGACGAAGCTCTACTAGGCAGCAGGAGAAAGCTAGAGAGAGAAGCTGCATGCCATGGCACTCGATCGATCGGGTGCAAGTGGGAGAGAGAGAGGGGTTGAGAGTTTACCTCCGAGGACATGTCGGCCACGAGCGGCGCGACGGCACCGGCGCCACCTAACCGGCTCATGCTCAGCACCTGCGTGGGTTGGTAAACGAAGATTACATGTCAGCAACTCCATCATCAACAGCAACACCGTCCGTGCACCACTACGTACTAGCTAGAGCAATAACATTTCATTTCATTTCATGCTTGCCTTGACTTGGAGCTGCAGGAACTTGACGTAGTCGATGATCTCGTCCAGCATCGTCGCCTTGTCCGTCTGTACATACACGCGACATTCATTCAGAAAACACGCAGCGGTGAGCCAAGCGCAAAGAACAAAAAGGGGACGGCCGGACAGCTGAAAAGAGAGCGAGCGCTACTAAAGCTAGAGCCTCTCTCCCGTCCGTCTCCCACTCTTCGGAAGCGGCGCCCGCGCGCGACATGGGCAGGAATTCTAGGCGGAGAAAAGGCCATGCCATGCCATGCCCCTCCTCTATCTTCGTCCCCGGCCGCGCGGTCGCCGAGGGAGCACGGTGCCGGTCAAGTAGGCCAACGTGCGGGTAAATGTGCCCCGCACGCGCGTCCACCATACCACCGGCCACACACACCTCTGCTAGCTCAACACACCTGATAGATGACTGACGACTCTTCCTACAGCCGTCTCCATGCCCGGGCATGGCGTTGAACTCTAGTAAAGCTGCTGTCTTCTCCATTGTTTAATCACCCCGTTTTCTTCGGCACAAACTCGCTACGAGTGATTGGGGGAACCTAACCTTTATTGCCAGCATCATCTCCCAACAACCAAAACCCTAGGCCGCCCCTGCAGCATCACCATCTCTCTCTCCCTCTCCTTCTCACTCTCAAAGCGTTT
Organism: Digitaria exilis; assembly: GCA_015342445.1. Taxonomy (NCBI): domain Eukaryota; kingdom Viridiplantae; phylum Streptophyta; class Magnoliopsida; order Poales; family Poaceae; genus Digitaria; species Digitaria exilis. Next base: position 529,030 of record JACEFO010001897.1, read on the forward strand.
ATGCTCACCTTGTTGGCGTTGGGCACCAGCTCCTGCAGCGCCTTCATCCTCTCCGCGATCCTCTCCCTCCGGAGCTGAAAAAAAAAATTGGAGAAGAAGATTAGAACAGTAGCTGAGGAACATGTGTACAGCATGGTGGCCAAGACGAATATGAGAACGAAGAAACGGACAAAGGAATAGCAGTGGTTGGGTTGTGTTTGGGACTTGGCAGCCGGAGCGGATGGGGAGAACAATCCAAATCCAGGAAACAACAACAGACAGTCAGACAAAGAGGCTGATTAGCAACTGCCGCCTCGGATTTATTCGCCCCAACTGAGAATTAACTAGTGCTTCTAGCTGCTGGCCGAGCCGACGACGTGACTAATAGTAAACGCCGAGCGGCGGCAGCAATTGAGCAATTAGGGAGCGAGCGGGGAGAGGAAGGAGGAGCGTCGTCGCGTAGCTCACCCGCTCCGCGATGCTGTGTGGGTCCGTCGCCTGGCCTCGCCGCGCCCTCACGCGCTGCCTTGGCGGCGCCGCCGCGCCACCGCCCGATGCCCCGGCCTGCGGTTGCGGCGCGCCAGCGCCAGCGCCTCCTCCACCACCGAAACCTTGCCCCGGCATCTGCGCCGTTTGCTGCGAGCGAGAATCAAGAGGAAGAAGAGTGCTTAGAGATTTTAAAGGGTGGACGGAACAAGTGTAATTGAAGCATGCCAGCCATGTAACATAAGGAGGAGCTGCTTCTTGTTGCGAACCTGTGGATGCGGCTGGAAATGCTGTTGCTGCTGTAACGATCCGGCGAAGGCGCCGCCGAAGACGCCGGCGGCTTCTCCTCCTCCTCCCTGGAACGAAACGAACACACCGAATAAGAATGCTTAACTTTTTGCAAAAAGATTCTTGACAGGGGGGGAGAAAAAGTCAGCAAGTGGATTTGAGAGGCGACGGATCAGTACGGCGGAATTGGCGGCTGCGGCTTTGAGTAGCGCCTGCACGTCGCCACCGGCGCCCGATCCGCCGCTGCCGAGGGAGAGCGGGAGGAGCAGGCTGCCGCCATCCCCCGTCGAGCGGCCCATGCCCTGAAGCAACATGTGGTGGTGGCCGTTCCTCACATCGGCCATCTGCTGCTGCAGCACCATCTGCTTCGCCGCTGTTGACTCCGCGCCGCCGCCGCCGCTGATCTGGTGCTGCCGGAGTCGCGACGCCAGCAGCGCGGGCTCATCATCCTCGTACAACCCACCACCACCAAACTGTTGCTGGTGGTGGTGGTGCTGCTGCATCCCTTCCACCTCCGGCGCCTTGGCTCCCGCCGCGGATGCAAGCTCCACCCAGGCTGACGGCGGAAGGCCGCCACCCAGCATCTGGCCGAGGAAGTCGTCGTGGACGCCGGCGCCGGCGCCGCTGCTGATGGCCGCCCGAAGGTCGTCGAGGGAGATCTGGCCGGCAGCGGCCATGGCTTGCATTTCCCGCGTCGTGGGCTGCATCCGCGCGCCCCTCCTTTGCTCTGTCGCTAGGGTTTACGCGTGCGTCGGGGGGAAGCGGCTAGCTAGGTTTGAAGGAAAGCTTGCTGGTTGGCTAGCTGGGGTGGCCAAGCTGAGGAAGGTTGGTAGCTGCGAGGGAGAAGAGAGAGAGAACTGAGAACCAGGAGCACGCTGGGTTGGTGTCGCCGGCTATTTATAACGGCCGGCGGCGGCTACTGGACGGGGGACGTGGCGCCGTTCCGTGGATGGATTGGATTGGCTTTTAGTCACACTCGCACACAATCAGATCCCGATCCCGTGGCAGTCCTAATTCGATCGCTTCGTTTTTTCCTAAATATATATTTTCCTTTACACAATGACAAAGAAAACATACTACTCCTACTTGTTATTGTCCAATAATGTAAACAAAGAGTAATGACATCTTTACTAGACTCATTGTGAAGGTTCCATGTGAAGCCACCTGAGATCCTATATGGATACTTAATAAAAAATAGAGATCCTAAAAATTCTCACAAAAATTAGAAATATCCAACCATCAATCCGAAAACTCTAATCGTGATAATTATTCAATTTGTTTTCACTTTTCTAATAAATTATCCATCCATATCATTATGAAAATAAGCTAAAGTTATCCTATCTAAAATACCCACCCGCCATTAAAAATAATACAAGTAACCCTTAATATTCATATAAATTACCCACTTGTGCAATTGTAAAAAAATATCTGATCATAATTTTGTATTGAAATTATCTAGTTATGTCATTATTAAAAGTTTAAGTAACCCCTAAATATGAATGTAAGTTTTAGAATTATAACAAAATCTTACCAATTTATTTTTTTATATAGAAAATATTACCCATGATCTGTTTCACAATGTATTCATGCGTAAGGGAAAAGATAAGAATACCGATTTCCATGTTGTTCTTCACGTAGCTCAAACAAATTGTTATATTAAATACATATCAAACACATATGTAGGTGTGATAAACAGTGAAAAAGAAATTGCTATCAACTAAACCTATTAGAACTAGAGAATGATAAATATGTATATTTAGAGTATTATGTTTGAATATTTGATAATAGATGAAAGAGAGTTTGAGGAATATAGTTATGATTATTAACTGTAAGTATTGTTTTTATATTAATAATTAGCACATGCAAGAGAACAGGTTGATAGACTAGTCCTCCGAATTAGTTTTTCAATATTTTACTCCTCATCGACTACGCTATTTATTAGCGTAGTCCATATCAGTGAGAAATAAAATAAAGTGACTACTTTGTAGTGTTCTTTCTCTGCCGCTATATTTTCTAACAATGATTGTTGTGCCCACTTAGTTTGTTCCCTGTTGCGGGTTATTGTGTTGTGTAAGTATTTCTATCTTATCTTCACAAATTTTTTTAATATATATCACTATTTCAGTATCCCATATGCTCTTATACCGTCGGTAGTTGCATTGGAGTTTTTTGTGGTTGCTCTCGCGGTGGATGTTATCAACTCACGATTGTGCTTCTCTGCAAGCTATCTTGTTTCCACAAAGTATATAAGGATTTGTTGTCGTGGAATTCAACAACGGTGGCATTCTAGCAGATAGATCATTGTCGAGCTGTGCTATAAAAAGTGGCATAGTTGTTTTCAATATTATCAAGCAATATTTAACCAAGAGGACGTTTGACAGTAAGTGACACTACTACTACATAAATCATTTGTAGGGGCACCTTTTTGTTTGGAGCAGGTTAAAAATTTACATGTTCTTAAAATCCCTAACGTCATTTTAGAAACCAGACCGTCCATAAAGATGCTACGACTTATTCCTATATTCTTGTGGCTAGTTAACTTAAGTTACCGTATAAATTCTAAAGTACAAACCTTGAGTTTAGCCCTACAATCTTATTTGAATGCCTAGCTACAAATAAGCAAACCATTTTGGATCTTCTATGGCCTTGAAACAAATTTGTATCACTATTTTTGTTATATTGTATCTAAAATATGTAAATGTGTACTTAAATAATTCCTATCAAAGCTCTTCTGATATATATGACATTTAGAACAGACAAATTAGTTTATTTTAACTATTTAAACTAATAGTGTAAAATTAAACTAATCGTTTTGTTCTTAACGTCATATTTAAACATCATATATTTAAGAAATAGTATGATATAGGTGGCTAGTATACTCATTTTTTTTGTTATTAGTAATTATTAATTAGTTCAATACATGAAAGGCTTTAATAAAGTTTATAATGGTTTGGTTTCAGAAAAACTTAAGAAGTTCCTTATTTTTTTTTTTTGTCAACAGAACAAGTGCTGAAATTTTATACGCATGTCAACTGAATGGCGTTTTAACTTTTAAGGCGTGCAGTTACACATAAATATGCTTAGCAAGCAAAGATTGTAAAGGATTTGTTTTTTATTAATGCATCCCTCTATTCTCTAGAAGAATAACATATGTTTTTCATTAGTGAGGAGACGTAAAGGACGTTTTGAATATTATTAATATATTATTAGATTGAAAATGAAATCCGTATCTATGTTGAACACAAATTAAAGATTGGAACGACAATTTGAGAAAGCTGCTTCTGTTGTCCATAGGCCGCCGTAGGCCCGTAGCGACGTCTCTCTTTACGCTGTCATCCCCGCCGCGCGCACGCCACAGCTGGCGGTGCGTCGGCAGCGCAAACGAAGGAGAAATCTAATTAGCACGCGTGTCCGGCCTGGTGTGACTGACGATCGATGGAGAACCGCAAATAACCGCTCAGCGTAGCTAGCAATCCACAGCTGAAGTGCACGCACATCAGTCTATTTCGTTCCGAGGAGAAGACGAATTTCACCTTGCAGTAAACGAGCCATCGCTTTTATTTGTTTTTTTTTGTCTCACTTTCTTGGCGCGTGACCCGGTCAGCGTTGAGGTTTCTTGAAAACCAGGCGTCATCCACCACACAGTCGTCCCCTCGTGTCAACCACAGATCCCAGCTTTCGTCGATCGGGCAACCGCGCGCCAAACCATTTTTGTGCAGTACTGCTAAGACGGCACTTTTTTTATTTTTGATTACGCCAATACATGTGCAGGCATATATATATGCAGTTAGGCCGAGCGGTTAGTCCTTGTTGTTGTCCGTACACAGTCAGTACATCCTGTCCATGACGGTATTAGTGGTAGGCCCGGGCCGAAGGAATCTCGTTCCATTAATCCGTTTCTGTGCGGTCGACATCCTCTCTCGTACCAACGTGGAAAACAATAAGCATATGGAGGCATGCAACTAGGTTGACCGTGTCTCTGCATGCGCACTGCATCTGTATCACGCAGTACATGATCATTGGGTGATGACTAGAGCTAGGCCGCTGGTGGATGGATGCGTCACAAGTCAACCGTGCAGCTTTGGCCTGGAGCGAGGAGAATGTGTCAACAACTTGCATGGTCGGTCGCCGAATGCATGGATGCAACGACGAAACACAGTAGAGGGCGAGTGGCGATGCAGACAATGAGACAAGAAAGTTTGGTAGAGCACTACGGGTGCGATGTCTTTTTGGCAAAAATAGACCCAATTAAGATCACAAGCCGATGTCTTTTCCTCTCAAGAACAAATGCAGACTATTTGCATGGATACTGAATTACTGATACATAATAAGACCCATATCTCAGAAAACTTAGCACTTAGGTGATGGCCGCACCAAATTAACCCTCCTGTGTTCTCTGCATTCGGCACTGGAAACGGGCTTACATCTATGTCTCACTTGCCCATATGCTCATGCAGTGTGGACCCAAATCTTGATGTGCGAGAATTTTAATATTTCCCCATCTGCTCCCTTCGCATAAAAGAATTCTGGCAAATGATGAGAGACATTGGCTTGATCCGTACCTAATATAAAGAGAAAAGGTGAAACTTCAATGAGTTGATCATTTGTACCATGTGGAATATCTGGAAGGAGCGAAACCGAACAATCTTTGAAAAAAAAATTCTAACAGCTCATCAGGTGGCAGTTTGCAAAAAGAGAACCTAGATAAGTATGAAAATGCTTTTCAGGTGATCACGTGAGATATCTTGTCTATGAGTGTCGGTGTTCGATTTGGTCACACCGGCACCAACGAGTGATTGCGCTGCTAACCACTCGCTCCGATGACGGATTCTTGGGGGAACACTGGATGCAAGGGTTTATCCTGGTTCCGGCACGTCCAGCAGTGGTGCATAGTACCTAGTTTCGTGTTGAGAGAGCTTGCAGTAGGGGAGTACAAGCTGAGCGGGAGAGGGAGTGAGGCTCTCAAGTCCCTGGCTAGTGGTGATTGAGTCAAGTGCCAATATCGAGGGTCCCCCTTTCTCCGTGCCGCCCCCTTCCCCCTTTTATAGACCAAGGGTGAAGGGAGAGGCACCTGTGTGCTCGTAGAGATCGATGTCTTCTTGGTGAAGTGCTGCTGGCTTGTCGCAACGTGAGCGCGTCCTCCATACCGTGCACTATTCGGATGGGAATCGCGCCTTCCAACTCCAAAGGACGGCGTGAGCGTCACTGTTGCGAACGTGTCTTCCCAGCAGTAGCGGGCTGGTGCTCGAGGGGTATCAATTGACCGGAGATGAAGGTCGCGTTGAACCTGCCTGTGTGGAGCTCGAGGGTCCTTCTTCAAGCCATGCCGTGGGTCCCCCAAGTTGATAAGAGCGGGGAGTGGTTGGCACAGTCGTTGGCACAGGCGGAAGTGACCGTGGTCTTCTCGGTGGAATGGCGCGGTGACTTCTTGTTTTGACCATAGTGGCGAGCTGTCGTGTCCGGCCTTGAATGCTCTGTCGGACGGCAGGCGGCCGCTGTTGGAACGTGGGGTTCGAGCGAGGCGGGAGGATTCAGTCGAGGCGGGGGGCTCGAACGTGATGGAGAATTCCTTTCGAGAACGGGCGGTACCCTCGACCGGGACGGACACCCTTCCGCGCCCTTGAGGGTACTGCTTTCGCTGGCCTATATCGGGCCGCCTTCTGATTTTCAGAGCTTGGATCTCACTCTGCCGTGGACGCGGCCCACTAGTCTTATATTATGGGCCACAAATTAGGGTACCCCTAGTTTTGGTACCCGACAATGAAGTAAGTTGATTTTCATTCATGTTATGAGGGTCTTTTGGATGGCATGCCTTTAGGGTCAACAATCTAGCAACCATCGTATTATGAAATTCTTTATCTTCTTAATTGAAAGGCATAGCTCCTGCCATTTTTCTTTTAAGAAGGGAAAAACTATCACTCACCTGAGTGATTTTGAGGCCCTTCTTACTTGGTTTTTTCTTGGACCATTAGATTTTAAAGAAAATGGATGGACACTTCCTTTAGAAAAACGAGATGAGGGCTTGTTGTCAGCACGCTCTTATCCGACGCATAATCCATCTCGCTCGCGACCATATAGACTATACCACAGTGATGCGAGCATCTTCCTCTTGGGTTCGTTACGAAGTCAGCTAACATATGAAGCGAAGGTTCCCTGACCCAACACGAGTCTTTGTACGTGACTATATTAGACTATCAGGAATTTTCTTAGATTACTACAGCCTCATCACGTACTAAGACGAACCGATGTCCAACACCATCTCTACGAGGCAGGCATGTGAGTGTGAGTACATGGTTAGAATTTAGCAAGCGCATAGGTGTGTGACAGTGTGAGTGTGGTGTTGGGTATGTCTATGTGTGCAAGTCCAGATACTACAACTCGAGGCTATCTTAAAAATGTCCCTATACCTGTGGTGTGCCAAACTTGCCCGGGGATCGATCGAGCTGCCGTGCCCAGTCATCTCGTGAGCGGATCCGGATCGGATCGAGTTAGGCGCGCTGAAAAGATGGTGAAAGCGAGCCAGCCAGCCAGCCAGCCAGGGATCACCAGTGCGTCCGTGATCTGTGATCAAACGACCCATCGAATGCGCCGAAAACTTTACGAGGGGAGGGCTGGTGGAGGGGACGGGACGAGGCGTGGAGAGCTGACGGGCCGACTTGTGCCGACCCCGTGCAGTAGCAGAAGTGCACCATTGTTAGATCGATGCGCAAAGATTCACACTAGCTACTTGTGTTTCTTTTCACAAAGTCAGAGTAGGAACAATGGCCATGTTTGGATCCAACACTTCAAACATTCGCCCTGTCACATCAAATGTTTAGATGCTAATTAGTAGTATTAAACGTAGTTTAGTGATAAAACCCATTCCACAACCCCTAGGCGAAATTACGAGACGAATCTAATGGGCCTAATTAATCCATGATTAGACACTGCAGTGCTACAGTAAACATGTGCTAATCATAGATTAATTAGACTCATTACATTTGTCTCGCAAATTCGCCTAGGGGTTGTGAGGTTAGTTTTATAATTAACTCATGTTTAGTTCTCGTAATCGGCATCAAAACATTCGATGTGACAGGGCACAACGGGCCAAAAACAGTTTTTATTATGTATGCTGGGCTGAGCTTGGGACTGGGATCCAGCCATCCTGGCATGCAGCGTAGTAGCACAACCGTCTTGTTCTAAAAAAAAGGCAGGACAAGCTTCTTGGTCTCAAAGAAAAAAAAAAGCTTCTTGTCGGCTGGGCGTTGCCTGTACTTCTACCCAAAGTCCCAAACTCGACTGGGGCAGTGGGGTTGTGCCAAGGCAACGGCCAACGGCATTTAATTTGATCAGAAAGGAGTTTCTGAATGGAGTAATCCAACTATTGAACAGTTCATTTCTGATCAAATTAAACGCGTTGTCTACTCGTCTGTATAACACGGGATCGAATTAACATGGCGCGGGGTAATTAAAAGCTGAAGCATTAGAGCTAGGTTAATCCGTTATACCGTGGACAATAACCAGTTGCACCGTACATTCTGAATTCTTAGGCTATTTTTAATGAGCCAACTTTTGTATCCCATTGGGAAATGTAACTCATCTCATACGTGTCATTAAAATTAACATATCACTTTGATGGCATCGTTTTTAATTTTTCATCCCCTCAATGGCATTGCCGTCAAAAGCCATTAACTGATTAAAGTGAAAGGTGAAAAGACAATAATACCCCTAGCATGGACAACTGTGCAGCTAGTGACAAAGAGGGCCCCGGGTCAAGCACAGGCTGACCTGTTCAAGGCTGAGCTGGTTGGACCGAGCGTAGTCAAACTAGCGCTCTCGCCGATTATGACCTACGATATCTCACCGATGGCGAGGGGCCCAGTGAGGGGAGCACCATCTATGCAATCTATGTGACATGACGAATGCAATAGTGGGTGATCCTCACAAAGAATTCTAATCGACCATGGTTGGCGATGCAGCCGAAAGTGAACCTCGGCAAGTAAGTGGAAACCAAGCGAGCACGGAAATGCAAGGAGAGCATGAGCATCACCGATTCACCACGGTTGATTTGAGCGGTTGGGCGAAGTAAAAGGTGGCCAGAGCGAGGAGTTTGAGGCCGATGGCAATGGCGTCCCCGTGATCTCCGATTCCCAAACCAGCCGGCGATTATGTTCGTGTAATTGTGTTGAAGTGGTCGAGGAGGGTTGGAGAGGTGCGAGAGATTTAGTGGTGAGGATTTTGGGATCCATGAAGGGGAATCCGTGGATTTAGCCGGCGATTATGGATTGTTCAAGCCCGATTAGTGGCATTCGGATATAGAAGAAAATGGGTTGAGCTAGAGAGAAGGAAATGAATAGGTGGCCAAAGGGAACCGTAGACAAAGTGGTGCGAAGGCGCCATCATTGCACGTATGCGGGGTGTGGGGGAAGGATATGGACAAGGACGAGTTGAAGAGGTATGTCATCATGGCGTTGTACCAATGTCGTGCAGGCACGACGACCATCGCGGCCAAGGATGAGGCTGCCGGCTTGGCCGCGGAGACATAGGAGCACAAGGAGAGGGGGGAGATGTTGAGGGGTATTATTGTCTTTTATCCTTTACTTTAACGGCTCAGTTAGTGTCTTTTGAAGACAACGTCATAGTGGATGATAAATAAAAATACGGCAGCATTGAGAAAATATGCTAATCTTCAATGGCACATAGGGATAGGGATGAGTCACATTTTCCTGTGGTATACAAGGAATTTCTCGGCTTTAATGGGGTTTTATTCACATTAAATAATGTGGCTCATCATCAAATATGATGAGATGGAAGAAAAAAGAGCTTCATGATGATGAATCTAGGTATACACTGTTACCAAGACATGGAATTGGCATGTCGAAACCTCCATTGAATAGTAGAGTTTCATTTCATCTCATTTCGTCCAATCTTGCGTATTATCATAGTTAGAACCTCTAACATGCCTATGACATCATGACATGATACGAAACATTAAGAGGTATAATTTTATTACTCAACAAAAAATAAATGATGTGGCAGCCTTAAAAACTATTCCATCAACAAATGGCCTTATGCCCTTTATCGTTAACAGGACGAAGTTTCTTAGCGGTCGGTGTGTTCAGAGGTCCAGGACTGCTACGCTTCAAATTTAATTTGTTTTGTATTGGGACCTGCCGAGTTCATATCCATCACTCACATATAACATATGGATGTGCCTGTAGAGTGGAACATGAAAAACGGAGTCTAGGTTTGAGAGCCAGAGAGAGAGAGAGAGATTTGCCTCTCCTTGCTGAAGCGTGCTGAAACTTCGAGTCCACCCCTTCTAATAATTTTGGACGGAAATAATTTCAATCAATTTTGGTAAATATGAATACAATCAATTTGGGTGGAGATTGGTTGAGAGCCGCAGTCCTCCACTAGCCTGTTTAAGCTGGCGCGGCAAGGTCGTGCCAAGTTTCTAGTGAAGACAAAACTAAATCATTAGAGAAGCCTAGAGGTCTAGGCATCCAACCAATTACTTCGGTATATTTCAAAGAACACTTGATTTTTTTTAGCACATTCAAAGACCACTTGATGTAGAGGCTAAAATCTATTTGCCAGAATTCATGTAATTTATAGAAAAAGTAGGCCTCAACAGGGTTAGCCTTGTTTGGGCTAACAAATATGAACCGGATTGGCCTGGTGGACCTGGACAGTCACATAAGGCCCAATTCTCTCTTCCTTGGAGTACGGAACCCTGATATATATATATATATATATATATATATATATATATATATATATATATATATATATATATATATATATATCGAAAATAACATGCTATCCAGGGGTATAGCTATCCACCCCGGTATGGTAGCTCTCCCACCCCCATATGCCTGTTGGATCCCATGTTGTTTCCATCCAAACCCTCCACGTGTCCTCTCATTTCCAACCCCTCTTCACCTTGTGTTGGAGTCAAATTCCTAACGCCGTTAGTGTCAGAGTTGCTGTGGGAAGCCCGGGACTGCGCTACATGCTTGCCACACTGTCACGCGAGTGCATAACTGTGTAGTGACCCAACTTTTTGCAGCCACCTACGTTGGTCCCTTTTCACAACCTGCATGCATTTTGGTGCAACCAGCAACCGCGTAGGTACCTGCTCATACACCGTGCTTTTTAGCCTTTGAGCGGGAGTTTTGAACTGTCTGTTTTTTGTTTTTTGAAAGTCCGGCAAGCCTGCGCGCTACTGGCTGCACGGTTGTGCTATGCTTTAAAGACACCTAGTTGCGCTATGCTATAAAAATTTTAAAGCAAGTATATTACCAGCCTATTCATGTCAGCCGCCTATAACTTGAGCAAATGAAAATGTGGGAAACCGGGGAAGCAAAAAAAAAAAAAGTACATGCAAATCGGTGCTGAATGGATAGAGGGAAAACTATTTTGCATGTTTTGGTTAGAGATGAAACTGAACCCGGATTCTATATTGCGCCCATCTTCCTCCTGGCGCAGTATGTAGATGCTAACAAAAATGGTGGTGTCAGTGTATGCGCCCATCAAAGGCATATAGGCAACGACCAGAGCATGCAAAAAGTGCACAGTGGGAAATTCTGCGAACCTACACCGAAAGCCAGCAGATGTGTCAGTGTATGTTAGCGGGAAAAAACTAGTGCACACTGGGGAAAACACTAACGGCTGCAGGACGGAGACAAACGGAGGACGGGTGGCGTCTAAGACAGGTGGCACGCAAAGGATGAAGGGGGAGCTACCATAGGTGGGTGGGGAGTTACTCCCGGTTGTAGTAGATCCTGTCTAATATATATATATATATATATATATATATATATATATATATATATATATATATATATATATATATATATATATATATATATATATATATATAGTAGCTCTATATTATACCCTGGTTACTGAATAACAATTCAGTACCCGAGCCCATCCACCGAGCCGACGTTCCGAACGACCAAACCCCCCGCCGCTCCCCCGCGCAAACCGCGTCTACCCACGCCCCCCGTCAGTTTTTTCCACGTGGGTCTTGCTTTTGTTGTCCCCGTTTCCAGGTTGGAATAGATCGTGGGTCTTTCGGTTTCCAATCTCTCCAACGCTCTCTAATTCCCCCGCTCCTGCCGCCTGGCGAGTCGGCTACACCATGCGCCGCCGACAAGACCCTCCCTGTTCTGCTCGGATCCGGCAAGCTGCAGACCTTCTCCCCCTTCCGCCGCCCAGGTGAGAGTCCCTCGCCGGAAGCCGCATCCTCTCAAGGCATAGTTTCAGAGGCAAAACAAATCGTGAGTTGTGGATTGGTTCCCATTCAGTTGCCGATTTTCTCTCTTCCTTCAATGCAGAGGTCCCGTCGACGCCCTGGGTTGCTGGTTGCAGCTCCCTTGTCCGGTGACAAGGTGCGATCCAGGTGACGCATTGGAGGCTCCCCACCGGCGAGGCGGGAGCAGCTGGCGCAACCGCGCAAGTGCTGGGAGCTACCGGCGCACCTGCAGGCCGCCGCTCCCACATCCGCTGACTCCCTGGTGACAAGATGTTATCCAGGCGACACCGCATGGAGGTTCTCCCCGGCGAGGAGGACCTGCTGGCGCTAGTGCCGGCGTAGTCTTGCTGACCCAGCCAGGTCTAGCACCCGCACGAGATTTTTTTAAAAAAATCAATGCCCAGTAATGCAAAGGATTGTTCATCACGAGTTATTGTAAGTCTGCGCTGCCGTCCAGCATTCAGCTTGCTCATCATCTCTACTACCTGTGATTTTCTACACATTCGTCCTCACTGATGGAGCCATCTCGCGCGTCAGTTTGTAATCCTTTCAATGCCTGTTTCGGTTCATTACGTGCCTTGTGAAGATGTGTTTTGTCATTTGTGAACTATCGTGTTTAGAGTGGGTTATTATATCAATTCCACGCATTCTGCTAAACTATCCTTTTGGTTAGTTTATTAAATCCTGCTGTCAGTATCTCGCCTATTTATATATATTGAACTTCATTGTTATGTACGAGCATCTGCCTGCCTGATTTGTGCAACTGATGACAATGCTAGATTATCTATATGTTTTATGTATTAATAATATGCTGCGCAATTGATCTCAACGCGAGATACTTCATAGTTCCTTTTATTTATTTCCATGAATCAATATCCTTATGTGCCACACTGATGATCTTCAGCGAGGTTCTCAACGAGATGCTAATGTCCAGCAATTATTTTGTGCTGTTAAACAAGTTATTGTTAAACATGATATTATATTCCTCTGGATATTGTTAAACAGGATGTCGTTCCCTCTATGCTGCTTGAAGCCAGGTGAATCGTGTTGCCATCATCTCCCTCTGAAATGCGCAGTCATCTCTCTTCACTTCTTCAGTCTACATCACTGATCGCCTGTTTTTGTCTTGCCTCTAATATTAAAAACAATGTCAGTGAAAATTTCAGTTACTTTGTAAATTTATGCCTTTTGAATCAGGATGCCGTTGTAGCTTGCAGAGCCAGGGCCCTGGAGATGAGGATACCTAATCATGATGTTAGCTCTGTTCTTGCTTAATCAACATGCTCCATTTTGTAAGATACTGAGTTTTCTGCTTATACATTTTTCTTTATTTCTGATAACAATCAATGTTAGATTGCAACTTGCAAGTAATTGAAGTTTTTCACGTCATACATGATATTTGTGATCAGGTTTGCTTGGTTGCAAATGAGTCAACATATGGTTTGCTCGCTTTCATCTTGTCAAAATAAACAGTTTCTTTGTGCTGATTTGAGTTTTTTCCAGTCATGCATGATATTTGTGATTTCTTTCACCGATTCAACTGCAGACTAGAAATGCCATTGTGTACAAATTTGCAAGCGCTGGACGAATGACAAGGCACAAGATGGGCCATGAAAGGGATAGTGAAGAATTTATATTAACTGTTCAATTTGACATTCATTTTGGAATTTTTCATGATAGAACGGCTGCAATTAATCATTCTACATGATGCAGTAGCTTTATTTGGAATGAATGCACATAATGCAAGGATTTTCTGTGCATGTACTCAATTTTTACTTGGTTTTTCGGCTTAATTTAGAATGTTAGGATATTTTGTGTGTACAAGGACTTTCCAGCTACGAGTGTTTTTCATTCATTTTATACAACCGTGTAATACAATGTGTTTCTATTGTGTTTACTTCTGAGCTGCGTGCTCTACTCCTCAATCCATGTTGTATCCTCCTCGATGCATGTTGTATGGTTGAAGAACGCAGTATTTACATGGATTCATCACAAAGATTGGTCAAAAGAAATCCAATGCGCACATGTAAATATACGTTTAGGTCCAGTTGAATACAGAGTTACAGACGGTATGTTAAATAGGCCAGGTTGCTACGTTCAACCTCAAGTTAAATGGACCATGTTGCTTCGGTCAACCTCTGAAGGATTAATCATTTTTCTTATGCTAGTGCTACGACTGCACCTGCACGCTAAAAAATAAAAAGGATACTAGTGTTCTGACTTGCATACCACAAGAAACAAAAAAACGCATCAGCACGTAGTTTTTCACTGGGCAGAAAACCGGCCATCCGATGGCCCGAAACCACTTGTGCAGAGGCACTGAGCGCTCCAGAAAAAAACGAAATGTGGCCGACGTGGGTGGGTTGGTCTGGGACACAAGTGCACGAGGAAGAAAACTGGGTGTAGGAAGAAAACTGGATGTAGGTGTCTGCTCGCGGGGATGCGCGGCTTGTGGGCTGGCTGGCTCGGTTACCAAATATTATTTGGTACCTAGGGGTACCATTTAGCGCTGCCCTATATATATATATATATATATAGCAACGCTAAGTGGTATATAGAATATATAGCAACGCTAAGGGTGTGTTTAGATTGTAGGAAAAAACACTGTAGCATAAGAAAAACACTGTAGCACTCGCTGGGAAACGTATTTTGTGAGGGAAGAATAGTGAAAAGTTGGAATGAATAGTGAAAAGTTGGAATGAATAGTGAATAGTTGGAAATCTGAACATGGCCTAAGTGATATATAGAGCAGCGCTAAATGCTACCCACGTAGCCGACCACCTTCCCACATCCCCGCGCCCCGGCCGCAGGATAGAGGCACGCCGCACGCTCCCGGTTTTTTTTCTCTTGCACGCACCGCTGCCATCTTCGACCCGGTTTTTTTTTCCACTGTTGCGCTATTTACGCGTGACCGTGCCGGAGGTGGTGCGCTGAGGACGTGTCGCGGTGGTGTTTTGACGGTCGGTCAAATAAATCATGCCAAACGAAACAAAGGATCGGTCGTGGGTCAAACAAGATGACTGGTTCTTTAATTCAACGCACTGGCGTTTGCATGGAAGATTTTTCGATTTTAATAAGTCTGGTGATGATAAAAAAAACAGGTATACACGTCTCAGTTGCAATTTCAAGTCCTTGACGTACATGACATATGCTATTGCAATGTCAGCTCTATAAGGCCTTTTGCAATGCAAGGCATTGGTTATGTTATATATAATGATATTTATTCAATGATGCCAATTTTTATAATTTTAAGATGCAATTCTACAGTTATGAACCGTGCTATGATTATATGAAACTTCCAAAGGCAATAATCTAAAACAGGCGAAAGGGCCTCTAGTCCAGTGGTTAGAGCACCTGAGTAGCATATAGCAGACCCAGGTTCGACTCCTTGTGGCCACGATGGATCTGGAATAAAGAAAAATATGAAAAAAATAGGTTGGGGTTTCCCCTACTGACTTTGGTAAAAAAAAAAAGTAATCTAAAACAGTAAATTACGTCATTTGCAAATTAAAAAAAGATAATTTACTTTGTAACTACAAATCGACATCGATTATGGTCACAAATACTGATCTTAAAGACATGATAAATATGCCCATTTATATACAATTTGTCATTTAACAAAACTGGATCTGCAGACATCAACCAGCTTTTTGTGGGCAGAACTGCAAAAGCACTCTGAAATCAGCTGCACGCCTGCACCCCCCAAAAAATAGCCTACACTAAACTAGCGTCTATTACTTCGGTATGGAACAAATGTAATTTCTACGTTAATGGGAGATTTGAGATTTCATCCGAGCTTTGAAATTGGACTATCTAGGATGTTTACAGCTCTAAGAAAACATGTAGTTTGAATCAATTATCGAGACAAGAAAAACAGAGGTTTCAAACCAACAGATAAGAGGAATCACTCCGAAGGAAGATGGCAAGTAATTTCAGGCTCGGTGGGCAATGCATATTCCATTGTCAGTTGCTCTAATGTTGAACTCTGAAAACATCAACCTTGTGAATTCATTTGCAGAACTAGTATAAGTATATTTTTCTTTGACAAACTAGGACTAGTCGAATTCTTCTTAAACAATCTGAGAGCCGTATCATTCAAATTTCAGCAAAAGCTAGGCTTTAGAGGATAACAAGTTGTGAAATTCAGAAAGTCAGTGCCAGAGAGCATCACTGAACGAAACTCACAAAGAACTTCCATTTGATACTAATCATGTCTAGTGTGCAAAGCCACTGAGCTAGAACTCCATTTCTCAGTAGTCTGCTGTATTTTTGTGCAAAATTTACCATGATATCTCCCGATATTCCTAACCTACGACTACTAATACCATGAGTCCATGACTATTCTTAATGCTGCCACAAATACTCAATCATTCAGAGCAGATACATAATCAATTGGATCTTGCTCAATCTTGTGGGAGACGCTCTCGTTGGTATTTTTGGCACCCTCTTTCCACTTGTCCAGCACAATTTCCTTTTCAATTCATCTCGTCTGCAAAAAATTTTCACAGATCCTTTTTATGAGAGAGAACAGGAATTAGACAGATCCCAGGTTGTATAACCTCTAGTAAAAAAAAAAAGAATCAAAGATTCACTAGGCCCAGGAGGAGGGAGAATGAACCTGGCGCAGACCATTTGCTGTTCGGTGTCGGATGGCGGCAGTAACGAGAGAGAAGACGAGACAGGAAGGTTGCGTATGGAGAGTATTGGGTCCATCAGCAACTGGTGGCGCGGCGGCGACGCCATGCGCACACCCTCACGGCCTCACGAAAGATGATGCAAGCGCAACAATCCCATTTCTCTGGACTCCTCTCCGGAGTCTACGCCGGGGTCCACACCCACTCGCCCCAACGCCGCTCCTTTTTCCGCAGCTGCTCCCGCTCCCATTCCTCCCGAATCCCGACCCACCTGCCGCTCCTCCGCGCCGGGGTATGCTCAAGGAAGGCGCGGGTCGTGCGAGTCGCCCGCCTCTGCTGCTGTGGGCCTTTTGGGCTTGGCACGCGAGCAGGTGGACGGGGACGGCAAGGGCGGTGCACTCCGGGGCAGCGGCGGCGAGGCCCGAAGGGCGCTGATCTGCATCTGCGTCGTCGTGGGCACGAGGCGGGTCTGGGAGGGGGTTCAGCGGCCCCGTGCTCGGCGTTGTCGACCACGAGGGCGGAATGCAACCGGGAAGGCGAACCGGCTCGCCGGAGCTCCCCGCATCGCTCGCCTGCGGGCTCCGGCGTTGATGCCTTGACGGAAGAAAGAAAGGCTCTGGGCACACAGGAACCGACACCCCACGATCTGGTCTGGATATTTGTGGGAGCTGAAGGCGTGGAGGTAAGAGAAAAAAAAAAGGCGGACAGTCTGGGAGGCATGTCGGTTGCTGGCTCGGTGAGAGAGCTTAGCGGGCTGAGTGGGTTGGGCTGGTTACCGAATAATATTCGGTACAGGGTATTACATAGAGGTACCCTGGTTACTATATTGGTGGCACCCCCTCCGTCCGTCTTTTTTTTTGTCTTCCGTTTTTTCTTTTGTTCCTTGCACGAACATGACCCGCCCGGCCTGTATGCCACGTCCAGCCTACTACATGCATCGGTTTTTCTCCCTCTGAGAGATTACGTGGCTCATCTAATCACGCCAACATCAACGTGGCGCATCTCATCACGCCAACATCAATGGGTACATATTGAATTAATTAGTGTATTCTACAATGTTTTTTTAAAAAATGTCTTTGTCTCTACTATCAAATCCATTCATCAAATCACATGTACTTTAAATCGGTAGAACTTGTCTACATATTTTTGTAACTTTGTCAAAGGTCTTGCATAACTTGGGACAACAAAAATCTTCTGATACCACAGTAACAAGCAATGAGAAATTGGTTAATCATTGGTGTGTCTTCAACACATGGCATAAGATTAAAATAATTCGTTTTGCGGATAAACATACATCACTGAATTTGAAAACTCAGACATGGCGAGTTGGCAACACGGCAATACCCTCACCATATTGCTTTACAAATACAAAAGTTTCCAATAGGAACTTTACAATCAGAACATCTTCCCTATAGATATTTGTTGCTACTTCTGAAAGGTCATGTAGATCTAGTAACAATTAAGATTTACCACCACAGTTTCCTCTAAGGCCAAAAATCTTGTGACAGGTCGATATGAATATTACATTGCCTGAAAAGATAACAGGGATGGAAATTTGGTGTCCTCATAGTTGCATCCACAGATCGCTCGTTCATTCTTGCTCTAGCTGTAGCCCGTTTATTCTTGCCCCAGCTGCAGCTGCATTAGTAGGGTTCATCCAAACCTGCACAACCAAGTAAAATTGGTATTCATCCTTGAGCTGAAAAATGATCAATATTCCGATTATTATCCACACACAAGGTAGGACAACAAATGAAATTTACAGAAAAAATAGCTAGCCGGAGTACACTGCTATCAACAAAAAGATTACAATGACACATGCAGCATCTGGCTGAAGGATGCTCCAAGACAACATCAATGATTAGGCCGCAGGTGCACCAGCCAGAGCTCCGCCATTCTAATATAGCATTATCAGTTGCACAAATCCAACACAAGATGGGACCTAAGCCTGAAGTTCAATATACGTAATTTAAGAAAAGGTGATACTGAAAGGATTTGAGAGAACTAACCAAAAGCTAGTTCAGTTGGCAAAGCAAATCGAATCGACACTTTGATCCACCTTAAACATGCAGTAGTAATCAATTAAAAAAATTAATCCACAGAAGACAACAGTTCCAAAAACACATCTCATACAAGAGCTGAAGTAAAATGAACCGGAGTGAAACAAACTAGCAGCAAGGAATCTGAAAATTGCTCGAAAATTTTCCAAGGAAGGAGGGCCCTGACGCTTAGTACCTCAGTAAATGGAGCTTTACATGCTATGTTCAGGTCGAAACCTGCACAGGTTGGGGGCTTCACAGAACTTAATAGCATCTTCGCTTTGTCTCCCAGCACGTTGGTTACGGATATAAATCAGCAGTGGTGCATGTTAAATGTGGTGTATGTGTATATGATAAAAGTGGTACAAATCAACATCAATGCAAGAATATTGGGAGTAATGCCCTGCAACCAACAGCTATGCCTAAATCAAGTACTCAGACGCCATGTTTAAATCGCCATTCAGATGGGCCCTGATAGAGAATGCCATGCCATTCCAGCACCACATGCATCCACATCTGCACGCACGATCAGGGCTGCAGGGGACCAAATCAAATTCGATCAAATTAAATCGCTCGATCAGATAATAGACCGATAAAATATAAGAAAATCAGCTGATGGACGGACGAAGCAAGATTTATACTTACCTAGCTACGGGATCTTGTGCCCTTCAACCTCGCTTGCAGGTTCATTTGGCCCAGATCTGCTATCAGCCTGTCGCCATCACCGAGAAAGGAACTGGAGCTTCAACCTGGATGAACCACGCTGGATGCAGGGCCGCACAGGCCCTGGCGCTAGGGGAAGCATTGGTCGCATCTCGATCGAGGGGAGATAGGTAGACAGCTGCGCCACGCAGGGTCTTCCAAGATTGCCGCCCCCATCATGCTTGCGGTGAGCCTCAGCTGGGCCACCGTTCGCACTGTCTGAGGTCGACGAATCTTCCATGTGTCCACTCACCGCTCGCTATGGTGTGCCTATGCGTTAGTGGCACGAAGGGGATGTCCGGACGGCGGCACAACATCTGTCAGTACGGCCGGATGGGAGTTGAAGGATGCGGAGCGAATACGGGAGGCTCACCAGCACGGCAGGAGGAGGGACGGCGCCGGTTGGACACTATCAGCGGAGCGCCGGAGCGCCAAGAGGGGACAAACAGGAGCCCCGTGTAATGACTGCAGCTTACCGGCCGGGGGGAGCATGGGACTGAATCTCTAGGAGCAGGAGGATCGCCGGCGGTAGGCTGGGGAACCGAATCGCCCACGATCTATTCGGAGCGGAAATAACACCAGGGATAAAACTGACGTCCGAACCGGCACGGATGGGGGCAGTTGTGGTCAGCGGCTCAGCGTGCAGCGAGAAAAAGCCGGACCAGGTAAAGGGGCGCTGGAATTGGATCGGGGGGCTCGGGGATGGCTGGGTAAAGGATATTATTTGGTACGCAGGGTACAATATAGAGTTACTATATATATCGCTCGACTATTGGGAGCCTATAGACTCCGAATAGTTATCGAGAGCCTAGAGACAGAGCTACCAGTGGGACCGAGCCCAGACACTAGCGTGCCACAGACACACCACATCTCACCTGACGCATGCATGCAGCCTGCACCATCCCACCTCCCACCTTTTCTCCAACTTTTTCTTTTGGTTTTTTTGCTATGATTCTTTACTCGAAGATCCAATTTATAAACTATTTCCACCATTAGATTCGTGACATTTTTATGCATGGTTTGAGATCTATTGTGAATATTTTAAAAAAAAATTGAATTCGAATTCATACGATCATACAAACATACAGAGATGATCATAGAAACTGATTCAAGTATAGAAACATATGGACATGAGCATATATAGTGTATGACCACATCAGGAAGTATGTATGATCGAGCACACATGTATGTATGACCATGCACAAGCTTGTGTATGATTGTATGCTCCATAGAAACCTGTTTCGAGCGTCATAGAAACATGTCCTTCTATTCATAGAACTCCAGCCCACTGTCATAGAAATATATTCTTCTGGTCATAGAACTCCAAACCATTGTCATAGAAACTTTTTCTTCTGGTCATAGAACACCAGCCCACTGTAGGGGGAAGGTTAAGTCTAGTATAGAAAGTCTTAGCTCAAATTTATGATTAGTCGTGACATATATATGATTAGAGTGGTACTTTTTATGACGTGCATTTTACTCAGCTTGAATATATGATTAGTCGTGACATATATATGATCAGAGCGGTACTTTATATGACATACATTTTAAGTAGGAAAAAAGTGTTTTTGGCTTCTATTATGCACAGTATAGAGCCATAAACCATGGAATCCCAAGACCATGCCGGGTGTTTGGTCTAGTATATAGAGTCTTAACTTCAATATATGATTTTTCATATATACGATCAGAGCGGAACTTTCTATGATAGGCATTTTTAGTAGACAAAACAAGAGTTGAAGGTTTCTATTATGGTCATATGTTTGTGCGCTCGAAGCTGTTTTAATAGTCCTAACAGTATGTTTCTATAACCACGTAAATTTTGAATTCAAAATATTATGCACCAACACTTTATATGCCCAAGTATATATATTTCTATGCTCATGCTCGTATGTTTCTATGCTCGTGTCACTACGTTTGTATGATCATGTCCATACGTTTCTGTGCTCGACATAGTTTATATGATCATGTCAGTATGTTTGTATGACCACACAAATTTTGAATTAAAAAAAATCAAAAAAAATATTCATAATGGATCTCAAACTATGTATAAAAATGTCACGAATCTTATGGTGAAAACTGTTTGTGAGTTGGATCTTCGAGTGAAAAATTATAGACACTAAACTAAGTGGTAAAGGTGGTTTGAATGTATGCATGTGTCAGATGCATTGGAGGTTGAGAGGTGGCAGGACAGGTGGTTCTTACATGCATGCGTCCATGCATGAGTGAGGTGGGGCGTGAGGTGCATGGGAGGTGGATGTGGCAGGAGATGTGTCTAGGCTTCCGATAGTTATCGGAAGCCTATAGCCTCCCAATATATATATACATATATATATATATATACATAGGACGAGTTTTTTCTACACCCGGGTGTAGCTACACCCATGTGTGTATCTCACAAATTACTAGGTATTTTTTCGTACTTGACATTTCTAAATAAAGTATGTACACATACTTGATTTTTAAAAGTAGTATGTTGACATACTTTTTTTTTATTCATGAAGTATGTGGACATACTCCCTTTTCTATACAGAAAAATGTAATATATCATAAGGTGTAAAAAATATAAGTTCCACTCAAATTTTTTCATGGTTAACACTTTGATAAATCTTATTTTAGGTATGTGTACATACTCATAATGATAAATGAGTATGTACACATCCCTAACATGGTTTTTTGGACATGGGTGTAGCTACACTTGGGAGTAGAAAGGATTTTCCCTATATACATATATATATATATATATACATATATATATACATACATATATATATACACAAACACACACACATATATATATATATATATATATATATATATACATACATACATATATACATATATACATATACATATATATACATATATACATATACATATATATATACATATATATATACATATATATATATATACATATATATATATATAGCGGCCGACTAATGGAAGCCTAGCAGCTTTGAATAACTATTCAGCGCCAAGACTCATGTATCCCACCTCTCACCTGGCACCTGACACGCATGCATGCAACCGTGACATCCTCCTCTTACTTGCAGTTTGCATGCGTCCCACCTCTTACTTTTCCTCACCCGTTTCTGTTTAGTTTTTTTACTATAATTCTTCACTAGTAGATCCAACTAACAAATGGTTTTCACCATTAAATTTGTGGTATTTTTATGCACAATCCGAGATCCATTATGACAATATTTTTTATTTTTTTTAAACTCAAAATTTGGAATCATAGAAACATACAACCGGATCATAGAAACAGTTACGAGCATGGACATGAGCGTAGAAACATATGGGCATGACCATATAAACATATGGACACGAGCATATAAAGTGTTTGTGCATAATTTTTTGAATTCAAAATTTACGCGGTCATACAAGCATAATGGCAGGATCATATAAACCGTTTCGAGCGTAGAAACATATGTGGACATGAGCATAGACACATGGTGACACGAGCATAGAATATGTTCACGGGCATAGTGAAATGTTGGCAAGGAAACTTAGTTTTGGTTCGAGAAGAGTATATGCTTAAAGTTGCAATATCTATGACCATGTTAGGAGTTTCTATGCTCCGTGAATAAGCTTGTATGCTCACATGTTCTAGATCTATGATCATATGTTGGGATTCTATGCTCAATGTGGCAATAAATATGCTCAAAGTTAGAAATCTTGGTTCATATAGGATATATGCTGGAAATTGGAAAATATATGACAAACAACGGATGTTTATATGATCACATGAACATGTTTGAATCCTCACAAGTAGGCAGACTACATATAGTTATATGACAAACAAAGGATGTTTATATCATGCATACATGCCATGATTATATCATACAACTATGCTGGAAGGTCGTATAAATGGCACTCTAACGTCATATAATTAGCAAGCTTGAAGAAAAAACGGAAAAAATCATAGGAGTCTTACAAGTCATATAAGCTTGACTATGTGATCATATAAGTAGCATCATTGAAAACAAAACATAGCCTGTGTAAAATTTTCGTCCAGAGTGAAATGATTATCGTAGAACTATAAAGGAGGGTCTTATAAACAGCACACAAAGGCCATCTAACTAGCAACACATGAAAAGAAAATGGTCACAATCATAGGAGTATTGGCTATATCGTAGGACTATGTTAGGAAGGTCGTCTAACCTACTATTGAGGGGACAAAGTTCATACAATACTTGAAAATAGAAAGTTGAGAGTACAATACTACATGTTTATATGATCTATAAATTTAAATTAAAAAAATTCAAAAAATATATTCAAAATGGATCTCAAACTGTGTATAAAAATATCAAGAATCTTATAATGAAAACCGTTTATGAGTTAGATCTTCGAGTAAAAAATTATAAACGAAAACTAAAAAAAAAGCTGGTTTGAATACATGCGTGTCAGATGCATGGAGGTGGAGAGGTGGCAGGACAGGTAGTTTTGCATGCGTGAGGTGGGGCGCGTGGTGGATGGGAGGTGGATGCGGTAGGTGCTGTGTCTAGGCTTCCAATATAGGCTCCCAATATATATATACTCTATATATATATATATCATTATATATATATATATCATTATATATATATATATATATCATTTTCTATAATCCATGCTAAAGGTCATTTTCTATAGTCACTCAAGGCAGGTAAATTCAGACAGATTAAATTCTGGTAAATAAAAAAATCTGAAGTAAAACTCTCAACTCTGAGCTGTCTTGGGGGACGGACCTTATTTTCATAATTTCTTTTATGATCAAATAATGTACTTGTAAATTGTAAAGTATTACTGATAGATACTAGGTTGCTTTGGATCCTAGAACAAGGAAAATTCAAATTATGATGTTACGCACCATAATCTCAATAGACGTACGACTCTTGCTACCAAAGTTTTTTTTTTCCCTGAAGAGAAGGTGTCGCACTGAAACACGATTCCCCAAAAAAAGGACTCCTTGAAACAGGGGGTCTCTAGTAATCCGGCAGCTGCTTGAGGATCGCGGCGGCGAGCGCGTCGGTGAACTTGGAATCCCTGGTCAGCGAGCTCGCCATCTGCTCCACCAGCGCCGTCCGGAACTCCGGCGACGACGCGATCTCCTGGCACAGCCTCTTGGCGTCGGGCGCCTCCTCGGCGGCCTCGAGCACCCGCACGCCGCCGGCCGCCCCGTTCTTGGTGAGGTCCAGGGTGATGGTCGGACCGGAGGAGTTGATGGAGATCGAGCACGGCACGGACCCGCCCCGTGTCCCGCAGCTCGGGAGCTCGCCGGCGCGCGTCGGGCACGGGTGGTTATGCTCGCCCTCGTACGTGGCCACCAGCACCGAGCTGTCCTCTGCGCTCCTCTGCACCTGCTCCAAGAAAAACAGAGCCGCCATTATGTTAAGCCACAGATTAGACGAGACAATTCGCCGTAACGTAATCGGGTGATGATCACCATGAAAATGAGTCAAATTTTACCTTCTTTTTGACGGGGCAGGACGGAGCGTATGCGCAGCGGAAGTAGGCTCTCGGGGACGGGTTGTCGCGGGTCACCTTCTGGCCGTACTTGCGCCATTGGTAGCCGTCTTTGACGGCGAGGGTGGTGTCGGACGGGTCGATCCGGGTGCAGACCCTGCTGACCTTGATCCGCCTGCACGAGCCCTCGTACTCGTCGCTCAGGGAGCTCTCGACGGCGTGCGCGGCCTTGCTGCTGGCGATGGCGTGGTCGCCCGAATTCGGCGGCTCCAGGCTATCCCTGCTCCTCTTCCTGCTCACCGGCGGCGGCGGTGAGTCCGGGGCGTCGTCGGGGCTCTGCCTGGCGATCTGGCTGGCGCACAGGTAGGCGATCGTCTCGGTCAACCGCCGGTTGTCCTCGCTGATCTGGGTGAGCTTGGCTTCCAGAGTCTTGGCCTGAGTCACACACACAGCATTTCCAATACTAGTTCAGGCGGTGCGGTGAAGCAGAGCCTCTGAGGAATCAAGAGAGCGCACGGCGGCGAGGGAGTGACGGATCGATGAGTTTAATTACCTGCTCGTCAGACATGGACGACGCCATCCTGCAGGCAGAGGCGGGAGGGTCGGGTCGTCCAGTCTCGGCGGCCATCTTCTGCGGCGACGGCGAGAGGCCGACGCTGAGGTCCAAGCAGACCGGGGAGAAGCCGGCGCGGCGGGCCGAGTCCATGAGCAGCATCTATCGACGCCTTGCTCGATCTCTTTCGTCTCTGTAAACGAGCGTGCAGCCGCTGCCTCGCCGAGGTATCAGGAGCTCGATCGGTGGAACTGGACAGTTGGATGATTGCCGCCGGGAGGGCGAGTGGTAAATATAGGCTGGAGCCCTGGAGGGGAAGGGCGGATCGATCGGCCGGGGGCAGGGGATGGCGGGCACGGCGCCGTGAAAGTTGTGACGCAGCTGAGTGGAAAAAGCATGACGCGGCTGAGCGGTCGGGATCTGAGAGGACACACGGCCACGGCCACGCGCGGTCTGGTCTGGATCCGTGGTCGTGGAGGTCGCTCCCCGTCATCCAGAGCGCCGGACGTCACGGACCGGACGTCACAAAATTTTCGTCAGCGCGCGTCATTCCCCGTCCTGCTCGTGGCGTGAGGCTGACCGTATCCGGGAGCGGCGCGTCTGACCAGACGAAAACCTGTGCGCCTCGCTCTCGGATAGTCGGATGCCTGCCTGCCTATTTGGGCAATCAGGTGTGTACGGGCGATTACGGATTCTGCTCGTGTCAGAGAAGAGCGGATTTGGTTCACGCATTGGCGGTGTTCAGATACATAAAGTTTTCGTTATTCAACAAGTTTTTTCTTCCTAGTGTACTGCTCATCTGAAAGTACTTTTTCTTCCCACCCACCTGAACACAGCACTTGTTTAGTTCGCCAACTTTCACCAACTTTCCAGTCACATCTTCTCTCACAGACACGCTTATCAATGCTCACCCCGCCAACTTTTCCCAACTTCTCCAACTAAACAAGGGCTCAGTATTCCTATGGCCATGTCATGTGGAGCGTAAAATTTAACAAAGGGTAGATTTGGAGTTCGTAAAAAGTTTTACAATGAAAAGTCTTTCACAAATTTTGCAAAAAGTTCATGCATTGATTTCTGCGCATGGAAGCTTTTTATAAACTTTGCAAATGGATGTTTCGTTCCAATTGCCAAAAGAAAGAGCTCAAAAGTCTTTTTTTTTTGCAAAGTTCATCATCCGAACAGGCCCAAAGTTAAACGTACGACCCGTCGCGTGAGGCCTCTTCTACCGTTTGTGTGTAGGTGTGGGGCCACCGCCATCGTCGAGATATGGTTCTAGGTTGGTTAGGGTGCTCCGTCACCAGCGGCACTAGAAAAGAGGCTTGAGGCCCACGGCCGCAACACGACGGTATGGTGAGGTGGTGAGGTTGCCACTGGAGTCGCAGACGACAAGAGGACGGTGGGCAGGTCAGAGGCGGGGCATGGTGGCATGGTGGCGAGGTTACTACTGGAGTCGGAGACGACAAGAGGGCTGTGGGCAGGTCAGAGGCGGGGCATGGTGGCTGGAGTGGTTTGGGGAGGACGGGTCATGGGGCGATTGACGGCGAGACGGAGAACGGTGAGCAGAGGGGTCGTGCAATCGGCTTTTGTGCGATGGGTCATGGCTTTAACCATGCCCATGAGGAGGCGTCTGGGGACAAGCACTCGCAGTGTGTGTGTTCTGTTGTGGTCAAAGGTACATTGGGAAGTAAAGATTGTTCGGCAATGTAAAATATTTTTGCAAAGTAGATCATCTAAACATGACCTGTTCCCTTAAAATTTGATGGATCGTAAAAGCCGAGGTAAAATTTTGGGGTGTTTGGATGAGCTAGAAATTATAAAAACTGAATTTGACGATCTGGAGTGGGTCCAAACATACTCTACCATCGGATCCAGTGTGAAAGCGCAAATACGCATCAGGTAAGTTCTAAAAAAATAATAGTAAGGAAGTAGCACCACTTTTTCGTTTTCGGTGCGAGCACGACTTCTAGAAAGTAACAGCTGCTTTAATTTAATCAGAGGTTTTTCTGGTAGAATGGCTGCCTTGAGTGCTTGACTAGCCTGACCCGGCAAAAAAAAAAACTTCTAATTTCAAGAAGAAAGTTGTACGAAACACTATGTTGAGTGAGTGAGCAGTGGTTAATCTCCGCAATAAACCTAAGGTACCATCATAATTAGCTACAAAGTTTTCTCCCTCATTTCCTACCTTTTCTCGTCATGCACTCACTCATGTGCGGCGTGACCTCGTGCACGATCGCGCCCAAGAACGAACGAGAGAGAGCTGTAGGCGGTGGGCCAGACGATGTGACGCAGCAAAAGCCTCTCGTCAATTCTCCGTGGAGTCTTTGTGAACTCGGTTGACTTGAACCAAGTCATCGTCTTTGGTTTTTGCGTGTGCGTTCTCGCACGAGGCGTGTATGGTTTGGTTCCCTGGCTAGCAAAAACCACTGGCCTCGTGGGTAATAGTTAGCAGGTTTTGAATTAAATTGGTACTTTGCCAAACAATTTTCCCACGTGAGAGGCGAGAATGGCTAAATATGAAAAGAAACGGAAGTTTTGCTGTCTTTCTGACTGATTGAAACTTCAAACCGTGTCACTCTATAAGATAATTGATTGGGTTATTTTGCATTGATGTAAGACTTGACATGCAAAATGATTATCATGTTTACAAATTTTACACGCAAAGCCTTTTGCGAGTTTAGAAACAAAATCAAAGCAATCGAGCATAGTCAATTGAATGTTGACTTTTAAATCCACTTTTTAGACTTACATTTCCTCGGGATTTTGTTGCTATGTAGATATAAATTCGAGGCACAAATAAAGATTATACTTTTCGATAACATGGCAAAGAGAAGGATCTAGGGTAAATTATCTCCCTCGCTCCTTGACGACATATGGGGAAAGGAAAGGGCAAGATAAACCATTCGTCCTTGTCCCTCGACAAGGGTTATCTTTTTGGCAAAGCCAAGTCAGGAAACATAGTCATTTTGTATTCATATGCCGAGCATGATTAACATCAAGTGAAAATTATTAGCATGCCTTGCATTTTAAATCTATTTTTGTCTTGTGTTTCCTTTGGATTTTGTTGCTTGTAGATCTAAACTTGACACATGGAGCTTTTGCCTTCTCATGGGGGAATGCCAAAAATAAACCACTTCTCTTCAGAAACATAGATGGCCGTTTTTCTGATAGAGCAAGATGGAAGTCATTTGGTACTCTAAAAATTCCAAACAGTGCATCAAGCAACCATTCTTAGAGCAAGATGCATGGAGTACTACGTAGCTGCCATATTTTCAGGAATGCATTTTTTTCTCAAAAAACAAGGATTGCACTATTAAGTTTGACTATTAGAAAGAGGTAAACACATAGAAAGAGGCCAAGCTGCTCCCGTTTTAACAGATTCCATACGCCCTTGACTTGTCTCTACCTTTCCGCTGCATTCCATTGCATGGTGTCGACGTTTTGGCTTTAATTTCTTTTCCCTGGAGGAGCTTTCATGCATGCTCACGATATGACATCAAGTAGGTGGCGTCATGCATGGTACGTTGGTACCGCGTAGCAACTGAGTGTGCCATGTGAGTATTTTGTGCAGCTTAATTTCTTGGAGAGCATATTAAGCATTGCATACAGATCACTATCTTTTTTAAAAAGCTACAGATCACTATCCTGCAAGATCATGTAGCGTCGCATTTTCTGTAATTCTATAAATGGAACCACAATGATAATTTTACCAAAGGACCCACATTGAAAATATTCTAGGTATACTCCCTCTATCTCATAATAAGTGCATTTCTAGAGTTTATTTTTTCCAAATAAATGGACACTTACATAAAAGACAAACCAATTATATTAATCTTTTTCTAGATTTACTCTTCCCAAAGTTCAATTATTGCAACTTTATAAAAATAAATGTATGCATAATTTCTTCATAGCATTGCTCTCTCCATTTGAAACCTAGAAATGTAATTATTTTGGGACGGAAGTAGCCAACTATTAGTAGGCCTGTACTCCCTAAATTAAAAAAAAAAGGTCTGTCTCCAGCCAGGTCGTCTCCACTCGTGTCTTCCAAAATGGAGGTCCTCTTCAACCAAGCAGTGCCACTTGTCGACTGGCACGATGGTTACTTCTGAGTTCTGACGCATGCTCTGATTTTGGTCATCTATGAGCTCAAAATCCAAGTGAAATTTGGAGAGGTTTTGCAATTTTAAGAGAAAAGGAAAAAAATCGATAGAAGCAATAATTCTCAATTACTTAAAAAGTGCCATTTCAAACTTATTCCCAGTCTGCTAGGGAGGTGTCTTTTAATTTTTTTTTTTGAAACAAGAGAAGGAATAAGAAGGACAAACAAAGAGTGTGATCATGAGTTACAATTTTAAAAGTTGATATATTCAACTCAATACTAGAACAAGGTTATTATAATAAAGTACATAAAGCTAAAGCAAAACCGCATGAAGCTAATTGCAAATCCAACCACAAAAGATGCATGCCCCAAACTCTGCAATTTTTTTGTTTGAATTCCTTTTTAGTATTCTATTTGCGGGACGGTACTTTAGGTGAGGCTAAACAATGTACTTTTGCTGATAAAGACAATTAAATATATTATCTCATCAGTGTTGGCACGTTATCCTGACTAGGTATTTAGTACCTGTACAAGTTAAGAAAGGATTAAAGGGTTGTCAAGTCAGTCAAGTCTTCAAATTATATAGGCCTAGTGTTATCCAGCTGGCGGTCAAGCACATGCTAATTTCAACTTTTCCTCTAGGATTCAATCACGGCTTATTCCTCCTCCAATAATAAGACCTCTAGTGCCTAGCTCTAAGTACTCCAAGAGACCACACTTTCAATGGTCTAGCTCTTAATAACATACTCCCTCCGTTCCAAAATTATGGTCGTTGGTGTCTTTGTCACGACTTTAACTAGATTTGTAGAAAATACGTTCAATATTTAAATCTTTAAATATTTTTTTAAAAAAAACTAGATCTAAATATCTATCTAATGATAATATATATATATTTTATCATAAGATTTAATATATATTTTTATATAATTGGCCATAGTATTTTCTCGGGAAGTGAGAAAGGCTATAATTTTAGGACAGCGAGAGTAGCTCACAACACGAATGATCTAAGATGTCACTCTCATATAATCTCGAGCTGCGTGTACGAGACTATCTCTTGATTAAGAGATTGATTTTTCTCTCTCCCATTAAAATATGAAAACGATGAGTTTTATAGGATTGAAAGGTATCAAACAGTACCACATGATACTTTTTTTATTAATGTTAGCCATTAATCTGGCTAAGTATTTAGCTAAATATATTGAATTAGTACTTTTGGTACCTCCCGTCTGGAAAATCACCAGTTCTCATTTTTTTTCAACCGCCCTAAAATTCTCATGGAAAAAATATTCCAGTTGCATATGACGTTATCTTTTGGCGTTGTGTGATGTTTTTCTTTGCTAACGAATGACGACAGCTTTGTTCTGAGTTCGCTTCAACAGCCTCGTGATACCTTTCGGGGGTGTGTGTGTGGAGGGGGGGTGTTGTACCAGTTGAAGGAAACATGTTTTTTCTTTTTGGCAATATTTCAGTGCTGTTCAGAATCTTCAGATTCGACTCGATTCGATTGACAGTTTCAATATTTATTGGTCTTGACTGAAACCCAACGCAAAGATAGTGTACAAACTACAAACAAGTGCTATTAAAAATCTGCGAGCTTTGATCCCCACCACCACCATGCGTTTCTCGAGAGCTGACACACGGAATGCTGGTTTCTCACGTTTGATAGCTCATTTTCCTGATTCTGGTGGTTATGAAAGCATGAGGCCGCGAAATGGTATTTGCCTCTACTTTTCTGCCACACTGTTCTTACAGGAAATTCTTAAGAAATTGTGCACGGGGCTCCTCCATTAGGCTTGGTCGATGATCATGCGTCTGATGGATGATCGGCTTCGTTTTCGATTTTAAAGCCAACTAGCCAGGATGTCTGATTGGCAGTATCCCACTTGAGCTATTGAGTATTGACGGTGGGACTTGAGAATATAAGCAGGTCAAGTCCGCTCCAAGTCCTTGAAAAAAAAATCATATGTTTCTGGTTTGAGAACATCCTTTTCACCCGAGCCGTGCTCCGCCTGGCACGATACATGACGTCAGTAACCTGACGCATGTTGTGGTTTTCGTGATGGCATGATTCCAAGGAACTAAGATTCATGTGCAGGGTTTGCTGTGGTAAACATAACGACGATTAGCTTCCACCGCTAAACGGAGTTTGGTTAGGAAAAAAATGGCATACTCCAAAGTACTTCCAAAAATCATACAAATTAAAACGAAGTGAAGTGGAGTTTAAATTATTCTGTCTACGAATTAGGCATCCATTTTCTTAACCCACACATTATGCAATTAAGTCCATCGGTTTATTTATAGAAAATTGATAGGATACCCGCTAGTATCTTGGTATGTTTCTGATAGTCGAGAGTTCCAAAGTAAATGGTTTCGAACTAGCCCATATAGTTGAGGTTATAAAATAAACCTACAATTGAAGTTCAGACAAATGTTTTGCGAATATAATCACCAAATTATTCAAGCTTAAAGGGACGTTTGATTGCCCACATGGCCCGTCCAGACTCTAGAGGTGCAAGGCACCCACGTTTCGATGCATGTGCCAAGGCTATGGTCAGGCCCTCCAATACTAAAATGATCTCCCAACCAGGCTGCAGTCGTGAGGAGAGATCCAGTGTTTCTCTAGAGCCTGGCTATGCTGGTGCGGGCGAGAGCACTTTGGTTGCACACGATAGAGATGGAAGATGTAAGCATTCAGATATCCAATCACTTGCTTTGTGTGGCCTTTATGCGTCAATAAATTAACCAAACACATAGCTCTTGCATGATCTTAGCCTGGCTATGAGAGCCTGGTTGGTAGGAACGATCCTGGCCATGAGTTGCAGGCATCCAAACGCCCCTAACTCTATGCAACCTTGGTTTAGATTCCTTTTCTATGGTTTTCAAGCAATACCTCTAGTGACTAGTCAATAAAATAGAATATCTCGTCATTATCAACACGCTCGCCTGACTACTACACATCTTTTTTCATTCAATAGTTTGGTATACTAAATCTTCAGTTAGTAGAATGTCCAGTCAGTCAAGTCTGACATTATATATACAGAGGTTACCGGTGCTATTAAGCGACTAAGAATGGCTTTTACCTGCCTACTAGAAGTCAAGCACATGCCGTCAACTCCAAGTCATATTCTCTGAGGCCAATTTTAACTTTTCCTCGAGAATTCTAAACCACTATGGTAGCCCCCGACTTGTCATGTTCATGTTCATGATGACGTATCCGCCCTTACGGCATTCACTCAACATCATCGCACGTGTTCTCCGTATGTGAAAAAGCAGCAGCAGCCACGGTCTGTGTTCGCTGAGATGGTTTGTTAATTCCGTTCTAATTATCCGATGCAAATAGCCTACATTTTTACACTGAGTTTGAAGCACTACATGAATTTCACATACAGTTTTGCAGGGAGAAAATAAGTCAAACTCCTGATAGTCCATTAACTCATGCTTCAATTTTTTAAAAAATATTGGTGTTCTAAAGAAGGCAAAAATAGTATTTTCTCCGTTTTCAATATAAGAGGTTTAGGACAAACTAATCAGCCTATTTTTGTTAACTGATTAGCTTCTCTGTCATGTATCTAAAAACGAGAGAGCAGGAGTTCGGTCCCTTTTTTAACAGAGAGCTGTAATTTTGTTATCTGGTTGTGATAGACTCTATTCAACACTTACTGCTGTAATTTTTCCATTTTGTATAGTTCACCTACTTGAGTCAGCTTCGGGTATATCAGCTCTTATTGCAACCAATCTGCGTAAGATCGTGAAACGATTTCCTGGCTTCCCAACTTCGATCATGTATATTGTTACATTTTTTTTCATTTGCATATTAAGTTGAAGTCCTAATGCTCGTTACTCATCTTATATAGACTTATTAGAGGTTGTCTCTGGCAGATTTTACTAATAAGAATACGGATTCAAGGCCTTAGACATTTTAGCTAGCTTGCAACATGCTCAAGATGTGGATTTTTCTCTATGAATGAACTATGAGTGCAGTGATACATTCACCTAAAAAATAAAGTGGTTATCATTAAGGTTAACTATCGATGTGGATACATATAATGATTCGATCAATTTACAATGAATGTATATAAAAAAGAAACCTATTAAGTTCTTATCATGAAGCATTAATATAATTGAACACGAAGTCTTATGGCCATTTCTATGTGACTTGTCAAGAGGACATCTTTCATGATTATATTTAACTTCATGGAAATTGGTATGCTTGCTCATCTGTCATTATACGGTCATGTACTCATGTGCACCTGGGTTTAGTCTCTGACTCATCACGGATGTTGGTATTAAGAGCTAATAGTTTTCTCAATGGTTATGCCCCGGTCGCCAAGACTTCGTGGTGTCTTCGTCAACTTCTAGATTGATTTTGAATGCGCGAGTGTGTCTATAGAGGTTGGGTATGGGAGTAGTGTATGCATATACAGGAGTGTGTATACTTTATTTTTGTTATAAAAAAAATCGATGGATGAAGGGAAATTGCATGTGTAAACAAATACTGGATAAACATTCTTGCTCGTACTCAGTTTTCTTTTTATCTGTTACGATGGATTTTGCTAGGGTACTCCCAAATGTCTATAAAAAGAAAGTCTGAGGACATATTACCTCCTACTAGGTAATATGTTTAATGTTTATAATTTATAATTTTAAATCTGAAAAAATATCTTATTATTAGATCTAATTTGATCGAGTTAGATTTACCTTTCCTTAACTGCAACATTAAGACTAGTACAAAGGGATATAGACGTGCTATAATGAAAAAATATCACGTCTATTTGATTGAGAAAAGGTACGTCTATTTCTTTTCATTATCGCACAAAGGGATATAGACTGCAACCACTGTTTTTCATTATAGCACGTCTATTTGATTGAGAAAATATCTTATTATTAGGTCTATTACAAAGGGATTTTTTTTCATTATAGCATATATCTATTTGATTGAGTTTGATTTACCTTTCCTTAACTGCAATATTAAATCTGAGAAAATGTATGATTATTATCCAAATCTACTAAGTTAGGAAGACTAGTTAAGGAAGGTGTTAGATATTATAGTTTTTTTCCTTTCTCTCTATACATTAATTATTAAAATGTTTCATTTAATTTCAAAAATTGATGGCTGAGATTTGTTTGAGATATTACCTCTTAGGAGGTGAATGGAGTACCTTAGCATAGCCCAATATTGATATATTAATCCGTAGGTTTCAATTCAAAACGGTGGTGAATTGGGGATTTCTTTTTTCAATGGATATATCTTTCCATTAAATTGAGGACTCAGCAAGATTGCCGGCCACCGGACATAACTACGAAGTGTGTATGTTCATTTGAATCCATGAACATCATATACACATAGTTGTGCATCAGAATATCTGCCGTGGTATTCTCTCCATCACCTTTGCAGCAAGAGACTCCATGAACTCGGAATCATTCTTGAGCAGATTCGCGAGCTCGTCCACCAAGACCTTTCGAAACTCTGGTGTCATGACTTCGGCCGCCATCGCCTCGGCGTTCGATCCTGGCCGTTGGTCCGCCACACCGGTCAGGGTGATCGTTCGGGCCAACGAGTTGATGGAGATCGAGCACGGTAGCGACCCGGCCTGCAGCTGCTGGTGGGTTGTCGATTCGTCGCTGACATATTTGCTCTGGGCACGTTGCTCGTGGTTGTGTTCGCCCTCATACGTCGCCACCAGCATCAACTTGTCCTCTGCACTCCTTTGCACCTGCGTTTCCACAACCACAAAAATTCCGTAAAGAAGAAACATTGTAAAAAAAAAAAGGTCAGCAAAAATACAGTATATTTGCAGGACTTTTTACCTTCTTTTTGACGGGGCAGGACGGAGCGTATGCGCAGCGGAAGTAGGCTCTGGGGTACGGGTTGTCTCGGGTCACCTTCTGGCCATACTTGCGCCACTGGTACCCATCCTTGAGGTGGTTGGCCTCGGCGTCCAACGGCTCGGCGCGAGCACACACCGTCCTGACCTTGGGCCGTGGCTCCGCCGTCAGGATGGCGGCGGTGGCCACTTCTATCGGCGCCGCTGCCGCATTGCCGCGGCAGCTCGGCGTCGGCGACGTGGCGACAGCGCGCAGGTGGGGCCTGTCGACGAGGATCGCGTCCAGCGCGCTGGATAGCCTCCGGTTCTCCTCGCTCACTCGCCTCAGCTTCTGTTCCAGACTCTCCTCTGCCTGTACGTTCAAGGACATCGATGAAACAGAGTACGTCAGTAACTGCAGAGAGACACGCCAAATGTATCGAAACAAAGTGTCCTCCGTGGCCATGAAAGTGGAGATGGACTCACCGCCGGCGACGTGTTGAAGAGCGGCAGGAGCCCTGCTGCTGCTGCTGCTGCGGTGTCGGTGGGGGACGAGCACTCGCCGTTGCCGTACATGGCCACCGCCGCCACGTACTTGACAGGGTATGTATGTAGGTGTGTTAAAGCTTCTTAAAGCCACCGCACGTCCGAAGCAGGAGTGATTCACGAGTGGTCTCGGGACGGGAGGAAACGTGGACCTTCTGCGAGGACGCGGCGGGCCATGGTATATAGCGCAGGCGATCGTATCGATCCGTTTCCCTTTCTTCCGTTGTCGGGCCTCTCCGGCAACGACTTGACCGACCGCCACATCGCCATCCGGTGATCCCTCCCCACATCCGTCACAACGCCGGCGTCATTCGTGACGCCCCATGCCACCGTCACAAAAAACTCAAAAGTTTTCCGTTATAGTCAAGTCATAGCTTATCAAATTGGCGTTGCTCTCCTCACCTCTCGGCGACACGCGAAAGGGTCGCCGAGGAGGATGACGGTTATTTAGACATGCTGACGCCTGACGGGGAGTTCGGCCCAGCCTCCTGACGTCTCTCCCCGGCGCGTCATCCCGGCTGCGATCATGGAGAGGAATGGACAAGCAGAGCACGCGTCACCAACCAGCAAGTGGCCAAACGGAACGGTCTCCCCAGGCTGCAGGGCGTAGACCTAGCTCGTTCCGTTCCTCTCGCGGTCTTGCCGATCCGACGTGTCGACAGCTAGGCTACGGGATTTTTCCTCAGTTCCCTCGTGCTGGTCATTTGCTGTGCAGTTTCCTCGCGTACATCCTCGGCGTCGAGATTATTTGTTTACTTCCGTAGGTCGCTGGCTCCCGGCCAGCAGCCACGAGTGGGTTGATCATTGAGGAGGTAGTACTAGTATTTTTGGGGTGACATCGAGTCGATAAAGTCTCTGTTCATGTCAACTTAAATCAACTGTGAGGAGTCAATGGCACGCACGAGAGGTTTCGCATTGGCGGCTGTAATTTATTTGGAAAGAAACCACGCGTCTAGCAGAGGTGGCCAAGGACGGAACAAAGTGGACGGAACCAAATGGTTGTGCCGTGGTAAATAAGGTAAGATCGATTCACCCGGCTCTTTCTTTTCCCCTTGGAGATAAAATAAATAAGATTATCTCTTCACACGGCCCTGCCAATCCCATTGGCTTGATTTCTCCTGCTGTATACTAATGAGCTTTTGTACCTAGGGCCGGGGCAACCCGGAAGTCAAAAGATCAACAAATGGATTGACTTCATGCTATTTTTCACACAAACTATGCTCTTCGTATTCGAATGTATTTTTTAGTTTTATAAAATGGGCTCTGCCATGTTTCCTATTTAAACGAAATTCATTATTTCCTGTGACGATTAAAAAAGGGAACCGCTGCTCTAAAGTTGGGCCACAAATTGATCTAGAGCTGGATATGGGGCCACAAATTGATCTAGAGCTGGATATGTGTGGGGTTGGGGGAACGACCTTCTCGGCCCACGTTCGGTATCCTTTACGATGGGTCCAGAAAGAAGAAAAGGGCTGCCCAAGTGCTCGTGTCAGCCCATCGGCCCTACGGCTTTTCTAGACGGGTCGCAAGTCGCAATACAAACTAGGCCACATTTGCGTCCCTAAAAAGAACTAGGCCACATTTGAGTTTGGAGCTCGTTTCTTGTTTTTTTTTTGGAAAAAAAGTCTTTTTTAATCCAGAAATGCTATACTACACCACACGAGTATTTTTCTTCTCTCCCGTACTCTTTTTTTTCTTCCTTTTCCCCTTTTCATTTTTCTCTAGCTCGGGCGAGCTTTTAGGTTGGGAGTTAGATTGGGGAGAGGGCTCACCTGTGACCGACAGACGACAGATCTATAGGGACCTCGGTGCGGCAGGGTAGCTTGCGGTGGTAGCGGTAGAGATGTGGTGGAGCGAAGGCGAAGCGATAGCGCCGTCGGAGCCAGGCAGCGATGGACCGCGTTTGGGAGGCGGAGGTGGCAGGGGGCATGAAGCTCCAATCGATTAGGGATGGCCACGAGAGAGGGTGGCGGGGGGCGAGAGTCGCGAAGGTCGTGGTCGTGGAGCGTTGGGGGTGAGCGTAATCGGGGTGATGCGAGGAAGAGGATAAGATCGGAGGTTGATCTAGGCCTTTCATTTTCAATCTAACGGCTGAAAAAATGAGTGCAAGCAGACCACCCAACGCTAGAGTATTTTGTAGACAGCCCATTTTGTCTCCCTGCATAACGGGCCGAGTCCGAGTTCTCTCCCTGGACCCAAAAACCGAGCAAACCAACTCCCTTAAGTTTTGAAATTGTAAGTTTACCTCATTGGCCTGGTAATTAGCGGCCTTGTGGTTTTTTCCGTTTTATATTTATTTTGAATGAAACTTTAAAATCAGAGTAAATCAAAAGAAATCATAAAATAAAGAATTATATTTTGTTAACATAAGTATATCAGCACATTGATTAACTCATAATTGTATTTTCTATTATCTAATTATGGTAAAATTTTATGGTCGCTTAATTGTTTTATGTTTTAATTATATTAAATTTATATTAATTGGATCATGTATAACTTAATTTTATATTTATTTAGGTTGCCTTTGTCCTAGGAGATAATTTTTTTTCCTTCTTTTGCGGGCTGCTAAGGTGTCGTGTCGTTTATGCTTTCTCCTCGAGGCCTAAATGCCCTTTCTCCTAGGGCGGGACGATACTGTCTTTTTCAGGCCCGACATATAGCTGCTGTTTCGAGTTAGTCCCTCTGAGACATACGAAACAATCTCGAACAGAAAAACAAATGCCTCTCAACCACAAAAAAAAAAGAAGAGGACAACACAAATTGAAGCCGCAGACAATCTGACGAAGCATCATCCTGTTCTGTTTCCTAACCACACCGCACGAAAAAAAAAAGGAAAAAACACAAGGGAAGAAGTTGTCGATAAATTGTCCTTTTTTCGTGGCCGTACTCGCCTTGCCGCCGTATCGGCAGCATTCGCTCGTCGCCGTCGGCCAGCTGTGCCGCTTCCTTGCCGGCCGGCCGCAGATAGGGCATATTTGGTTGGAGACCTGGCAAAGCTGCCTGGGCCAGGCGGCGCTCCCAGACGTTCGATTTCAAGTGCATGGAGCTGAGATCCAGACGTTCGATTTCAAGCGCATGGAGCTGAGATCGCTGCCTGGCCAGCGAGCTGCGTGCCAGGCTCGATCCAAACAAGCCCATACTGCCATTGGCCATTGCCCAGGACCCAGGCAATAGCAGGTACCGCAAGGAAGAAACCTTGGAACCTGAGCACAGGCCCACACGACACGAGATTACACACAATTGTAGAGGAATTGGAATCCGACTTTCGCAAGCGAAAACGAGCGCCCAACCATCCTCACACCGATCGATTCCTCTCACGTCGAAAAAAGAAGCCATCTCCACTAATCATCCACACACATTTTTTTCTTATTCCCCATCCGATCCGTCAGGTTCCGGTCGCGTCAGCAGCGCTCGACTTTTGGGAACAGTGCCGGCACGGTCGTCCCAGATATTTTCGCTGCAGAAGTGCGGATGGTATGTTTATTCTGTGTGGGGGTGGGCCGGGGCTTACGCATCAATCAGCATTCGGTGATTTTGCCATTTGCGTGCAAATAAGTGTAGTGTCAACCTCTGATGATAACCACTTTCGCGGCTTCACCTGTGAGCTATTCTTATGCAGACCGTTTTGGAATGAGGTTGCCGTGCACCGCAGATCTACGAACTGAAACTGTCATGCTATTTTCTCGGGCGACAAAGAACTGTAGATCTTGGTTGCTACTGCTTTTTAGTCAAGCACTAGGTAGATTTACCCAAAAACTTGAAACGTCAATCACTGTAGCAATAGTTTGCTAGAGCAATCACGGATTTCAATTGAATAAATAGTGTAAATAAATAGTAAAGTTGCAGGAATCTAAACACGCTAGACAAACTCTTAGAATATGGCTAGGTTTGCTTTCAAAACTATTTTTTATAGTAGTATAAGGTCTGTTATATTTTGCACATGTTTCATACTATTAACCAATGGTAAAACTTAATTAGCCGCTTTCAATGAGAGGTGTCATGGCGTTAAATCATGTGACAAAATAGTGTTTTTGGTGACATGGCAGTGTCATTATGAGAAGAGAGGATTGCGGTTTCATCACCATGAAGTCTAACTGGCATAGTTACCACTTACCAAGTTCATAAAACTCTAAAACTTGCGCTGAGGACGACATTGTAGTTTCATCCATGACACATTTGATCATACAACATGCCAAAATTAAGTCTTGCAGGTTATATATGAAATTGTGCCGTGAAACGATACACTGAGAGAGGGGTTTCATTCAAGTCATCAATTGTAAATGTGACGTGGCTGTCTTGGTAACAATGTGATATAATTGCGCATTGAGACCGGCCTTAGTGTATTCATGTGAATAGAGCTACACTTAATCCGTTAGGTATCTTGTGGTGAATCTCTCCATACAATTTACCTCTTTGTCCAAAAAAGATGCAATTCTCGCACTAAAAATAATTTATCACAGTTTTGATAAATATATACAGAAAATTAATAATATTTATATACCAAATAATTACAACTAAATTTATCGTAAAATATATTTTTTATTTTACACATATTTAGAGTTATGAAAGTTAACAATATATATTTTTTATAAGCTTGGTCAAAAGTTTGACTTACTCTAAACCTTGAACCGCTTTTTTTTTACAATATTATTCTTCCAATGATAAATGATAAGTCCATCAATGATGAGACATTTTAGCAACTTCATCAATCTAAAGATTTTCTAGTAGTCTGTCAAAGGCTCTCATCATAAGCAAAATTATATACAGATCCGCGTGCGTGCTTTTGAGCGTATGCGTGTATGTCATGTTATTCGCGACGGGAGTAGGTATGCATGCTAGTGCTAGCTCACCCGAAGACAGGTCCTCGTTATCTCCTGGGCGATTGAGTTAACATCTCTTTCGTTCCACGTAATTTTCATGGCCAAATTAATGGACATAGTTCTATAGTGGCGGAGGAGATTAGCTTAACTCATTAAAAATGTTCCGAATCCGGCCTTATGGGCAGAAGATATCAGGAGGATAACGAGATAAGGGTAAGGCCCCGCAGACAAAACCTTATCTATTCTTTCCCTAAATAACCCACGCCGATCGGAGTATCGGACCCACAAAAAAGGCTTCCTGACAAAGCCCAAGAGCCCATCGGATCAGGCAATGCGCCGCTGCTATCCCGCCCAAGATTGCCCTGTCTTTTGTGCCACGTTCCGAAATGTTCGTGCTTCTTCACATCTTTGGCGTGTCGAGTTTGAGCGGGTAGAAAAGAATTTTTTCCAGAAAACGTATTCTGTGAGAGAGATGAATAGAAAATTTAAAAGAATTTAGAAGAAAGCTTTTCTGGGAAGCGTATTTTCAGGTAGGATAAATAGTAAAGTTAAAAAAAAATTGATCTAAACACGACGTTCGCCTAATGCGGTAGCAACAGCAACTGCCGGCATGTGTTTGTGCATTGAACCTACTACACTGTTAGCCACATCTGGATTTCGTTCAGGCACCTCGATCTCTCCATCTGAAACGGAGATACAACAATCTCCTTGCACTCCTACCTAACCTGGCTGCTGATAGGTGGTGTTTATTCTCCGTCAGTTCTTCGAGAGGGAGATTAGATGCCGCGAGCGGCACTGCAGCAGCGTGTCATTAACTTCTCTTCATCTGGTAGAACTCCAATCCGACTCATAATTTAGGCAGACGTCTAGATCGACGATGAGCTGCACATGCATATTTCCTCCCGCGCTAAGAGCCCCGAGGTTAGACGTCAGAGCGTTTTTGGCCAATCTCGGTTGCCGATTCTGGTTAGCGCTTATCCAAACTGGATGAAAACGGAAGAGCTCGCTCAGTGGCTACTGGCTGGCCACACGCAGTTGACGGGCACATCCGGAACATGAAGCCTATCCTGTTGACGGGCTTGGAGGATTACTCTACCGTCAGTGTGTCGACATCGGGCAAATGACAGCGACATGATCGGAAACTTCAGGAGGGGGAACAGCGCATACAAGTACAACTACGTCCATTTAACGAGCCGTCCTAAAGCACATGGGATCATGAAAGAGCCCTATCCGTTTTACTCCAGGGCTTTTTCCTTTTTTTTTTGCTCGCGTGATGATCCATTTAGGGCTTGTTTAGTTCTCAGATAACTTTTTTTTAGATATTCACTATTCATTGGATATTTTGTATTCATCCATCTCATATAACATATTTTTTTAATACAGTTGCTAAAGTACTTCTACATCTGCACAAGCTAAACACCTCACCTTGACGAAGTTATCAACAGGGCACTGCAGCTCCAGCAACGTGTGAGCTCTGGATTCGGTGGTCGCTCCTTGGGAAATTCTCCGATGGCACGCAAGGTGCCACCGGGGCTCAGTCGTCCTGTGCCTGTCTCGGCAAAGGGAAAAAACGCATCCGGGAAAAACGATGAGAAAGGTCTCTGCATCCACGCTGTGCTCTCTGCCGTCGCCATCGCGCGCGTGCAGCGGAAGAGTTTCTTGACGCCTCCGGCGGAGGTGGTCACAACTCACACGCGGACTCTTACGAGTGACTTGGCAGAGCTCACTCGAATGCAATACAAGCTTGTACAGGGTGCCTACTCCAGTCTCCAGAATACTGTCTGAAGTACGTAATGACATGTGGCACACGTACTTGGGTCCGTGGTTTGTTTCTCAGTTAGCATTTTTCAATTCTCATGATGCTCGCAATTCATCCTGAGAGGAAGGAGACAATGGATCAGAAATGGCAAAAAAAAAAAACAATAACAACGAAAGACAAGTTCTCAATGGCAAGTTATTTGACAAAGGGGGTCAGCGACCTAATAAGGGTTCCCTAGATGAGTGGTTTGGCTGGCCTTGTTTGGTTACATTATTTTTGCTCTGATTAATTTTTAATGTGCATTATTTGGTATACA
Organism: Digitaria exilis; assembly: GCA_015342445.1. NCBI lineage: Eukaryota > Viridiplantae > Streptophyta > Magnoliopsida > Poales > Poaceae > Digitaria > Digitaria exilis. Next base: position 571,742 of record JACEFO010001897.1, read on the forward strand.
CTAATGTGAGAGCCAATCAAATCATACTGTGCCTTTTTCTTTTCTTGTAAAGCATACTACTTTATAGCCTCTAATACTCAACTCACCCATTTTTTTTAAATGAAAGAGCATATAGTTGTTGAATCATGATTTTTTTCCTCAATAATACACAAGCACAATCATTAGGAGGCTGCAACGAAATTAGGTGCAATTAACTTTACCTTGACGGTATGAAGAGGCTATTTAACTATGACTTGACATCATTAGTCGTGCATTCTATTTAATCATCACAGATAAAAACAAAGCCTGTGCCATAACTCTATTTTGAACAGGACATGTGGGCAAGTAAGGAACTGCAATGATCACCTTCATCATCAAATAAAAAATGTACTCCACAAAACGAAGCCGAATAATTAACTCAACCATAAATCATCATCCCATAATTAAATTCAGGACAGAAAAATCTCCAACTTGGTGAACATCTGGTGGCGGTACTCGAAGACTTGTAGGAATAGCTATCACTGTTGAGAACGACCTAGGTGCCGTGAGAATGACATAGCAATTGGTCAAAACAGCAAGGGAAATACCAGTCACTCAGATCATATTGATATCTCGTATGGGGACCCAAACTAAATTTGATCATGAACAAAATTCAGTATGTACACAACTCCACACGTACAGATTGCTATCAAAACTTTGCAAGCCGATCGAGCAAGCACACCCTGCGGCTTCAACTCGGCTCACTGCGTATTTCCGTGTCTACAAACTCTTCTCTGTGGTTCAGCTCTTCTCCCTGTACAACGAAACATACAAAATTTACATCCTACAAAGGCTGTTATAACTGTTGAACCGTCCGCAAATCCTAGCAAAGTCGCTACGACTTTTACATCGCCGATCGATTGGACGCCGGAACGGACGCAGAGTCTCTCTGCTGTTCATCACGCGCACCCGGCGACGGGTGGTGGGCTGTCGCCCTGCCACGCCCAGACGATGTCCGCGAGCCCGGGGCGCACGTCCTCGGCGCAGAACTTGTTGAAGTCCAGCGCGTCCCCGGCGTCGTGCGCGAACTCGACCACGGCCACGTCCGCGGCCACCTCGAGCACCTCGGCCGTGACGGCGAGCCGCCCGTTCGTGCCCTCCACCTTGGCCTCCATCCTCAAATTCAAGGAGCCCTTCCCTCTCGTGACCACGAATCCGAGGGCGTGTCCCACGGACTCCAGCTTCTCCACCACGGCGTTCGCCGGCGCCCGGGCCGTGAACACCGTCGCGGCCTTCTGCTCGCTCTCGAAGAGCCCCGACAGGTCGAACCCGGACGACATGGAGGAGATGAGCTGGAACGCGTTGCACGACCGTGGCGAGGAGACGCCGCAGCTGCTGTCGCCGTCGCCGTCTTCGATGAGGGCACCGGCATCGTCGTCTTCCTTGCCGTCCAAATCCAACAGTTTCTTCTTGGGCGACAACGCCTGGGGCGACAGGACGGGCGGGACGAAGCCCTTCCTGAACCACGGCGTGAGCATGATCTCCGAGACGGACGCGCGCTTGGCCGGGTCGACCACGAGCAGGCGCGCGATGAGGCGTCGCGCGTCGCCGGAGACCCAGGGGGGCACCTGGTACTCGGCCTTGAAGATCTTCTGGTACATCTTGGCGTAGTTGTCGTGCTGGAACGGGAGGAACCCGCAGAGCAGGACGTAGAGCACGACGCCGCAGGACCAGAGGTCGGCCCGGGCGCCGTCGTACCCTCGCTTCCTGAGCACCTCGGGCGCCACGTACGCCGGCGTGCCGCACTGCGTGTGGAGGAGGCCGTCGTGCCGGAGCTGCTCGGGCAGCGCGGCGAGCCCGAAGTCGGTGACCTTGAGGCGCCCCTCCTCGTCGAGGAGCAGGTTCTCCGGCTTGAGGTCCCGGTGCGCCACGCCGCGGCGGTGACAGAAGCCGACGGCGGCGACCAGCTGCTGGAAGTAGCGGCGGGCGTGGTCCTCGGTGAGGCGGCCGCGGGCCACCTTGGCGAAGAGCTCGCCGCCGCGGGCGTACTCCATGACGACGAACACGCGGGAGCGGCTCGCGAGCACCTCGCGGATGCCCACCACGTTGGGGTGGCGGACCAGCCGCATGATGGAGATCTCGCGGCGGAGCTGCTCCATCATCCCCTCCGTGCGACGCAGCCGCGCCTTGTCGATCACCTTGATCGCCACGCTGCTGCTGGTGCCGGCGCCGGACGCCGCGGTGAGGTCACGAGCGTAGTAGACCTTGGCGAAGGTGCCCTGACCCAGCATCCGGCCGAGCTCGTACTTGCCCAGCACCAGCTTCCGCTCCTCCCCTTCCGGACCTGGCCTCGCCATGGTTGTTCAATTCGCTGCTGCGGCTTACTAGTAGTAGTGGCTCTGGTGCTGTGCTCCTTGCGGCTGCCGTTGCTGCGACTTGTTCCCCCTCGGGCTCGGGCGCTGCTGATTTAGTGGCGCCCGGCGCGTTGGAACGTGGCGCGGCACATGGTTTTCTTCGACTCCCCCTTTGGTGGAACGTTGGTTCGGGGGGCGGTGGTGGGGTGTGGGGCTCGGTGCTCGGGCACACGGAATTGGGGGCAAGTCGTTGGCGCCCGGTGGGCGGTGGCTCGCGTCGCTTATTTGTAGCGGTGCGACGTGGTGCGCGCGCCGGGCCAACGGGAGGCCGGCAGGTGGGAGGTGGGGGGCACGGGGACGGGTGGGGTCGCGCGCGTCAGTTGAGCCGTGTGGGCCGTGTGGCGCGGAGCGGAGCTGGAAGCAGCGGAGTGGCTCAAGGGCCCAGTGACTCGTGGGGAGGAGCGCGGAAAGAGGGGGGCCAGGCCAGATCCGGATGATTGGGGCGTTTGGTTCGTTCGCCCGTTCAGCGTTCAACCTTCAACGTTGTCCTACCATGGCAGCAGGTGCAGTGTAGCCTTCTGGTCTTCTGGGTGGGATGTCCTCTCTGCCGGCGAGAGGTTTGGGTTTGTTTAGGAGGCGAATTAGCCGGGGAAGACTCGTCTCAATGAACAATGATCATGTGCCAAGAATATGCCCTACGGTGGCTTGGACGGAGTAACATTTGCTTCTTTGTCATGTCGACGAGAGCTGACTTCATGATCAAGGTTCGAGGAAGCCAGGAAGGTGATGGGACGTGACGAGTTGCTGCCAGCTCCCTCCAACAGAAGGTGATGGTGGCCAAGTAGAGCCACAAGAGGAAGAAGATTGTGACTTGGACGAGGTTTGACACCCGCTTCTTTGTGGCAAATGAAGCAAGTTGTGTTCTACTACTTCTTGGAGACGACTTGTGCCGATTCTTGATGCTGCGCAAGTTATCAATTCGCATTTGTCTGAACAAGCTTGTAACCCTTTGCCTTGGCCTTGCTTAGTCTCGACGACAAGTTGACCTCTACGGCTCTACCGGTACTCTGACATCTAGTACATCCTACGGCTTTGCTGATTACAGCGAGTTCCAAAATACTTGCTCATCTTGTAAAACACGAAAACTATGTTCAAGGTGAGGTTTTCAACTTATATGATACTATGGTCACACCAATATAGAAAACCGGTGCAAGCATGCGCAGTTAAGCACAAAAGCACATGCTGTTAGGCTTGACTAATGACTATGTAACCTTAATGCTTTAATATAAATCCCGGCAATGCTAGCAAGGCCTCATGTTCATACTCATCTTGACATGGGTTTTGCTCTTGATTCTCGCTAGTAGATGCACATGCTTTAAGGTAATGGACAAGCTGTGTGTCAAGGCATGTGCACCGTTTATCTTTTTTTAGTATGACTAGGTCTCTCCAAGCATATTCATCGTACCTTCGGGCAGTGAACATGCTAGTTAGTTAGGATCGTACTCCCTCAAAACTTTTTTTCATATACCAAGATGAATTTAGTCGAACGCTGATTCCCTCGGTTATAGCCTGCATGCAAAGATGAAAACGACCAGAATCAATATTGAACTATGGAAAGCGAAATCAATCGGGTCGGGATTTTCCAATATCGATGGAATGAATTAAAATAAAAAAGTAAAAAAAACAACTTTAAATTAATTAAAGAGACAACTTTTATATTTTACCAAAAACAAGTGTGGTTGAGAAACGGTACCATAATACGGAAAACCTCATTAAAACTAGCCTAAGACGTGCAGATGTATGCTGAAACCTTTTCTAACGTTGGTGAGTCTTGGAACGCCCCCAATTCCCTAGAAGCTCCAAATTACATCCACCCGATCACGATGTCTTGGGAGGAGGTTGAAGTAAACACCACCATGTATGGGCAATATAGATGGTCAGATGGCCGGAGGCCCATGGGCCGCCCAAAAGCACGAATTTTTGGCCCGACACGAGCACGGTTTAGTACGGTGGCCTTCGTGCCCGTACCTGCCCGGCCCGTGGTTAGTGCCAAGTCTAGGCTGCATCCTCAGCACGTCGTGTCGGCCTAGCCAGGCACGGACGAGGTCAGCCCAGAGAAGCACGGTGTGTCGACACGGGCCCGACGGCCTAGTTGGCCCATCCAAAACCCTAATATCCCTCCCAATCCACTCTCCAATCTCCCACTCAGCTCCCTCTCCCACCGACCCTTCCAATGTTCCCCCCTCCCCCCGCCAGCTCCCACCTCTCCCCTGTGCTGCAGCCGTCGCCAGCTCTCCCTCCTCCTCCCCCCTGCACCGCCACCAACTCCCTCCTCCTCTCCCTTGTGCCGTCGTAGGCCGATGTCGCCACCGCAAGACGTCGCAGGCCACCGGCGCCTTGTTCCCCGACAGATGCACGTGCTCGCCGTACTGGCATGGGAGGCACGCGTTCATCGTGCCGGCACGACACGGTCAAAAGGTGCCGCCGGCATGAAGTGTTGTCGTGCCGTACCCCGTCATGCTCGTGCCACACCATGCCCATGCTGTGTCGGACTGGTCGACCTATATGGCCATCTATACTAGGCAATATCACAATGAAGTCCGATTAGCCGTGGAGGATTGTGTTGACTCGGTGGGAACTATTGGAGTCCATTGGCCTCCAAGCAGTTGTAGGCTTGTAGCGGAGCTCACTTGGCATGACAAAGGGTGTGTTTGGTTGGGGAGCCGGATGGGAGAGAGCCGCTCCGTGCTTTGTTTGGTTCGCGAGCCTAAGGCCTTGTTTAGATCGCCAACTTTCGCCAACTTATTTTGCCAACTTGTCACATCGAATGTTTGAACACTAATTAGGAGTGTTAAACATAGGTGTAAAAAAAACTAATTGCATACTCCCTCCGTTCCAAAATAGATGTCATTCTCGCTTCCCAATAAAAACAGCATCTTTGAGCATTAGCCAATTATATATAAAATAATATTAATATTTATAGTACATTATTAGTACCATTAGATAGATATTTGAATCTAGTTTTTTAACAAATTTATTAGAGATATAAATATTACATATATTTTTCTACAAATTGAGTCAAAGTTGAGAAAATAACACGTGCATGCATCCCATAGCGTCATCCTTTTAGGGACGGAGGGAGTAGATGGACTCCACATCGTGAGACGAATCTATTAAGCCTAATTAATTCGCCATTAGACACTGTCACAGTGTTCAGTAACCCATCATTAAAAATGCGCTAATGATGGCACATATTACGCTTAATAGATTCGTATTGTGATGTAGAGTCCATATATGTAATTAATTTTATTATTAGTCTATATTTAGTACTCCTAATTAGTATCAAAAGGATCGAGGTGACATTTCGCCAACTTTACGTACCCCAATTAAACAAGCACTAAAACGGAGCCATTCCACCGGAGGAATATTCGGGACGGACTCGTCCCGTAGAAAACATCGGACGAGCTCGTCCCCATTCGACGCCGTCTCCTCCGTCTCACGGTCCGACCAGCTGGTGGTGGGTAGCGGAGGTGTATGTTCGAGCCGGCGGAGGCAGCGAGCGGTGGAGGTGAAGGCGGCGGGAGGGAAGCAGCTTGATGGCCAGGGCGAGGTGGTGCGGCACGGCACGGCGGCGGTGGGACGGACGGCCCGACGACGGCGTAGGGCGGAGGGGAAAACCGAGCCTTCAGGCTGCAAATTGAGGCTCGGCGGCGTGGAGATGCAGCTCAGGCAGCGGGGGGCAGGACGGAGTCACGGAGCTCAAGCGGAGGCGCTGCAAATCGAGCTCAGCTGGCACGCAAAAAGAAGCTCGGGCTGCGCAGAAGAACAGAGCCTGGCAATGCCGCTTGGGGCGTGCGTCTGCTGGCTCCTGACTCCTGTATGGGGCACTGCCGCCGGCAGCCTGGCATAGCTCGTCCGACCACCTCCCTGAGATTTGAGTATTTGACCATGGCATAGCTCGTGCAAGAGCTCGATACTCTTCTCGTCCATGGCTCGTGCAGGATCTCTTTCCTCGATTTGACCATGGGACAGCTCGCGCGTGGCTCTATTCTTCTCTAAAACTCGATTAGATGCATGAGGTTTGCCCTCCAGGTGCTCGATTTGACCACAAGTTCTTGATTTATTAATTTGAGTATTTGACTCAACACTTGAGGAAAGGAAGGTGTGATGTGCGAAACGGATGTGGTAGGTGGGCGGAGGTAGACGAAAGGCATATTTGGCTGACGAATGGACCCCACTATTAACGGTGTTAACAGAATTTGGAATCCCACCGTCCCGTCCTTTCAACCAAACAAAAAACGGAATCGTTCTATCCCCTCAACCAAACGCAAGATGGAATCATTCTACTCCTAGAATTCGGGATGGAACCATCCTATTCTATCCCGCTCCCCAACCAAACGCACCCTAAGACAGCCAAGTAGCAGGCTGTGTGCAAAATCGAGTCAGGACTGAATAGACTTAGTATGACATTAGATTTCGATCCAAGGTTCACAAAATTGAGTGTTTTTTTGTTTTAAATACTCGGGTGCTGGCTCGATGCGGCCAAACCTCCGCATTTTTTAGTAGCATTCTTTCAAACTTGAAATTTAGGTGAAATTGCCTTCGGTCATTTCTATCTTTTCTGTGAATTGGCAGTTTAACTTAGGCCATGTGACAGCATCAATATTTGGCTGTCTTCTTGTTCATCATATGGACATTAGAAAATAGATCACAGATATTTCACAAATTCACGGGGCAACAATCTTTTCCATATAATTGAGTTGGTCATGATTAGTAGCCAATTCGTTTCCTAAGTTTTTTTTCCTTATCTTTGTACTTTATTAGCAAAGCCGACGAGCTAAATGGTAGCAGCTACTCTCCAAACGACTAAAGACAATAATGCAAACTATTATATTATCCCAAAAAAATAAAAGGAAGAGAACAGGAGACTCTGCATTATATTGTCCGCACATTAAGGCATCATTAGCAATAGAAGTCAGAAAAAAACCTGACTCCAATCATGCCGACATGGGCAGCCCCCAAAGAATAGCAAAGGGCCAGGCGTCCCGAACACATCTCCCCTGTCTCCAACGCGTCGCGTCCCCCGCATGGGCGTCACGTCGCTCTTCCTTCCCCGGCCGGTGCATGCAGAGCCGGCTAGGCAACACACCAACACCACAAAAGGGACCCAGGCCGCTTTCGTGCTGGTACAAATAATTGAGCGAGCAGCACAGCGACCGCTCCTCCGCCGCGGCGCGGCGTGCCGGCAACCTGCCGCGCGCGGCCCTCCCGGCCCGGCTCGCTGTTGCATCGCCGCCGCTGGAAAAAGATCGGCCTGTTTACTTACACCTAAAATTACTTTTTTTCACTATTTGTTCTATTTATTTTCTCACAAAACACACTTCTCAACACACTATTCATCTAGAAAAATATTTTTTCTTCTCAACTAAACACCTTTAGAGACAGCATTATTGCCTTTGCCCCTGTAGATGACACGCATTATTTATGGTCCCTGACGGGACGTAGATTTCAGCGACGGCGACGGCTAGTGGCTGTGTGTTGCTCGCTGCTCGGCTGCTTGGGGTGACATGGCAGCATCAAGCGTCACCACCGCGCCACCTGGCGGCGCCTGGCCCCGTCACGCGGCGATGGTGGCCATTTCGGGGCGCCGTCTGGTGATGGGTACCAATAGGATGGTTTTGTTTACGCCATGATTATCTGACCTCTGGATTTGAGATACAGATGCTCTGCATTATTGCTGCCTTTTTTATGGCGTTTGGCCAAGCCCACGGAATCTGAATTCGGTGTGTCAGTATCCATGTCACCACTCCAGAATCAGCCCCGTTTAGATATGGTAAAAGAAAAACACTGTAGCAAAAAAAAATATACTGTAGGTGGCGTTGGGAAACGTGTTCTGTGAGATGAATGAGGGTGCGTTCAGATTGTTCAACTTCCTCCAAAAAATACTATTCATCTAATTTTTCCCTATTCATCCCATCACTCCTCTTCACAGACCACGCCTCTCAGCACGACCTACAGCGTTTTTTGGATCTACAGCGTTTTTTTCTCCAATCTAAACTCACCGTGAATAAGGAAAAGTCGGATGAATAGTGTTCTTTTTTGGAAAAGTTGGTGAATCTAAACTCACCCTTTATGTAGCTCCAGGGCCGGCCAGGTGGGCTCTTTGGGGCGTAATATCTCCATGCCAATTCTTGAGGAAAATGATTTGACCCACACAAATCGCCAAATTTGTTTTACGCCAAGGTTGGATTTGTATTTAGGAAAGTCGATCAGGGATAGGAGCTTGTACTATCCATGTATTGCTCACAGCACTTGCTCAGTCTTAGTTCTTCAGCTGTAAATCCATGCACATGTTTACAGTCTCCCTCCTCTAGGGGAAGAGAAGATCAGCGAAACCTTGATGACCATGCTTTGCTCATGAGATCATATGATTGCCAAACTAGCTGGAAGCCGAGAACGTTTACTGAGTTGAATAGCAAACCTACACATCCAGCTAGGGTCGTCGCTTCGAACCAACAAAGCAAATCGGAGGAAACAAGCAATAGCGACAGCACAATTACTGAACACCGCTGAACATTGAACACCTCGCAGGTGTGGTAGGTAGCTCAGCCATCTGTCGTAACAAGTCACACATAACCCAGGGAAGGGAATCAAGCAAAGGTCAGCATTGAATGTCTACGCATCTGTGATCTATGAGGACTAAAACCGTGTGAGACTGAGATCGACCTAGTACATCCGTCGCCGCAGTGTAAGTATTTATCGATTTCCATACCAACATTTAACCATTCGTCTTATTTAAAAATTTATAAAAATAATTACTACATACATAAAATATATATGGTCATTATTTTTTATTTTTTATAAATTTTTAAATAAAACGAATGGTCAAAAGTTGGCACGGAAATCGATAAATGCTTATATTATGGGACGGAGGGAGTAGATTGCAGATATACTCCCTCCGTCTCACTATATAAGCATTCCTAGGATTCAAAATTTGTGCCAAAATATAAGTATTTCTAAGGATAAGACAAAATTGGATGGGTTGGTAAGGTGGGTGGAGAGATGGTGAGTGTAGTGTAAAATGAAGGGTATAAATGTTTTTTCGCAGTTGAGATATTTTCTGCATCTCAATGCTTCAAATGGTTATATTATGAGACGGAGGGAGTAACCGCTAAAATAACAGCTGAGTCACGGCAGAGTTATCGGCATCTGAAGCTGTTTCCGTCGTAACGGGACAGATACGATGCCAAGCGGACTGACCTTGGCCAGCCCCCCGTCGCAGTCGATATGTGGCGCTGGGCCTACAAGGCAGATGGACAGCGAACGAAACACCTGTCCACGGCCCACTGAATGAAACTGCTGGTTGGTGGTTTGCAACAATGGCGAAACGGTCACCATCTAACTTAATTCGCTACGTAAGGGCAGGTACAACGGTGAGACGGCAGCCGTCTCTTTGGGGCCAGATCAGCAATCTCATCCTCCGTGGACTGCATTAACTGAAGAAAGAGAGCAACGCCGTCGTCTCGTTCGACTACGGCAGAAGCCCGTGCTCCGAGGTAACTCGACGATGGCTCGCTCCCGTTGTACGACTCCCCCCCTTGCAGCCGTCGCCGACGGGATTGGATGCGCCCTGGGCGCGCGGGTGGATTTTTCCTTTGCGCGCCAAATCTTCGCTGCCCCGCGTCGAGTTGTGGCTGTGGTGACGAAATCACGGCGGCGTGAGCGGAGGTGTGGGTGCGTGCGGTGGTGCCGGCGCAGGAGGCCGCGGTGTGGGTGTGTCTGGCCCTGTAGGGGATGCTCATCGTCGGCAAGGAAATCACCAGCGGCGCAGAAGAGGAAAACTATGGGGGAGCTGTGATGTCGCCGGCGCTGGAGCAGAGAAGTTCAAGCCGTACGGCGCATGTCGGAGCAGAACTGCGGGGGTACTTGCCTTCTCGCAATTTTTCTCAAATTTGCTCACATCTTGCTGTGTTCAAACCGAACGGCGTATGATGCTCCGGCTGCATGTCCCCGATAGCTAGCCTCTGGTCATGATGTTTGGCTGCCCTGTAGTTGTTCGATAGAATGTCTAGCTGGCCTCTGCTTGTACCTGATGGAGCATCCTGGATTCCTGGTTGCAGATGTTACAGGTTCTGCTTGTTGTTTGGGAACTAGAGATGGGTTCTTGTTTCATATGGTGCAGTTTATGCTATCTGCTTGTTGTTTGGAAATCAGAGATAGGTTCTAGTTTGAGATGGTGCAGGTTCTGTTCGCTGAATTATTCTTGATTGTTTCGTTGAAACTTTTTTCTTCTTCTTCTGAATTTCCTCTAACAAAGTATCCAATGGAAGAATTCTCAGTACTTTACTACTTTGTACGTGAAGTGTTGTGTGATCCAATGGAAGAATTCTCCTGTAGGTGAGGACAATTGGAGTTATCAGTACTTTGTACCTGAAGTGCTGTGTGAAAAAGTGCTGTATCTATATCTGTTTCTCTTTTGATTATGATAAGAACCTTTTCATAGGAATATATCAAGTCTTCTCTCATGTAAGCATCAAAATAGCTACAAAGATTAAATTGTAATAGATCACTATGATTTACGTGTCAAGAGATGAATTAATAATCTTGCAGACAGCCAAATAGACAGCAACTGTCTAACTGTTGTAAAAGCTGTCTATTTAGTTGTCTGTATGTACTAAAAATACAGCAGCTGTCTAAACTGTTGTACATGCCCTAAGGCCAAGGAAGGCATAATAACTCTAGGCAGGAGCAATTGATTGGCGATCGGGGGATAAGATAGGTTGATAGATACTTGAAGTTAAAAGCTGAAAGAAAGTGTGTAAACCTGGATGTCTGAATCATCTCATGCAAAAGTGAAGTGAAACTTGGCACTTGCCGTTTGGCCAATGGTACATGCATATAGATATTTCAATAAATAATGTGTTAGGTTGCATGCAGTCACAAACTACTCTTCATGAATTGAGTTTAATATTTGGAAATAGTACAAATAGTTTAGCCTTCCAAGGTATTTCTATAGAAATATACTTTTATTATGTTTCACAAACATATTAAAACAAACAATATCAGTCCAAGTTATGTTTCTGAAGCCCTTACGATGCTTAGAAGTTGCATGTCCTTTATTGTGGTGTGTTCTAGCTTGATTCTTGATGAGAAGAGTTTCGTTGGAGACGGACGGCTAACGGCTGCTACGCTACTGACTGATCGATCCATCAACCGCGTCACGGTCAACCTGCCACGGGCCAAGCAAGCCTTACCAATACCGGCGGTGTCGCCCAGCGATTCGCAGCTTAGACAGCAATCAGAGTAAGCCGTGGTCCATCTAAAGCGGCCTGTTTGCATGTCTAATAGTAATCGGCTGCTGATTTGAGAGCGGTCGCGCGCGTACTGGGCTGAAGATAGATGGTGCCCTGTTTGCATGTCTCGCTGCAGAGTACCTGGGCTGTTACACTGCCGTCGCCGGGCGCGTCTCGAAACGGCATTGCTTGATGGCACTCCGCCGTACGTATACGGTAAAGAGAGAAGTTATTTCAGGTCACTATCAAAGTGATTACCTGCGTCTTGAGAGTGATCTTGAGCTCCCCATATTATTGAACGATAGATCTGTGTGCTGATGGAGGAGTTAGATTTCTCCTAACTGAGGCGGTCTGTTGCTGCTAATTTAGGCCTAAGGTGCTTACGTTGATAAATTACTCGGCGGGACGGAGAGAGCTACCGGAGAGAACAACGGAGGGGAGGAAGAGACCGAGAAATGTGCTTTCCCTTGGCTTTTAGAGCGGATGTTTTTTTATTCTTCTTCTTGCGACTAGTCAGTAGTCACACGATTCCTTTCTACATGTATGGGAAACTCTAAACTTCCCTGAAAAGATTTGATCATGGCCATGTTTGGATTGGGGGCAAATGGAGTAAATGGGGCAAATTTGCCCCAACTTACCCCCAAACCTCCCCAAACACCATGGGGCAAATATATTGGGTAAATATTTGCTCTTCTCAATTCCATTCAATAGATGCATATTGGGGTAAATTGGGAGAGAATGAGAAGTGGAAAGTGGGCATTAAATGTTTTGCCCACCACATTTACCCCTCTAGGAAACTAAACATGGCCTATAACACGCCTGATTTGGCACATTTTTTTAGGCATCCCATGATAGAACTACCATGCCATTCTTTTTTTCACAAACAGAAATTGTCTCCAACAATTATCATGGCATATGTTTAAACTCAAATCTCACCTTATATTTATTTAGAGGATTATCAGTTGGCCCAGGAGACATACCCACGCTCGCCGTCGGCAGCCGGTGGCTGCAGTTTGCTTAGACTTGAGCATTTTTGGCCCTGCCCGGCCCGGCCCGTGGGCCCGGCTCGAGCACGGTGGGTTTTGGCCCGTCCATGTATTCTAATAGGATGGGACTGGGCAGCGAAAACCAAGCCCGAAAAAATTCGGGCCTGCCCGAGCCCGCCCAGATGATTAATTTCATTTATTTTTCAACTAAAAAAGGACGGGAAGCCCGAGCCCGCCCACGGCCCGGCCCGAGCTCGGCCCGAAAACTCGGCCCGAACTTGCCCATGGGATGGGTGTGGGCACAAATTTCCGGCCCGAAATAAACTAGGCTTTTTCTCGGCCCGGCCCGCAAAATGCTCAGGTAAAGGTTTCCTTTTTTTTTTTTTGAGAATGCCGGCTGCAGTTTGCTTGCTGAGCATTTCAAGATGAAAATAGATTTGGATCAGCTAGCTGATAATGGACTACGAAGCTGGCCCAGCAATAATTCCGGCCCGCGACCGTTGGTTATATATCTTTTCGTCCTCCTGGGCCAGTGCGCCTGATTAGTGGGCCCCTGTGACAACCCTCATCAAACCACCGGACCACCCACACCAAATCCGTCCGTCCTTCCCTAGAAAAAAACCAAATCCGTCCGTCCGTTGCTGCATGTTGCCACGCATCATTCACGCACAGACACAGTCTCACTCACCAATGGCAAACGATCACGAGTCACGACACCCATCACTGTCGTGCGTCGAGCGTGACCGAGCTCGACTCGAAGAAACCTGCACTGAACACCCGCTCGTCGATGTGAAGCTTTCGTGTCTCTTCCTCTCGCCGGCGCGGCCACTTGTTGACACGGGAATGCAGAGCAATGTGGAGGAGCAGGCGCACTGACCTCGCCGGCAAGCGCGAGGACGGGCATTCCCGGCGTTTTTTTATTTTTCACAAAAAGAAAGTAAATTGCATACATTATACAACAACTTATAAGGTTGTATCATTTTGGTTCAACAACTAGAAAAACGTGCAGTTGGATACACAAACTTGTCAAATATGTGCGTATACGGTCACAAACACACCATTGTGATGTATTTTGCCGTGATAGCACATGAAGTGGATAGTTTTATGCATGTGGCCCCTTATTTTCGTCCCAGCTTGTCATCTATTTTTTTAAACTTTAATAAAGGTGTTTTATCTAGTTTTTAAATCAGAGTTCAATGAGAAAGTCACTCAGGGGCGAAGCCAGAAAAAAATGCCACCGGGGTCGGTACAACTTGCGAAGGAGGGGATGAGAGGAAAATAATACGCTGACACGTGGGTACCACGGCCATGTGTGTTCCACGTCAGCAAAAGCACAACGAAAACGGTGAACGCGTTTTGAGAGTTGAGTAGTAAAAAGTACCTGATTTTATAGTTGACGCGTTGTGAGAGCTGAGTCGATTTTGCAGTTGAGTGCAAAACCAAACCGTGTGGATAGCTGAATGGTAAAAAAAGATTTTTTTTCTTACTAATATAATTAATGATATTCATCTCTATAAGAATGAATGATGACTAGAATATTTTTTCTTTTCATTTGAGGCTAGTTTAATATGTTCTCATGGGGAGTCGAACCAGGTCTGCTAAGTGCTCTAATCACTAGGGTTAAGACCCTTTCGCACTCCCAGCTCTTCTTGATGTAACTTTATTAGTATTTTCCAGAATATCTGCTACGTATTAAATTATTCTACGTAATTAAACACTAATCTATTGCTAAATAGAACACAACAAATATATATTTCTCACTTTTCATATCTGGCATTTTGTTGAAACGAGGACTGTAGGTGAAACAAATATTTTTAAGAAACAAAAAACCTAATATCCCAACGAACTCAAATAGAAACCCAAAGACCTCTGCATCTCTACGCACCTGTGTAATAGAGAGTAGAGATTGCGTGAGTTGGGGCCAGAGAGAAGCCTGATTGTGTGACCGTCCTGCTGGGCCAACAGCGTAGCTTATGGTTTGGGCCAATTTGTGTGACCGTCCCTGCTGGAGCCGCAGCAAGCGGCAACGAGCTGGCTGGCTACCGGGGTCTTGTTGATTTTTTACTGGGATCTAATACGGTGGAAAATTGCTAGCTATCGAGAGCTTCGCGGAAGTCGTCGGGGTCGGCCGACCCCGACGCGAACACACAGCTCCGCCCCTGAAGTCACTTCAAAGTTGTTTGGTCTACTGTACACTTTATTAGCTCTTCGTGTTTTGGAAGTAAAATATATAAAAAAATATTTATGTACGGAACCAAAAATATTACCGCCTACATAGAAGTAAAGGACTTTTTTAAAAAAGTAAATGCTACAAATATACTCAGTACTAAGGTTTATTTTATTACTATAATCAACTATAGAAAAGCTAACTTGGGGCTCCATATATATCACGCACATATACGAGGTTAAAATTAGATCAACATGTAAATCGCGGTACACTTTTCTCTTGTCACAAATTATCAATTATTTTTTTAATCTTCTCACAATCAGAACAAGAATTATGTGCATGATTAAAACTTAAATGAGAAGGGAGAGAGATATAGGGGGTTACATGCATAGAACCCTTCATGTTACGTACAACAGCGATAAAAATACATCTACATAGAGTACATATGACCGTATATACATGCATTTGACAAGCTCGTGTATCCATTTGCACAATTTGTTACTTGTTGGACTAAAATGATACAATCTCACAAGTTGTTGTATGATGGATGTAATTTATTCTAAAAAAAATTGTCTCTAACAATTTACCATGCCATATGTTTAGACTCAAATCTCACCGTACATTTGTTTTGAGGATTATTAAGTTTTTTAAGAATGATAGTACAATCGAACGTTCACACAAACGCACACACTCACCCTTATGAATACATGTACGTAATCCTAATCTTATGAGCACCTTTAAAAAACTAAGCCAGCTGATCTCGAGACTGACGAAATCACCACAGACGCCTCACAATCGATGGACGGGAACGTCGCCTACCATCAGGATCGAGGATTATTAAGTGGATCAGGAAACATATCCACGCGGCCACGCTCGCCGTCTGCTGAGCATTTCAAGATGAGATTAGATTTGGATCAATAATGGAGTACGTACAGAACTGGCCCAGCAATAATTCCGGCCCGCGACCACAGACTATCTTTTCTTCATCCTCTGCCCTGATTAGTGGGCCCTCATCACAACCGGAGTACCGGCCACCCACACCAAATCCGTCCGTCGTCCGTCGTTGCATATTGCCAGTTGCCACGCATCGCTCACACAGTCACACCAATGCCAAACGATCACGACACGCATCAGGCTCATTGCACGGGCTCAAGGGCCCCACTTCCCTATGGACAGTCCGATCCATCTCGACCGGCGGCAGTGGTGGCACTCATGGCCTCCCGGCAACGGCATGCGTCGCCATATTATCCGGGCGCCCGCCGCGCGAGAACGAGCTCGACTCGAAGAAACCTACACTGAAGACAACGCTGAACACCCCCTCGCCGCCGCGGCCACTTGTTGCCACGGGAATGCGGAGCAATGTGGAGGAGCAGGCGCATTGACCTCGCCTGCAAGCGCAGCTTGCGCGGCGGCCGCCACCACAAGCACGTCGAGGACGGGTAGGCCCCACCATCCTCGCCGCCGGTTGCTAATTTCCAATCCACTTCATCACCGTGGCCGTGCACGCACGCGCACGCCGCGACGGGATGCTGCTCCACACCGCGTGCGGCTGTCGCTCGTGCCACCATTATTATTGCGCCGTCTTCGGCCGTGCGTGCCCAGTTGGTTGGTGCTCAAGTGATATGCTTGCTTGTCCGTTTGCAATCGGAAGCTGACGGTTTGTGATTGGTGTTTGGTGTAGTGAAGTGTGGTGTAGGTAGTTGGCGCTGGCAGAGCGGAATCGGCGGGAACTCTCGCTTGTATTCTCTGCCATGCCGCGATGTCGATGTGAGCTATATCTATGAATGAAAGTGTTTGAGCTACTGTTGTATGAATATATCATCCATTGAATCTGGTGTAGCGTTGGAGTTCGTCGATGGCAATTGGCAATGGTCTCTCTGTGCAGAGGAAAGGTTTAGGTACAAGTACGTTTTAGGTAAAGCTGCAGCCAATCTCCAAGATCTCAACGCCGAAAGGATATACACATACACCCTGCTGACATGCTTTTTTTTTTTAAGAAAACCCCCTTCTGACATACTTGTTAGATCAAACTAACAATACATAAGCATGAACATGAACATGATCTCTAGTCTAGAGTAGATCTCGCCTAAAACATGAATCTAATGTGGAAAATGGTTCGTCAGTGAGCTTATACCGGCGCTTGTGGTGTCCATGTCGTCGACGGTGGTCGGTGCAGAGGTGACGAAGTCGATGGCGTGGACGGCGTCGGGGATGTAGCGCAGACGCTCCTTGAGGTTCTTCGCGGGGTAGCGTCGGCCTTCTGGACGCCAACGGCACTGGCCCTGGCGAGGAACACGAGCTTCCGAGCCTTCCAGCGCCCTTAGTGATCGGTGAAGGGTGGCTAGGTTATGGTGAACCTATGATTGCGTGATTGGATACCTCGTTGGAGGAATTCCTCAGTTTATATAGCGCTGTAGGCCCGGGCCGTGTCCTATAGATGGAAATAGATTGCCTCCCGATCAAGGCAAGGACTCATAGTTGGAAATCTTAGAGATTTGAGGGATTGTGGGTTATCCCCATTTCTATCTTTATCTCGGTTGTTGACCGAGGTCAAATCAAAATCCAACATTCTCCCCCTTGACCGAACGTCAACTACTTAAACTTAAAACTCAATTCGGTCAATGTCTTATACTTAAACTAAAGTTCTTCCTCAGTAAATCAGCAAGTACCAGACCAATGCGTCGTCAGTAGCGCTACGGCATACTGGGACGGCATTACCCATAGTCTTACTGAGAAACCTTGTTAGAACTCCTTACTCTTATTTGGGGAAATTAATGGCCCTGAATCAAAACCTGATCAAGGCTACTCACCAGTCCCATGCCTAGGACATGAGTCTGAAATTGGGATGGTGATAGACCTTTTGTGAGCGGATCCGCAATATTTGCCTTAGAACTTATATGCTCAATCTTATATGTTTGGTCCTGATTTCTTGCTTTCACAATACGATATTCGAGGTCAATAAACCTAGATGCTTTAGATAATTTATCGTTTGTGGAAAAGAAAACTGCGACTTTATTATCGCAGTACATTGTGATAGGTCTCGAGATACTATCAACAACTCTTAATGCCGGAATAAAATTCTTAAGCCATGAAGCCTGCCCAGTAGCATCATAACATGCCACAAATTCAGCCTGCATTGTAGATGCAGCTGTTACACCTTGTTTACTACTGATCCATGAAATTGCTCCCCCTGTTAGCATATAGACATATCCTGAAGTAGATTTTCTATCATCTTCATCGCCAGCAAGATCGGCATCAGTGTAACATACTACCTGAAAATTATCTGATCTCTTATACGTAAGCATGTAATCTTTAGTGCCTTGGCAGTATCTCATTGCCTTCTTGACACCAACCCAGTGAGCCCAACCTCGATTATCTTGATATCTACAAAAGACGCTGACAGCAAATGCTAAGTCTGGACGTGTACATACTAGCGTATACATCAAGCTTCCGACGGCTGATGCGTAGGGAACGTTCTCTATTCTTTCTCTTTCTAACTTATTCTTAGGGCACTGAGCTTGATTGAACTTATCGCCCTTCTGAATTGGGACAGGTGATGTATTACTCTTATCCATCTTATATCTCTTAAGCATTTTCTCAATATATGCTTTCTGAGATAATCCTAGCACTCCATGGGCTCTATCTTGGTGTATCTCAATGCCAAGTAATATGTGGCATCACCAAGATCCTTCATATCAAAATGAGATGTAAGAAAGTTCTTAGTCTCATATAACATATTCTTATCATTACAGGCTAACAATATGTCATCGACATATAGCACTAGGATCATTAATCTTCCACCCTTTTCTTTGACATAGATACACTTATCGACTGGAGTATCCCTAAATCCGAATCTCTTAATGACTTCATCGAATTTAAGGTTCCACTGCCTGGATGCTTGCTTAAGTCCATAAATAGACTTTCTTAATCTGCATCCCATATGTTCCTTACCTTTAACGGCAAAACCTTCCGGTTGAGCCATATAAATATCCTCATCTATGTCTCCATTAAGGAATGCAGTCTTAACATCCATCTGATGTAACTCCATATCAAAATGAGCTACAAGTGCCATGACGATTCTCAAGGAATCTTTGGTAGACACAGGAGAAAAGGTTTCTTTGTAATTGATCCCTTTCTTCTGTGTATAATCTTTTGCTACGAGTCTTGCCTTGAATCGTTCGACCTTCCCTTTGGAATCACATTTAGTTTTGTAGACCCATTTACAGCCTACTGTTTTGATCCCATTAGGAATTTCTACTAAATCCCAAACTTTATTAGAGCTCATAGACCTTAACTCATCTTCCATGGCTTCTATCCATTTAGTGGAATTCTCACTTTGTACTGCCTCTTTAAAAATGGCAGGGTCATTAACTTTCCCAACATCATACATATCTACACTTAAGTATGTTTCATAACAGTCAGGAATGGCCGACTTCCTTTCTCGCTGTGAACGTCTTACTGGTTCATTGACAACTGGCTCAGGAATTGGTTGGGGCTCAACTAATGGCGCCGACTCTGCTGGTGGTGGCGCATACAGAGGAGCCTCTGCCACTGGCGCCTGAACCACATTAGGTGGCGCCACGTTCTCCTGCAGAACGATAGGAGTTTCCGTGGTGCTCTGAGGAACAATTGGTGGTACAAACTGATATACCTCCGTAGACTTTACAAACTCTGGGTCAGGAAGCTCAACCCTTAGTTCTTCAAGACTAATGTCCCTCTTTGGAAAGCTTCCACTAATCTCTAAGTCTTCCAAGAATACTGCCTGTCTTGTTTCTATGAACTTAGTAGAACGTCCAGGACAGTAGAATCGATACCCCTTAGACTTATCTGGGTAGCCGATAAAGTGACAACTCACTGTTTCAAAGTCTAATTTCTTATGCTGTGGATCAAATATTTTAGCCTCAGCAGGACAACCCCATACTTTAAAGTAATTGAGTGTAGGTTTCTTCCCAGTCCACAATTCATAAGGTGTCTTAGGAACCGACTTAGATGGAACCCTGTTGAGTATGTGAGCAGATGTCTTTAATGCTTCCATCCACAGCTCCACAGGCAAGCTAGAATGACTAAGCATGCTCCGTACCATATCCATTAGCGTACGGTTGCGCCGCTCAGCAACTCCATTTTGCTGTGGTTCTCTGGGCATGGAGTATTGCGCTTTTATGCCATTTTCTTCTAAGTACTTAGCAAATGGTCCCTTAATTTGACCATATTGAGCATGTTTGCCATAGTACTCACCTCCCCTGCCTGATCTTACTATCTTAATGGAGGTGTTATGTTATTTCTCAACTTCTAACTTATAAATCTTAAACATTTCTAGCGCATCTGATCGCTTACGAATGGGATAAATGTACCCATAGCGAGAATATTCATCAGTAAATGTTATAAACGAATCATAACCATCTACCAATGTTACTGAGAGCGGGCCACAGATATCTATGTGTATTATTTCTAACACGCCCGTACTCCTAGTAGCTCCTCTCTTAATAGTCTTAGCATATTTTCCCTTAATGCAGTTAATGCATTGCTCTGAATCTGAAAAGTCTAAGTGATCAAGTATCTCGTCCTTAATGAAACGCTCGATTCTCCCTCTCGAAATGTGACTAAGACGACAATGCCACAATTTCGAAGAGTTCTCATTAAAACGCTTACGCTTACATGAAATATTAGAAACATTCATCACAGAATCATTATGAGAGAGCATATAAAGTTTACCTTGCCTGATAGCAAGGCCCACACTTATTGAATTAAACTTTATCACACACTGTTTGTTGCCAAACTCACAAATATGTCCTGAATCATCTAATGCAGAAACAGAAATAAGGTTTCTCTTTAAACTAGGAACGTAAAGGACATCATCTAAATGAAGCTGGATGCCGCCCGGCAACTCTAAGTGGAAGCTCCCAACGCCTTCAACTTCCACGACGTTCCCGTCAGCCACTCTTAGGCTTCGCTCCCCCCTTCTTATAGTTCGGATCGAACGGAATGCCTGTAATGAATTAGAGATGTGCACAGTGGCACCTGAGTCAATCCACCAAGTATTAGAGAAAAATTCTGCTAAGAATAACTCATCAATGAAAGAAACAACATCAAGCTTATCATTATCTTGCTGCTTCAACCAGTCCTTGAAGCCTGCACATTCTTTCTGGAGATGCAGAGGAGACCTGCAGAAATGGCACAGCTGTGGCTTTCCTCCCTGAGACTGGGGTGCACCTCCACGCTTGAACTTCTTGTTGTTCTTGGGACCAATGTTCTTGTTCCCATTCCTCTTGTTCTTCTTGCGGCCCTGCTGGCTGCTGCCTGACTCATGCTGGTTTCTAGCAGTACCATTAAGACTAAGGTTGTTGACCATGTTGACCACATCCTTAAGCTTCTCAGTCTTGAGCCTTTCCTCTTCTACAACACAGTAGCCAATCAAGTCACTGAGAGACCAGATGGTCTTGTTGGTGTTGTAGCTTATCTTGAAGGCAGCGTCTGTGGTGAGGGCAGTGAGGTCAGGATGAAGTGAACGAGGAAACCTTCAGAGATCTCCATCTTCATTTCCTTCAGATTATTTGCCATATCACACATATTTAGGATGTGCTCCTTTATGCCAGCTTGTCCATTATACTGAGAGGACACTAACCTCATGATGAGGGTGCTAGCATAAGTCTTGGAGGAGCCCTTAAAGTTCTCCTCAACCTTAGCCAAGAATTCCTTAGCATTGTAATCAACACCAGCATCATTCTTAGTCGGAATGGCACCCTTGATGGCAGGACTGATAGTCTCAGTCATCACCATGAGAGCCATACGGTCAGACCTCTCCCACTTCTCCAAAGCAGGGGAAGTCTGGCCAGCAGCAGGAGCACGAGGCTTGTCCTCCCTCAGCGCGACGTCAAGATCATTCCACGCCAAGCAGGTGATGATCTTCCCCTTCCACTCATGGAAGTTCGCTCCATTGAGCAGCTGAACGTTGTTGAGGTGAGAGGCCACTTGGTTGACGTTGTTAACTGCAAAACAAACATAAAGTGGACTTAGTATCATAATCATAATTATCATAAAGAACATGATAATAACCCAACGTTGGTTAGATTAAAAGCATGTATTGAAAATCAAGTTGCATCACCGTTGGGGAAAACAATTGAAATTCATCTTAATACTTATGATTAAACAAAGTTGGTTAGAATTAATCACAAGTTTACTCTAAACAAATTTCCCGTTGGTTCCATTAATTCAGAGGCATCTCAAAGTATAGTGGTGGATTTAACTTAAATAATAACATCAACCACTAAAATTTATCAACTTATGCTTAAAACTCATTAATTAAAACTTAAAAAACACTAATTCACTTAATCAATTACTGAAAACTGAGAATAAAATGCGAATTTATAGAGAAAATTCGACCCATAACTGAAAACGGCCTATAAAAGCCCATAAAACACCCTGATTGCGCGCACGGCCCAGCAATCGCGGCCCAGCAGCGCACAACGTGGCCCAGGAGCGCGCAGCTCGCGGCTCAGCGCAACTCGGCGTAGCACGGCTCGGCTCAGCTCGTGCAGCTCGGCTCACCTCGCAGCAATCAGCCCAGCAGCGCCAGCGCGGCCCGCCAGCGCATAGCAGGCCTGAGGCTCAAGGGCAGACGAGCGGGCCACCATTCTGGCCCAGCTCGCCCCCCGCTTCCGCGCCCGCCTCCATCCGAGCCGTCCATCCAGATCGGACGGACGAGCGTCGGTGGGGCACTCCTTAAAGCGCAGAAACGACGGGGAGGGGGAGGAAACCCTAGAACATTTCCTCCTCCCCCGCTCCGAGCGCAGCCGCAGCGGCGGCCGACGTCACGCGCGCCATCGCGCTTCGCCGCCGCCGCCCTGCTACTCGTCCTCCCTCTTCTCCCCCAGATCCAGCGAGAGAGAGGGCGAAGAACGGCGTCGAGGCCCGTCCGCGCTTCCGGTGCCGTCGAGCCGGAGCTCCGCGAGCCTCCTCGGCGCGCCGCGTGCGTAAAGCGCGCAGTTCGTCGAGGTGGTTCGCCGGAGTTCAACGGCGACGGTGTCGGTACCCCGAGGCCCAAGGCACAAGGAGGGAGGAGGCGCGCACCCGAAGGCACGCGCGCGGCCAAGGATGCCAGCTCGGCTCGGCCAACTGATGGTGCGGAGCGAGCGGCGTCCAAGGCGTCGCCGGATCTGAAGCCGGTGATCGTGCGCGCAGCTCATGCGCACGGCCGCCATGACCATGGTAGGTCGACTGACTTTGGGCTAGGGTTAGGGTTAGGGTTAGGATTTCGGATCTGGGGTTTTGCGTGTGTGTGCGCTTGATTGATTCGGTGTTTTGGCAAATCCCCTCCTTCTAATCTCTTTGTGTGACATGGCATGAATAAAAGCTTGAACCGAAACCCTAAACTTAGATCTAACCCTAAAACATGATAAAGCATACTTGATTCGTAACTGAGCTAGTAGATCTAGGCATGAATGAACATAAAACTTGAATCTAAGCATGAATGTGCGCGAACAGAAACTAAAAACATAACTTTTTCTCATCTATTCTTCACTGACTTCTTCTAATCTCATCTTATGCTACCCTTATCTTCCTCTGCGGCTTAGGTTTGAGGCTAGGGGATCTAATCTAACTAGTGTTAGGCGTCTGATACCAATTGTTAGATCAAACTAACAATACATAAGCATGAACATGAACAAGATCTCTAGTCTAGAGTAGATCTCGCATAAAACATGAATCTAATGCGGAAAATGGTTCGCTAGTGAGCTTATACCGGCGCTTGTGGTGTTCATGTCGTCGACGGTGGTTGGTGCAGAGGTGACGAAGTCGATGGCGTGGACGGCTCGGGGATGTAGCGCAGACGCTCCTTGAGGTTCTTCGCGGGGTAACGTCGGCCTTCTGAGCGCCAACGGCACTGGCCTTGGCGAGGAACACGAGCTTCCGAGCCTTCCAGCGCTCTTAGTGATCGGTGAAGGGTGGCTAGGTTATGGTGAACCTAGGATTGCGTGAGTGGATACCTCGTTGGAGGAATTCCTCAGTTTGTATAGCGTTGTAGGCCCGGGGCCGTGTCCTATAGATGGAAATAGATTGCCTCCCGATCAAGACAAAAACTCACAGTTGAAAATCTTATGTATTTGAGGGATTCGGAATTATCTCCGTTTCTATCTTTATCTCGGTTGTTGACCGAGGTCAAACCGAATCCAACAATACTCTCTAGTACTCCAGAGCTTCGTTTCGAACTTTCAATCAGTAAGACCAGTAGCGCCGCCATGGCGCGTCTGCCAAGCTATAACATCTGCTTCCGTGCTTCGTGCCGCTGTTACAGATTCGACGAGCTTTTGAGCTGAAGCTGATTGGTGACCAGAAACCGAACGAACGTCAATTATTGTACCGGGGCGGCCGGCCCCTCCTGGTCCACGGACACCTTCACGCTATTCCTGAACCGCCCGATGTGCCCAGGAGTTGTTGGGCTTGGGCTTTTCTTACTCCTCTTGTTCTTCGTGGGCTTGGCTGTTTCTCAAAAAAAAAACTAGTGTGTTGGGCTTGGGCTTCTTCTTCTTCCGCTACTGCTGCTTGGTGCAATCGGTAGTGCGTGGCGGATGAGCAAGAAGCAAAAGCAAACACTGTGTCAGGAACGAGTTGATCCCCTACGAAGTTTCCCAAACCTCCCATCGACAGCCATCAGCCATACAACGTCGCCGCTAAACCGCACCCTAGGTAAAAGGCACCTTCCAGAGCCATTCTTTGTCGTTTAGCTCTACCATTAGAGCAGGTATACTGGTGGGCGACTAGCGAGCGCAGTCCAACATGGATGAAAGAGAAACGAGGAAAGAGAAACGAGCGAGCGCATACGGAGACGCCCTCTCAAACTGGTGTAGAGGAGATGGAGCAGTTTCTATTGGCTGCCATCCTACGCAAGATGTGGGGCCCTCAACCACGTGTGAGAGCTTGGATGAGTTGGAGGCTGAAACGCCGACGAGCGAGCGTCTCCTATTAGCCTTGCTCTCAAGTGTTCTAGAGGGAGGAGGATACGGAACAATAAGAGCAGGCCTAATAGTTGCGTCGGCGGCTGGCTACAACTGCAAGGTACGGTGAGCTGGCATGCGTAGTGGTGAACCCCACGACCATTTATGGCACAAATCTTAGGCCAATTGCAACCGCAAGAGTACCTCTCTGCCGGGTTCGAGCGGGCGCATGGCAGAGGTTCGTCTCTCTCTCTTCATCTCTCTACTTCAGATTGCACCAGCTTCATGCGCATTATTATACGTGCTCTATAAGGTGGCCGCCGTTACACAAATATATATTATTTCCACTATGAAATATATTTGAATATTATTTATTTTTGACATAGTAAATGTTAATATTTTTCTATAAATTTAATCAAGGGCAAGCTATTTTGTCATTGTAAATAAAAATGATTAATCTAAGAGATTTACTCGTTCTCAATCGATTGAGATCCCGTCTTCTCCTCAATCGGCGTCCTCTTCTGTTGGGATTAGGGTTGGAGGGTTTCTGATCTGGGCTTACCTCCATGGTTGTCGGCTATAGAAGAAGCTTGGGGCGGCTCGCCGGCCGGCGGTGGAGGCGGAAGAGACGGCGAGGGCGCCGCCGGAGCCGGGCGGTGGAGGACCCCCGGTGGGCAGTGGAGGCGGCGGGGGCATCTCGTCCTAGCGGTTAGCGTCGGGCGGCGAAAGAGGGTGGCGGCGGAGGCGGCGGGGGCCACCGGAGCCGGGCGGGAGGTGGTCGCAGCGGGGGCGAGATGAGTAGAGGAGGGAAATCAGTCAGAGGAAGAAGAAACACCCAATGAAAAAGATGACTCTTGAAGCGTTGATTTTCAATCCAACGGTGGAGAATGGTGACTGACGATGGAGTCTTTTTTCAGTCGACTGAGGAGGAGACACTTCCTTAATCTAAAGGGAGTGACGCGAAGAAGTCAACAATCATATACTGCCAACAAAATGGAAACCCAATTTCCAAGTATTTATATACTCTGTCCGTTTTGAAATAAGACATCCTACAGATTTCAGAACAGACTAGAGGGATTATCAAAAGACTAAAGACGTACTTATGTTATAGGTATAACACATAAAGGGTTGCATTGTCTGTTTTAATGGTAATTATGGATAAAAATCTCACTTCAACTAATCCCCTAATCAACCGTGCTAAAATCCTGACAACTCTAAAAGTAACTAAATGAACAATTTATCCACGTATAACTAAATGTTTTTTATTTAAACACAAATTTTAAATACTATGAGGCCCTTATATTTTAGAACGGAGAGTAGCAGGTAGCACTCCTAATTTGCCAAATTGCACGAGCATGAAAGAGAAAAGGCAACGAAAGGTAAGGTAGCTGCCACGCGCGCTGCAGGGCCGGCCGGCTGGGACACCGAGTGCATGACGGCATGACGACATTGATCCGCATCAGAACAAAGGCGTTCGTTGATGCAGACGACGCGCATCCATGCTCGTGCTGTCGAGCAGCTCTCTCTAGGCGCACAGGAGATTGTAGGACTATTTTTTTTTATACCGGAGATTGTAGGACTATTATTCAGGCTGCGAGCCATGCAGCGGGCTCACTCTGTTGCTGCCTCTTCACTGCCCGAATGCAACTTGCCTGGCCAACCCTCTCTCTACACTTTGTTTTTCCGCGGAGACTCTCTGCATTTGACCACGGTCAGGCGGATACATGTGGCCACGAATACACATGGACGTACAGATAATACGATTTCTAGTACTGCAGCACCATGGTTACCAATGTATGAGTAGCATGGTCCACAGCGCTACGGCACATTGGTTAATCGCTCATCATGGAGAGGACGGAAGTTATTCCCGCGTGCAAGCAACTACACTGCAGATTAAACCCATAAAAAGGGCCTTGTGCATGTGACGTCGGTAAAGAAGAGAGAGAGAGAGACGAGGTGTGAGTGTGACGACGAACTGATCCTTCCTACTAGCAATCTAGCTAGGTCGTAGCTCATCATCCATTGATCGTTGCGTCGCCGGGCCACAGGACGTGCCTCCGAATCCTGCGCGCCACCCCGCTCGCTTTACGAAAAAGCGAGGTTCTTTGCGGTGCCCATTTGCATCCATGAGCATGGGAATCCCGGAACTTCATCTTGTTTTAAGGCGTGCTAGCTTATATCAGTAGTATAATCAAGTTCCAGAGCCACTTTACTAACAACACTCTCTAAGAGCAAGTATAGTGATGACCGAGAAGCCGACACAGTCCTACGTGTTGGAAAGAGAAACTAAGAGAGAGAAAGAAGCTGCCGTCTCCGCACACGCCCGCCCGAAGCTGGCGACAACCAATGAACGTGTTGCAGCGCTCGCTCCTGGCCTATATCTGTCTTTGGCTTTAAATGTAGGCGGAGTCCACCACCACCACAAGCCACGTCACAGCTTGAGATGCTCGCTCGCAGGGGCGGTTATTAAACCTGCTCTAATTGTACCAAAGTTCACGTGGCGTGCGCCTTGCGCTAACGCTGTTTCAGAACTTGCCATCCGCTTATACGGTACCTGAAGCTTACGTGCACGTAATCTTCAAAAAAAATTTCAACGAACGGCGAAAGGTTGTTTTTCCTGATTTTTATTAAGTAAAATAAAATCGATCTAGTTTATAAGAAATACCGGTCCGAAAATCATACAACTCTGTACAACTTTGCTCAATTGCATGAGGTCATCGATACGGGCCAATTTATCACTACTTACAACTCGGCTAAGCTCCACCCGGTCAGATCAGACATCTTTAACTTACAACTTGAGCCGCTCAGATTCGGACATTGACACAAGACAGAACTCACCATGATCGGATACTTACCATGGCTCATGCCTGCACCTCAGAAGTGGCAAGCTTTCCATGTTAAACATATGCGCTTGTATACTTTTAGACTTGATCTCTACTTACCATGCATGACACATATATGGACTGTAAAAGCACGTCTATCAATCTAGAAACGTTTATTTTCCAAAGAAAAAAGTGTACTAAATGTCTACACCGCCATGTCTGTCTGTCCACACCCCAAGGGCCAAGGCACAAAATCATGTAGCCTCGAAGGTGCATTCGCCCGTTGATCCACTCGGGCAGAATAATCCGCGCTTGCAGGCCTCGACACGGGAATAAAGCCAGCTTGCGCAGCCAAGCCTGTGATACCCCAGGCCGGGGGATCGGAATCTTCATATGCGCCGTGCTGTGCCTTCTGGATCAGAACTCACTACTCCGGTCAAATACGTACGCCAGAAAAGGCAGGGAAAGGATATCGATCACCTAATCGGATCAGAAGGCCGGCCGCTTTTGCCTCGTGTGTACTCGGATGCTCCATGGGCCCTGGAATCGTACGTGTTGGCTCCTGATACTGATAGGATGGATGGCGTCAATAGGCCATACGCTAGGGGACTCCTCCTACCAGGACACGCCAGCTAGCTCATCGAGTCCAACTCAGCATTTTCCTTAGCTCATCTCAATGATGGGAATTTCGAGCCCAATGGAGTGCATTTTCTCGATTCATGACCATCAGGCGATCTTGATGCATACCTTTATGTGCTTTCTTCCTACGAGGTCCCTCTTTTCGATATGCTTTGCTTGGATTTTGGTGGTTTTTTGTATATGCAACAAGATTATAGAGAGAGAGGTAGAGAGAGAGACTACTTGTGTTGGAGGTTTGCTCCGGCAATCCGCAAGGGGATAGCTCAAGAGGTAGATTTAGATAGCGGATCATGTAACCAAGAGGACGGTGGTGACACAGAGACGCAGAGTTTATACAGCTCCGTCCCGCCGGAGCGTAATACCCGATGTCCTATGTCAGTGGTTGTGTTTGTATTGTGATGAAAGGGTGTACAAGCTCGAGAGCTCTAGCTATGAAGCTCTGGGATGAGATGTCCCCTAGGAGGGTCATCTTAGGTCGCCTTATATAGTCTGACGACCTAGGGTTTACAAGCCGGTTTGATATAATCCTAATCGATACAGCCGGATCTATCTCCAAGATCTTCGAAGAATCTTGGAGTCGGTTGACCAGAGTCTTTCCTTATCCAGTCATCTTTACTTGGTCTGCATGGCATGGAGCAACACGTGCGCCCGAGTTCTTGTCAAAAGTGGGCAACATCCTATGGGCCCTCGGCCTGCTTGTCAGAGGTGGGCCCAAGGCCACTTGTTAGAGTGGGTCGTAATGGGCCCCCAGGATACCCATATCCATCAACTAGCTTCGGATAACTTAGGTTAAACTACTAGCTTAGAGCAACTCCAACCCACCTCCTACTTTTGCCCCACTATTCCATTTAAATAAGAGTCTACAATTCCATTTCTCCCTCCTACCCAACAACCCTCTCAAGTCTCAATATATGAGTCTCTTTTTCTATTCCTAGAAGTGGGGGAGAGAGGCCAACGAATTTGAGAGCTCTCAATGTTAATTTGGGAACAAGATAGGAGTTCTCTTGGAGATGGATTTTTGCTTTCACTCTCCTAAATATAGAGTAGGAAGTGAAATAGGGTGTTGGTTGGAGGTCTCTTAGCCACTTGAATCCTATATATAACCAAAATCTAATAAAACTGAGAACGATGTGACAACACAACATTTGCATTTATTAGACACTCCTCTCTTGAGCCCACTTTTCAGCATGAACGTACACCTCACACACCCATCTCTACCAAGCCAAGTCTATCTTGCACCCCCGTGTCTCATTAAATTTTGTCTCAACGTCCACTTCAATAAAAAGAACAAGAGCCATGGGTCCTGTTGGGTATAGAAATCCCAAATACAATAAGAAAGACATAAGATATTAGTTCTATTAGGATCACAATTTCTACAATGTGACCAACTAAAATATTTGCAATGTAACCTTACCCCTGGATATATAAAGAAGGACAGAGTCCCTAGATCGGCATCAGGCAAAAAGCATGAATATCCAAAAAAAACCCATCACAGGGCGTAATATATCTACTATAACCAAACAAGACGTATGGTATTACGCTACTCTAGCGGCCCAAACCTATACAAGTTTGTGTCTTCACTAAGATGACCTTTAGTAGCAGTTAACCACCCCCCCTTTAGTGTCATTTTTGTAACTGGTACCACATCTCTGGTACTAAATGAGTCACCATTTAGCACATATATGCAAAGCTCGTACTAATAAAGATGCCTTTAGTAGCGGCTGGCAAAATGGGTACTAAATAATTTTGTTCTCCAAAAACAAAAAGGAAAAGCACACCTTGAATGGGCGTGCGTGGTTTGTGGGTTCAAATCCATGACCGTCATCCTCACACGAGTCTTCCTTACCATCCCACCTACATGCCACTTATTACTAGGTAGGAGATACTATCCTTTTGAGGTAACCCGGGGTGGACCATTTAGCACTGGTTTGTAAACCGACCACTTGATAACACCAGTAGATACAAAATGCCCTAGGCTATTTAGTACCGGCGGAGGGCTCCAATTGGTACTAAATGCGGTTCGTGTTTGTTAGTGCCTAGGGAACGGGGTCCCCCTTATGTAGGGAAAGGGCGGCCCAAGGCACCCAAGACAAGTAGGACGAAGATGACCCTTAGGGAAAGGCGGCCTAGCCTGAATTTTGGAAAAAATCCAGGAGGGGTAATACTGGCACCTATTGGCTTCCTTCAGGGTGAAGGAAGCGTTCCCTAACGGCATGGTAAAACTAACACATGCTACAAGCATCAGGGCATGCCTCGTAGCACGTGTTGTCCCCATAAAGTAAAAAAAAGATTACGGGAAGAATACAAACATTGGCAATGGCAGCTGCCACTCAGCCCAGTCACGACCCATCTGCTAACGGCAAACGATATGGGCGGCCCCACCTCCCTCACCGTGGGACTCAAGGATGTTGTGACTTCGTGGTGAGGCAGAGCTGGCAATGGGATACCTTGGATTCTTCATCCAGGGTGCATCCCAGATACCCTGGGATCTCACCTCGGTGTATTGTCCCAAAGAGGGGCCACCTGGATTGACACGAAAGCCTCTAACAGCCCGATGGGCCACCTAGGCCCACACGACAGCCTCCGAGCAGCCCATAGAGGCCAATTGTGAGAGGCAGCACCTGTAGGATCATGCTACATTCATACTACAAGCTTAAATTCTCCTTCCAAAAAGGGCATGGGATGGGTTATAAATAGATTACAAGGACAACTATAAAGGGACAAGCTGATCGCACCCAAGCTTTAGCTCCGATCCCCTACTTTCAGTACACTTGATAATAACCACCACACTAATAGGACATAGGGATATTATCCTCCGAGGGTCCTAGACCTGTCTAAATCTCTGTGTCACCTGTTCATTACATGTTAGTACTCTACACCCGTTCTCACCCATGACCGGATCTTGAAACAACGGTTCCCATGAACCCTACATACTAGCGGCACTCACACACCGTCAACTAGCGTACGAGGTTGGGGGTGTTGCCGTGTTGGGTTGTAGTTCATCTATCCATAACAAAGAACAAAAAGGATCATAAAATAAAGAAATATGATAGATCTCTTGGATTAATCCAACGACAACAACCATGAACATGCTCCCTAGTGGGGAAACTCTGCAGTCGTCCTGGGCTCAGAGGCTAACTGTTAGGGGTCCCCCGACCCTACTGAGAGTGCTTGAATGTCCATCGCCGTATCACCTTCTTGGTTGGAAGGACTCAAATCCAGAGGAACGGTGTCCGTGAAAGTGTTGTATGCCGAGTTCTGGGTCGAATCTCGAAGACGAACATCACATCATGCCTCTAGGGCAAGGGCATACTCGACCTGTAAGAGTGTGTATCCCGAGGAAGCACTAGTAGCTGCTCGGGCTCTTCTGCAACATCTAATGGTGAGGGTAGAATCCTACACACCTGAGGGAAGTTGGGTTTAATCAGCCCGCCAACCTCATTGGGAAGTCTGGCTTCTTGGAGAATGGCTGGGAGATCCTTTTGCGAGGGCTCTCGAGCAACATTTCGATGATGAGCGGTAAGCCTCATGGGGAAATCCCCCAACCTGCGCTCCCGGTCGGGTTCAGGAGGACTTCTGTACCATCCTTGAGCGATCATGGGAGTGACGCCAAGAGGCTGAAGAAGACCATGTGTCCTCTAGCTCCCCTGCGGATGACGCAGGAGGCAGAAATCGGAGACTCTGGACGAGGATATGGGCCCCTATGAGGCTGGATGTCGTGCCTTCATGACAGATCTTCGATGGATCAAATGGCCCACCAAGTTTCGAACCAGATATCCCAGAGAAGCATGATGGGACAATCGATCATGAAGAGTTCCTCTAGATCTACACCATAGACATCCAGGCCACCAGGGGAGGGCCCTAGGTCATGACCAACTACTTCTATGTGGCTCTCAAAGAGACAACAAGGGTGTGGTTGATAATGAACATCCCGGTCGGGTAGATGAGCTCTTGGGGTGAATTGTGCTAACTATTTGTCACTAATGTCTCTGAGTAGTTCACATGCCTGGGCTCCAAGGACGACCTCTTCATGGTCTGACAAAAAAGGACGAGATGCTGCCAAAATGGATTTAACGGTTTAGCCAAGTATGAAATACCATTCCCCGCATCATGCCCTCTGCAGTGATCATGGCATTCACTGAGGGGTCACGAACAAGTGTTTTACATAGAAATTTAAGACCCCATAATGTAGAGAACATCACATAGTTGATCACCCTGGAGGACAAGTGTGCTTGGGAGGCTGAGGCCCAAGGTGTATTGAGCGCCACAACACACCCAAAGAATCCGCCTCCCCCGAGCGCACCAGAACAAACGGCCACAAGAATGAGTGGAAGGTAGCGCTATCATCGTAGCGGAGGGGCGAAAGCCTCCTCACCGCAACATGGGTGAAGATGCAGGAGTGCTAGCCCAACTCAGGTGGAAGGACGGCAAGTGGTGCGAGATCCACCAAACTGAACACCACGGCCTCACTGAGTGTCGTATGGTCAACATATTGGGGAAGAACCTCCACAAGGACGGAGGATGACATTGGCCCACAACAATGATGATAGTGCCTTGGCGGATGGTTTCCTTGCGTTCTAGAACTAGTAGGCGGTGCCACAGCTCCACTATCTAAGAAGAGGGCCAAGCTTATGTGGCAAGTAGTATGTGTAGCATCCTTGTGGTCAGGAACTCAACTCACCTTCAACCGGAATGACCACCTCGACAACACGGTGGGAGTTGGGCTCCTACCGGTCATACTCATACCAATGATCTGCAAATGAGCATAGGGAGGCTGCTCATTGATGGGGTACTGGATTGAATTTGCTGTCTCTAGATGTGTTCCACAAGATGCAGATAAGGGAGTGCAAGCTCCTCCCCTCGATGCCACTCTATAGAGTAATGGACACAAAACTATGCCCCTTGGGCAGATTGAGCTACCCATCACCTTCGGAGAATGGGATAACTTATGTATGGAGAATGTCATCTTCGACATCGCCCACTTCTACCTGCCCTACAAGGCCATCCTCGGGCACCTGGTGCTCGCCAAATTATCGATGGCGGTGCACTACACCTATGGCATGGTGAAGATACCAGGCCCATCCAGTGTCATCTTTGTCAAATCCGACACCAAGGGCACGGTCTATGCCAAAGGTCTATGCCAAAGCTGTACGAGGCAATGGCGACGACACCATCAGAAGAAGTCAGACGTCCTGACTCCCGAGGCCACGGGACAATCTCTTGCCAAGCAATGCCCTGCCATGATATCATAGCCCTGACCAAAACAGTCCAATACAGAGACTTCCCAAAAGGATGTTCTCCATTGAGGCCCAGCTTGGCAACAAATAGAAAGACACGCTCGTCACCTGCCTCTGGGCCAATGTTGTGACGTGATTGCATGGAAACAGTCAGACATATGCTTGGGGTCCCCATGGAGGTGAACAAGCACCGACTGGGCATGGATCCGGATGTGCATCCGGTCCGACAGAAGATCCAATAACAGGCTCTGGAATGACATGACTTCATCTATGAGGAAGTGCAGAAAATGTTGGAGGATGGATTCATCCGCGAGGTCCACCACCCCAAGTGGTCAAGTGGATAGCCAACCCCGTGGTGGTTCTGAAGGCCAATAGCAAACTCCGCATGTGCGTGGACTACTCTGACCTCAACAAAGCCTGCCCAATGTATCTGTTTTCGGTACCCGACATCGACCAATTTGTCAAACTCCATAGCATGGTGCGATCTGCTTTGCTTTCTAAACACATACTATGGGTACCACCAGATCTGCATGGCAGAGGAAGACAAAGAGAAAATGTCATTCACCACCCCGGTGGGAAAGTACTTGTACGTCCAAATGCCCTTCGCGTTGAAGAACCTAGGTCCGACACTCCAACGGACCATGTGGATCACCTTGAAAGATCTACCACACCATGTTGTCGAGGTGTAGGTCAATGACGTAGTGGTCAAGACCCGAAAGCATGAAATCTTCTTGTGGGATCTATTGGACACCTTTGCTAGCATGCAAACTATCCGGTTTAAGCTCAACCCCAAAAATCGATGCCAGTGGTAGCTCAGAAGGATGATAAGCTCCTCCTCTACATCTCAGCAATCCTGTAGGTGGTTAGCGCTGCGCTGATAGCCGAGCGAGAGGAAATCAGAAGCATGCTCCTAGGTCCCAGGATGGACATCTCAAACTTTGGGATGGATATTCTGGGTCTCGAAACGAACATACCGGATCCTAGAGAAAGAACCTCATACCCTGGGGTCGATACCCTGGTGCCTGGGATAGGTGGGTCCCGAGATGGCGAAGACATGTCACTTTGACCAAGGCCAGAGGCCACATCGGATGCCACCGCCAGGCCATCTTGGCACGTCCAACAACCGGTCTACTTCGTCAGTGGAGTGATCCAGGATGCCAAATACCATTACTCACAAGCATAAAAAATGTTATATGATGTACTCATGGTATCCCTCAAAATGCGACACTACTGCACACCATGTCACCATCATCACCTCGTACTCTAGCAAAACAGGGAGGTACAAGGCACATGGTAAAATGGGGGGATCGAATTAGCAAAAGTCGGTCCGATGTTCTCACCACGGCATGTGGTCAAGAGCCAAGTCCTGGTTGACTTCATCGTGGAGTGGACCCCACTCTGGAAGTCAATGGACCTGAAGAAGTCGTGTGGCTACCCACCGTCGATGACAAGCCATGGGCCTTGGAGTATTGGAGCATGAAATTCTATGACTCGCTCACCCTCCAGGGAGCTAGGGCAAGGGTAGTCCTTAATAGGGTTCGCAATCCCGCTCAAAACCGGCCGGTTCCCGCGGGAATCGGTGAAACCGCCCCGGACCGGTAGCGGTTCGGGGCGGTTTCAAGCCGGTTAAATTCAAAAATTTCAAATTTGAATTTTAAAAATTGAAAAATCAGATAAAAATTCCTAAAAATACTTCATGGTGTGCTGGATCTATTGGTGTCAAAATTTCTCAAATATTTGGTCATTTGCTATTTGTTTCGCGAAATGCAAGTTAAATAAAAAAAGAAAAAAGAAACGGTGGTCGGCCAAACTCGGCCCACGACTTCCCAACCCCTGTAAAACACCCCCGCGCCCCCCAACGGCACAACACCTCCCCCGCCCCCTCTTTCTCTTCTTCCTCCCCGCATCCGTCCCCTCCCGCTCGCGTCCGCCGCTCGCCGCCGTCGTGTCGCCCTCGGAGCTCCGGTAACCGCACGGTTGGGTCGGTTAGCCGGGCGGAGGGCGGATCTATTCGCTCCGCCCCGGTTCCCCGACCGTAGTGCCGGCTAGCCACGGCGGTTTGGTCGGGAACCGCCCGGGTGGGGCGGTTAGCCGAGCCGTGCAGAGAGGTATTGAATGGATGGGGGGATTTAATGTGATGAGATGGATTTAGGCTATTGCTATTGCTATGAAATGGATGGATGCAGTGATGGATTTATTACTATTTTC
The DNA here is from genome assembly GCA_015342445.1 of Digitaria exilis. Lineage (NCBI taxonomy): Eukaryota > Viridiplantae > Streptophyta > Magnoliopsida > Poales > Poaceae > Digitaria > Digitaria exilis. The sequence goes on from JACEFO010001897.1 coordinate 607,335, forward strand.
ATTTACATATTATTTTGATTTGTAGTGATGAATATTATGGACATATGCACATATGTTTGTCAATGTGAGTATTAATTGTATTATATGTTTGACTGTAGGGGAGGCGGAGTTCACATATGCTACTCAGAACGCTGATCATGGAGCACCGGAGACGCAGAGGATAATGGATTACGCCAATCCACAATACTCATCTAGCTCAATCAGCGAATCACCACATTCCAGTTATAACTATCCTATACCTGAGTTGAGCATGCAGCCACCCATGAGATGGGTGTACGAATGGGAGGACCTCCATTGGTACAACATGTTAGTGCAAGAATGGCAGACAACCGGCTTGGACGGGGCAAACTTGGCAAGATTTCCAAGCTGAGTTGCTTCAAAGGCAAGGTTTGCAAGTCATGTCCATCGCCGAGTTTGAAATGGCCAAGCAATACTACCGTTGATCTTTTTCTATGGACATTTCTATTATGTTTGTATGGACATTTGTATGAACAATAGTATTATGTTTGTATGGACATTTCTATTAGGTATATATGGACATTTGTATTATGTTTGTATGTACAATTATATGTATGGATGTTTGTGTGTGTTTGTGGTTATTTTTTCCTTAATTTACGCATATTTCATGTCAATTTTTTCTGTCCCTCGAACCGGTCGGTAACCGGTCCAAACCGACCGGTTACTGAGCCAAACCGCCCGGCTAGCCGAGCCAAACCGAGCACACGGGGGATTTGAATTCAAAATTTGAATTTGTCCGGTTTTTACCGGTTCCCGTGGGAACCGGACCAGTTAGCCGCTACCGCCGGCTGGCGGTTCGGCCAACCGGTTCGGTTTTGTGAACCCTAGTCCTTAATTACCCTCTCGAATGAACAAACCCTTAAGTACGTCGTGCAAATCGACTTTAGAGCCATTAATAATATGGAGGAATACGAGGGGCTCCTTGCCAGATTGCGGGTTGCGGCCCAGATTAGGCATACATTGCTTATTGGTAAACAGTGACTCCCAACTAGTTGTCAATCAGGTCTCATAGGAGTACTTGTGCACCGACCCACAGATGGCCACTTAGCCAAAGTGTGGCACATGGAATAGCATTTCAATGGATTGGAGCTACGACATGTTCTCTAAGAGGAGAACATGTTCTAAGGCCGATGAGATATCTTGGCTTGCGTCTTCACGAGCTCTACTACCCCCGGGGTGTTCAAAGAAATGTTGGTCAAACTAACAATTATGACCGCTGACCATGCTGAAGGGAAATTTAAATAGACAAAGGGCCTATTTGTCTCGGCGATATATTTTTCGGTGCACATTAAAAATGTAAAAATAAAAGTCTCAATTAGTCAATCCACTCTATTTTTGCCTACATCTTTGGATTTAACGGAGCAATTGATACGCATATGAAGAGGACCACTAAGGAAAAACTGCTGTCGAACATTCATTGGATCGACATAAAGCACAAAGACAACGTAAAAAACAAAGAGATAATACTAGGACTGATACACATACCAATAAACAACTGGTTACCAAAAAACAATGAGCAAATATAATTTAGGTGTTAAACTGGTAACTCAAGCTCTTCATGCTAAAATACACTACCGACTATTTCTTTTCCAGACTGCCAATTGCCAACGAAACAAATACACAATTTTTTTTATTTTTTTTGTATAATTGTTCTATTGTAATTAAGACAATATATGCTGTATTCACACCAATAGATTAGATACAACTGTTGTGAGTGCATGCATGCGATTAAAACAAATAATATAGCCAGTTGCAGGATGTATAGATCACTTCTGAGTCAACTTGTATGTAGTGGCGAATTATTCGTTATAAATATATGACACACTTATTGCTCTCAAAGATTTTCTTGGTTCACGTATTTAAGCCTATTGTAAACTTAAAGCTAGCTTCTCTTTTTTCCTCGTTCACTTAATATTCATTTTTCTTAAAGCCTATTATTATACTTGTTCTGAATAATGAATTCCGCAACATCACCTCACACAACTAAATTGTTGTCTAAGGGGGACCGTCTTGTCAGCGAATTTAAGCCCGTACGCATAGCAATAATCGACACCTTAAGCGGAGTACTCCCTCCGTCCCAAAATATTTACACTTCTAGGATTCGGCACGCATACCAATGAAAAGGTGAAATGACAAATATACCCCTATAGCATCTTGCGTGGGTCCCACGTAGGTCCCACCTAAACAATACGTGGGTTCCACCCAAACAATATGCGGGTCCCACGTGGATCCCACGTAAACAATACGCGGGTCCCACCTAAACAATACGTGGGTCCCATGTGGGCCCTACCTAAAGAGTATACAGGTCCCACGTGGGACCACAATGTATGATTGAGGTTATGACTGAACTTCTAGAGTAGCAATCTTTTTGGGACAAAATTTAAACCCTAGAAGTGCAAATATTTTGGGACGGAGAGAGTACATTATTAGATGAATAAAAAAATAAGTTGAATCCCATGCCGGCCGTGAAACCCTATCTTTCCAAGTCCAACCCTAGCTGCAACAGCAGCTATCGTCACCACTAGCATGATGAGCAGGTAAGGTAATTAGGGCAGCCGCAACAGGTGCCTGCCTTTAGGCTCTCCATAAGCTGTCCATGTCATCATTTTGAATTAAACAAATGAAGAGATGTAGCGAGTATCTATAGCGCGGTGGGAAAAGAGATTCTGACACTGGGTTGTGGTTCTCCCGAATAGGATGAGAAAGAAATAAGTAAAGTAATATTTTAAGCGGGGTCCACAGCAATATGCTACAAAAGAGCTGCCACTACCGGATTCGGGTCGTTTGCCGTGAGCCCCAATGCTCACGGCAAAAGGTGAGCCGGCTCACGGCAAAGACCTCACGGCAAAAAACCTATCGGCAAAGGGACCTTTGCCGTGAGCCAAGAAAGACCCTCTCGGCCAACCTTTGTCGTGAGCCGTGGTACCCCTTCGGCAAAACAAATTTTACGATGACGGCGAGGAACGACCGTCAACGGCGTTAGTGGGGCCCGTGCGGAGGTTTGCCGTGAGCCAAGTGAACGGCTCACGGCAAACAGGCCAGCAACGCGGCGGCGTGGAAGGCTTTTTGCCGTGAGCTAGGGCCCTGGCTCACGGCAAAGATGCCCTGTTTGCCGTGAGCCTAGGCCAGTGGCTCACGGAAAATCCCAGAGATGGATCTTTGCCGTGAGCCTGGGCCAGTGGCTCACGGCAAAGGGGCCTTTTGCCGTGAGCCTGGGTCACTTCCTCATGGCAAACAATGGCACCTGGGCTCCTTTTTTCTGTATTTTTTGGTATATGATATACCCCAATAAAAAATGTATCACACAGACAGTTTATATATACATTGCACAACCACATAGCGATCACAATAAGCATTACAGGCAGTTTATATAGACATTGCACAACCACACATAGTTAATACAACGAGAAAGGTAAACTAAAAGTTCGACGACATCCAGACCAAGTTCAACCACGACATTCAACGACAAACAATAGAGTTCGAGGACATCCAAATCAAGTTCAACCACGACATTATCAAGTTCAATCAAACGACAACAAGTTCACTACCTAATTGTTCGGCCTTCGTTGCCAAGGGTTGGAGGGGGAGGGTGTGGACAGATCCTGACCCTGTGGGTTTACCTCCGGCGGCAGAGATGGCGGAGACGGCTGAGAGCCCCAATGCCCCCAAGGTCACACAGTAGCAGATGGGCCTCGTGGCGTCGGCTGAGATCCCCAAGTCCCCCAAGGCGACAAAGTAGCACCAGGCGACACATTAGCAGCAGGATCATTTGATGCCGCCAATAGACCCTGCACAAAGAATAATATATTACACATGTGGGAAAAGAATTAAGTTACCAACATACAAACTAAAGCATTTATATATACTCACAGGTGTGTGTTGACGAGGCGTTGGGTACAATTGAATCTGTGGCGGAGGTATAGAGATCTGAGCACCCACATTCTGCATCCAAAGATACATCTGGCTCATGGAGGCCTCTATTTGCTCCCATTGGCTCCTCTCTTCTAGTAGCTGGGCCTGCAACGTAATATATGTTAGAATTCAAATTAATAGTGTCAGAATTGAAAAAAGCCCGAATTAAACAGAAATAACCTGTAGACTCGCTATCTGCATCTGGTCAACAGTTTGTCTTGGGCGTATCGCATCGCCTCCGCTCGACGCCCTTGCTCGAATCTCGGAGAGTCTTGGCGTCGAGGCCGAGTCGATCGTGCCGTCACCCATCCAGTAACGCCCATGCCTTTTGCCTCCTCCTACCTCCATGACGATTCGTCCATCAAAGTTCTGGGTGCTTGGATCGTACTCCGACCCATGGACCTCCCTTGCCCTCTGTGTGTATGCACTAAGCCGTGGGGCAATTGTCGGATTGGTGTACGCTGAGGCTGGTGTCTCCATGCTGAAGTCAGTGTCTGCCGTCGCCTTACCCATATGAGCTAAAGCGTACGCCTTCACCTCGCCACAAGGCTGGCCACCATGTGAATCAGACTGCGGACAATGAGTGTAAGGTTGTTAGATATTGATCACTATGTCTAACATCAAAGCAAAGAAAGGTATCCGCTTACCCATGTTTTCGCAAATGCCCTGAGGTTTCGGTTGCCTTGATGGTGCACTGGTCCTTGCAACGTCAAACGCTTTTCCCGGGCAAGGTTGTGCTTTGCCAGCCATTCAGCAGAGCACCACCTATCCACCATTCTTTCCCAGGCTTGTGCGTGATTATTACACCAACTAACAGGCGCCTACAAAACATGAATTGAACGTAGAATATCAAAGGAAGCATGTTTATTCTCAGTAAAGAAGAGTCTTCAAGGTTGTTAGTTACCTGGAGGTATTGCCCCCTGTTCAGCGTCATCTTTCTTGCCTCCTCCTTGGTGACCCTCGTGTGAAGCACTTCTGCGTGGTAATTAATGATAGCCTGGATGCGCGCCTCATAATGCATATCATGCACTAGCTTTTTGCAGGCTCTATGAGCATTAGCCTGTGCGTCTGCCTCATATCCATCCTCGCACCTGAAGAAATCCTGCATATACATACAATAATTATATGCTCTCAATGCAATGAATAGAGTAATGTAGTGTGAGGTCAACTTACCCATAACTCGCCCTTCACCCGCTCCGCCACGTTATCATAAAGCCTGTCCAAAAGATCTCGCTGGTCCACCGCTGAGTAGTAGTGTTCAAAAGTCAATGCCGGCTCGTACACACCACCATGCAAAACCATGCCAGGGAAGTGTTCCCTACACAAAAGGCCTAGTATGCCATTGACAAGGCGTGTATGATCACCTACGCCCACAATCTCCCAACTCCTGAAATGTGATTAATTTTTTTGAGATTTGCAGTATATCATATGAAGAATATTGATCGAGTCAAAAGTACTTACTTCTGCCCATAGGGCCTAATCATCGGGCGTTTGTGAGGAGCTGGTCGTTTCGGAAGGGTCGACGGACCTCGCAACCAAACTCTCGGTGCATTCCCAACGGCCTCCTCGTACCCCTGGTGCCCCTCACCCTCCCCATCCTCCTCCTCCACCCTCCCCATCCTCCCCATCCTCCTCCTCCCCCTCCACCTCCTCCCCATCCTCCTCCTCTCCATCCACTCCTTCCTCCTCCTCTCCATCCTGCCCATCCTCTCCCTCCCCATCCTCCGCCTCCACCGACTCGTCCTCCGACTCCGGGTGCTGTGCGGTTGGTACGAAGTCATCGTCTTCAGAAGACGACTCCTCCTCCTCAAGTGGAGGTGGCGGTGACCTCCACCCTCGACGCCTGCGTCCTGTACCAGCCCCCTGACCACTCCCGGGCCCCTCACCACTGCCTTTCGGGCGACCCCTGCCCTTCCTCTGCCCCTCGCCTGACCTCTGCCCTTGCTCAAGTAGTTGATTCGATCTTTGGTACATGGAGTTCACGTTCCTGACCTTTCCGCCCGCCATATCTGTTCAATCACCTGTCAATAAAAAGAATAGGCAAATTAGCACAAATAAACAACATATAATATAGAAATTAGAAAAATAAGGAGAATATAAATTAAATTAACATAGCAATACAAATAAACTAAAATATTAAGGCACGTACAAGTTTTTAGAAATAATCATCATCATCATCAATATTAGCTGCTTGGTAATACTCATCATCACTATCACGCGCGTCGATATCATCATGGTCATGCTCCGAAGGAGGAATGTTATCACTATCAACGTTTAATTGCAATCGCTCAAGTAGTTGTAAGTCCATCACATTTTCAACCTCATCTCCATCGTCTTCGTCACCTAAATCTTCATTGTCTACTTCCATTCCAATCGTTTCTGCTAAATCTATGACAAAACTCCCTTCAAGTCCATCTTCTTGAAAGAATTCCCCCTCATATGTGTTTGGATCTATATTATAATCATCAGTATTTGGGACAGGTAATTTACCATGAGGCGATACCTTGTACACAACATCCCACCCCTGAAGACGCACGTCGGTCTTACAAGGGTATTGGAGAAAATAAACTTGTGTGGCCTGTTGAGCGACAATATAGACGTCGTCTCCTTGATACACGGATGATTGTCGGACTTCGACTAGCCCAAGGTTTGGGGTTCGTCTCACTTGTTGGGGATCAAACCAATGACATTTGAATATCACGGGATTAAATTCTCGACGACCACGAAACCTCAATTCATATATTTCTTTGATTCTTCCATAATACTCGACCCCATTAGAGCCCATCGTAAAAACTCCACTATTAGTGGTTCTTCGATTCGGCCGACTACACTCGTGTGTTGTTGTGTGAAAGCGATATCCATTGACATCATAACCAGTAAACAACCTGACCTTATTACCAAAGCCATTGGCAACCTGTCTCAATTCGGCACTCATGGTAGAATCGGCACCACCCTTCTGTTTGAACCAAGAAATAAAATCAGGCATTCCTGATCCCGCACCTTCCCTAAGAAGTCTATCAGATTCCTGGGGCGTTGCTTCCCTGGAACGATGCCAATATTGACGATGAAATTCCCTGTACCAACAAGACACAAAGGGTTGGATGTAGAATAGTTACTACTCGAAAACAAGTTAGGTTGAGAACTTACAACATGTACGGCTTCACTTCGTCGAGGTTGGTCAAGATATATAGCATGATCTTACGACACTCTGACATGTTCAAAGCTTTATTGGTTGCGCCACTTGCACTGCCCAATTGCCCTTGAAAAATGCTAAGATTTGATTCATTGGGCCCAGCATTGTAACGAGGAAGAGGATTATGCACGCTAGGGAGATTGTCTGAATAGTATTTTGTTGTGAAGTTTGACACCTCCTCCAAAATGAATGCTTCCACAATGGATGCTTCAATTTTACATTTATTTCTACATTTACTTCGAAGAGTCTTTTGACATCTCTCGACTGCATAGCACCAACGGTTTTGGGCAGGCCCACCCATTCTGGCCTCATACGGGAGGTGCAAAATCATATGCTGCATCGGGTTAATAAAACGGGTGGAAAGATCTTCTCCAGTTTACAGAGCAACACCGGCGCCAATTTTTCCATCTCTTGTATCACGGTTCGAGATATCTCTTTTGCACAAAGCTGGCGAAAGAAATAGCTTAACTCTGCCAACACTAGCCAGACCCGGTCGGGGACATAGCCTCGGACCATTACCGGAAGAAGCCGCTCAAGCCAAATGTGGTAATCATGACTCTTGAGCCCATTGACTCGCATGGTGGCAAAGTTAACTCCTCTCCTCCAATTGGCCCCATATCCATCAGGAAACATTAATGTTTGGAACCATTCTAGTACTTCCCTTCTTTGTGCCCTCATCAGAACGTAATCGGCCTTAGGCTTCTTCCAGGTCTTGCCACTAGTGGGAGGCACCATGTTCATCTTTGGCCTATCGCACAACATTGCTTGATCTACTCTAGCTTTAACATTGTCTTTTGTCTTATCAGAAATGTCCATGACGGTTCCGAATAAAGCCTCGGCATTATTCTTCTCAGTGTGCATCAAATCAATGTTATGTGGAAGAAGAATGTCTGCCATATAGGGGAGCCTCCACAATCCTGAACTATGAGTCCAGTTATGATCCTGACCATATCCTACAAACCACCTTGTGATTTGGCCTGTAGACCAGATACCTGAGCACAAACCTCAGCACCGGTCATAATGTGCGGTTGAGGGTCTGTAACTACAAGACCTTTCGTGAAGTTCTTTATGTCTCGCCTGAATGGATGATTCAGACGGAGGAATTGCCGATGTTTGTCGAACGCGGAATACTTGCCACCCTTCTTCAACCAAATGAACTTCAAAGCTGACTTGCATATTGGGCATGGCATCCTACCATGCACACACCAGCCGCAGAATATCCCATATGCTAGGAAGTCATGCAGGGAGTAGTGGTACCAAACATGCATTATAAAGTTTCTCTTTGTAGCTCGGTCGTATGTCAGTACCCCTTCCTCCCAAGCACGGTCCAATTCATCAATCAGAGGCTCCATATACACATTCATATTAGTCCCCGGGTGGTCGGGAATTATCAACGACAGAAATATGTTCTGCTGAGTAAATAAGACGCCGGGGGGAGATTGAGAGGGATAACGAACACATGCCAGCAAGTGTATGAGGCAGCCCCCATCCCATAAGGTTGGAACCCATCTGTAGCCAGAGCAACACGAACATTACGGGCTTCATTATCTTTCAACGGATAAATTTGATTAAATCGTTGCCATGATTCACCGTCGGATGGATGTACCATCTTGTCGGGATTGTATCGACGTCCATCTTTGTGTCATGTCATCTGTTTCGCGGTTTCCTCGGTCATGTAAAGCCGTTGAATCCTCGGTATGAATGGCATATACCGTAGGATTTTCATGGGAAGCTCGCTCTGCTTCTTCTGACCATCACCACAGTCTTGCTCCACGTACCAAGAGGATTTACACTTTGGGCAGTAATTCACTTTCTCGTGTTCTTTCCTAAATAAGATGCATCCATTTGGACAAGCGTGTATCTGCTCATAGGGCATCTTCAGTGCATTAAGGAGTTTTTTTGCCTCGTACATGTTCGGAGGCAGATTGTGTGGCTCTGGAAGCAGACTGCCAACAACTTTCAACATATTATCGAAGGCATCCCGCCCAAGATTGTATTGGGACTTTAGGGACATAAGGCGTGCAATGCCATCTAGCTGAGAAACCTTAGTATGCCCGTGAAGGGGTTGTTGAGCCGCGGATAACATATCATAGTACGCCTTTGCGGTTGCCTCCGGCTCCTCCTCCATAGGTTCCCCATTGACGTGTGCTTCACCAAAGTCATTTAACATGTCCCCTACCCCAGCTTCAGCATCATAATCCATGACTCGTTGTCTCACGACCTCCTCTCTCACACGATCGTCGACTTCACCATGATACTTCCACCGTGTATAGCCGGCAACATATCCATTCTTACAAATATGTGTACTCATGACATCCTTTGGTTGGCGTTTCTTGTTTTTGCAAATGCTACATGGACACCAAGTCCTGTTGGCTCCTTTAGCATTTTGAAATGCTAGTTTCACGAATTCCTCGGTCTTCTCAATCCATTCGACTGTAAACTGACGATTACTCGGACGCCCCGTGTACATCCACTCACGGTCGTCCATCCTTAAAGTATCAACGAGCAATACAAAAATCTTAAGGTGAAGATAGGTGAAGTATCAACCAGCAGTATCTGCACGCTCCTTATACTTTCTAATAGGTGAAGATAGGTCCTAATCCCACCCGAGGATGCGCCGATGTGGTTAGTCTCCATGCTCTACTCCTATCCGAGACAAAATTTCGGCAGCACCTCCCCACTGTTCTCCAGATACACGTCCTTGGAAGGAGAGTGTGTATCCAGAGAACAACAGGGGAATACTGCCGAAACTCTGTCCCGGATAGAAGTAGAACATGACGACTAACCACATCGACGCATCCTCGGGCTGTCCAAAAACGTGGATAATTCGAAACAGATACGGTTTTAAATATGCAGATATCTCGACATATTTCGAACCGTATCTCTTCCGAACGGGAGACGCCTAACTTGGTTACGTGAACTACAAACATGAACATGTAGAGAGGTGGGGTTTAATGTCTCACCTCGCCGTCGTGCAAGGTCGCGAGTCAAAAGCGGCCTCTACCTACACATAAAAAAATAACAATATCAAAAGCAAATTTTGGCAGCATCTGCCCTGTACGGTGAGTTATCTAAGACCCACAACAATCAACATACAAACCAAAGGCACGACGGAGATCACACAAACGATGGGCACGATGGCCGACAATTCATTATCAATTCTTACAAAATTAACTCATATGCTTTATGAATTCTAACAATTTCAAATCCAATTCACAAGAGTTTATTGCAAATTCACCATCAATTCTCACACAATTAACATATATATACGAATTAACAAACACTGTGAGAAGCACTTCTCACCTCGAGTGCACGGCTGCCCGGCGTCGGAGGCAGCACACCTCGGGGCCGGCGTCGCGGGCAGCTGGCGCGGCCTAGCGTGGCCTGGCGCGGCACGCGGCCTGCGCGGCTGCCGCGGCACGCGGCCTGCGCGGTCTGCCGCGGCACGCGGCCTGCGCGGCTGGCGCGGCCTGCGCGGCCTGGTGGGCACGCGGCCTGCGCGGCTGCTGCGGCACGCGGCCTGGCGCGGCCTGCGCTGGCTGCGCGGCAGGCGCTGCTGGCGGCGGCGGCTGGCGCTGTCGAGCGCCGCGGCTGGCGGCTGGCCGACGGGGGAGGCGGCGGCGGCTGGCGGCAACGGAGGCCGGCTGTGTCTGTGTGTGAGTGAGTGTGAAGTGTGAAGGAGGAGGATAAGATAAGGCAACGGGAGCCTTTGCCGTGAGCCGCAGACCCGGCTCACGGGAAACCCGTGGCTTTGCCATGAGCCAGATCCGACGGCTCACGGAAAAGATGCCTTTGCCGCGAGCCAGATCCGGCGGCTCACGGCAAAGCCCCACAGTTCAAATTTTTAAATTATATTTTATTCTATTTTTTGTCGCCTAAATTTTTTTTCTCCCACTAAATTTTATTTTTTGCTATTTTTTCTAAAAAGACGATGTTTGCCGTGAGCGAGGTGAGACTCACGGCAAACATCACCTTTGCCGTGAGCCCTAGATAAAGCTCACGGCAAACATGGCCTTTGCCGTGAGCCTCTTAAGGGGCTCACGGCAAACATGAAAACCACCCGCTTTTTATTTTTTGTTTCACATGTTTTCATATTCTTTCTTTCTTAGAAAGTCACTAAAATGATCAAACTATTTCGTGGACTTTCATTTAAATAACTTGATTCATATTTGTTTGCTTATTATTTCATTATTTTGTTCACGTCTTAACAATTTTTTATTATTTCATGTATATTTTAAATACAAATATATATCAAATATATCTAAAAAATTACTAACCTTTAAGAAAGATCATATTATAGTGTCTATACCATATACACAATGTTTTTAAACTCAAACTCAAACTTAAGCTTCACTTTGACTTCAAAAACTAAAAATCACTTCTCATGTTTATGAAACTTCTACGGACATTTTCAATTTTGTGCATCGTACGAAACAAACTTATGCGAAACCGTGTCAAAACTTCTCCACAACCTATGTGTCTGATACAAGTAGACATCCACAAATTTTATAATTTTTAAACTTTGTTTTGATATTTTAAATAATTTTGAGACTTAAAGTTTGCCGTGAGCCTTGGAAAAGCTCACGGCAAATAGGTTGTTTGCCGTGTGCATTAGAAAAGCTCACGGAAAACTACCTCTTTGCCGTGAGCTTCTCTGTTGCTCACGGCAAATAACCTATTTGCCGTGAGCCTTACAAACCTCACGGCAAACTATGGCCCTAACGGCCGTTACTACCGTCACGGGAGGCGACATTTTAAATATTTTAAAAACTATTTTGCCGAGAGCCATGTTATGTTAGCCCACGGCAAAGGGAGTTTTTGCCGTGAGTTTCTTTTTGCCGTGAACTTCTCTTGTCTAGCTCACAGCAAAGAGAGCTCTTTTGCCGTGTGCACTTGTTTGCCGTGAGCTTTCTTTTTTTGGCTCATGGCAAAGATTGATTTTGCCGTGAGCTTATCTTTGCCGTGAGCTTCCGGTTTTATGCTCACGGCAAAAAGTTGTTTGCCGTGAGCCTGATTTTTGGCTCACGGCAAAGATTTTTGGTTGCCGTTTGTGTGAGCTGGCAGGTATTGTAGAGAGCAACCGCCGATAGCTGTTGCGGGTGCTCTTAGGGGACCATCTCCGCTATATAAGCTGCACCTTGATGGGGTATACGACCACGGTTGGAGAAGCCCAGCCAGTAGACAGCCCTCACAGATCTGACCGGCTGCCTCCCCTTCTTCCCCAATTCGGGAAATAAAGCTGGTGATGATGAAGAGTCCACGTAACGTGGTTTGGTAGCTCTCGTTCTTCCGTGCGCTCTTCCTCTCTTCGTGTCGAGTTCTTGGCTTTCTTGCTGCGTCCTTTTGGCACTTTGCAGTGGTGGTCGACGCATGGAACGGGGCGGAGCTCTGGACATGGCGGCGTGGTGTGGCTGACAGAAGAGAGTGAGCACGCAGCGGGCAGACTGCATCTAAAGACGACGGGTAGACGGACGCAGCTGCTGTTGCGTGCTCACTTCTCTCTCTGTCAGCTCTCTCACCTCCTCGGGATTTGGTCCGCCGCATCCACGATCCATCTCCCCTCTCCCATGACTTCCATCCATCGCTCATCGCTGCCCCATGGTGTGTCAATTCACTGTTCGTCATGAGGCGCCTGCGTGCCGGCCGGCCTCGCCGGCCGTGTCCCCACCTGAGACCTTATCTTGTCTCCTGCCCGGATTCCAAGAGCCTGCCCTTTGGAATAAGGTACTCTTAAATTTCAGGCAGCAGCTGCGCGCATGCACCCATGGATCCTCCCGCCCGGGGGCGTTTCTTTTCTCGGAGATTATCTTTGTGGCTTCCGATGATGGATTTATTAGCAGGAGCCTTTCAATTCAGCCTTGGGGTTTGGGGGGCAAGAGGACGCGTGATGGTTCTCCCTTTGTTTAACACCTGGGCTTTGCTCGCCTCCCCAGGAGTCCAGGACCCAGGTGCTTAACGGAAACCACTGTTTGACTAGTCCTTGCTTTGCTCTACTCTCTTTCTCCCTCCTGCTTATCTATACTTCCTCTTTGCGTAAAGATTTGGCAGCAAAAACTGGATCTTTTTTCGCTTTCCTTTTTGCTCATCTCATGTGGTGATGTGAGTGTTGGGAAGCAGGTGCTTACTAGGTGGGAGGCAGCCATGAAGATGGTGACCGGAGGCAGATCTGCTTGGTGCAAGTGGAAAGGAGCGGTCACCTACCGCCGGCGCACGGCGGCGGCTTCCAGATCTAAAAATGATGTTTCTTCTCCGGCTGGTGAGTCGTGCTTCTTCTTCTTCTCTCTTCCTTGTTTCTGCTGAAGCTTGTGCATGCCTCCTCGATTCCTCGTACCTGGCCTATTAGTGGTATTGAGCCTATATTTGTGACCTGCCTTGTTTTGGAGTTTTTTCATGGATGGTTGATTCTGTCTCTTGAAGACGATTGGGGATTTTGCATCTCATGGCACTCATATTATAGTGATATGAGCGTTCCATTCATTCTTGGATTTGTTTGTCTCTGATGTGTTCGGGTTAGCCCTTGCGTGCGTGTTTTTCTTAATTCGAGTGAATCGGTGTCAATCTTCGAGTTAAGATAGGCTTATTAGTTACCCTTTGGTTCCAAGCTTATCTACTTTCTCTCCCCCCATAACTTGTTTAACATATGGTCTGTTTTTATCAGTGCTTTATATGATCTTCCATGGGGCAATTGTGCTGTGCAGTGCAACCCGTTTTATTGTATGCAGATGGGGAGTTCATTTTTACATATGCAATGCTACAAAAATTACAAGCATGTATTATATATGTTTTTAGTGCTTCCATATATCATTTGTGATATCGTTTTAGTTCTGCATCATCTCCCACTTACTCAAGTGTAAAATTGTAGTGGAGATCCTCCAAGCTGTTCCTGCATGCTACCACAGAGCTAATGTAATTCATTAGTTTATTATAGAAGTTGCAAGTAGCCTCAAAAGATATTTATTTAAACTGATCGTGTAAGCTTTGCACACAGTTCGGTGTGATCGAAGTGGTGCAAAAACTGTAGTTTTGTTACTGTGTGTTTGTCACATTGAGGTTAAACTGTCGCTCATCATAGTTTGTTACAGAAGCTTCAACTAGCCACAAAAGATATATTTCTGCTTTGGTCATGGAAAATTTAAATACAGTTATAAACTACACATGGATAATCTGCTGGGTTTCAGATTTAATTGTACATGATATTGCAATATGGATATTTGGATAGCACAAACGACTTAACAGGGGAAAAAGTTGGGTGGCACTTATGTTAGTTGTCATGATGTCTTTACAGATTTTGTTGACAATATCTAACAAAGTTTCTAATGGTAACAGACAAAGTTTCTAATGGTAACTTCGATAAAAAAAAGTAACTATTGTTCACATTAGTTCCTCTTGCAAACTGTAGCATTACATGAAATTATTCTATACTCAGAGTTTAGTGACAAATTCCTTAGCAGAACAAAAACAGAAGGTAATGGTTGCAATCCTACTTTGCTCTTGAAACTGATTGACATCTGAATTATATAAATATTTTGAACCGGGGTTCAAACCACTGGATCTTGGTAGCTCCATTCTTTAGTGAAAGATCTTATCGGGCTTTATGACTGTAAAATGTTCGTGTCTAAAGACAATACTCAGTCAATCATTTGATGGCCTTAGCATACAATGCTACCAAGAATGATTTTCTGAACTTGGATATTGGCCTCCCTATTTGAAAATCAAATAACCAGTACTATCTGTAATTCATGATCACCATGTACTTGCAGTTGCAGCAACATCACCATAGGGATATGTGGATAGACTCCTTGAACCTTTTTACCCTACTATTCATGCAGTGGAAATGTTATCATTTAGGTAGCATTGTTGGCTGGCTTCTCCATTATGCATTATATTTTTGGTTGTTGCCTGGCTTTTCATTATTTATTTTCATATTTAATGAATCCAATTTTGGATTAACTAGCAAACCAATCTATTTTGTTAACTCGAGCCACTCAAGTATCTGGTTCAGTGCAAATATTTTCAATATTTGAGACCCCATACCATCTGGTATTATTTTTTTGATAACTGGTTAA
Organism: Digitaria exilis; assembly: GCA_015342445.1. Lineage (NCBI taxonomy): Eukaryota > Viridiplantae > Streptophyta > Magnoliopsida > Poales > Poaceae > Digitaria > Digitaria exilis. The sequence continues at coordinate 622,524 of JACEFO010001897.1, forward strand.
AGAAAATTATCTAACTAAGCCCTTGCCAACCAAATACATAAATAGCATCAATGTTATTGCAGACTATCATTGTAAATTAGAATTTAGGTAGCTGGAATGTACATGGAGTTCATGCCATAAAAAAGTAGATAAAAAAGAATAATAATAAATAACAAAATTACCAATATGTACTTAACCTTACACATGAACTCAAAAGAGAATCATAATATCTAGTCTACCAAACTATTATAAAAAATTGAAACTAAATTTCTTTGCACAAACTCCCACAAACTTCTTTGCATTCAATATGTACATGCGACATATGATGAAATAGGGCAGATAATCTACATCTCTGGGAGAACAACTTGAGGTGATTGCCTAGATGGTATATCTAAAATGGTACTTTGTTTTTTATTCAATGCACTATGGTACGATGAAAATATGTCTTTATCTTACATTACTTTATATCCTTATTATACCAATAATGACCAAAATGAGCAACTAATTTGAGCCTTGCTAATGTATCAAACATTGGAGAATAGTTGTAGATATATAACTTTTTAAAATTTGAGAACAACATCCCCCTTCCCTACCCCAAAAAAAAAGTGTAACCTTAAAATGACAAACAATAGTAATAGAGTTGAAGTATTGTTGTATGTATAGATTGTCTTGTATTGTACTCCATGTATTTGGACATCAAGCCTCATCGGCTATGTATATTAAATCTCACTCCCCCTTTATTAGTAGGGTGTCCCGTGTTTCCCATATCTTGCTATCTCTGTATATGGTATTAAGAGATCGGGCTCTAACAGATCTCCCTCTTCTTCCCCTGCCTTAATCTCGTCTTGGCGCCAAGGTTTTTCTTACCGAACCGGTAGCTCAAACCACCGGCCACCGGTATCGGTAAGCCGGACCGGTTTGACCAGGAACCGGTAGAAACCGAACAAGTTCAAAATCCAAATCAAAAGTGGTAGTGCAATCGGTATGAATCGTTAAGCCGACCGATTGCACCGGTTAGCCGGCCGGTTGCGTATCTATACATGTCCAACGGGCCATGCCGGCCCGGCACGACGGCCCACCGTGCCGGGCCGGGCCGTAGCCCGCCGTGCCTGGCCGGCCCGCCGTGCCGGCCGTGCCGTGCCACCCCCGTGCTTCGTGCCACGGCCTCAGCCCACGGCCCGGCCCATGGGCCGATTGACCGTGCCGTGCCGCCCGTTGGCACGGCGGGCTTTTCTCGTGCCGTGCCAGCCCATGGCCCATCAACATTCAAACATTCACAATTCACAATTCACAGTTCCATACTTTCATTCAACATTCAAACAAGATGATAGATTCACAGATGACAATTCACAGTTCCATTCAACTCACAATAGCAGTGATCAGTATCACATTCTGACATTCATTATTCATAGTATCATATAATCACATATTCACATTCACAAATGACAGATTCAAACATAGTTACAAAAATCAGCAAAGAGCCAAAGACAGAGCAAGAAACATCTCAGAAATGGTCTCAAAATTCAGAAGTGAGCTGTTTTGTGCAATGCTGCCTCATTAAAAACCTTTCTAGGTAAAACTCACCCTTGTGAGAAACCCTAGAAAGGAAAAAAGAGTACAGCCAGCTCCAAAATGTCAATTGTCAATGTACTAGTCTTATTACAATAGCCAAACTCAGTGGCAATCTTAGTGACTAAATGTTTGTGATCACACTCTCTCAATGCCACTCTCACACTGACTAACAGTCCAACTCTCACAAGACTTGCAGCGCACCAAAAGACCAAAAGTGCCTGCACAATTAAAGCAGCAGTGCAGCAACATTTTTATGAGAATGTTGCCATATGATTGTTAGATGAACATGAAGCAGCAGTGCAGCAACATTTTTATTACCTTCCTAGTTGTTATGTCTTCTATCCGGCACCAGTACCGCCCCTGGAGCCGGTTCCGCTGCCGCTGCCTTCAACTACTTCATCCAGAAAGAGGTTCTCGAAGGCATCTTCCAGGGCTTTGTCCTGGACTGCATGCTGTTCTTTTCTTGCTCCTAGCTCCCAGTCCTTGATGCAGGTGAGCATCTCCACATGCTCAGGCAACAAGCGTCGCCGCCGATCTTCAAGTATTCTACCTGATAAGCTGAAACAAGACTCGGAGGAGACAGTGGATACAGGAACATACATGATATCTCAAGCCATAATAGATAAGATTGGATAGGTTAGCTTGTGGTCACGCCACCAGAGCAGTATATCAAAGTTTTCATCAAAGCTTGTCACAGGGTCACTGTCCAAGTAAGCTGTGAGCTCACTAACAGTAGAAGGAGTAGATGAGGGTGAGGGGGAACAGCCTAGGGATGCACCAGGACCTCCAAAGATTTTTCCCCAATGCTGCTTTCTCTTACCATTATAAGATGAAGGCTGCACATGCCTTTGAGACTTTGCTGCACCAAATTTCTGCTCATACTTGTTAAATAATTTGGTCATTTCATCTTTCACATCACCATAGTATACACTATAATTGCATCCATTTGCCTTGCTAAGTAATTCAAGAATATTTAGAATCCTTTCATCTTAGCTCTAGGATCAACAATGAAAGCATATGAATAAAGCAGCGGAATATTCTCCCAGTATTTAAGCATTTTAAGTTTCATAGGATAAGCAATTGTTCTAAAATTCTGATCAGTTTTAGCTTTTTGCAAATGTTCAGCAATATCAAGAATATGGTGCAAAATAATTGGAGAAGTGGGATAGTACACACCAGACAGAACAACAGTACAATCATAAAACAATTCAAGGAACTCTAATATCTGTTCAGCAACATACCAATGTTGTGCAGTCAACAACTGTGACCCATAATTAGAGTTAATGAACACCATAAACACATCCTTGTATGGCACCAAGTGTTTAAGCATCAAATAAGTAGAATTCCATCTAACATCCATGTCCAGGCCAAATTTTCTAGGTCTCATACCTCTAGCAGTACAACAATTCTTGAACAATGCAATTCTTTGGTTGGAGGAATTTAAAAAGTTAATTGCAGTTCTGAAATCTTCAGTATAAGGTTTCATAACTTTCAAGCCAGATTTAACAATCAGATTAATGATATGGCAAGCACAACGCTGATGCACAAACAAGTATTGAACCTTGTTAGGATCATCACGGGTAGGTGCAGGATAAGAACCCAAGTAACCAGAGAACATAGGGGCCAACATATCATAAGCCTTAACATTAGCAGAAGCATTGTCTAGACTCACAGCAAAAACTTTATCAATCAAACCAAACTCCTCAACCACACTTGCTATCCTATCAGCAATATTTTCACCACTATGTTTAACCTCAATCAACCTGAAACCAATAACCTTTTTCTGTATTTCCCAATCTGATCCAACATAATGAGCAACAACAGAAATATAGTCTTCCTTAGCATTACCAGACCAGATATCAGATGTCAAGGAAATAGAAGATGCAGCAGGCAACAAAGATTTCATAAGCATATCACGTTGTTCATCAAACAATTTAGAGATATCTCTAGTCGTGGTCTGCCTAGAAACCTTTTGAAACAGAGGGTTGTGAGCACGCTTAATGTAATCTTGAAAAGCCTCAGTCTCACCTATCCCTAATGGAAGGTCCAGCCTAGCAATCAAAAGATACAACTCAGAGCGAGCAATCAATGGATCATACCTCCAATTTTTCAAACCATCAGGATTCAATGCAATCTTAAACTCGACTAAACTATCAGCATTACGTTTTTTCATACAAGTTTTCATGTGCCGCAACAAATGACCAGTGCCATAAGCAGATGGTGCAGTGAACTTCGCAGGACAATAATTACAGATAGCAGCAACATGAGTATTATTCTCCTTTACCTCAAGGAAATAATCCCAAACTTTAGACTTCCTCCTACCAGAGTAGTTTGAAGTACCTTGAGTGTCAGCGGAAACATCATCTCCACCGTCGTCATCGCCATCGATCTCGATGGGCTCGGGCTGGCTGCCGACCCTGCCGTCACCGAGATCGATGCCGAACAAGGCGGCTACATCATCCCGCAAGTCGTCATCGTCCTCGATTTCTAGCTCGTCATCCGAGTGCGGCGCGAGGTCATCGCCGTCGCCGAGGGAGAGATTCTCCCCTCGCGTTGCGAGCCTTGCACCAGCACCGGACGGGGACGACCGACCGCCACCGCGACCTCCAGCACCGCCCCTCGACGGGCGCTTCGGCGGCCTGGCCATGTCTACCCCAGAAGAGGAAGACGCGACGTCAGGCACCAACCTGCATAGGGACATAGGGTGAGTAACAGATTTACACGAAACAAACACAGATCTGAAATCAAATGAGGAACCTGCGCTCCGGAGCCCGGTGCCGCCAGATCGACGACGACGAGATGGAAAATGATCAGAAATCAAAGGCGAGAGGGGGGGACAAAAGATGAAATGAACACGAGCTCACATGTTGGTGGCTTGGTGCACTACTGCACTATGAGAGTGCCGAGAGGGAAAGGTCGAAAGGACAAAGGATGGAGGGCCGCAGGGGGCGCCGGCGATGAGACCGACCTTTCGCGGCGCGGATCGAGGAGGAGACCACGGTGGCGGCACAGATCTAGCCGTGGAGAGCGTCGCGGCAGCGGCGGCTGGAGGAGGAGGAGACGAGGAGTAAGGAGTCAAGGCGAATGGGGATTAGGGTTAGGGGCCGGGGGGGCGGCAGCGGCGCTGGGCCGCTGGCTATATATGCCAGGACGGAGCGCGGCCGGCATGGGCCGTTGGCAGGCAACGGGCCGGCACCGGGCCGGCCAATTTACCGGGCCGTGCCTGTGCCGTGCCATGGGCCGAGGTGGCGGCCCATGGCCCGCACGATGGCTCGGGCCGGGCCGGCACGGGCCCGCTGCCGCCGTGCCGTGCCGTGCCATGGGCCGGGCTGAAACCCCGTGCCGTGGGCCGGGCCGGCGGGCCTCGGGCTGCATGGCCAACTATATGCGTATCAATGAAGAATTTGTCATGCTTTCATATTTAATTAAAAAATTTGAAATTAAAAGAAAAAATCCTAAAAAAATTTCAAGGTGCGTAGAATCTAATGGTGTCAAAACTTTTCAAATATTAGTGCATTTAGCATTTTTTGTGGGCATTAGAAGTTCAATCGGCCGATTTTTTTTCTTTTCCTTTTTTGGTTGAACTTCTAATGCCTACAAAAAATACTAAATGAACTAATATTTGAAAAATTTTGTCACCATTAGATTCTACGCACCTTGAAGTATTTTAAGAATTTTCTTTCATTTTTCAATTTTTGAATTCAAATTTGAAATTTTTGAATTTCCCTGGTTTGAAACCGCCATAAACCACTACCGGTCCGGGCCAGTTTCAGCGGTTCCTGCGGGAACCGGACCGGTTCCCAGCGGTAAAAAAAACCCTGCTTGGCGCTGCTGCCCTAGCCTTGTGTGCCGCCACTGCCAGTGCCGGTCGCTCCCTGCACCGGCACGCCATCACACCACAGGTCGTTGCATCCCAACAGGCACCGCCATGCCGAGCGTGCCACCAAACCTGTGCGCACACAACCTTCTCTGCTATGCTAGACCTCTCCATATCTTGGTCATGGAGTCGAGCTCCTCGTCTGCCACATCGGGATAACTGAATCCTCATCTATGCCTGATGTGGTTGACGCCAATGTTATTGCCATCTACCTCAACCCCATGCTACCGTCACCATCCGATCACACGTCTTAGTCACTCTCGACCTCAACTGCAAAACTACAAGTGGAAATCGTTCTTCACTGGCATGTGCAGATTGTTCATTCTCCTTGGCCACATCGACGATAGCGTGCCTCACTTATCCCAGCTGGGCGCAGCCTGACGCCTACGTTTGGAGTTGGATCTACGACTGTGTTGGCAACACCATCCTCGACATCTCCATGGAACTGAATCAATCTGCACATGATCTTTATGTCACCATCACTAATCATATGCAAACAAGGAGACACACTATGTTGTTCTAGGTCAAAACCCAGGGCGACCTCTATATCGACACCTACGTCCACAGATGAAGCAATCTGCCCATGCTCTATGTTATGTCGGCCATGGCATCTATGAGCTACAGTTTGTGTTGAACCTCGTCCACGACATCAAACCGTGCTTCATGAACACAATGGACATCATCGCCAATTCAGTGTTGCTGCCAACGTTCGGCTCGGTGCACAACATGCTTGGCCTCAACGAGATCCACCTTGTCAACAACACCAAGGTCTCCTCCAACACCGCCCTGGCCACCTCCAAAATTGCCTCCTACACCTCAACATCTTGTCGCTCCTTGTATTTGGACACGTCCCAGCCTCACAGCGGGGAGGGGGCAAAGGACAATGCGGAAAGGGTGGTGCAGCAAGAATGATGGCGGTGTCCGCAACCAGTAGTAGTCAGACGGATAGTCCCAGGGCTCTCAATGACCCCACTCAGGGGTTTAGCCATCCGGCCCGTGAGTCCACATGAACCCATGGATCAGCCTATCCCTATGGGCCTCTCAAATGCAGTGGCGCCCTCCTATAGCACCCTTGCTGCAGGCTCACACGACCTTTGCAACGTCTCGGGTCTCCGGCTACTCCGCGCAGGGTGAATGGGACCAGGCGGGAATCATCACTGGCCTCAACCAAATGGATCTCCAAGGTGGCACTAGTACATGGATCCTTAATGTTGGAGTGACATCCCATATGTCCTCCAAAGATGGTATACTCCTCTCTTGCCTTCCCCATTCGTTGTCCTTTATCACCGTCGGTCATGGGAGCTCTATGCCAATTTCGTATCATGGCACTTCCACTTTCCTATAGCTGATTACAATTTTGAACTCAATACTGTTCTGGTCGCCCTAGAGCTTGTTCGTAACATGCTTTCCTTTCAACCATTTACTCACAACAATAATTATTAAATTGAATTTGATGCTTTTGGCTTTTTTGTGTTAAGGATTTAAAGAACAAGACTCTGAATCTACGATGCAATATAGTAGCGGGGACATCTACGGTCTTCCATCCTCCACACCATCCCACAGCTTGTCATCTCGCCTCCACCTCGTTGTCATTATGGCATTAGCGTCTTGGTCATCTCGTGCCATGAGCCATAGCTACCCCTCAAAACATTTTAGCTATTTCTTATAGTAAAGCAACACATGGTCTTTGTCACGCCTTTCAAGTAGGCAAACACACATTTGTCTTTTACTAGTTCATCACGTAGCACTTTAGTGTTTGTTTCACAACAAGCCCACGGAATGACTTGATTTCTCCTACAGAATCGTCACTCCACGTTCGCTCCATCCTTTTAGGACATTCAACACATGCGAACCTCTTATGTCACCGGGTGGAATCCTATCGATTCTATGGAGCTGGCCACCCTATGTTGTGGTCTGCTTTTCCGCCCCGTCTTTTGATAGCTAGCATCCACCGGCCCTCTGTCGGTCGCTGGCACCTCAGTCTAGCTGCTCCTTGCAGAGGTCGCTAGCTTCGCGCTTCTAGCCTGCAGCTTCTTTCGGCAGGTCACCAGCAGGCCGCTGCTTAGCGACCACCTTTAGTCTGCCTCTTTCTTGATCCGCCTACACTTGCTGCCATGGGCGAGTAGCCCACTCTTCGCATCTATGGTCGTCGTTCGCTTCCCATGCAAGTGTGTGGACGTAAGCGTCTCCCCACCGTGCATGGGCTACTAGCATCCCCGCGCCCTCTATGCCATGTCACGAGCAGGTGTCGCGTCCTCCAGCACCATTGAGAGAGTTGACACAGGCGCAGACCGGTTCCCTGTTGGGATTGCCCGAACGCTGGTCTTACTCCGTGACTAATGTTTCGCTGATTCTAGCCAACTATCACAATGCCCTCGCTGACCCCAATTGGTGTGTTGCGATCATTGATGAGTACAATATACAAGATGCTCATCAACAACGACACTTGGAGTCTCATTCCTCGGCCACCCCGTCTAACGTCGTGTCCGGCAAATGGATATTCAAGAACAAGTACCACTCCCATGGTTCTCTTGCCCATCATAAGGTTCGGTGGGTCATTTGGGGGCTTCTCTCAGTAGCATGGGGTCCACTATGATGAAACCTTAAGTCCAATTGTCAAACTGGCCTCAAATTAGGTCATCCTCAGCAGTGCCACTTCTCGCACCTTAGCAATTCACCAGTGGGTGCCAAGAATGGTTTTCTTCATGGCCACCTAGACGAGATAGTCTATTAGCAGCAGACACCAGGTTCCATCGACCTGACTAATCCCGATTATGTCTGCTTGCTGCAAAAGTCTACATACAGTTTCAAGCAAGCTCCTCGGGCGTGGTACCGGTGTTTCATTACCTACATTCGTGAGTTGGGCTTGATCGCCTCAACTTCTGATGCTTCTCTCTTTATTATCAAAGAGGAATCTCCAACGTCACGTACCTACTACTTTACGTCGTCAACATCATACTCACATCATCTTCAACGGATCTTCTTGGCTTTACTTCGACTTGCCATGACGGATCTTGGGATCTTAAACACTTCCTCGAGATTTCCGCTACCCTTTCAACCGATATTGGTCTTTTCCTATGTCAGATACAGTACATGGTGGATCTTCTCCAACGCGTCGGCATGGTTGAGTGCCACTCTACAACGACACCTTTGGATACTTGGGCCAAACTCTCTGCCACCGATGGACCTCTAGTTGCAGATGCTACCCAGTACCAGAGTCCGGTTGGAGCTTCAGGATCTCATGCTAACTCGTCATGATATTGTCTATGTTGTTAAGCATGTGTGTCTGTCTCTTCATGCACAACCTATGTAAACCTCATCACACAGTGATCAAATGGATTATGTGGTACATGAAGGGTACTTTCTCCACTTGTCTCCACCTCGGTACTGGTCAGCTTACACCCGGACCGCATATTTGGATGCATATTGGGTTGGTTGTCCTGACTCTCGGTGGTTTGTGTCTAGCTACTGCGTCTTCCACGAAGACAATATGATGTCCTGGTCTTCCAACGCCAAACCATAATCTCTCATTCGAGCTCTGAGGCTGAGTACTGTGTAGGTGATGTGGCTGAGACGTGATGGCTTCATCTGCTTCTTCAGGAGCTTCATGCGCCCCACTGTGACGACGATCGCCTACTGCGACAATGTTAGTGCCGTTTGTATGACGGCCAATCCGGTACATCATCGGCGCACAAAGCATATGGAGATAGTCATTCACTTTGTTTGCGACAAGGTTGCTCTGGGACAGATCAGGTGCTCCACTGTCACCCCATCAATTCACGGACATCATGACCCCACCTAGTTTTGCTTCTGCGAGTTTATACATGCAATATGCTTAGCTACTATGGTGTCATTAAATAAACCAGCTTTGTTAAAAATAGTTGGGTCAGTTTACTCACGCACAAGTAGTAAAAGCTGAAGTCTTATTCTTACTACAACAGCTAGAACTGCTACATGCATATCACTTGAGAAATATATATAGTACAAGCACGTCATATAATATCTTGCATAAATATAACTACTATTTTTTAGGTACTGTGTTAATGTTATAGAACATTAATGAAAAATAATTTACATGGTAAATTGTTTGGTAGTTAGTGTGATGCAGATGTAAGACTAGTTAAATTCAAATAGTATATGGTCTCTAATAAACAACTCGAGCTTTAAGAGCTCAGGTGCACATATGAAAATAATAGTTAGTGAGACATAGAGGGGTCGTTAGATGATTCTAATTTAAATGTTTTGAGAATTTATGTTGCATCGCCAAATAATATTATTAGTTACATATATTTAGCATACGCCCGTGCAATCCATATATATTTGTATCATTGGATAAGTAAGTTCATGTAAACATAAATAGTATGATGATTAGTTGTATTGATGTAATATCAAATAACCTTTTCTATTATATGTTGGAGGTCTTTGTCAATTATTTCTATATGGGCACCATAATGTTTTACTTCACTTTGTATACACAAATAACTTTATACAATAGTATTTTTTGTTAGAATCTCTCTTGAGCAATTTCTTACTCCCATACATCATCAGATGGTCGATGAGGTGTTTTAAAATGTCGAATACAAAGATCTTTAATATAGCATATATCCATTATGTAAGAACAATATAATGTGTACAGAGACAAAATAGACAGTATGTTTATGTAGTACTTTTGGAGACGGTACAATGTGATTTATGAGCTAGATATAATTATAAGATCATTTAAGATAGTTTCTCTAAGCCACTGCGTGTGCATATAGCAATGTTAGCATAGAATTTGTGATGTACCCTGTTGTTATACCATATATCATATGTTACCAGTAATAATACCAATAATATGTATGAGGAATTGAGTGAGAATTTGAAGTTGTCAGAAAAGCCCAAAAAGTGAAATAGAAAAAATGTGGTAACACAGTTCTTGTGAAAAGCATTCTCCCTGAAAATGCTAGCACAGCCGGCGCTTGAGGCGAGCAGCACAAGGGATTATGGAAAAGGATAAGCAGGATTTAGCAGGAAATATCGACAGCATTTCTTATAGAAAAGAAGCACCTACTTGGTTGACCGTGAAATACTGAAAGAAGGCAGGTTGGTGATGGAGAACAACTGAAATATGGCATGCATGATAGATGGCCTATTTAATATAGCCAGAGGATGAAATACCTTATTTTCTTTTCGAACCACAGCAACTAGATTTGTACGTCAATTTCTTTCGAGTCAGAAGGGGAGCTCATTAGTCGTAGACCAAATATTGGACCTATATAGCCAAATACTTAGGCGCATCCCAAGTTTTCTCATCTATATATTTCACAATAAATTCATGGCTACAGGAGTAGATGGAACTAGCCAATGTTTTATGTAAACTGGAGGTTTTTGGATAGCATCATAGCATGCATACCGCATACTTAATTGACTATGTTATCTGTAACAGCATTATCACGTAATTAAACATTTGTAGGTGCCATTTTTTCATATGCTCGAAGATTGCGGATGAAGGATTTCCATGCCCCGGTCATCAGGTGGTAATTAAACTGTTCTGTATATGAACTACATTCTTTGGCACTTTGGCAGGGTTAAGTGGAAGGATTTCCATGACCCGGTCCAGCTGTCGGTTCTATCATGCACTTGTTCGAACTGTCCATGAACACTTCATTGACTATATTATCTGTAACAGCATTATCACGTAATTAAATTTTTGTAGGTGCCATTTTTTCATCTTTTCGAGGATTGTGGATGGAGGATTTCCATGTCCCGGTAAACTGTCCTTTGTATGAACTACATTCTTTGGCAGGGTTAAGTGGAAGGATTTCCATGACCCGGTCCAGCTGTCTGTTCTATCATGCACTTGTTCGAACTGTCCCATGAACTACATTATATTCATGGCTTTCATCGGTACCATTTTTTTTTTGTTATATAGGGCCCAAGATGCAGAAGGTATACAGACAAACCAAGATACATTTGGACCTTCCTGCGGCTACAAAATTTGCCACACAGAATCATACTTCACTTAGGGTCATTGTCTTGCATGTGGGAAGCCATGAAGTTCGGTACAATTGGGCTCATCTATATATTCTGTTACTATTACTACCGATGATCCTCTTGCCTGGTTATTGCAGTTCTTTGTGCATACTTTTCCGCAGACTATTTTCCACAGTGAGAAGCGTGCGTTCATAACAGTCTCCAATTCTCACCATCTTTAAAAAGCCCGCCGAAAATTTCGGATCATTGCTGTATTTTTAGATAACTCCAAAGCTGTATCAATCACGTGTTCAAGACTCCAAGTGGCTAGCCGCCACACAATTTTTAGTGATGTATATTTGGTATTATATTAGTTTTGAAGTGTTCTGCAAAACATTCCTTCACGTCATTTGGCAGGAACTGAAAGCATTTTTTGGCTTATGTTAAAAGATCGATTAAGCACGAGGGCTGTTTTATGTACAGCTATTGTGGATGAAAGCCTGGCCCATCTCTGCTTACAGTGCAGATTTGCTCAACAAATGTTGGCAGATACTAAGGCTGCGATTAGATTGGGCAAAAATCCACTGTAGCACCAAGAATACACTGTAGTTAAGTTAAGAATACACTGTAGCTGAGTCCTGGGAAGCGTGTTCTGTGAGTGGGAGGGATGAGATGAATAGAGAAAAGTTAAAGAATAGTGTTTTTTAGGGAAAATTCTGAATCTAAACGCACACTAAACCTCCATGTCCCGTCTTCAGATGATCCTCTCTAGACTCTATTGGACTTCAGAAATCAGCTGAACATTCCCTTCTTGATGGATGTGATAATGATAATAATGTGCTGGGCTATATGGATTGTCAGAAATGATCCAATCTTTAGAAATATTCAATGGAGCCTTAATGGATGCAAGAGACATTTCAGAAAAGGGTTTGCTCTGATTATTTTAAGAACGAAGAAAAATCAACATTTTATGTCTTAATTTGGTAAGGGTCTGTTAAGCTTTTATTATGTTACCTTTTATTTAATATAAATATATAATCAGTAGGGGCTAACCCTATTACTTAAAAAACTGAAAGCCTTTTCTTTTTTCCAGCCTGTCCGAGTGGCTGCGCTACGGCCAGCGCTGGCTGCTTGTGGGTAGCTGACGGGCGGCCCCACCCGTCAGCCACCCACAAGCAGCCAGCGCCGGCTGCAGTGCAGCCAGCCGGAATTACCCTGAAACGACCGCGCATTCCTGGAAGTTCCAATTGAATAATCAGTTTGACGAGTACAGCGCTTCGTCAGGCCACCACCCGTTCCACATGGCGTCCCCACTGCCCGGCCGCCTGTGACCACGCCACCACCCGTTCCGCACGGGGGCGCGGCTGCTCGGCCACGCACGGCCCGCCATCCCTCACGGGTACGCACGCTGCTAGCTCGGTCTTGCGTGCCGCAGCCATCCTGCTCGGGGACGCCGCTGCTCGGCCCCGAGTGCCGCCCGTCCCACGCGGGGGCGTCGCTGCTTGGCCGTCCTGCGCTTGGCGCCGCCAACTCCCCGGACCACGCCATTGACCGGCCCGTCCATCCCGCAGTGACGCTGATCAGCTGCGCTTGCTCTCACGGTCGCTCCAACGCCCGTCTCACGCGGCGGCGCTGCTGTCGAGCCGCATGTGGCAGCGTCGCTGCCTATCCCGCGCAGCAAGGCTGCTCTGCTCGGCCACGCATGCAGGGCCGTACCTACGTTATACAGATATTTAGCTGCGCTCAGTACCAGTGAATTGTATGAGTTGCAGACCAACATCATCTGAAAATTTGCATGACAAGAAAAACAGAGCTGCGATTCTGCAACTGCGAACGCAAACATCATGAAGAACACTAAAACAAGTTTTTTTTTCACAGACATGACGTGTTTCCCTGCGCATGCAGCTGTGGACACCATTGTTGAGACAAAAAAGCTCTCAGTTTCCAGCCATTGGCTGTAGGTCGATGAGCAGGCCCTGGGATGGGTACGGCAGCGGGAACCTGGAGAAGCTGCCGTCGCATCCGGCGGCGAGCTTCCACCTGAACCGCGTCACGATGTAGTGCACGGCCACCAGCGTCTCCACCCTCGCGAAGTCGTTCCCGGGGCAGACCCGCGCGCCGCCCCCAAACGCCACGAAGCTGAAGGGCGGCACCGCCGACGACGGGTTCTCGAACCGCGCCGGGTCGAACCTGCCTGGCTCCGGGAAGATGGCCGGGTCCCACTGCGTCAGGCTCACCGCCTGGATCACCTGCCACCCTTTCGGGATGAGGTAGCCACCGTACTCGACGTCCTCGGTCGTCTTCCTCAGGTTGCTGAACACCGGCGGGACCAGCCGTAGCGTCTCCAGCGCCGCTGCCCACGTGTACCTCATCCGGCCCAGGTCGTCCCACGACAGGGCCTCGCCGGCCGCCTTGCCCCTCGCGATCTCTTCTTGCTCTGACCGAATGTTTACACGTTCCATCATCCATGGACGACATGAACTGATCGTTAAATGGCGTTGCATCCACATGGATTGATCGGTGAAATGCATTGGCAGTGGTTAATTACCTTGCACGACTTTGTCATACGCCTCCGTGTTGGATTCGAGGTGCCGGATGAGGAAGGTGAGGAGGGCGGCGGTGGTGTCGTGCGCCGCGATCATGAGGAACATTACGTTGTCGATGATCTCCTCGTCAGGCAAGCCCTCGGCGAGCATGTGGGTGACCACGTCATCGGCCGGCGGCGAGCTCTCCCCTCGCGCCAGCCTGGCCCTCCGCTCCTCGATGACGCCAGCAACGGCGCGCCTCCCGCGCCGGCTGGCCGCGAGACACTTTCGGAACGTGGTGAACGGCAGGTCCAGCGGGATCACCGAGATGCCCCTCACCAGCTGCTGGAATTCCGTCGAGAGCTCTCGCCGGACGGCGTCGTGATCGGGGCCCCTCGCCAGCCCGAAGAGGACCGTGCACATGACGTCGAACGTCAGCGACTTCATGGACGGCATCACCGCCACGGAACCCCGGCCGCGCCACTCCGCGTCGAGGTGGCGCCGGACCTCGGCGTCCATGGCGGCGACGCACCTCTTGACGGCGTCGGGGCGGAGGAACTGCACCACCATGGCCCTGACGCGGCGGTGCTCGTCGCCGGAGACGTCGCGGATGGTCCGCCGGCCGACCATCCTCGCCATCGACTCCGAGCTCGTGGTTGTCAGTGCTGCACCGCCGGAGAAGAGGAACTTGTTGGCGGACGGGCCGACGACGATGGCCGTCGGGCAGCCGAGGAGGGACAGCCTCGAGACCTGGCCGTACGCGGCGACACGGCGGCGGAGCCACTCCTCGGCGGTGTTGGTGCGGAGGGCGCGCATGTAGCTGAGCGTCTGGCCGATGACCGGCAGCCCGAAGGAGCCTGGAGGTAGGGGGCGCCGCCTCGGCTTCGTCTTGTCGCCGGCGCTGGAGCCGAAGAGGAGGCGGCGCAGAATTGGGAGCGACGCGAGGACCGCCACAAGGATGGCTACGGCAGCTGCCAACATCGCCGATACGGATACAGCAGCTTCCATGGACTACGGGTCCAACCAAGAGCAAGAGCTCGGTGAGAATTTTGTGTACTCCCTGCTTAGACAAAATGAAATTAATTGGTGAGGATTGGCGGAGAGAATCATTGTTGATTTGTTGCTGGCTTCACCAAGGATTCCACTGGAGTAACGACAAGCTGGAATTAGCTACGAATCGGGCTTTGGTTTGTACTATGAGACTTTCCTTGGCGTCATCTCTCCCTGACAAGGACATTATTAACAAGATATGAAATGTGCAGATAGAGGCCACTACGTCATCTTTTGTTTTTTCTCCTTTTTCTCTAGCCTCTGGTATCTGATCTCTGCAGTGTATTGCTTATTTCGGGTGTTTGTTTCTGATTAGCAAAACAAAGAACTGGGTCAGAAATTTTATTTTAGGGTGTGTTTGGATTGTAGAAAAAACATTGTAGCTTTAGAACAACACAGTAGGTAAGTCTCGGGAAGCGTGTTTTCTAAGAGGGAGAAATAGTTGAATAGCGAAGAGTTGAAATGAATAGTGATTAGTTTGAAATCTGAACAGAGCCTTAACGAGATTCTGTAAGACTTTCAATTCTTATCAGAGCGAGATCTCTACTCCCTATATTTCTATAAATATATAAGAGTAACAGTTTGAGTAAATCCAATCGACATAAATCAACTTACCTCTCTCTCTCCACATTTTTCTCCTCACTTTGCTCTTTTTAACGTCACTGGTAGAGAGCACGTGCAGTACACACGTGTTTAAAGATACATATAGTCATAAAACCTCTATTAAACAAAGATGTACTTGGGGCACGGGTTAAAAGATATATTGTTTAGAAATTCTTAAGTAAAATTTTTAAATTATAATGAAGTGTCATGTTTCTTTAATATTATCTCATAAAAAATACAGTTAGGAGTACTGAAATAATTAACAATTTGTCATCCTTAGAAACGCCACTCTGGAGAAACCACTCTTACAAACGTCTTTGCATATTTACCACAAAAGAATGAATTAGTCTACATTTTTGCTATTTTTATTGACGTGGCGAGTCATGTCCTCACGGCAGTTTGGATTGGCCATGTTTTTTTTTAACAATGATTGGCCAGGTGAAAAGACATTATTGCCTTTTCCTTTGTTCACTGGCGTTAGTTTGCTCCCTATCTTCCTTCAAACTCTTTGGGCAGTGGGCCCACCTGTCACCCTATCTCCACCCACCCAAAAGTCTCGGCAGCAGCCTCCCGCGGGCCGCGGCTACGCTTCTTCCTCCGGCGCAGGAGGTGCACTGGTCCATGGGCGGCCTCGACGTCCAGTTGATGGGCCATCCTATGCAGGCCTCGCTGCTGGGCCATTCCGTGCCAAACCACGCGTGGTCGGCGGCCCATCTCTTCGGCACAACCGTGGGATTAAAATCGGTCCTTGTGCACTGCAGGTTTTAAAAGGGATTAAATGATCTTTTTATCCTCGACTTAAAATCATGGTGACTAAAGCTAAACGGTAGTGTCAAATTAGTAACCAAATTAGAATATTGTGTCAAATAGGAAAGATTTTGACTATCGAGGGCTAAGAAAGCAATAAATAACTTTGCTGATGTCAAATGAGAAATTTTCTCAACTTTTTACTGGAGTAGCAGTCAGGAACAGCGCACAAGATTCATGTCAGGTGCAACGTAGCACGCAGGATTAGGAGCGTCCCCCACTAGGAATGGCCTTTGGACGTTCAAAATTATGCAGTTAATTGACTGTGCCTCCATGTATTCCGGATATCGGATAACCATAACCTCGGCAACAGGCGATCTGCTTTACTGCTTCGCCGCTTCGGCCCCCCACCTCCCGTCTCCATCCCCTATTTCCACGGCCGCCGCGGGCCTCTCCCGTGCGGCGAGTTGGAGCACATCCTCTGCTCTCTCAGCCTTCCTCCGTTGGTGGATTGCCGCTGCGCGCTAGCGGGTGGACGCGTGTGCCGCGCCGTCGATGCGTTCCAAAGCTTCCGTTGCCCACCGTTAGCGAGTGTTCACGGGAGCCACCAACTACTGGTACGTACGGAAGCAGCCGCAGCTGCGATCGTTCGTTCCGCCGCAATGTTATGCATAAAACCGTGAGTTTGATGGATTTGTTTTTGGGTTCAACCATGTCTATCTAGCGAGTTTTGCGGTTTTCGCCCGGCGGTTGGAGGATTCGTTCGCTACATTACCGGTAAACGAGTCGGTCTGCACGCAGAGCGCACTCCAGGTGTTTGAGGATATGCCAGCAAGGAACTTGCGCGCCCTCTTTACATTGATTCCGGATACCGTTCTCTAGGTTGAATCCAATAAGCCATGATTTTGACAGGACGTTGTGGCTCCAGAAAGTTTGTAACCGTGACTCCGTGAATCAGTGTGCCGGGCTCTTCGGACTTCGGTGATCACTGAAATGGGACGTTCTTTGTCCAAGTCAGTACACACGTGCAGATTTCAGTATTTCACTAGTAGTTTGATGACATGCGTGGCGGGACTTTGCCTTTTCTTTTTTTATTTCGGATGTTTTGCCTTCCTGCTCACTACTAGTTTTACAGGTAGCAGGGCGTTAGGTTAGGATTACTTCTTATTGCATCTTTAGTCTTCATCTTTCATGTACTTGCCAGTTTTTTTTTTTTTTTTTTTGGATCATTTAGTGTTAGCGTGCTTTGATATTTTCACTCATTTTATGAACAGAACCTTACCCACTCCTTGAATTTCCTTGGAACAGAGGTGTTGATTTAGGTTCAACCAAGAGGCCAATAGCGCAACACTACAACAACAATGCTGGACCTAGTTGCTATGTCAGCTGATGATTCTGCGCTGGCAGAGGATCTGCAGGTTGAAGAGGTTCTCCAGTTCTCAGTTTACTTCGAGAACGAGAATGTCTGTGCTGTTTGTAAACAAGTGATCCAATCTTTGGAAGCCTCATGGAAACCTTACGATTGTGACCATATTATCTGTATTGCCTGCTTCAGCCACATGAGACAGAGGCCACTGGGATGCCCAGGTGTGCAGTGGCTTCTTGTGTATCTTTGTGCAAGACAGAGACGCATCACGAGATCAGTGTGCCTCAAGGCACTTTGATGTCAACCGAAGACATGGACAGCCGCAAAGGGAAAAAACCACTGGAAGCCACGCTCCAAGAGCTCGCGCAATGTTCTCATGGTGTGGATGCAATGATGAGTAGTGAGTTCTATTGCTCCATCTGCATGGAAAAAATGCACATTGGAGAAGTCTTTCCCATTGACGGGTGCACACACACCTTCTGTATCAGTTGTGTGAGCCAGTACATTGCTGCAAAGGTCGAGGAGAATGTCTTGTCTATTGGCTGCCCTGACCCTGGGTGCAAGAATGGTGTGTTGCACCCAGAAGCATGCCGTGATATGATCCCGTTGCAGCTATACCAGCGGTGGGGTGCTGCGCTCTGTGACTCATCATTAGGGGAACTCAAATTCTACTGCCCCTTCAAGGAGTGCTCGGCTCTGTTGGTTGACGATCCTGGGGATGGCGAGGAAGTGATAACAAATGTGGAGTGTCCACACTGCTGCCGGATGTTCTGTGCCCAGTGCAAGGTTCCCTGGCACGATGGTGTAACATGCACTGAGTTCCAACGGCTCGGAAAGGATGAGCGGGGCCGGGAGGACCTGTTGCTGAGGAAGGTCGCGCAGAAGAGCAAGTGGCAGAGGTGCCCCAAGTGCAAGGTGTATGTGGAGAGGGTCGAGGGCTGTGTATTCATCAAATGCAGGTACCTCTTGCTGATCAAACATAGTAGAATGCAGTTTTGTACTGGGCACAAATGATGATGTGTTTTCCTCCAATTTACAGGTGTGGGCACTGCTTCTGCTACCTTTGTGCATCCCCAATGTCGAGGGATAACCATCATTGCAAGACCTGCAAGCGAACCTGGTGAATGCCCAGCTGCCAAGCCCTACTCTGTATTAAATTTGGCCTTATTGTTATGACTCTTGCAAATTTTGCAATCATGGAAGCGTGGTTTAGGAAATGACATCGCATTCTAGTGCAATTTCACTTTTTGCAAAAATTAAATCTGAGGCTAGCGATTGGTGCCTCGCTGGTGCAAAGCACCTAGAGTCTCTAATAAGGCGAGACTAGGCTTTTGGTTCTTGCCGGCACGTCGGCTGTTTCTCCTTGTAAACTATCTGCTTTATCAATGAAAAAAACACAATCTCGTGCTTTTTCGTTTAAAGAGTGAGACTTGGCCTTGCTAGCTTAGTAATGGGCTAATGTCTGACATATGAGGGTGTTGGTCAGTGTGTAGCACTAGCAGTTTAGGATGTGCCAGACTGCCAGGTGCTACCTTCGAAGACAAAAGGGTGTGTTCCTTCTATGCAATCACTGAGCATGTGAAAGGAAATTTCAAGTTTTAGATATTGTCAAAAACCGTGAGATCCGGAGTAGGAGTTCTTTCTCTAAGTTTAGTTGGTATATGCATCAGGTTTGAGCTATGAAATGATATATGAAATCTAATGGTTGGCGTTCATAGAAACCGGTATATCCTTTAGGTAAACTGCCTAAGTACCTAAGGCCATTTTTTATCGATATGTAAACTGCCTAAGGTTAATTTTTCTGATCCAATTACACACCTTGGGGCTCTTGTACTAACTTGCCAGTTGAGAATGAATTCAGAGAGCTGCCATCTAATGCTAACTGTTCTGCTCATTAAAAAAAAGGAAGGTAATGCTAACTGTGAGGTCAGGCAGAAAAGTCATCTCATGCTGCCTGTGAGGTCCAGCAATGCAACAGACAGCTCCAAGTTTGATTTGATGGTGGTCCATGAAATGTGTGCTTTGCGAAAGTCGGGCTCAGAAGCAAAAAGGCGTCGTGGCAGTCAAAGTAGCAGACGTGGGTGACGAGGGGTGAAAAGCGAAGAAGCGGCGGCGGCGGCCTGGCCTAGCTGATCCGCGGCCGTTACTTACCTGACGCCGACCGGAGTGGCGCGCGCGCGGCAGGAAGCCTGGGACGCCCCGTGCGATCCCCCCTCTTGTGCGCAACACGGGCAGGATCAACGGTGGGCTGGCATCGGTTTCGCGTCGAGCCGGTGGATAGCGCGGATGGCGCGTCGGGCGCTAAACCGTGCGCACACGGCTGTACCTCTTTGGTTTCTACTAGGGGCGTGAGCCCATTGACAGCGGCGCCTGAACTTGTTGGTTGGAGAGGTCCTGCACTCCTGCAGTCCTGCTGCCTAGTGCCTGCCAGCTGGAGTCTGGAGATGGAGCGTTTGCTAATATGGCAACATGATGCTGGAACTGAAAGGGGTGGGTGAAGCTAAAGCTAAAGGCGGTTAGATGTAGAGACGGACACGTGAACGCGTCAGGCCATGCAGTGTGACGTCGAGCTAGCTAGCAGCACGATCTCATGACCAGCGAAAAAGAAGAAAAGTTTTGTATGTGAGGTCTTTCAAGTCGGTGCGTTGTTCAATTTTTGTTGGCCACAGCCACTGGGTATGCATGTGTATATACGTATGTGATCATGCACATATGATCGGTTCTTGTACTTTGCTTTTGTGTACGCATACTACTTTAATTCCCATGGCTATGTCCCACAGCCGAAAAGTCAATTTACACGCGCATTGTTAAATCATTTTAACTAGGAGGACAAACGTACATTCTCTCCTGCGTCGCAACGCAATGGGATTACAGATCAGTATGCTTGGCCGTTATGGAAACAAATATGCTCCTTGCGATCTCAAATCAACTGATGGACAGAGTAGAGAGTACCCAACGCAACCAACGATCGGTACCCAACTTCGCCAATAGGCAATCGTCCGATCGATCAGCTTTAGGCCCGGCCGCCTTTCAGCAGCCGACCAGCCCAGCACAGCACCCCCAGCTTTCCACGCACGGCGCGTTCCTCCGATCGCTCCCTCCCTTACTCCCTCCGCGATCGATTCGCCGCCGCCGCGCGCAGCAGCGCCATCGTGGGGCGGACGACCGCCGCATTCGTGCGCGGCGCCGCCGATCCGCTCCCCAAGGTCCACCACGGAGCCCGCCGCTTGGAGCGAGCACACGCGCGGAAAGCCCCCTCTGGTACTGACTGGTACGCATGCGAGAAAACCCTCCTTCTGCGTGCCGTTATGATCTGTAAACCCGCGATCTTGATGGGAGTTTAGTTTGGGGGGGCGTTCATGCGAGTTCATCACAGCGAGTGAGTCGGCGTGGTTGGCGCCGGTGGCTGTGCCCGAGTATGGAACGCGATCTGCGCGTGGGCAAATTGTTGTGATCGGGCTCTGCACGCCAAGTCTCTGACGATATGCCTGCGAGGAGCTAGTTGCTCTTCTGGGTTCCGGTCTCTAGTGGCTCTACGGCGTGATCGATCTGATGGGAATTCGGTCCTGGGAACTCCATCTGTCTGGCTGTTGCAGTGTTGCTGAATGTAGGACGTGTTCTTGTTACCAGTGCGTAGGTGCACTCATGCAGAGCACACCAGGTGCTCGATGATGTGGCTGCAAGCCTGCAAGGAGTTTTCATTCACTTCTTTCTGCTCTATTTCGTTCCCACCTAATTGCATTGGTCCGAGTCAGATGATGTCACACTTGCGTTGCTTCTTGTTGCATCATTATTCTAATCTTTTAACATGCTGTTACCAGCTTGCATAGCAAGTACTCCTTCTCATTCCTTTGATGTAAACATCTGTGCCGACTCTTTCCAATTTCCTCGGAGCAGAGACCTCCACTGGGTGACCATTCACTTCAACTGAGAGAGCAACATAGCTACAACCAATCAACAATGCTGGACCTAATTTACAAGTTTGCTTGTGATTTGGTGCTGGCTGAGGATCGGCAGGCTGAAGAGGTTCTCAGCAGGTTGTCAACTCACCCAGAAAGGTTATGTGCCGTCTGCAAATTGGTGATCCCAAAACTGCAAGCATCATGGAAACCTGATAACTGTGAGCATGTCATTTGCATTGCCTGCCTCTGGCAATATGCACATACACCCAATGGGCTGCCACGGTGTGCAGTGGCGTCTTGTGAATCTTTGAAGTCGGAGACACATCAGGGGTCCATGCAGTTCATAGGACCTCGAGCAAACCCTCCTTCTGCGTGCCGTTATGATCTGTGAGCCCGCGATCTTGAGTTTAATTTGGGGGCGTTCAAGCGAGTTCATCGCAGCGAGTGAGTCGATCGGCGCGGTTGGCGCCGGTGGCTGTGCCCGAGTATGGAACGCGATCTGCGTGTGGGCGAATTGGTGTGATTGAGCTTTGCACGCCAAGTCTCTGACGATATGCCTGCAAGGAGCTAATTGCTATTTTGGCTTCCGGTCTCTAGTGGCATCTACGGCGTGATCGATCTGATGGGAATTCGGTCTAGGGAACTCCATGCTGTCTGGCTGTTCCTGAATGTAGGACGTGTTCTTGTTGCCACTGCGTTGGGCGTTGGTGCACTCGCACAGTGCACACCAGGTGCTTGATGATGTGGTTGCAAGGAGTTTCCATTCACTTCTTTCTGTTCTCTTTCCCCACCTAATTGCATTGGTCCGTGTCATGATGTCACACTTGCGTTGCTTCTTGTTGCATCATTATTCTAATCTTTTAACATGCTGCTACCAGCCTGCATAGAAAGTAGTAACCTTCTCATTCCTTTGATGTAAATGGCTGTGCTGACTGTTTCCAATTTTCCTCGGAGCAGAGACCTCCACTGGTTGTCCATTCACTTCAACTGAGAGAGCAACATATCTACAACCATTCAACAATGCTGGACCTGATTTACAAGTTTGCTTGTGATTTGGTGCTGGCTGAGGATCGGCAGGCTGAAGAGGTTCTCAGCAGGTTGTCAACTCACCCAGAAAGGTTCTGTGCCGTCTGCAAATTGGTGATCCCATCACTGGAAGCATCATGGAAACCTGATAACTGTGATCATGTCATTTGCATTGCCTGCCTCTGGCAATATGCACAGACACCCACTGGGCTGCCGCTGTGTGCAGTGGCATCTTGTGAATCTTTGAAGTTGGAGACACATCAGGGGATCGATGCAGTTCATAGGATCTCGACCCCTATGGAAGACATGTACAGTGGAAAAGGGGAAGAGCCATTGGATGCTATTGTTCAGGAGGTAGGCCAATGTTCTCGTGGTGCAAACACGACGAGCAGCAGTGAGTTCTACTGCACCATATGCATGGATACAGTGCACTCCAGAGAGATATTCCTCGTTCCCGGGTGCAAACACCTCTTCTGCATCAGCTGTCTCAGCCAGTACATTATTGCAAAGGTCGAGGTTAACGTGTTATCCATTGGCTGCCCTCAACCGGGATGCAAGGATGGTACACTGTATCCGGAGGCTTGCTAGGATGTGATCCCACTGCAGCTGTTCCAGAGGTGGGTTGCTGCACTCTGTGACTTGGCACTAGGAGCATTCAAATTCTACTGCCCCTTTGAGGACTGCTCAGCGCTGCTGGTCGATCATGGCCCTCACAAGGCAGCAAGGAAAGCTGAGTGTCCACACTGTTCTAGGATGTTTTGTGTGCAGTGCAAGGTGGCATGGCACTATAACGCCACCTGTGAAGATTTCCAGAGGTTCAGAAATGATGAGCAGAGGCTAGATGACATGCTACTGAGGAAGACCATGGATGAGAGCATGGCGCAACATGATCATGTGGGTTCCTGTGAATCTTTGCACAACTCAGAGTTGCCTCAGGGGATTAATGTGGGTCATACTACCTTAATCTCAATCAAAGACATGGACCACCCCAAGGGGAAGAAACCATTTGATACTATAATTCAGGAGGGCCAATCCTCTGGAGGTGCCAATTTGATGGTTAACAGTGAGTTTTACTGCACCATATGCATGGAGACAATGCACGTCAGAGAACTCTTTCCTGTTTCTGGGTGCACACACCTCTTCTGCGTGAGCTGCATGATCCAGTACATCACCGGGAAAGTTGAGGATAACGTGTTGTCCATTGGATGCCCTGAACCGGGATGCAAGGATGGTGCATTAGACCTAGAGGCGTGCCGTGACGTGATCCCGTTGCAGCTGTTCGAGAGGTGGGGCACTGTATTATGTGACTCGGTACTGGGAGCAGCCAAGTTGTACTGCCCCTTCAATGACTGCTCGGCATTGCTTGTCCATGAACTTGGCCATGGCGAGGCAGCAATAACACAAGCCGAATGCCCACACTGCTCGCGGATGTTTTGTGTGCAGTGCAAGGTTGCATGGCACAATGGGGCCACCTGTGAAGATTTCCAGAAGCTCGAGAATAACCAATAGAGCCATGGTGACCTGCTGCCGAGGAAGGTTCAAGAGAGTAAGTGGCAGAGGTACCTCCGCAATGTGGTCGCTACATGTAAAACTTTGTGCAAGTCTAAGAAGGCAACTCAGGGGATGGATTTTGGTCATAGAACCTTGACCTCAACTGAAGACATAAACCGCCGCAAAGGGAAAGATCCATTGTATGATGTGCTTCAGGACCGAGGGCAATGCTCTTCTAGTTCGTGTGGGATGGCTAGCTACGAGTTCTACTGCACTATATGCATGGAGACAGTGCACGTCAGAGACCTCTTTCCTATTTCTGGGTGCACACACCTCTTCTGCGTGAGCTGTGTGAGCCAGTACATCACTGCGAAACTTGAGGATAACATGTCCATTGGCTGCCCCGACCCCGGATGCAAGTATGGTGCATTAGACCCAGAGGCGTGCCGTGACATGATACCGCCGCAGCTGTTCGAGAGGTGGGGCGCTGCGCTCTGTGACTTAGCGGTGGGGCGATTCAAGTTCTACTGCCCCTTCAATGACTGCTCGGCATTGCTTGTCCATGAGCTTGGCCATGGTGAGGCAGCATTAACACAAGCCGAATGCCCACACTGCCGCTGTATGTTCTGTGCGCAATGCAAGGTGGAATGGCATGATGGCATCACCTGTGCAGAGTTCAAGCGGCTCAAGAAGGATGAGCGGGGCAAGAATGACCTGCTGCTGAGGAAGGTCGCACGGGAGAGCAGGTGGCAGAGGTGCCCCAAGTGCAAGATGTACGTGGAGAGGGCCGAGGGCTGCGTGTACATTGTCTGCAGGTACTGTTTCTCTGCTTGCAGTTCAGAATTGCATGTCCAACAAGCACATCTAATAGGATTTTTTGTTGTTCCAATTTATTACAGGTGCCAACATCGCTTCTGCTACCTCTGTGCATCCCCAATGTCCAGAGGCATCCATCGTTGCAGCAAGTGCAAGAGGACCTGGTGAATGACCTGAAGCGGCAAATTAAACTCTACGTGGTGGAAGGAAGTTTCTGAATTCTGTGTAAAGCCATTCAGTTGCTGGTATTCACTACTAGTACTGGACTGCCATTACTAAACATCTGAAAGCATATATGGTGTAGGAAACGACATGACCGGAGCGAATTCTAGTCATGCAGACTAATGTAGTGACTTACCATAGAGCTTGTCACTTTCTTACGAAGAAAACATAAGGCCCAAGATTGTTGTAGAGTTGGTAACTTTCGTATGAAGATCGTATAAGGTACTACCTAAGAAGGTAACTATATGTGTCCCTTTTACGAACTACCTCTATGCTGCGATCTAATATATGGTTCTATCTAAATTTCATTTCCAGAGGCATCTGATTTCTTCGTGGCGCATAAAGTATAGTTCTACTTACTCAATTGAGTATAATGCTTCTTGTAAAAAGAGGACAATTGAGTATGTAATGCTTCTTGTCAATCTGTACAGTGAAGTTTCTTTGCTCCTGCTTGGTCTAGCTAGCTGCTAAGCTTCAGCCGGACATGTCACCGCAACTACTAGATGAAGTGGATGGACAGATTGATGCAAAAGATTGGATGCCCTAGGCCCCCAGCGGTGGCCATACATAAATTAAGGAATTGAGTATCCAAATCCTCCGGCGTCATCCCAACGGCAAAAAAGAGTTCAAATCTTTATACTCAAAACTCAGGATGATGGAACAGGACGAAAGGTTCTAAGAGAAGGATCAAGATGTCTAAGAGGGGGTGAATTAGACTTCTACAAATTTTAATGGTAATAAACAATCCTAGCAAATAGCCTAATCGCCCCACGTGCGAAAACTAGGTTAGTGTGACAATCTAGTTGTAAAAAGAGTTATGCAACCTAAGTCCAACAATATTCTAACATATTTGAAAGTTAACTTATGAAATTGTAAAGAGAGGGTTAGAACGCTTGTTTTTTTCCTGATGTATCGAAGAGTCGGCACTCTCTTCTAGTCCTCGTTGGAGCACCCGCGCAGGGGTATTGCTCCCTCTTGATCCGCGCAAGGACCAAGTGCCCTCTAGTGAATATCCATTTTCCAACTCCGGATCGACAGATTCCAGACCGAGCATAACTTTTTGGGGGCTTCACGCAATCTTCTTGTGAGCTCACCAAGATCACCACCACCAAAATTGTCTAGGTGATGTCGATCACCAAGAATAACAAGCCAAAGACTTCACTTGACCTAGCTAGCCAAAAAAAGGATGGAATGCATACTTTCTACTCTCTAAGCACTAATGATGTATGTAATTTTCACAATCAAGAACTTCACGATCAACTCAAGTGCCTCACTTACCTTAAACTCTCAACAATGAGCACAGTGAATTTACGTGGCAAGAGAGCTCAAATGTGGGACAAGAGGCCATATAAGTAGCTTCCTAAACTCCTCTGCTGCTGACATAGGGGGACCGACTGATTCGGTGCCCTATTTCTACTGGCACCGAATCTATCGGTGCTCCCTTTCCATTTTAAATCCAATGGCTGCTAGAGATCACCGACTGATTCGTTGGGTGAATTTTGGCTACCACCGAATGAATCGGTCTAAGCCAAAATCACATAGTACTAAATACCATTTTTATCCATAATGACCGTCTGATTTAGTGGTGCCCATAAGAGAGCACCGATTCAATCGGTCCATATTGTTAACCACTTAACAACCAATGAATTAGTCGGTTCCCTTGTTCATTTGTTAAAATGAATATGGCCACTAACTGATTTGGTGCCTTTCACCAGGTACCACCGAATTAGTCGGCCCCTACTGAATTTCTCTGAATTCAAGCTTTTTGAAGCCAAAACTCATCCAATTCAAAATTTTTCAGTTTCTAGCCTTTGCCAAGCTTTCACCTGAGCTACCTAGTACTAGAATTTCACAAGTGTGCATCACACATAAACTCGAAACTTCCTAGGTCAAGCTACTAACCTTAGCCCCCTTTATAATATAGTCAAAGGAAAACAAATTCCTAAACTACTCTATGTGTCTGTCATCATCCAAATAACACTTAGAACTAGCTTTATCTTTAATCTTGTAGTATGTCCTTTGAACCAATACAATCATTTCATTATGATGTGAACAAGAATACTATGAAAGTCTGTGCACTAACTTAAGAATTACCTGCAAAACATACGTTTGTCACCATGATTATATCGCCATTAATAATCAAAATCAAATTAGGTGCCTAGATGCCCTTTCACGAGGCCATAACTACAAGTGAACATGATTAAACTAAAAAGAAACATATGCATGTTATTAGAAAACATAATAGGATAGGCCATGCTATGGTACACCAATGACTTCTTAAGAGGTAATGGTTTTAATAGATCTAGACCCTTTATTGTTTAAGAGAGAAAACTAAATTTTATTTATTTAAATATGAAAACTACCAGCATGTACCTTCCATGTTAACCGGCATGCATGCAGTAGCAACTACCTAATCTAATTATCTTATGTATGCTGATTCCTTGAAAAAATTATCTTGTTCATGGATTTATGCCAAAACATGTGTTGCATAACAGCACGAGGGCTTTGTAAAATATCAGTAAAAAAATGGTAGATCTGGTACAGTACATGCGATATTCCCCGTGTTAAGCAAAAAATTAAAAACCTATACTATCATGTGTGATTTAATTTCTATTTGCAATAATGCAGTATATTATTCCCAATTACATGAACGTTCGTATTGTGAATAAAATAAATGTGCACCCCACGATCATGCAGGTAAAAAAAAATTCAATCTTTTCGATATAAAATATAATAGTCACGTCACGTTCACACTTTTGATTCTTCCTAATTTAATTTAGGCAGATTCATTTCATTTAGGAGTACTTGCTGTAGCCTTTAGCTCCCT
Organism: Digitaria exilis; assembly: GCA_015342445.1. NCBI lineage: Eukaryota > Viridiplantae > Streptophyta > Magnoliopsida > Poales > Poaceae > Digitaria > Digitaria exilis. The sequence continues at coordinate 650,479 of JACEFO010001897.1, forward strand.
ATGTTGTTTTCTCTCTGTTTTCTCGAGCTTTGGTGGGTGGATGCGTATTTGAGTATAGGGGGTCATATAACCTTGAGCATCCTTGGGACGTGCTTCACTTTCCTTTGCATGAATACTATATACTTAAGGGTTAAACAGAACTTAGATTTCCATAAAATCAGATTCATCTTCATCTCGGCTTTTTCCTTGCCCTTCCTTATGGATGTGGTATCTCCCTCGTCCGATCTCCACGATACCAAACAAAAAAAAAACCCACGTCCGTTCCCACAATGGAAAAAAATTCCATTCATCTGATACGCAAACTCCAGACTTTCCAACCCGACGCCAATGCCTGCCGCGTCTGCAGGCGGAGGATCACGCTCAATTCGCAGGCGGGCAGCGTAATCTTGGCTCTGCCGGCTCGGCTCCAGCCTGCAGGCATGCCTGTTGTCGGCTTGGTTAAAAACTCTCGATCTTGCGTATCCTTCTGCACGACGCCGATTCCGTCTCCTTCCTCGTGACCTCGTCTGCCCCCATTGCCTCCTACTCCGGCAAGGAACACCTTGCCTACTTGTGTTGATTGGTCAAGCTCACCATCGTTAATCCAGGTGCTCTGTTTGATGTCTAGAACCTGTCCTCTTTCGTTCAGATACAAAAGAAGAAATCATTACTTGTTCAGGTGTTGCAACTGCTATTTGCTTCTTTTGATATGTGCAGCTCGAGATTTACACGTGCAGCAGCAAACACTTTCAGCATCTCTTGGACCTTGAGTCAATTATTTTTTTTGTTTGTCGAGCTCAGTGATTGAAGCAGCTAGCAGGCCGACCGCAGTACTCAGGTGCTCTGCTCTACGCACAAAATTTACAGCAGTCTTATCAATCTATTACTATAATCTTGCGTGTTTTGAAGCCCCTCACCATTCATTCATCATCTGTCAAATTTTCCTGAAGCGCACTCAAATTAATGATGGATTGTTGTGTCCATACACCATCATTGGTCTTTGTGCTTGCGCTAGTGCGTAGATGCAGAACACACCAGTTCAGCTACAAAAGTTTCTGGAAACCTATTTCAGGGAGTAACTAATGATATTATAGATCAAAGCAATGTGCATTTGAATTGAAAATTGTATCTCAATTAGCAGAAACCATCCTACTCCCTTGCAGCTTGCAACTGCATCTGAGACAGAAAACAAGTAGAGAACTGAAATTGAGAAGATAATGACGAGAAGAACCAAAGAAGCATACCTGCATAACATGCCTAAGTAGTACTAGTATATTGCACTAAGTCATCTAATAGTAATCATTACTATTGTTTAGGGAAGGACGTGACTATATTGAGACTTATTGGTCTGGCAACCTTTTGTAATAGCGACATATGAAGTGGCTGTTCTGTTTCTTCTTCAGGAAGTATCAGGTGCTAACTGAGAAGGTAGCTATGTGTTCAGTTTGTGATATCACCGAGCTTGTGAAATGAAATTTCCATTCAACTTCCAGAGTACTTTCTGGCAGGTGGATTCTCAGTTTGATTTCTATGTGTCTGGTTGGCCTGTCAATTGATATTTAAAATTCAATGGTTGGACCTGCCTGGCAAGTTAGAAACTGACATCCTATACTTCGGCATGTTCCAATTTTTAATAGGATGAATCGGATACCAGTATAATTTCCTAAATGCTTTATAAGTTATAACAAAGCTATGATTCTGATGATTTGAGCTAAAATCGAGTCAAGCACCCAGTCGTTATACATTTCCTTGCAGATTCTGCACAATTTGAGCATTGACGACATAAATGTTTAAAATATAATTAGCACTTATATATTATTCTTCACTTTTGCCTAAAACATAATACTACCCGGAGTCAGTAGACTTTTACATCTTTCTGATGAAAGGAGAGACGTCGACTCATTACGTATCATATGGAAGTTTCTTTGCTTCTGCTGCGTGTTGCACATACAACTTCAAAAAGTCACATCAAGACATCGACAAGCAACATTATATATGTACATCATCTTCCATGTAAACAGCAAGCCAGTAGCCCTCAGTGTTCCAATAGGCTTTTCTTTCATTTCTTTTTATAGACTCCGGGAGACTGATTCCCTGATCAGAAGCCTGTACCTGTCAACTGATATAATCACACCACAGGATGGAAAGGAAAGAGATTGGCCCCATGATCATCGACAAAGACGACGCTGCTGCCATGGCGTCGGGCACCGTGTTTCCTGGTGACGATGCTGCGTTGGCTGAGGAATTACAACTGCAGGAAGTGCTGTTCTCTGCCTTCCAAGAAATGGTCATAGAAGACGCATCAGTTGACTCCCTGCTCGACGGTCTGTTCAGGCAAGAGCACACACAATCATCAAAAGCGCTCTCCATCTGTGCTGATCCTGGGCAATCCTCCTCGTCGATTCCATCACCCGGCGATGAATTTTACTGTCCCATTTGCATGGAAACAGTGTCCAGCAGTTGCAAGTTCACCGTCAGCTCATGCGACCACACCTTCTGCCTGAGCTGCATCGGCCAGTATATCGATGCAAAGATCAGTGACAACGATGTGCGTGTCAGGTGCCCAGAGCCCAACTGCAGAGATAGCACCGTCGAACAGGAGGACTGCCAGGGCATCATCGAACCAGAGCTGTTTGGTAAGTGGGGCCTCGCTCTGTGTGAGTTGGCACTTGGAAAGCAGAGGCTCTACTGCCCGTTCAGTGATTGCTCGGTTAGTCTTTTCGCCGAGGATGGCGACGAGGGGGCCATCGCGGAAGCCGAGTGCCCGCACTGCCACAGGCTGTTCTGCGCCCGATGCATGGTGCCTTGGCATGGCGGCATCAGCTGCGAGGAGTTCCAGGAGCTCGGAGAAGACGAGCGAAGCCGTGAGGACGTGATGGTGAGGCAGCTTGCTTGTGAGCAGAAGTGGCAGCGGTGTCCCCAGTGCAGGATGTATGTGGACAAGTCGGAGGGATGTATGTTCATGAAGTGCAGGTACGTGCAAAGCCTTTTCTCTTTCTGAAAATTGTGGTTTCATTTTCTGCTCGTGGATTCTGCAGACACATATGAAATGCTATGCATTCTTTTTTTTTTGAATAAAATGCTTTGCATTCTTGGGTATTTGGATTCGTAGGTGTGGATACTGCTTCTGCTTCACATGTGCATCCCCAATGTCGGAGGAACTCCACTACTGCAAAACGTGCAAGCGCTAATAATCGTCTGGCTCGATCATGTCTCAGAATTCTTCAATGTTCGTCAACATTTTTTTTCCTCGTACCAGATCACGTGTGAAGAAACAGTTTCTAGACATGTCTAATGTGCATGCGAGTTTTTTGTTTACCATACCGGATTGTAAGTGAAAATTGAGAAAGAAATAGAGAATTTCAATTCACAGATTGTAGGGAATCTTGTGGTGGTGTATATCAATGAAAATTTATTTACCCAGCCCGTCTATAAGAATCATCAAATCAAATAACATCTCAGCAATTAAAGGATTGAAAAATAAACCACAAACCTCAAGCATTTAATCCAAATGTTTCTAGATTTAGGACAATAAAGTCAGGCACTTGCAAAATTAAACCACACATCACTCGACATCAGGGAAGCAACTAGCAACCATTACTAGTTCCAGCATCCAGTATGAAGTATAAAAATAACTGCTAAAGAAATGTTAGCATCCACATCTAAAGGCAACCATGTCATGTCATATGAAGCCATATTTACCCAGCCCATTTACATGAATCATCAAATCAAATAACATCTCCACAATAAAAGGAATCAAACAATAAACCACCAAAACTCAAGCATTTAATCCAAATGTTTCTTGATTTATTTAAGACAATAAAGTTCAAGCTGTTGTAAATTTAAACCACACATCATTCGACATCATGGAAACAACTAGCAACCATGACTAGTTTCAGCATCCAATATGAAGTATAAAATTACAGCTAAAGGCAACCATGTCGATACCATCTGTCCGCACCCTCATACACCATAGCTCCATCAACAGCTGAATCCATCAAATGGAAGTCTTGATTATAGAGTAGTTGCCTGAATGATGAACACCACTACTGTCAATTTCTATGTATGATAGTAGGCACTTCACAGTGAGAAAATATAAAATCAAGAACTCAAAATAAGAAAAGTTGTTTCGACTAGTAGCACTAACTAGAAACTACTCCCATCGATTCAAAATACATGTTTGGGACAATGACACGATTTAAAAGGATATTAGACCATTAATTTCTACCAGAATATGACATTTAAAATAAATTCAATAAAATATTTTAGGGTCACCAAGTGAATTTAGTAGCAAACGAACATCTGTCTTACATAGTCAATCTATGCAATTTTTTATGTATTGATGGTAAAAGATAAAAAAGTTTGACCATGCTGTATTCCTAGAGAGAGAGAGAGAGAGAGAGAGAGAGAGCTAAAGTAAGCATGTTCAATGAATTTATCTTGTGGACATATAACTGAAGAATTTTTTGAGTTTCTGAGGTAAGTGGTGCTAGATAAAAAAAATCTAGAATACAATATTATTGAAGCATGGGACTACAGATAGTAAGACAGGAAGGTTCTAAGATGCATGTCATATTAGATCAATAATTTATCCATAAAAACTAGTCCCTGCTCACTGTATGATAATCCTAGCTAGTGCCTGAGGTGCAAAGATTTATAGTTGTGACCTTTCTGCATTGTTAAAACGGGCAGGTCACACCCAGGCATTCCTCTGCTTGGAGACCACATAAATAGCAAAACTTGCATCCACACCTATAAAACAAAATAACATAAATAACTTAATAATATACTCAACAAAGATATATAGTACATATATTACTATACAATATATACACATAATTTTGAGTATTTCAAATGAATCAGTACATGAATAGCAAGGAAATCAAAATACAAATATTCCCATATTAATAAAATATCATGGATAGTTATCTTACAGAACTTTAATAAACTAAAACCTTCCATTTCTTTTTCTCAAACACATAGGAGAGATGTGTATCTGTGTATTAAGAGCGAGTGAAAAGGTCCAATTACGATTAGCTCCTTCTTTATGAATAGACATGCACATGGTCTGTGCTTGTTCGTTAAAAAAAAGGCGCAATTACAAAAATCAATATTTCACCTTGGACTAGAGTGAGATGAGAGAAACCAAACTTAAAAAAATGTGTTACAAAATAACAAAAAATGATGGACATGATTGGGCTAACTAGCAATCCCACCCTAGACCAACAACCTCCCTAAACCAAGGGCAGTCAGCCCTTTGGCTCTCCGTCTTGGAATTGAATAGCACTATTGAATACAATCCATTAAAGACACAAGCATTTTGGTGTTTCCAAATAATTGAATCTCCAAGTAAACCTTTTTAAAATATTTACCAAGTGCTCAACTTTTCAACAATGCCAAACTATTGGTTAGCAGTGTAGTAGCGCAAAGTTGACTTATCCCTTTTAACACACTTTGGACCACCAGCAGGTAAATCTCAACCATATGGATTTTCTTCACTGATACTCATATTTCTTGTGGTGATATGTGTGTCTATATATATACATACATATATATATATACATACATATATATATATATATATAAATATATATATATATATATTGTTAATCGATAAAGTTGTTACAGTTGTATTTGGATTTTGAACGGATATATACATCATGGTGTACAGGGCCTGCGCACCAGGCAAAGTGAACCTGGCGTCACCCCTGATGGCGTAGTGGTTTTCACAGCACTTCAACATTTGTATGCACCTCCCCAAGGTCTCAGTTATGGCAATAAAATATACTGATAAATATAGAAGCAGGATCCTATATGAAGGGCCTCTAATATAGGCAAGAAATATAACTTATCATTCACAAAAAAAAACATTGCTTTGAAAAGTGAAACAATAAATAGTTTGAGGTCAATTATGCATTTAGGATTGAGTGCCAGGAACTAAACTAGAAAGTGTATTTATTGTATAATTGATGAATTATATATTACACATAAAATATTTATCTAGACTACAACAAGTGCATGTGGAACATGTGTTATATATTGCACTTATTAGGCAATGGAAGAAATTATTGGTACATCTTGTGTTTGCCTATCCACTTTAGTAGTCAAGGAGGACAAATATACAATTGAGACTAACAAAAGTAAACACTAGTGTATTTTTTTTAGTTTTTCAGCATCATTTTTAAAATACCAAGTGCCAATTTATATTCCTCTCGAGTTATAATTGATGGTACACACATCTTTCTATATTCAGAAGGACCATATAATCACCCTTCATCACCCCAGGCTACTTCAGCAACAACGATTTTAATTTGGCCATGGCAAGGAACCCTGTACTTGATTGGAAAAAAACTAACCTCTTGTTCCAAAAAAAAAAAAAACGGTTGGAGAATGTTACAGCAAAGGCTTCACTTTAGTTACACCTCAAAGTAAAGCTGCCAATAAATCAGTCATTGAAACCTGATTGAGCTCTACTCATGAGTATGTGTATGCCGTATAAATTTGTGTGTCAGAAAACATTATGGCTGCCCCTATTATATAGCATCTAATAAGTTTAACATATTTCAGAAATGAACTCAGGAACACATGTAAAAGTTAATTATGCACAGTTTTGTTGCAGATACTTTTGTTCCAAAAAAAAAGACGTCATCAACATAATTATGAGATTGAACTAGTGTGTTATTGATAGCTGTAAGCAGCACATAGATAGGCTTCCAAACTCATTTCAACATTTGTACAGCTGACTGGTAAATACTCCTGTCTAGTTTTTGACATGACATGCCAAGGATAACTACAATGATTTGATTTAGCTGAACTCCAGATGTGTGTTCAGCTATCTAGATGCAAATCAACTACTCAAAATAAACAAGATGATTTTTAGAATGGGGAATGCAGTTATTTGATGTCGGAAAAAGCACAGAATTGAAGCTCCATGTAATTAAAATAAATATATCTTCTATCAAATGGAGAGTGCAATCAATTTAGTTCTCAAACAGATTCAAAACAATGTATTCAACCTAATAACGAATACATGCATTTGAATAAAAAGTACTAATGTAACTCCAAGGCAAAAAATCACAAAAAAAATGGCATCAATATTTATATAGCAGACAAGGTAATGATCCATACCTGCACTTTACCATGCGACAGCCATCGACTTTTTCAACACAAATACTGCATCTTGGGCAACGTTTCCATCTTTTACGACAAGCAAGATTCTTTAGCAGTATTTCATCATCTTTAGCCCCATCGGAATTCTGGTTGTTCAACTCATCTTGGTTAGGTAATCCGAATGTCGAGTCTTCCATCAAGGTACCCCATTTCTCAATTATCTCATCAGCAATAATATTGCGACATGAATCCAGTTGTAAGAAGCTAAGATTGCAGTCGAACATGGGGCACTTGATAGGTACATCATGATCTTTAATCTTAATGGTAACATAGGTACTTATGCAACCACGGCAAAACATATGATTGCATCCATTCATTGGAAATTGCTCACACTTTGGCAGATCGGTGAGGCATATAGCACAGCTGATTGTTCCATTTCCCCCTAGCCACTCATCAAACTTAAGAGAAAGCTCCCAACTACTTGTTTCCCCTTAAAATTTGAACCAAAACCCAAATAATTTCGAGTTAGAACTTATTAAAAAGGAAATAAAAGAAGAGAAAAATTCTTTGTACACCATCAAAACTTATAACAATCCCTTGTGTGCCATAAAAATATAGCTATCCATTTATTGCCATTAGGTTTTCTTTTTATTCCCTCTATGTCATTTCCTCAAGCTTCACTGTTTTATTAGATGATGTGGACCCGCGCATCAGTGAGGGGAAGGAAAAAAATACTGTTTTATTTTTTCCCTTCCCTTATCTTGGCATCGAGGGCATCCGTGGTCGATTTGCGGCGCATCTTGCGCCGAGCGGACAAGTGGGAGCACCACAGATAGAAATTAAACCCAACCACATGCATCAGCGGCACAGTCACTCCCCAGCCAGTCAGGGGCGGCGCAAGGCCCTGCAGTGGTGGCAGCTATAGGCTGGCAGCTCGATGTGGCCCTCCATCGATTACCACACTCACTCACTAATTTTTTTTTGTGGGTACTCAGTCACTAATTTGGACAGATCAGGAAAGGATCAGTGCTTATCTTAGGACCTGGTGGACCATGGACTCCATACTAGACTCAACAGCGCTACTTGGCGTGAAGGCCATCCACCTCCTTGCATCTTACAGAGTTAGGGCCATGAATTAATTAAGCTTGTGGCCATGCTAGATCAGAGCTCACGGCAGCGGAGTGCTCATCTAGATTTAGGCATTCAACACAACCCGTTTGTCTCCTTTGGGGTAGGGTTGACTCTGGGCAATGCTGCACCTATAGCCGGATTCAGGGCAGCGCGGGAGAGCTCGTCCACGCCATGGCATGACGGACGCAGATAAAGTAAAAAGCTAAACGGCAGGATCTAACGGAGTGGCATTCAAGAAATACAAAATCAGATCCTGATGCCTGATGGCAACTGGCAACAAAGGGATGCACATAGTTTCAATGCCACAAGGGATGTGAGTTTTGATGGCATACGGAAAATTTTCTCAAAGAAGGGGAAGAGGATTGATTTTCTTACCACTCTCAGATTCAGACTTTGGTTTCTTGTAGATATCATCTATGGCATGCATTTCTTCATCATCACTGCTTTCCAAAGGGAGGATGTATGGATAACTTGCTTCCTCTTTGCCCTTGCCTTCAGACGCCGCCATTACAGATGGGATCTGATCCCAATTTCGGGTTTGCCTATAACCTAGCAAGGTAGATATTTTCTCTCTATATATGTATATATATTAAAGGCGTCCATTCATAAAGGTCTACTTTACATTTTCTTGGCCCACAACTTTAATAACTTCCTACTTTTGGATTTTGGCTCATTACTTCCATTCCATTTTTATAAATAAAACTGTGGGCGGCTTTTTTTTATAGAAATAAACGGTGGGCGGCTTTTTTTATAGAAATACACGGCGGGTGGCTCTTTTATAGAAATAAACGGTGGGTGGCTTTTTTATAGAAATACACGGTGGGTGGATTTTTTATAAATAAAACTGTGGGTTTTCTACAGCACTTACCTTCCTAGTTTGAATTAGCTGGATCCCATAAGATCAGTTTCCCTTTCTTCAAAAGGCAATTCTTGAAGTGCCATTATGACTGCCTAGCCCATATGGTTCAGTTTTTCATGACAGCACAAGATGACTGAGAGACATGAAACATAAGAATGGTGTAGATATAGCTGTCATTTAGTTTTACAAAAAACACAAACAAATAAAATCAAGATCTCATTAAATAATTCAAGTAAAAAAGGGTGGCATTCTACTCTAGTATAACAACTAATAGCTTCTTGCCATGTTAATGACCATACATATAGCATATCTCTAAAACAAGGCAGCCTGGTGCATGTAGCTCCCGCTTGTGCAGGGTCTGCTAATGATTATATAAATCTCTCCATCAGTCTAAGAACCATCCGTTGCAATGCAAAAGGATTACAATCAATACATACATATCCTCCAACATATAATCTCTTCACAACATTCAAGAGAGTTTTGGATGAAAGTCACATAATTAATATTAGTGTCACTTTATTGGGATGTTATAGGATCAACTACCTCAGTTATTGCCTGGGAATAGCTGTGTCTTGTTTGGATGGGCTAAAGATAAAATTATCTTGGTGGATCCAAATAGACCTTAGGTGTGGAAACAAGGTCGACCCTCCATTTTTTTTCTTCTGGAAATTTCAGATCATAATGCTTTTCACATCCTAAGGTTGTAGCCCTGTTTTCGTCGTGGATACAACTGGTATGCTCTTTACTAACGACTATCATAATCAGAATAATACATTGGGAGTATAGCCTAGTAACCTCCACGCCATGCAGTCTGGACTATGCACATAGCCAGTGAGATGTATGGTTCAACCAGTTTCCTCTAGTGGTTACCAGCCGGTTTGTTTCATGCAGGTTGTATGTTGCTGTTCTTGTAATTTGGGTCTGTGGATCAGGGATGTTGGCATATATGGGTTAGCTTGCATCTAGCATCATGCTGGTATGTGATTCCAAGAAAAGAAACTATTAAATTGCAATACATGTTTGATTTACATTTTGTCTACAACTACAATTAATCGTGACATGTCTTTACTGTGTATTTAAACAGGGAGAACATTGATATTTATCATGTTAACTCATACATGTAGGGATGCAAGTTATATTTATTTTGGATCATTGGGTCAACCCAAAAAATCATAAAATGAACTAGGATGGAATTGTGCATAATTAATTTAGGAGAAGAAATAAACTAAGATACATGGTATCCCATCGTAATTATTTAGTTGACCCAGAAAACAACATCGGGTACTTGCTTGCATCCCTACATGCTTGATATGGTGAATGGAGTTTGGATTGTGGAGTTAGTGGGAAAAAAGAAACACTCCTCTCCTCTTAACAGTTCTCCTTTAATTGTTGTGATTGGCTTTTACAAAACCCAGTTTCCCTGCCCTACAGACCATTGTAAATTTATTTATTTTTTTTAAAAAGACACCATTAGCAAACAGAATGTGAAAGAATATATAGTGAACAAGAAGGTTTTGGAGAGGGGAAGCAAAGGGGAGCCTCTGTATAGCTAGTAGGTGCCTCTGTCATTATATACCAAGGATGAAATGAGGGAAACCAAAAAATGAAAGGAGGAAGCGGAGTGAGTCAATGTGAGCTGGTAGATTAGTGTCACCATTATTCTTCACATGACCCTTCAAGGGAAACCCTAAGAAAGGTATAAGTCATAATGTTTCTCTTTGGATTTAGATGTTTTAGCATGTGTACTTATCGATGATCATTATTGCTATATTTAGGGATAAGGGTTTTGTTGTTGCCATTGTTTCAGCGCAAAATCAATATGTGCATTTACCGTTGTTAGGAGTTTTGCATGGTTTTAATGGCCTTAAAAAATACCAATAAACTTTTATGTGATTGTTAGAGGATTTATGTTGTTGAAAATAACAACCTCAAAAAGATCTAAAGGAAGGGAAAATCAAAGTTTGTTTCTTACCATTTTTCAATCACAAAATAGCTTGTACCCGTGCGGGTACATGCACACACACACACGCAAAGAATGACACGTGCCCGCTACAGGCGAAATCACGCTTCTAACTGCTTGGTTGATAACACTATTACGAACCCAACTTGACATCATTGGACGGGGTAGGTACCCACACATATAGTTGACTTCGCATGGTTGCATGCATGTACATACAAATGAGTCATTGTGTCAGTGATCGTTTTCTCCCACGGGTTCAAGTGCGCTGGAAGGGGAGCATGGCATGTATAGGGTCGGCCATGTTGGTTCGTCCACGTACTATAGTACTATACATAAACTCTAGCTACCGTAATGTTGTAGCATGATTGATTTTTACTCGACACAGGCTGTTTTGCATCCACACCAACAAAGCAAGCAAGAAATGCACATACCTTCTGAGGTAACTCGCATTTGGGATTCATTGCTTACTTCATCTGCACACCACATACATTTTCTTTTGAACAACCTTCTTCATATACTTGAGCGAGATGTATTCCACAAAAATCGGTCCTTGTCCTGGAGGTCGTACTCCTTCCTTCTCCAAAAAAAACTAGTCATTCTAGCCTAGGAATAGTAGCTGCCCTTGCTGCCCTCCCTGGACGGTGCACATGGTTACAAAGGATATATGCATGAAGTTTAGTGCAACTATGGAATAACATTGTCATGTCGGACTGTTTTCAATGTTGTCAATACCTTTGATGGTAACCGTAGGCAGGTAGTTAGAGATATGGGGTTTGGGGGATTCCTCAACTTTCCTGATTTGGCCGATATGTTCGACCAGTTTGGGTTATGGTTGCTTGGTAAGGTAAACATAGACACACATGACCTAGTTCTAGATGTTGATAGCGTCTTACAATTTGATCAAACATATTCAGCGATGTATTTGGTATTCCATTGTCAGGTAGGAATATACGAGGCCCCAACAAGGTGTCGTCACATTCATTTTCTAAACTCATGATGGTGTTAGGTCGATTCAGATGCATACTTTAAGTTGCACACGACACTGTGCAGACACGGAACATCCTTGGCACCAATCCGATGGACGTATACCGGTTTTGGGTGGTGTTCCTCGTCTTCATCGTGGGACATGTCCTTGCTCCGTCATGTCTGCATGGACATAACTTCAATGGAATACTTCCCGGCATTGTGCAGGACTGATGAAATCAAGGCCGTTTAATTGGTCCTCTTTCATAGGGGAAGATGTGTAGTGCACGCTGCACAAAGACTAAAGTGTGATCGCACTCCCCCACAACACCATATATAACCCATTGGCTGCATATTGGTGCTACAAGTACGCATGCACAAACAATCCTGCTTGCCCTGCTTCTAACATATCAGATTCCAAAACCTTTATTCGATGAATACATTTAGAACTCGTACGCGCGGCCTGTATCGAAGCAAACTTCAGCCCAATTGATGGTGACATCCTGCCGCCATTCTACGCACCCCTATGCTTGGCTGCATGGTGCATGGCACCTGCATGGTTGCCGATAGCAGCTCGACTTGCATCCATTGGAACACTGCAACAACATGACTTATATAGCACTCATATAATTGTGGCACATAGTTGTTCGCTACAGCTTAATGCTCTTGATGTTGTCACGGAACCACATTTAAATAGACCAACCACAAGCTGATGCTACCTAGTCACGGGCGGATACCGTGCGCTAAAGACCAACAAGTCATATTGACTATTTTTTGCATGGGGACGTGACAACACAATGGAGCCCACACTCAAACTTTTGAATACTCTAAAAGTTTAGCCCAATAAACATTAGCCTCACCGTAGTGTTTAAACATACACAATGTTATTTGCATTCACGAGTCTTGGAGCCCCACACATCTAACGGACATGAAGCATGTGGGTACATACCCATACAGATAGGAATGCATTCTCTTTTGCAATCTTGTATTTTTGTGGAATGCCTACTCATTTCAGGTTTAGGCAATCCAAACAACAAGAATCGAACATTGGTTCCAATTCAAAGTATATCTTCTTAGGAGAACATTGGTTCCAGAAAATTGGTCCAACTTGATGTTTCATCTTTGTTGTATTGCGATCACTAGAAAATTTTTGAAGCTATATTTGAGATGTCACATTGTTTAATTTATAGCCACCAGGATTAAAGGTAAAGAGGAAAGGGATGCACTATTTTTTATGCCCATGTTTTGAACTGTGTGTTCTCTCAACAATAGGAAGACATCAACTGATGTTTGTATTGTTCTTGTGTGTTTATAGCATTGTTCACCTACATGCCCATTTATCCTATTTACACGTCGTGTACATGCTAGTATGCTACGCGGTTCATAGCCATGTCGATTTAATTAGCTGTTTAGGCCGTTTAGCCCATTTAAATGGCCATTTAGCCTGAATAAAGAGCTAAACAGTAGGTGAAACACTGTTTAGCATTTAGGCTAACACTGATTTTATAGTTTATACTGGTGCTGAGTTTTACTTGTAAAACAGTGTTGCATTGTGGGATCATGCTAGGTCAATATTTGGTGAAGGCAAGTGAACATAGGATTATGGTCTACTTGATTTAAAATTATTATTTATATTTCCTACATCCGATTTTAGTTCCTTATACTATAATATGACTTAAAATTAAGATAATTTATTTATCTTGGAGTGCTATATCAAGTATTTATGGCATTAATTTTGTCTTGTGGAATTATGGATTCCTATGATATTTTTCTTTAGAGTAAATTACATCCACCATACAACAACTTGTAAGGTTGTATCATTTTAGTCCAACATGTAACAAACTATGCAAATGGATACACGAACTTGTCAAATGCGTGCATGTATGGTCATATGTACTCGATGTAGATGTATTTTTTGCCACCATGGTATGTAACATGAAGGGTTTTATGCATGTAACCCCCTATCTTTCTCTCTCTTCTCATTTAAGTCTTAATCATGCACATAACTCTTTTTTCATCATTTGTGAATCATATATCGTGCCACAAGTTAGCTTTTAAATTTCTCTCACTTTCTATAGTTGATTGTAGTTATAAGATAAACGTTAGTACTGAGTATATTTTCAGCATTTACCTTTTTTCAAATCCTTTACTTCTATGTAGGCGGTAATATTTTTGGTTCCATATGTCATATTAGTCATCAAAATTTAGAGATTACGACAAAAAAATCTTATATATTTTACTTCCAAAACAAGAAGAGTTAATAAAAGTACAGTACTTACGGAAAAAAGTACAGTAGACACAATAAATTTGAAGTATTTTTTTTAAAAAAGATGACAAGGTGGGACAAAAATAATGGGCCACATGCATAAAAATACCCACTTCAAGTGCTACCATGGTAAAATACATCAACATGGCGTATATGTGACCGTATACGCACATATTTCACAAGTTTGTGTATCCAATTGCATGCTTTTTCTACTTGTTGGACCAAAATGATACAACCTTACAAGTTGTTGTATGGTGGATGTAATTTACTCTTTTCTTTATATTGTAGTCCTGCATTTGCACTCTTCTTATTTGTATTCGTATGGATTTTTACCTTTTCTTGAATGCATAAAAATGTATCATTATGGCAATGCACATTGAGAAGGAACAATGTGGTTGCATCCCTCCTATATGTTTGCTAGGTTGTTTTGCATGGATTATCGTAGTATTCATGCATTGCAGTTCATCATATCCATTTGGCGTTGGTTACAACATTTGATTATGTTATTTTTTTCCGACATAGAGTATGTTACTGCTGGATTACACCTTGAACAAGTTACTGCTGCAATATATATGAAATTTTAATCTAAATTCCCTATGACTTAGATTATTGTTCTACCATGTCTTTCTAATTGAAGCTAAAATCAGTTGTCATATAGAGAGCCAATGTTATGGCCGATGTTTCATAAGTCCATGTATGTTTTCCCCTTATGTGTTGAGTCTGCATGATGCACTGAGGGATGGTAGTGGCAATACTTTGCACAATTCTAGATTTATACACCTTTCGGATGCATGTTTTGATTCATTAATTTTTAAATGTTGTAGTATTTTTATTATTTTTACATTATTGCAAATTTATCTTACTGTTCAATCTAGATGTGTTATTTAATACTTCCATGTGCTAAGAATTAGTGGTAGGTAAAACAATCCAAGATCGAAAACCGAACCCAAAAAATCCAAGACTGAACCTGAATAAACTGAATCTTTGGCCTTTGGTCCCTATTTCAGATCTTCTTTTGAGGAGACCTATTTCTTCTCGGTTATTTCGGTGTTTTACCACTACAAGAAATGTGTGACTTTTTGACGTTTTTAGTATGACAATAGGTCATAGTGTCACTATATCATCCAGTTTATGACATTATATTTTAGGCACTTTGACTTTGTGACAATAATAGGTTGTATGTCATAAAAAACGTCATACAGGTAGTCAAAATTCATCTAATGACGATACTTGCTACGTCACAAAGCTGTTTTCTGTGTCACCAAGCCTAATATACAAATTCTATCAACCAATGACATACTTTATGTGTCACAATTCGACCTAGGACAATGTGACATGACAGACTTTGTGTGTCATGTTTTATATGAGAAAATTGGGGCCCACATTGCTTACGTGAAGAAAAAAAAAAGAAGAAATAGTATATATTTTTTGGGAAAACTCTATTTTTCACCCTTCAACTGTTACAATAGTCTGCTTTTCAACCTCAAACTACAAAACCGGATACTAAAGGCCCTCCAATTATCCAAACCACGCAAAATTGGCCCTTTGGGTGGTTTTCAGGGTGGTTTTCAGAAATGTTATTTAAACTTTAAAAAATCATAACTAATTCATTTTGAACCAAAAAATATGAAATCAGTGCCAAAAGTTCTATTAAAATGTAACCAACCTATGGGCACACCATTTAGTTTTATTTGGGTATTATATATTTATATTATTAGTGTCTTATGGTTTTTTAAAAAATAATTAGAATAAAAATAAATAATATGCAAATAACTTCTAATGGTGCACCAACATGTAGGTCACATTTTTAGAAAAACATTTGCGCCATATTCTAATTTTTCTAGTTCAAAATAAATTAGTTATGTATTTTTAATACAAAATTATTTTAATTTTTGTTTGGTAAATACAAACCACCTTCAAAACCACCCAAAGGGCTAATTTTGCACGGTTTGGATAGTTGGAGGGTGTTTAGTGTCTGGTTTTATAGTTGTGGGTTGAAAATCAGACTTTTGTAATAGTTGGAAGGTAAAAATAGACTTTTCCCTTATTTTAATATATACTATCTTTGCCCATGTTGCATACGTGAAGCAAAAAATATACTTTACTTTTGTAATATACTGTAATATATTTTACTCTTTTAATACTGTCTTTGCCCTGTTGCTTTTGTTACGTGAAGCAAAAAAAAGAAATATATTTTATTTTTTTAATATATTGTCTTGCCTGTGTTGCTTTCGTGAAGCAAAAAAAATATTTTATTTTTCAATATATTGTCCTTGCCTGTGTTGCTTTCGTGAAGAGAAAAAAAATATGCCTTGTAGGGTTCGAACCTAGGTCTGAAGACCACAAGGCAAAGGGGCAAACAGCCAAACAGGCAATCGCTGCACCATGAGACATGTCGTGATACAATGTGGTAATGGAGCTTCTTTACAGATTTACAGCTGAGTGGGGGAAAAATTCAACTATCATCTAGAGACAATTCAAACTTCATTCTCTAAATCACCGCACAATAATTACAATAATATCTAAATTTGGTAAAAAAAAAAATACTACAAATTGACATGACACCATGTATTTTGGCCATTGAGCTACCATAAATAACTTAGACAGTTTTAGCAAAGTGAGACCATACATTGTTCATAAAATGACACATCTCCCACATAGTTTCTTATAACTCAACTCAAACTTTGAGATTTGAATAACTTATAAAAGTTTTGAACTCATATGAAAATCAATTTTGGACACAACCTTATGTTGACTATAATATTAGAAAATATGAAATTATATTAGCAGTTGCCATATGCAAAAATATTTGTTTCTATTATCTATTTAGGTGGAAGAAAACAAGCCATATGAAAAAGGACAAAAATTAGCAATTGCCATTAAAAAAAGGTCTATTTAATGAAAGTGCGTGATTTTAGAAAAAATCAGAAAGAAAAACCATCAAATTTGGAGTCTTTATGATAAAGAAATACCAGTCACTTGTAAAAACCTGTGGATTGAGCTTTCCCAATTGATGGTCTATCACTAGTGTCAACTGTCAAGCATAGTTGAAAACAACTGCAACACTAATTCCATTGTTTAGTTGAAAAAAATTGTATAACTACATATAGGCATCTTGTTAGCTACATACATTTGTTCCCTAATTGCCTACAAATTACTTGTAAAAACCTGTTGATCGAGCTTTCCTAGAGGTGAACAGTATGCATTGGATCAATTATGGCATTTCTATTTTTATGTGCTCGTTTGAAGTTCTGAACTCACTATGCATCTGCATGCGGCATCCAATCTAACTTGCTAACACTTGCGTTAATGTTTGCCCTTTGAATATATGAATCATATATTTTTGAGCTTTAAATTTTTCCTCTTCTGGATTGTAAAAATTGCAACTAGAACTTTGGATGAAAATAATTAGCAAGGCTAGCTACTTAGAATTTTGTCTAGTTAACTTTCATGTTTTTTGCCCTCATGGAATCTGACTGTAATCACTTGTTTGACCTTTCTTTTGTTAAAAACGTAGCATTTGCATAGTTCTTTCTTGAGGTACAGTGTTCATACTTTTGTAATGCTTCATGTCTGAAGTTATTTGCATCACCTATGTGTTAAATTATTTAGGGCTTGAATTCTAAGCCACTGAGCTTCGATATGGAAGTGCAATTTCGATTGTCTTTGCCTATACTCCAGCCATTTGGTAATTGTCAATGTGTAGTTCTGTCATTCAGTTTGCCTATCATTTAGTTTGCCTAATGTCTTCTTTATACATTACAGCTGCAGCTCAACGGGAGGTACCGAAGGTTGGATCAACCACTGTCACAACCTATCTTTTGCAAGTTGCAACCTATGTTTTGCTTTTTCTAGTGTTTCTTGTGCTTGGTGAGAGCTGGGATTTTTTTAGAGTGACTTGTGTGCACTGCTAAGCTGTGAATTTTTGTATATCAAATGGCTGAATTTCTATAAAAATGTTACTATTTATACATGATTTGAATTTATATTTATTGTAATATATGGGCTGAAATGTTCATGCTGACAAACTTAGTGGGCCGAATTGGTATGGTTCAATATTGAATGGGTTGTATTTATGAAAATAAATTGGCAAAAAGAAAAAAATAATGGGCTGGCCGACCTGCAACAACCCAAAGAAAATTGGAAAAAAAATAAAACATAAATCAATGGGCCAGCGAAAAGCAGTTCATAATATATTTCTAGCCCACGAACAGATTGAATATTACATGGGCTTTAGCAGGCCTACAGATTGAATATTACATGGGCTTTAGCAGGCCAAATTTCATTTTATGATGTTTTTTTTATCTTTGCCATGTCAGCAGTTGATCCTATGTGTCATTTGCTGATGTGGCAAGGTTTAGAATTTTGTGACATAAAATATAATGTCATAGAATTATATGACATAAAAACTAATGTCATAAAGTTGTGACATTATATACACAAATGTCACAAACCGAATTTATGACGGTGACTTTTTGACGTTTAGAATTTCATCACGTGGATGTCATAAATACAAAATTATGACATAAATTTCATATATAATGACGTAATAGAGTGTCAAAAAGTCATGAACTTCTTGTAGTTATATATTGTATACATGAACAAACCAAATAACCCCATCACTTCTCTTGTGTATGTAAACTTTATCCCCTCCTGCCTAAACTAATCATGTTTCTTTCCCAAGGGAACAATAAAATCAATGTTTTCCCTCCCTGCAACCTGCAAGGCTGTCCTTATCCTCACCACCCCCTACAGGCCACTCGTTTCCCAAAGCCTGCGATAGCTCCCTGTGCTAGCGTTTCTCTCTTTTTCTCCTTGAGTGAACCAGGGAGACAAGGAGTCAGGGTCTAGCTGCAGCCTGCAGCTTGACTCTCCCTGAGATCGAGAGCATTGCCCTTTAGGCTAGCCCATGGGGGCACACTGCGCTTGGGAGCCTGTAGGCTACCATTCATGTAGCTCCTCCACCGACTTGGCTACAGTGGTGGAGCTACTTGAGCAACGTGGAGTCAGGTAGCGGAGGGCAGTGCGTTGGTGGAATTGCTTGGCTAACAGAGATGTCCGGTGCAGCGGCGGATCAGAGTTGCTTGGGTATAGGTGATGAGCCCATGGGCGTGCTCGGTCCAATCCAAGAATCCAAACTGAGAGTTTTTTGACCGAACTGTCGGTTCTTCAGTTTTTGGTTTCAACTCTGGTTCTTGTTTTAATAAAACCAAATTTAGAAAAAAAACCCAAAGAAACCGACCCAAAGTCCTGAACTACTCATAAAAACCAAATGCCCACACCTACTAAGAATGATGCTGATATATTTTTGGGTGTTACACATGTTTTTCTAGGCAAAGGGTGTTACACATGTTGTATTTATTCCACCACTCCATTGAGAGTTCAAAGTACATCTAGATTAAGCTTAAAGAAGGAAACAAAAGAGTTTCATCGGCATAGCACAGCCAAGCCAATTTTATTTATGAACTAGACCGTGTGACACTCCAACTCCTCACATACATAAACTAGTAAGGATATATCCAGATAGTGGAGTAGAGTTAGGTCCACGAACTGCAATCAATGTTTTGATGCTTGCTTCTCATGATGCCATGTCATCAATAAAACTCAGCCATCTAATCCCAATACATAGAGTCAGATCAACTAGCTGCAATCAATTTTATAAACCTGGCTTCTCATGAGGTCATGCCAACTTAGTGACATATCATTAATGTTTAAAATATAATTTGCACTTATATATTATTCTTCACTTTTGCCTAAAACATATATAATACTATCGGAGTCAGCAGACTTTTACATCTTTCCGAAGTTTCTTTGCTTCTGCGGCGTGTTGCACATACAAGACGTTGACAGGCAACATTATATGTACTAATGTACATGGTCTTCCATGTAAACCACAAGCCAGTAGCACTCAGTGTTCCAATAGGCTTTTCTTTCATTTCATTATAGAGTCCAGGAGACTGATTGCCTGATCAGAAGCCTGTACCTGTCAACTGACATATAGTTCGTTCTTGCTAACGTTGAAAAACTTCATTTCTTCCAACCTGAAGCAATCACACCACAGGATGGAGAGGAAGGAGATCGACCCCATGATCATCGACCAAGACGACGCTTCTGCCATGGCGTCGGGCACCGTGTTTCCTGGTGAGGATGCTGCGTTGGCTGAGGAATTACAACTGCACTACTGCAGGAAGTGCTGTTCTCTGCCTTCCAAGAAATGGTCATAGAAGACGCATCAGTTGACCCCCTGCTCGACGGTCTGTTCAGGCAAGAGCACACACAATCATCAAAAGGGCTCTCCATCTGTGCTGATCCTGGGCAATCCTACTCGTCGATTCCATCACCCGGCGATGAATTTTACTGCCCCATTTGCATGGAAACCGTGCCCAGCAGCTGCAAGTTCACCGTCAGCTCATGCGACCACACCTTCTGCCTGAGCTACATCGGCCAGTAAATCGATGCAAAGATCAGTGAGAACGTTGTGCGCGTCAGGTGCCCAGAGCCCAGCTGCAGAGATAGCACCGTCGAACCGGAGGACTGCTACGGCATCATCCAACCAGAGCTGTTTGGTAAGTGGGGCCTCGCTCTGTGTGATTTGGCACTTGGAAAGCAGAGGCTCTACTGCCCGTTCAGTGATTGCTCGGTTAGTCTTTTCGCCGAGGATGGCGACGAGGGGGCCATCACGGAAGCCGAGTGCCCCCACTGCCACAGGCCTGCGCCCGATGCATGGTGCCGTGGCATGGCGGCATCGGCTGCGAGGAGTTCCAGGAGCTCGGGGAAGACGAGCGAAGCCGTGAGAACGTGATGGTGAGGCAGCTTGCTTGTGAGCAGAAGTGGCAGCGGTGTCCCCAGTGCAGGATGTATGTGGACAAGACGGAGGGATGTATGTTCATGAAGTGCATGTACGTGCGAAGCCTTTCCTCTTTCTGAAAATTGTGGTTTCATTTTCTGCTTGTGGATTCTGCATACACATGAAATGCTCTGCATTCTTGGGTATTTGGATTCGTAGGTGTGGATATTGCTTCTGCTACACATGTGCATCCCCAATGTCCAAGGAACTCCACTACTGCAAAACGTGCAAACGCTAATAATCGTCTGGCTCAATCGTGTCTCAGAATTCTTCAATGTTGGTCAACATTTTTTTTCCTCGTACCAGATCATGTGTGAAGAAACAGTTTCTAGACATGTCTAATGTGCATGCGAGTTTTTTGTTTACCATATACTGGATTGTAAGTGAAAATTGAGAAAGGAATAGAAAATTTCAATTCACAGATTGTAGGGAATCTTGTGGTGGTGTATATCAATGAAAATTTATTTACACAGCCCGTCTATAAGAATCATCAAATCAAATAACATCTCAGCAATTAAAGGATTGAAAATAAACCACAAACCTCAAGCATTTAATCCAAATGTTTCTAGATTTAAGACAATAAAGTCAAGCACTTGCAAAATTAAACCACACATCACTCGACATCAGGGAAGCAACTAGCAACCATTACTAGTTCCAGCATCCGCTATGAAGTATTAAATAACTGCTAAAGAAATGATAGCATCCACATCTAAAGGCAACCATGTCATGTCATATGAAGCCATATTTACCCAGCCCATTTACATGAATCATCAAATCAAATAAAATCTTCACAATAAAAGGATTCAAACAATAAACCCACCAAACTCAAGCATTTAATCCAAATGTTTCTAGATTTATTTAAGACAACAAAATCCAAGTGGTTGTTAATTTAAACAACACATCATTTACCATCAAGGAAACAACTAGCAACCATTACTAGTTTCAGCATCCAGTATGATATATAAAATTACAGCTGAAGAACCATTAGCATCCACAGATAAAGGCAACCATGTCGATGTCGAATGATGTCGTATTTAACCCGCTCATTACGAATCATCAAATCAAATAACATTTCCGCAATTGAAGCATTGAAATAATAAACCGCATAAACCTCAAGCATTTAATCCAAATATTTCTAGATTTAAGACAATAAAGTTCAAGCTGTTGTAAATTTAAACCACACATTATTCAACGTCATGGAAACAACTAGCAACCATGACTAGTTCAGCATCCAATATGAAGTATAAAATTACAGCTAAAGGAAGCCATGTCGATAGCATCTGTCCGCACCCTCATACACCATAGCTCCATCAACAGCTGAATCCATCAAACGGAAGTCTTGATTACAGAGTAGTTGCCTGAATGATGAACACCACTACTGTCAACTTCTATGTATAATAGTAGGCACTTCACAGTGAGAAAATATAAAATCAAGAACTCAAAATAAGAAAAGTTGTTTCGACTAGTAGCACTAACTAGAAACAACTCCCATCGATTCAAAATACATGTTTGGGACAATGGCACGATTAAAAGGTTAGACCATTAATTTCTACCAGAATATGACATTTAAAATAAATTCAATAAAATATTTTGGGGTCACCCAGTGAATTTAGTAGCAAACAAGCATTTGTCTTACATAGTCAATCTATGCAATTATTTGTGCTCGTTCGTTAAAAAAAAGGTGCAATTACAAAAATCAACATCTCACCTTGGACTAGAGTGAGATCAGAGAAACCAAACTTAAAAAAATGTGTTACAAAATATTTTTAAAAGGGGAGGACATGATTGGGCTAACTAGCAATCTCACCCTAGACCCACAACCACCCTAAACCAAGGGCAATCAGCCCTTTGGCGCCAGCCATCTTGGAATTGAATAGCTCTCTTGAATACAAGGGGTAGATCCATTAAAGACACAAGGATTTTGGTGTTTCCAAATAATTGAAGCTCCAAGTATTCTGTCAAAAATAATTGAAGCTCCAAGTATCATCAGGTTCTTTTGCTGTTTTTGAAGAACATTTCTCAAGAGAACTTTCTCCACCAATCCACAAAGGTACTGTTCTTGCAGTTTGGCACCAAGTTTGCTAAACTAGAATGGCCTAGCGAAAACACACAAGAGGTTGCGATGTGTTGAACCTTCTCATCTTGTTGGTCACAGAGAAGGCAATTATCAGGTTGTGGATGTCCTCTTCTTTCCAAACGAATGACTGTCCAACAACAATTCCGGATAGCTAACCTAATAAATGTCTTGCACTTTCCCGGATTGAAGCCCAAGATTTCAAAATTAAAGGCGCTGGGAACTAAAAAAAAACCTGCTTCACCCTGCTCCTTGTTATATTCTTGTGTGGGTCAGAAAAGAATCACTTCTCATCAGCTCCTCACCCAGCTCCCTCCTAAGAATCACTCCATTGGAAAATCAAGGAGTGGAGCTAAAAAATCAGGGAATGGAGCTCTACCAAAGAGGCCTTAATTCTATCACCTAAGGACATAGGTAAGGCCAGTCTTAGTGGGGGTGTCATGGGTAACAAATAGGGTGCCATGTAGGCAATTTTGGTGACTTGGCACTGTATTTATGAAGAAAGAGAAGAAATCAGTGATCACCACGACACTCTTGTTCCCCAGTTACCAAGACAACTTGTGTCTTGCATGTCACCTAGGAAACTACAATAGATGAAACTATGCATTGAGAGAGGGGTGTTTCATCCTAGTTTCAAGTATTATTAGATGATGTGTTACTCTAGGTAATAGAATCCATGAAACCTCCATTGAGACTGGCCTAAAAAGGTCAAATAATGGCTACATTTGGCTTATGATGAAAACTTGAATCGAGGACTAGTTGCTTTATGCCCTCCTTAATCCATCTGCTATGTCCGTTCAGCTTTATAGAAGGTAAACCTATTTAAAATATTTACCAAGTAATCATTTCAACAATGCCAAACTATTGATTAGCAGTGTAGCGCAAGGTTGACCTATCCCCTTCAACACACTTTGGACCACCAGCAGGTAAATCTCAACCATATGGATTTTCTTGACTGATTCTCATATTTCTTGTGGTGATGTATATATATAGGTGGAGGATTTTTATTGTTAATCGATAAAATTGTTACAGTTGCATTTTGGTGTTTCAACAGATATATACATCATGGTGTACAGGGCCAGCGCTCCAGGTAAAGTGAACCTGGCGTCACCCCTGATGGCATAGTAGTTTGGAAAAAGTCCATATTACTCCCCTCAACTATAACCAAAGTCTACATAACCCCTTAAACTATCTTTTGGTTCATTTTACCTCCTAAACTATGTCACTTGGTGTATTCTACCCCTAATACAATTTGTCTTTTTTATTTCTCCATGCACAAGTTGAATTTTAATTTAAAATTTTGCATGATTGTAGTGAACATCACAATGTATGTCAAAAAAATATATTATGAATTTTCGTCGCTAGTTTTTGTATAATATCATGTCCTAAGAATTAATTAATTATTAAATATCTTACCCCCATCAAAATAATGACAAAAAATAATTTTATATTTTTCTATCATGCATTATGATGTCTACTATCATCTCCCAAAATTTGAACGCAATATGATACTTGTACATGGAAAAATAAAAAAGAGAAATTGTATTAGGGGGTAAAATAGACCAAATAACATAGTTTAGGGGGTAAAATAAACCAAAAAATAGTTTAAGGTGTTATGTGGACTTTGCTTATAGTTGAGGGGAGTAATTTGAACTTTTTCCTAGTAGTTTTCACAGCACTTCAACATATGTATGCACCTCCCCAAGGTCTCAGTTATGGCGATAAAATACACTGGTAAATATAGAAGCATGAACCTCTATGAAGGGCCTCTAATATAGGCAAGAAATATGACTTATCATTCACAAAACATTGCTTTGCAAAGTGAAACAATAAATAGTTTCATGGTCAATTATGCATTTAGGGTTGAGAGCCAAGAACTAAACTAAAAATTGTATTTATTGTATAATTGATTAATTATATATTCAACATAAAATATTTATCTAGAGTACAACAAGTGCATGTGGAACATGTGTTGTATATTGCACTTATCAGGCAATGGAAGAAATGATTGGTGCATCTTGTGTTTGCCTATCCACTTTTGTAGTCATGGAGGACAAATATACAATTGAGACTAAAAAAAGTAAACACTAGTGTATTTCTTTTAGTTTTTCAGCATCATTTTTAGAATACCAAGTGCCAATTTATATTCCTCTCGAGTTATAATTGATGGTACACACATCTTTCTATATTCAGAAGGACCATATAATCACCCTTCATCACCCCAGGCTAGTTCAGCAACAACGATTTTAATTTGGCCATGGAAAGGAACCCCGTACTTGATTGGAAAAAAACTAAACCTCTTGTTCCAAAAAAAGTTGGAGAATGTTACAGCAAGGCTTAACTTTAGTTACACCTCAAACTAAAGCTGCCAATAAATCAGTCATTGAAACCTGACTGAGCTCTACTCATGAGTATGTGTGTGCCGTATAAATTTGTGTGTCGGAAAACATTATGGCTGCCCCTATTATATAGCATTTAATAAGTTTAAAATATTTCAGAAATGAACTCAGGAACAAATGTAAAAGTTAATTATGTACAGTTTTGTTGCAGATTGTGACACCCGGTCCAAGTTGATATGGCCCATAGTGGCCCACGAGCGCGGTGTGCGCATGTTTAGTACCACCTTGCTAGTTTAGAGAGAGTGGAGCCAACTTATAAGCCTTTGTCCCCTAGCCATAGCACCTTCGGGTTGACCCTTTTACATGAAGCGAGGACGAAAGTGTAAGCAGGGTGCTATGTGTACGCGTGCCCGCCCCCACGGAAGGGTTGGGCAGTGCGGCCTTGGGAGACGGGGTGTTACACAGATACTTTTGTTCCAAAAAAAAGATGTCATCTACATAATTATGAGATTGAACAGGTGTGTTATTGATAGCTCTAAGCAGCACATAGATAGGCTTCCAAACTCATTTCAACATATGTACAGCTGACTGGTAAATACTCCTGTCTAGTTTTTGACATGATACGCCAAGGATAATTACAATGATTTGATTTAGCTGAACTCCAAATGTGTGTTCAGCTATGTAGATGCAAATGAACTACTCAAAATAAACAAGATGATATTACAAATATTATGCCCATTTTAGTTTAGTGTTTTGTTTTATTTTTTTACCATTTATTCACCAACACAATTTTTAGAATGGGGAATGCATTAATTTGATGTTGGAAAAAGCACAGAATTGAAGCTCCATGTAATTAAAATAAAGATGTCTTCTATCAAATGGAGAGTGCAATCAATTTAGTTCTCAAACAGATTCAAAACAGTGTATTCAAACTAATAACGAATATATGCATTTGAATAAAAAGCACTAATGTAACTTCAAGGCAAAAATCACAAAAAAAATGGCATCAATATCTACATAGCAGACAAGGTAATGATCCATACCTGCACTTTACCATGCGACAGCCATCGACTTTTTCAACACAAATACTGCATCTTGGGCAACGTTTCCATCTTTTACGACAAGCAAGATTCTTTAGCAGTATTTCATCATCTTTAGCCCCATCGGAATTCTGGTTGTTCAACTCATCTTGGTTAGGTAATCCGAATGTCGAGTCTTCCATCAAGGTACCCCATTTCTCGATTATCTCATCAGCAATAATATTACGACATGAATCCAGTTGTAAGAAGCTAAGATTGCAGTCGAACATGGGGCACTTGATAGGTATATCATGATCTTTAATCTTAATGGTAACATAGGTACTTATGCAACCACGGCAAAACATATGATTGCATCCATTCATTGGAAACTGCTCACACTTTGGCAGATCGGTGAGGCATATAGCACAGCTGATTGTTCCATTTCCCCCTAGCCACTCATCGAATTTAAGAGAAAGCTCCCAACTACTTGTTTCCCCTTAATATTTGAACCAAAACCCAAAAAATTTCGAGTTAGAACTTATTACAAAGGAAATAAAAGAAGAGAAAAATTCTTTGTACACCATCAAAACTTATAACAATCCCTTGTGTGCCATAAAATATAGCTATCCATTTATTGCAATTGGGTTTTATTTTTATTCCCTCTATGTCATTTTCTCAAGCTTCATTGTTTTATTAGACGATGTGGACCCGTGCATCAGTGAGGGGAAGGAAAAAAATATTGTGTTCTTTTTTTCCCTTCCCTTGTCTTGGCATCGAGGTCATCCGTGGTCGATTCGCAGTGCATCTTGTGCCGAGGGGACAAGCGGGAGCACCACAGATAGAAATTAAACCTGGCCACGTGCGTCAGTGCCACAGTCACTCCCCAGCTAGTCAGGGGCGGCGCATGGCCCTGCAGTGGTGGCAGCTATAGGCTGGCAGCTCGATGTGGCCCTCCATCTAGATTTGGACAGATCAGGAAAGGATCAGTGTTTAACTTAGGACTTGGTGGACCATGGACTCCGTACTAGACTCAACAGGGCTACTTGGCATGAAGGCCATCCACCTTCTTGCATCTTACAGAGTTAGGGCCACAAATTAATTAAGCTTGTGGCCATGCTAGAGCAGAGCCCACGGCAGCAGAGCGCTCATCTAGATTTAGGCATTCAGCACAACCCGTTTGTCTCCTTTGGGGGTAGGGTTGACTCCGGGCAATGCTGCACTGTAGCCAGATTCAGGGCAGCGCGGCGGAGCTTGTCCACGCCATGGCATGACGGACGTAGAGAAAGTAACAACCTAAACGGCTGGATCTAACGGAGTGGCATTCAAGAAATACAAAATCAGATCCTGATGGCAACTGGCAACAAAGGGATGCGCATAGTTTCAATAGCCACAAGGGATGTAAGTTTTGATGGCATACGGGAAATTTTCTCAAAGAAGGGGAAGAGGATTGATTTTCTTACCACTCTCAGATTCAGACTTTGGTTTCTTGTAGATATCATCTATGGCATGCATTTCTTCATCATCACTGCTTTCCAAAGGGAGGATGTATGGATAACTTGCTTCCTCTTTGCCCTTGCCTTCAGACGCCGCCATTACAGATGGGATCTGATCCCAATTTCGGGTTTGCCTATAACCTAGTAAGGTAGATATTTTCTCTCTCTATATGTATATATATTAAAGGAGTCTATTCATAAAGGTCTACTTTACATTATTTGGCCCACAACTTTAATAACTTCCTACTTTTGGATTTTGGCTCATTACTTCCATTCCTTTTTTATAAATAAAACTTTGGGCGGCGTTTTTATAGAAATAAACGGTGGGCGGCCATTTTATAGAAATACACGGTGGGCGGCTTTTTTATAGAAATAAACGGTGCGTGGCTTTTTTCTAGAAATACACGGTGGGCGGTTTTTTTATAGAAATAAACGGTGGGCGGCTTTTTATAGAAATACACGGTGGGCGGCTTTTTTATAAATAAAACTGTGGGCTTTCTGAAGCACTTCCCTTCCTAGTTTGAATTAGCTGGATCTCATAAGATCAGTTTCCCTTTCTTCAAAAGGCAATTCTTGAAGTGCCATTATGACTTCCTAGCCCATATGGTTCAATTTTTCATGACAGCACATTTAATCGTGACATGTCTTTACTGTGTATTTAAACAGGGAGAACATTGATATTTATCATGTTAACTCATACATGTAGGGATGCAAGTTATATTTATTTTGAATCATTGGGTCAACCCAAAAAATCATAAAATGAACTAGGATGGAATTGTGCATAATTAATTTAGGAGAAGAAATAAACTAAGATGCATGGTATCCCATCATAATTATTCAGTTGACCCAGAAAACAACAGCGGGTACTTGCTTGCATCCCTACATGCTTGATATGGTGAATGGAGTTTGAATTGTGGAGTTAGTGGGAAAAAAGAAACACTCCTCTCTCATCTTAACCGTTCTCCTTTAATTGTTATGATTGGCTTTTACAAAACCCAGTTTCTCTGTCCTACAGACCATAGTAAATTTATTTTAAAAAAGACACCATTAGCAATCAGAATGTGAAAGAATATATAGTGAACAATGGATCCGTCAGTTTCCCTAGGGTTATTTTCTTTCCCTAGGAAAAATGGAGACATTCTAGGGAAATTTTATTTCCCTAGAAACATATCTCAAAACTGTAGGGAAATTAGAAGTTCCTAGGAATCTGCTGCTCTCCTAGGGATGAATATAACCACAGTACCGAGTATTTGCCCTGGTAGTAGGTATCCCTAGGAGATTTTGTCAAGCGGTAGGGAATTATGGCAGTCCAAACCTTTTCACTGGCCGCCACCCTACTCCCGCCGGGTCTATTCAAAAATCTGGTCGCTCCCTATTTATTCTTTGGAAACGTCTCTCCTCTAGTCCCCTTCCTCTCTCTCTCGCTCTTATCCTTTTTCTTCTATTTGTTGCCTGCTCTCTTCTCTCTCTCTACTCAGATCCCAGGGCATAAGTGTTGGAGATATGCCCAAGAGGCAATCACAATAGTATGGAAACAGAGCCCCAAAGGATAATTGATCCTTTTAGGGATTAAGGTTACTAATGGGCCTACTAAGAGGAAGCCCATTAGTACTTGAGGAGGTACACCATCTATTAGTCCCACATTGCTAGTGGACGAGGGTGTAGGGGGTTTTCCTCCCAATAAATATGGCCGCGCCCCTCATGCTGGAGGACGAATTCCTCCGTGCCGCCACCGTTCTAAAGCCGCGCCCCGGAGCTAGCACAACCGGTGCGAGGCATTCCATCCCGTACGTGTGGATACCTTGGAGGTGCTACAATTGGAGCACAAGGATGAGCCGCACGAGAGGATCGTGACGGACGTTAGCAACTGCACTGCCTGCTACTTCGACGCTCTCTCCTATACCGAGACGGTTCCGCTGCATCCTCGCGTCTAGTGGTAATCTTGTGATCTATAACTGCAGTCGTTCCTGGTTTATGGGGTAAAAGTTTCTGCTAGTGTAGTCTCCCCATATCCCTTCAGTGGTATCAAGAGTCTAGATTGCTGAGTTTTAGATTCGGGATGTGTGCATGTGGAGATATGCGTGGTTGTAGATGATTTTTGATCGGGTTCGTGATCTAGCTGTGATGGTAGTGCAACGAATTACTCCTACCGGTCGGATACCCGCCATCGGAGTTAAGTGATGCACATAAACCTAGTCATGGTAAGATGTAGATCAATAAGATTGGTCGAATCGAATCTTGATCAAGTCTCAGGCGCATGTGATGCATGGTGATAGTAGATTGGATCTACTACCGCGCCGAGAAAATTGCGAAAATATGTTGTTCGGTAAAATAGGCACAACTTTTGCATACGAACTCGGATTGAGACGTTTTTTATACGAAAATTCA
The DNA here is from genome assembly GCA_015342445.1 of Digitaria exilis. Taxonomy (NCBI): domain Eukaryota; kingdom Viridiplantae; phylum Streptophyta; class Magnoliopsida; order Poales; family Poaceae; genus Digitaria; species Digitaria exilis. The sequence continues at coordinate 680,907 of JACEFO010001897.1, forward strand.
TCTACACAAAATTTTAGATAAGGAAGTGACTAGCATAGCTAGTTTTGGCGAAATTAGATTTCCCACATTCGGCCGTGGAGGTGGAGTTTTCTACGATTTAAGTTTGGACGTCGGATCGCCTAACTTGTTTTTGCAGGAATCATGTGATCGGTATGGCCCGTATGTGTATGTGATGCATGTATGTAACAAACTCATGTCCTGTGTGTCATAATTAGGCAATACGGCTGGAGCCATATGTATTGTCAATTTAATGTAATGGCCTGCGTGCCAACATGTGATGATTCAAACGCGAATGTATAATTTTATTTACTAGTATGTGTTAGATAGTTCTTGGAGGACTCATCACTAATGGATGGCGCACATGGTTCATGGTGATGGAGATCAACATGATAAACATTCCGATGGTGATGGAGAACACCATGTGGTTATGGGCTATACCGTGTCACTAATGCTATGTGATTGTCGTTCTTATTGTTCTACTTTTACATGCGATATTTTTATAGTTCATGTATGCGATGATATAAGTAGAACGATCCCTCAGCAATGTTTAAGCTTGTGTGCCCTCCCAAATCTTGCACCGTCATGTCTTGTACAATTAGTGGTGGGTCTATGAAATTAGGGTGCCACTAGTTTTCCTTGACTAGATGGGTTCGTATCGGATACTTACTCGCATGAGGTTTGGTTACCTTAGACAAAGTCATCTTAATGGTTAAGGACTTTGGGGCATGAAGGTTGGGCGCCGAGACATAGAGATGTCACCCAACAATAGGAGTCATATGTGATATGATTAGCAAAGAGTTGCTTACCGATCTACCATGTCTTCTAGCGGTGATGCAAAAGCTCACTAGTTGACTTGTTAGTTGTGGGTCCTGAATCACTAAGTATCAATTGAGGGACATTGATTTTTGTGGGAGTAGATTCAGTTAAGAGTTTAATTTGATTTACTCCATCATGGATATGTTGTCTTAGTATTTTGCATTTTAATTTTGTTGTAGATCAATGGCACCTAACAACACACCGTTTACTTTGCGTTCGGTCCTTGAGAAGGACAAGTTGAATGGAACTAACTATGCGGATTGGATCCGCAACCTGAGAATTGTTCTCAGGGCTGAGAAAAAGGAAGAAGTTCTAGACACCCATTACCAGATGAGCCTAACGAAAACGCACCTCTCGCTGAGAGAACCGCTTACAAGAAAGCATGTGATCGTGATCTTGAAGTGAGCTGCCTTATGCTTGCTTGCATGGAACCTGACCTGCAAATGCAGTTCGATAACTATGCTACCCATGATATGATCGTGGCTCTCCAGAAAATGTTCCAGACTCAGGCCAGGACTGAAAGGTTCAATGTCTCTGAGGCCTTTGTGGAGAATAAGCTTGCAGAAGGTGCAACAGTTGGACCACACGTAATCAAGATGGTTGGTTACACTCAGAGGTTGGAGAAGCTGGGCTTCCCACTTGGCCAAGAGTTGGCCACTGATTTTATTCTGGCATCGCTTCCACCTAGCTATGGTAACTTCATCTCGAACTACCATATGCATGGGGCGGAGAATGGCCTAAATGAGTTGCGTGGCATGCTTAAGACAGCGGAGGCTGACATCAAGAAAGGAGCTGGTGGTCATCATGTGATGGCAATCCAGAACAAGCCCAACTTTAAGAAGAAGGGCAAGTCTTGGAAGAAGAGCAAGGCTAAAGATGTGATCTCCAAGCCAAACCCCCCAACGGCTAAGGCTAATCCAGCTGCAGACAATGAGTGTTTTCATTGTAAGCAAGTCGGTCACTGGAAGAGGAACTGCAAGTTGTACTTGGCTTCTTTGAAGAAGAATGGTGGAAGTAAGGGTACTTCCGGATCAGGTACACTTCATGTTCATATTACAGAGATTTTTCTCGCTGATTCTTATATCAATTCTTGGGTATTTGATACCGGATCGGTTGCTCATATTTGCAAATCGATGCAGGGAATGATAATAAGTAGAAGCGTTGAAAGAGTAGAAGTTGATTTCCGCGTGGGCAATAATGCAAGAGTTGCTGCGTTGACCGTCGGGACGATGCAACTTCACCTCCCGTCAGGATTTATCATGGAGTTGAATAATTGTTATTTTGTTCCTAGTATGAGTCGAAACATTATATCTCCTTCATGTTTGATGGAGGATGGTTATTCTTTTGCGAGTAAAAACAATGGTTGTGTGATCTCTAAGAATGGCATGTTTGTGGCTTTTGCATCCATTGTGAATGGGTTGTTTATTTTAAATCTTGATGAGTTACATGTCTGTAATGTAAGTGCTAAAAGGCCTCGGCCTAATGATTTGAGTCCTACCTATTTGTGGCATTGTCGTTTGGGTCATATAAGTGAGAAGCGCATGAAGAAGCTCCATTCTGATGGACTTTTAACTTCGTTTGATTTTAAATCATACGAGACATGTAAAGCTTGTTTGCAAGGCAAGATGACCAATGTGCCTTCCACAGGTTTTCCTGAGAGGGCATTAGACTTGTTGGAACTCATACATAGTGATGTGTGTGGACCGATGAGCACAACTGCCAGAGGTGGCTTCCAATACTTCATAACGTTCACTGATGATTTTAGTAGATATGGTTATGTCTACTTGATGAAGCATAATCTGAATCTTTTGAAAAGTTCAAAGAGTTTTAGAATGAAGTGGAAAATCAGCGTGGCAAGAAAATTAAGGCTTTACGATCTGATCGTGGAGGCGAATATTTGAGCTATGAGTTTAGCAATCATCTAAAGAGTTGCGGAATTGTTCCACAACTTACGCCGCCAGGAATGCCACAGAGGAATGGCGTGTCCGAGCGACGTAATCGAACCTTGTTGGACATGGTTAGATCAATGATGAGCCAGTCGGACCTACCGTTATCATTTTGGGGATATGCTCAAGAAACAGCAGTTTTCACACTAAACAGGGTACCATCTAAGTCCGTAGTTAAGACACCACATGAGATGTGGACGGGCAAGACTCCCAGTTTGTCTTTCCTGAAAATTTGGGGTTGTGAAGTTATGTCAAGCGACTTCAGTCAGACAAGCTAACACCCAAATCGGACAAGTGTATTTTCGTGGGATATCCAAAGGAGACCTTGGGGTATTATTTCTACAACCGATCAGAGGGCAAAGTGTTTGTCGCTCGGAACGGTGTTTTATTAGAGAAAGAGTTTCTAAAAGATGAGAAAAGTAGATAGAAGGTGTATCTTGAAGAGGTTCGAGATGAGCCAATGGGACAAGAGTTAACGAGTGATGCTAGCGTAGCAGAACAAGTTGATGAACCCATGGCAACAGAAGCAACACCGTAACCACGAAGGTCGAAAAGGGCATGCCGCGCAACTAACAGGATGAATCTCCCGGTCACAGGGGAGCACGACATATTGGTGTTAGAAAACGATGACCCTTTGACCTATACAGAAGCAATGATGGGCCTGGATTCCGAGAAATGGCAACGTGCCATGAGATCCGAGATAGATTCCATGGGAGATAACCAAGTTTGGAATTTGGTTGATGTGACATCCCCTATTAAGCATGTGTTAGAGTTGGGCTTAAAAGAAAAGAGAAAAGAGAAAAGAGAAAAGAGTCCTTTAAGCAAACTCTGGACCAAAAGTCAACTAAGTTGCTAAACTTTGAATTTTTGGAGGACAAGAAATTCAAAATTTGGTTCATAAGACAAGCAACTTGGGTGTCCAAAGATGGTGGGTAAACTTGTTGAAAGGATGCTGCAATTAAATGGAAGAAAGAAATGGAGAAAGGGCACTGTTCACCGTCCGACAACAGCACTTAGCTGTTTTCGGTTTTCTCTGGTAAAGCATAGTGAGCAGCTATCTTTGGGGTGAGATTGTCATCGATCTGTGGGTTGTCTGACTTAGGTGTCTAAAAAAAAGTTGTAAACGGAAGGATTTGGGACAACTTTTGTTTTTGGGTCAGACCCAGAAGATGGCTGGATTAAGGAGAAAAACGCGAGAGAAAGTAGTTCAGAAACTATTTTCAGTAAATTCAGTAAACTGACAGTTGAACTGAATTGACGCCAATTGAGCTTGAATTTGAAGTTTTCTGCAATAACTTCCAACTAGGAAGTTGTGCTCCTGAATGTGAATTTCAATTTTGTTTTTGACACCAGATGCATGTTCTATTCAAATTTCGGGAGTAATTTGAGAAATTCAGTTAGTAGCACTGAATTGGAAGTGTGTTACAGCAGAAACTTGGAGGCTCGAATTGGACTTCAATCCTTGCTCCAATGGAGTAAGTGTCAAAAATTGAAATGTAATTCAATGATCCATCTACAAGTTTGATTTTGGGAGTTTTGGAAGTTCCAGTATACTTTTCGGAGAATTTTGGACTGCAACATTGCTGTTTTGGACAGTCGAAATGGGGAAAAGATGACGTCGGCCAGTGCTGGCAGCGGCCGGCGGCGGCGCTTGGTCGGTTCACCGGCCATGCGTCAAGGCCGCTCGGGGACAGCTCGGTGAGAGGCGCAGCAGGAGGTGGCAACCAACGGCAGCAGCTGTCCGCGGTTAAAGCGTCGTCGACGGCTTCGCCTTCTCCTCTTTCACCGCGGCCTCCTCTGCTTTCCACCATGGCCGCCGGCTAACCGTCGTTCGCGCGCCGCCATCCGACCCTCCCCGTCCAGTTCCCATCCACCAAAAGTTTCACCTTCATCTCCTCTTTCGTTCCCTCTAGTTCTTGCTCTTTCTCCATCGCTCCACAGTTCCGCGCAGCTCGGTTTTCCCAGCTCACCATCGCCGCCTCGTCGGGGTAAGGACCGTTCTTCGTGGTGGTGTTGTTACAGTCGGTTTGGCCGGGGTTAGAGAGTGCGGCACTGTTGCTTCGAGGTCTAGGAGTGTGTTTAAGGGCTTAGTTGGTCGGGTGCGACGTTCCTCGGGCCGGGAACGCCGTTCACCGCCGTGGCGCTCCTCCGCCATGGCCGCCGCGCGTGAGCAGCCTCACCCGGGCTCCCTCCGGCCGAGCTGTTGTGCGCGCTAGGTGTGCCTAGGTCTGCTGGTGCTCAGGGGTAGATGTTGTCCGCCGTCTCATCTTGGCCGCGCTGCTAGGCTCTCGCCATGGTTCTCGCCGCGCGCGCTCCCGCCATGGATGGCGCGAGGCGCTAGCGCGCGTAGCGCCGCGCGGGCTGGCTTGGCGTGCGCACAAGGCGTCGTAGGTCTTAGTGTTGCTCGCGAGCCTGTTGTGGGACCAGTTGGGGCGGTGAGTTCGCCGGAGCGCGGTGCGCCGTCGAGCATCGCCGCCGAGCCGCCAAGGAGCTAGGGTTAGAGCTTGTCGCGGGAGTTTAGGGCTAGAATGGGTGCGCCATCGTGTGGGGTGGCCGTTAGGATAGCCGTCGTCGTCGGGGGACCCCGCCGCCGGCGAGCGAGCGCGGGTCAACCCCGGCAGGGCTCGGTCCACGCCGGAGCTCTGCTTCACGTGGGCAGGGACCTCGGGGTAGAAGAGAAAGAAGCGGAGGGGGGTTTTTGCAAGAAAGCCAAATAGGTTATAGAAAATCATAGAAAAATCTGAAAAATGTGAAATAAATTTTTATAGTTTCCTTAGATTTTCCTTTATGCTATAAAAATATCAAACCTTTAAATTTGTGCTATTTAAAATTGAATAATAACATCATTCTTGGGAATTTAATTGCTAAAAATATTTAGAATAATTTTAAAAGCATTTAAAAATAGGATCCATGTTTACAAGCACACTTAAAAAGAGATGAGGTGGATTTTGGAAAATGATTTTAGTAAACTTAATAATTCTTCTTTAATAAATATAAAAGAAATATGGACTATTTCACCTAGACAAAAATGACAACCTTTTCTTAGTAAAGGATGGGTAGTTGTGTTGGATTGCAACTTTATCGAGAGATAAAGCTTTGAGTGCTACGTTTCAAAAACTGCTGCATCTCTAATCTCTGACTTGCATTGCATGTTAGAATCTGAAGCCTCGGAAGTGGAGTACGTGGAACTTCCCGAAGAACAAGTTCCCTACGAGGAAGTTCTGGTGATCGCTCCGGAGTCTCAAGAAATCACTGAAACCGCTAACATCTTTTGAGACTCAAGGCAAGCCCCGGAGCATCTCTACCTATTTTATTTCATAAGTTCACGAGTCCAAATATTCTGTTTTGATGTGCATTAGGTTAGGAATTGAATGAAAACCTTTGGCGCATGAAATACTCCTTGGTAGAACTACCTTTGCTTGCTAGGAAATAAATTGATTAGAAATATCCACTTAGCTATGCTTAGCAAGGATATATAAAAGATGATGAACTAGGTTCTCACTAATCATAGATGTATCATGGAAAGCTTAATATGGAAAGAGAGTGGGCAGAAGTTGATAGAATGGATTGAGATAGGCTCAATCCTTAGTTCTGCCTACTAGTTGAAGTGACTAAGGACCGATCCGTTGTTTAAAAGTTTGATCAAGTGATTCTACCTGGCTTCTTACTGGGTCATGGGACCAGTAAAGCCAATTAGATTAGCTGGTTCGTTGATTGGAAATATCGCTTACCTGTGCTTGCTAGGTCAGAGAAAGGCGGGACCGTAATCTGTAACTCACGGGGTGGTCGCCAGACGTGGGGCCCATGTGGGGGTGCGTTCCTGGGTTCGAGTAAGGATATTTCCGGTCTTCGGTCCAACTGATTGAAAGGTTGTTGCGAACAGCCGGCGCAGCTGTACGTGACTGGGTGCTAGGTATCTCCTGCAGGATGTAAATTGATCCGGATCGCCACAACTCTTGGTTATGAATTCACTTGATCAGGTGTTGAACATCGTAGCAGAAACAAGTTGAACATTATATGAGAGTGATTCAAAATGTTGTTTGAGCCTAGTATCACTTGTATGGAAAAGTATTTAAAACTTAGTTGAGTAGTAAATACCTAATTGAGTTAAAAGTGCCAAATAAGGACCAACCTTTAGTAAGCTTTTCCGCAAAAGTTGAGTCAGCCAAATAACCACAAAAAGCCTAACCATCCATCCTTGAGAGTCTTTTCTTTGGTAAGGCGGTTAAGTCTTTCTGAGTACCTTCGTACTCAGGATTCTTCCCTTTCTGTTTTTCAGAGGATGCTCCACAGCAGCAAGGCGAGGAGGAGAACCAGAAGCCCTAGAGCATCGGTGGTCCCGGATGTCTCTAGATGAATAAAGTCTCCTTCGGGTTATAATATACCTTCAGTTGTATAAAACTAGTTTGTATTAAGATCTTAGCACTACAACCTGCATCTAAGGTTGCTTCAAAACTCCGGTTGTAATAATTCATATCTTTCCGTATTTATGTAAAAAGGTAATGCCTGTTGTGTACCCCAACTTGGTGTTGATCCTGAGCTATGGTTGAGAGAAAGTTGTCAGTGGATGATTCGGGATGTCCCGGGGACACTCGACGGACTACCGGGTTTAAACTGTTTGAAGTGCGTACTGGGATTATCCTGAGTTAGAGTGATTAGACGCACTTGAGCCAGTTTAAATCGGACGGATCTGCCACAGCTGGTATCAGAGCCATAGGTTGGGATAACAAAGAGGTGTTGCTACTTTAAAAACCTTAGGGACCCTATTTTTATATTATAAAAAGGTCGTGTCGTTAGGTGGCAGTAGTCTAATGTTTGCTGCTTTGTAGATGCTGACTGTTAGCATACCGCTAGATACGGCAGAGTTTACATTTAGGGAGAGCTATACGGTGCCACCAAATTTTTGTACGGGTGAGATATGTGTCTGTGAGGGCGTAGAAAAACGTTGCATCATGTGTATTGCATGTTTTCAAAACTTTTCTTTGGGGGTTTCGGTCTGTGCCGTTGTTGACCTCTGCTGTCTTGACAGATGGAGACCATGGAGCACACGGATCAGGATGGTTGGACCCAGGGATGTTACCATGATCGGTCTAGGTTCACTCGAGTTCTTTGGCAGATCTTGCAGGAAAAAGGCTTTGAGCAGCCACCGCTATACTTCTGGAAGTTTGATACTCTGCAGCAGGTGGGGTGTACCGTATATGTACACATTCCAGAGTCAGAGGCTCATGCAAAGTGGAAGCTGGATGAGACTCGAGTTCAGGGTTTTGAGTTCGAGGATACTATTCAGACTGCAGCCTTGGCAGCTCTCACTGATCTGTGCCAGAAGAATAAGTTTGAGATTGGTGCAAGCTCTGCCAGGTTCTTTCCCCTGCAGGATCCGGAGGATGGGACTTGGAAGCGGCGAGTTAAAGCTTTGAGGAACAAGTCAAGGTTAGAAAGTGATGTGGTTGCAGCATCTTCGGAAGATTATATGGTGTCCATGTTCCACCTTCTTCAGATATGCCAGAAGAGCTATCAGCGACAGAGGGGGAAGAACACGGATTTCAAGATGAAGATGTTGGGAATGAATTCTGGTCTGGAAGAGGCTCAGCAGGCTATGTATGATAGGGAACATGAGATGGAAAGGTCTATGAGGGACCTGGCTCGTAAGGTTGATGAGAAAGATGCTGAGCTACAACGTCTTAAGGAAGTAGGGGCGGAGACTACAGCTGCGCATCGTGAAGCTATGGAAGCTAGCACTCGCGAGTTGCAGGCCCGGATCTCAGTACAACAGGATGAGATTATGGCCCTTAGGACAGCTTTGGAGCAATATGAGCACTTGGTAGCAGCGGCAAATCCACCTAATGAAGCATCACCAGCTCCAGTTGAGGATGAACCTCTAGCTCAAGAGGGGGCAGATGAAGTGGTGGATATAGTGGCCATGGAGCCTGCTTTAGCTGCACCACCTGCACCAGAGGATGCACAGTTTGCGGATGAAGTTCTGGAAGGTTTTGAAGGCTTTGAGTTTGAGGTTGAGGAGAACAATGAAGCCTTGCCAGAGAATCCAAATGCGTTTGCTTGGGCTAATGCAAATGCTAATGGGTTCGATCCTGAAGGGCTTGGGCCAGTGGAGTTCCATCCAGTGGTGGTGGATGACGATAGTGAGGAAGAAGATCCTAGTGAGATTCAGGGAGAGTCTGGTATGACCTCAGTCACCAGTTCCTCATCTTCTTCGACTTCGTCGTCGGCCTCCAGTGCAATTTGGTCTGATGGCAGTGAGAACTCCGTCAACCAGCCAGCTCCGATGGAGGAGGCAGGTTGAAGAAGATGTCAGGGTTGTGTTCCTTGGGGTTGTGTGAGGTTGAGAGCAAAGCTGTTTTGTGCATATATATGTATGACTAGCATGGTAGTACTTGGAACCTTGGGCTTGTAAGCTATGTATATATATGTGGGTGGCTTGAGCTTGAAGGATCTAACTCCTAGGGAGATGTATATGTTCTGGTGTGGTATCGGTTGAACCACCGCCATGTGAATAAATAAGAATGTGACATATGCTAGTTGTTTGCATCTATGTGAGGGTGGTTAAGAAAGGAGTTTTATTTATTCTACTGCAAATTTTTGATAAATCAGTAGAGTGGAAGTTAATGCTTTCTTGTACTGAACTTTTTGTAGAATGGCCAATCAAAGGAATCAGCAAACTAGCTCGAGTGCGGATCTAAATGCTCCACCTGGGCCTCCTACCTTGACAGACGCGTTTGCTCATATCATTAACTCCGGGACTGAGCAGACTCGGCTGTTAAACCTGATTGCTCAAAACTTGGGTAATCGCCCACCCGGAAGGCAAGCTGGACATCAGGGGGTTACATACTCTCAATTTCTGGAGACACATCCACCAATCTTCAGTCATGCTGAACATCCACTCGAAGCTCGGGAATGGATCCAGACTCTGGAGCAGAAGTTCCGTGTTATTCCTCAGTGTACTGAAGCTCACAAAGTAGAGTTCGTAGGGTTGCAACTGCAGGGACCTGCTGGTACTTGGTGGGCTAGCTTCTTGTCTCGACAGCCTGCCCGAGGAGAGCTAAATTGGGAAGATTTCAAAACGGTTTTCTGTGCCCATTTTATTCCCGATGGAATTCTGAAGATGAAGTTGGAGGAATTCTTAAGGCTGCAGCAGGGCAACAGGAGTGTGTTGGAATATACCCGTGACCTTGATCATTTGGCTCAGTACGCTCCTAAACATGTGGACAATGAGACCAAGAAGAGGGATTGCTATCTCCGAGGGCTTAATGTCAGAATGCAGGAGAAGTTGGTCACTTGCACCCTGCATAACTATGGTGAGGCAGTGAGTATGGCTATCTCGGCCGAGGCAAAGATGAAAGCTTTGGATGATTCTCTCAGGCGTGAGGAAGCTCTTAAGAGGAAGAACCCTCACATTGGATCCTCGAGCAGTGTTCCACCGCGTTACAAGGTGGTTTTTCGGGGGCCACCTCGTCCGACTTTCCGAGCTCCACAACAGCAACTTCCGCAGCAATCGTGGGTGGAGAGGAGTCCTTATAATGCGCCTCGCCCAGTTAACCCTCAGCCACAAGGTAATCGTTATCCCGCAGCGCCAGGTAACAAGCAGCCATGTTACAATTGTGGGCAAGCTGGACATTTTGCTCGAGATTGTCGCCTTCCTAAGCAAGTTGGCAATCAGAATGTCAAGGCACAAACTTCGGGGCAAGGTGTGGGCCAGAAGTTTGTCCGGAAGAAGGTTTTTAATACCAAGACCGGGAGAGTCCATTTTATGAATGTTGAAGAAATACCGGAGGGAGAACCGGTCATGGCTGGTATGTTTTCTCTTAACAATCAACCCGCCATTGTTTTGTTTGATTCTGGTGCTTCACATACGTTTATAAGTAAGGCTTTTGTGGAGAAACACCAGTTAGCCACCAGAGTGTTGCGAAATAAGTATGTGATAGAATCCACGGGGGCAAAGCAAACTACTAATCTAGTAGCTAGTAATGTGGCCTTGAATCTAGAAGGACATATGGTGAATATTTTACCCTTAGTTCTTGAAGATCAAGGGATTGATGTCATTTTGGGGATGAATTGGATGACCCAGAACAAAGTGTTGATAGATACGGGATCTCGAGAAATTTGCTTTAATAATGCCCTTGGTCATAATGTGAAGATCACTTTACCTGCCCACCAAACTTTAGATTGGATGGTCAGGAAGACGAGAGCAGTGACCTTAGAGTCAATACCTATGGTTAATGAATTCCCGGATGTCTTTCCAGAGGATTTACCGGGGTTACCACCCGTTAGAGAGGTGGAGTTTACTATTGAGCTTGAGCCGGGTACAACTCCGATATCTAGAAGACCTTACAGAATGCCACCTAAGGAGCTAGCAGAGCTGCAAGTACAATTGCAGGAGTTACTAGATAAAGGTTTCATTCGGCCCAGTGCATCTCCGTGGGGTTGTCCGGCTATTTTTGTGAAAAAGAAAGATCATACCTTAAGGTTATGTGTTGATTATCGTCCCTTGAATGCGGTAACCATCAAGAACAAATATCCTTTACCCCGGATTGATTTGTTGTTTGATCAATTGGCTGGGGCAAAAGTCTTTTCTAAGATTGATCTCCGGTCAGGGTATCACCAGATACGGATTAAGCCGGAAGATATCCCTAAAACAGCTTTCTCCACTAGATATGGTCTCTATGAATATCTAGTAATGTCCTTTGGATTGACAAATGCCCCAGCGCATTTCATGTACTTGATGAACACTGTGTTCATGCTAGAATTGGATAAATTTGTAGTGGTGTTCATAGATGATATCTTGGTCTTCTCTAAAAGTGAGGAAGAACATGCAGAGCATTTGCGTATTGTTCTGCAAAAGTTGAGAGATCATAAGTTGTATGCAAAATTAAGTAAGTGTGAGTTCTGGTTGAAAAAGGTACCCTTCTTGGGTCATGTTTTGTCGGCTGATGGTGTGGAAGTCGACCCAAGTAAGGTTAAAGATGTGTTGAATTGGCAACCACCGCAATCGGTGACAAAAGTTAGGAGTTTTCTGGGAATGGCCGGCTATTATCGAAGGTTCATTCCAGATTTCTCCAAAATAGCCAAACCTTTAACTGAGTTACTTAAAAAGGAAAATAAGTTTGAGTGGAGTGATCAATGTGAAGAAGCATTTCAGAAGTTAAAGAAGTTGTTGACTACCGCTCCAGTTCTTGCGCAACCGGACATCGAGAAGCCTTTTGATATTTATTGTGATGCTTCCGGTAAAGGTTTGGGCTGCGTTTTAATGCAGCGTTTTAATGCAAGAGGGTAGAGTCATTGCTTATGCCTCGAGGCAGTTAAAACGGCATGAAGAGAATTACCCTACCCATGATTTAGAACTTGCTGCCGTAGTGCATGCTCTTAAGATATGGCGACACTATCTATTGGGAAGTGTGTGTCGTATCTATTCTGACCATAAGAGCTTAAAGTATATTTTTACTCAATCCGAGTTAAACATGCGGCAACGAAGGTGGTTGGAATTGATTAAAGATTATAATTTGGATATCCACTATCATCCGAGTAAGGCTAACGTAGTAGCTGATGCTTTGAGCAGAAAGGCCCAATGTCATTGTCTAACAGTTCATAGAAGGGCAAATACCTTATGTTAAGAGATGGAAGAAATGGGAATTGAAATGATTGTTCAAGGCTCTGTAAGAAATATTGTGATTCCTGATGCTTTGAAAGAACAAATTGAGAGGGCCCAATTAAAAGATAAGAAAATGAATATCCTGAAGAAACTTACAGCTGAAGGAGAGACAGTATGTTTTACTCAAGACGCGAATGGAATCTTTTATTTCAGAAATAGGATTGTGGTGCCAAAAGATTGGGAGTTGAGGAGGAAGATTTTGGATGAAGCCCATTTATCGAGGTACTCTATTCATCCTGGGAGTACAAAGATGTATCATGATTTGAAACAAAGAGTATGGTGGACTCGAATGAAAAGGGAAATTGCTCGCTATGTATCGAAATGTGATACATGCCGGAGGGTGAAGCCTATCACTCAGAAAGCGGCTGGGTCATTATAGCCTTTGAATATCCCTGTATGGAAATGGGAGGATATATCCATGGATTTTATTGTGGGTTTACCTACCACCTCTAAAGGATACAATTCCATCTGGGTCATTGTCGACCGGTTAACTAAATCAGCTCACTTCATACCGGTTAAGACTACCTACACCTCAAAGAAGTATGCAGAGTTGTTTTTGGAGCGGATTGTGTCTTTGCACGGGGTACCCAAAACCATTACTTCTGACAGGGGTTCACAGTTTGTATCTCGGTTTTGGGAACAATTAAATCAAGTGATGGGTACCACTTTAATCCGAAATTCCGCCTATCATCCACAAACCGGAGGGTAGACAGAACGAGTCAATCAGATCCTGGAAGACATGTTGAGAGAATGTGTGTTGACCTTCTCTAAGAAATGGGATGACTGCTTACATTTGGCCGAATTCTCATATAACAATAGTTACCAGGCCAGTATTCGAATGGCACCCTTCGAGGCTTTGTATGGCCGGAGGTGTCGAACGCCTTTGAATTGGACTGAGGCTGGGGAAAGGTTCACTTTTGGGCCTGATCTTGTTAAAGAAGCCAAGCAAAAGGTTGCTCAAATTCGTGAACATTTACGGATTGCTCAATCCCGACAAAAGAGCTATGCTGATAATAGAAGAAAGCCTTTGCATTTTAAAGTAGGAGATTACGTCTATCTGCGTGTATCTCCTATGAAGGGACTTCAAAGATTTGGAGTAAAAGGGAAATTGGCTCCGAGATATATTGGTCCTCATGAAATTCTGGAACGAAAAGGTCCCGTGGCTTATAAGCTGGCTTTGAGTAGCCAGTTGGCGACTGTGCATGATGTGTTTCATGTATTCCAGCTCAAGAAGTGTCTACAAGTGCCAGAAAAGATTATTGATGACACTCAAGTGAAACTAAGTTCTGATATGACTTATGAAGAAAAGCCAATCCGAATTTTGGATGAAAAGACCCAGGATACCAGAGCTAGAAGTATCAAGTTCTATAAGGTGCAATGGAGTAACCATACTCCCGAAGAGGCTACTTGGGAACAAGAGACATATTTAGTTTCCAAGTATCCTGAATTGTTCAAATGAGTAACAGTGAGATCCTTGTATATATGTAAGATAAGCTTGATGCTTTTCCGTTCCTTTATGAAATAAGTGGAAATTTTGAGTAATGACACATTATCCTTTCCATTTGTCAAACTCGAGTTTTACCACTACTTGAATCTCGGGACGAGATTCTTTTAAGGGGGAAGGGCTGTGACATCCCCTATTAAGCATGTGTTAGAGTTGGGCTTAAAAGAAAAGAGAAAAGAGAAAAGAGTCCTTTAAGCAAACTCTGGACCAAAAGTCAACTAAGTTGCTAAACTTTGAATTTTTGGAGGACAAGAAATTCTAAATTTGGTTCATAAGACAAGCAACTTGGGTGTCCAAAGATGGTGCGTAAACTTGTTGAAAGGATGCTGCAATTAAATGGAAGAAAGAAATGGAGAAAGGGCACTGTTCACCGTCCGACAACAGCACTTAGTTGTTTTCGGTTCTCTGGTAAAGCATAGTGATCAGCTATCTTTGGGGTGAGATTGTGATCGATCTGTGGGTTGTCTGTCTTAGGTGTCTAAAACAAAGTTGTAAAGGGAAGGATTTGGGACAACTTTTGTTTTTGGGTCAGACCCAGAAGATGGCTGGATTAAGGAGAAAAACGCGAGAGAAAGTAGTTCAGAAACTATTTTCAGTAAATTCAGTAAACTGACAGTTGAACTGAATTGACGCCAATTGAGCTTGAATTTGAAGTTTTCTGCGAACACTTCCAACTAGGAAGTTGTGCTCCTGAATGTGAATTTCAATTTTGTTTGTGACACCAGATGCATGTTCTATTCAAATTTCGGGAGTAATTTGAGAAATTCAGTTAGTAGCACTGAATTGGAAGTGTGTTACAGCAGAAACTTGGAGGCTCGAATTGGACTTCAATCCTTGCTCGAATGGAGTAAGTGTCAAAAATTGAAATGTAATTCAATGATCCATCTACAAGTTTGATGTTGGGAGTTTTGGAAGTTCCAGTATACTTTTCGGAGAATTTTGGACTGCAACATTGCTATTTTGGACAGTCGAAATGGGGAAAAGATGACGTCGGCCAGTGCTGGCAGCGGCCGGCGGCGGCGCTTGGTCGGTTCACCGGCCATGCGTCGAGGCCGCTCGGGGACAGCTCGGTGAGAGGCGCAGCAGGAGGTGGCAACCAACGGCAGCAGCTGTCCGCGGTTAAAGCGTCGTCGACGGCTTCGCCTTCTCCTCTTTCACCGCGGCCTCCTCTGCTTTCCACCATGGCCGCCGGCTAACCGTCGTTCGCGCGCCGCCATCCGACCCTCCCCGTCCAGTTCCCATCCACCAAAAGTTTCACCTTCATCTCCTCTTTCGTTCCCGCTAGTTCTTGCTCTTTCTCCACCGCTCCACAGTTCCGCGCAGCTCGGTTTTCCCAGCTCACCGTCGCCGCCTCGTCGGGGTAAGGACCGTTCTTCGTGGTGGTGTTGTTACAGTCGGTTTGGCCGGGGTTAGAGAGTGCGGCAGTGTTGCTTCGAGGTCTAGGAGTGTGTTTAAGGGCTTAGTTGGTCGGGTGCGACGTTCCTCGGGCCAGGAACGCCGTTCGCCGCCGTGGCGCTCCTCCGCCATGTCCGCCGCGCGTGAGCAGCCTCACCCGGGCTCCCTCCGGCCGAGCTGCTGTGCGTGCTCGTGCCTAGGTCTGCTGGTGCTCACGGGGTAGATGTTGTCTGCCGTCTCATCTTGGCCGCGCTGCTAGGCTCTCGCCATGGTTCTCGCCGCGCGCGCTCCCACCATGGATGGCGTGAGGCGCTAGCGCGCGTAGCGCCGCGTGGGCTGGATTGGCGTGCGCACAAGGCGTCGTAGGTCTTAGTGTTGCTCGCGAGCCTGTTGTGGGACCAGTTGGGGCGGTGAGTTCGCCGGAGCGCGGTGCGCCGTCGAGCATCGCCGCCGAGCCGCCAAGGTGCTAGGGTTAGAGCTTGTCGCGGGAGTTTAGGGCTAGAATGGGTGCGCCATCATGTGGGGTGGCCGTTAGGATAGCCGTCGTCGTCGGGGGACCCCGCCGCCGGCGAGCGAGCGCGGGTCAACCCCGGCAGGGCTCGGTCCACGCCGGAGCTCTGCTTCACGTGGGCAGGGACCTTGGGGTAGAAGAGAAAGAAGCCGAGGGGGGGTTTTGCAAGAAAGCCAAATAGGTTTTAGAATTAGATTTAATTTATGTTTTCCACTGTTTTAATTATAGAAAATCATAGAAAAATCAGAAAAATCAGAAAAATCAAACCTTTAAATTTGTGCTATTTAAAATTTAATAATAACATCATTCTTGGGAATTTAATTGCTAAAAATATTTAGAATAATTTTAAAAGCATTTAAAAATAGGATCCATGTTTACAAGCACACTTAAAAAGAGATGAGGGGTTTTGGATTTTGGAAAATGATTTTAGTAAACTTAATAATTCTTCTTTAATAAATATAAAAGAAATAAGGACTATTTCACCTAGACAAAAATGACAACCTTTTTTTAGTAAAGGATGGGTAGTTGTGTTGGATTGCAACTTTATCGAGAGATAAAGCTTTGAGTGCTACGTTTCAAAAACTGCTGCATCTCTAATCTCTGACTTGCATTGCATGTTAGAATCTGAAGCCTCGGAAGTGGAGTACGTGGAACTTCCCGAAGAACAAGTTCCCTACGAGGAAGTTCTGGTGATCGCTCCGGAGTCTCAAGAAATCACTGAAACCGCTAACATCTTTTGAGACTCAAGGCAAGCCCCGGAGCATCTCTACCTATTTTATTTCATAAGTTCACGAGTCCAAATATTCTGTTTTGATGTGCATTAGGTTAGGAATTGAATGAAAACCTTTGGCGCATGAAATACTCCTTGGTAGAACTACCTTTGCTTGCTAGGAAATAAATTGATTAGAAATATCCACTTAGCTATGCTTAGCAAGGATATATAAAAGATGATGAACTAGGTTCTCACTAATCATAGATGTATCATGGAAAGCTTAATATGGAAAGAGAGTGGGCAGAAGTTGATAGAATGGATTGAGATAGGCTCAATCCTTAGTTCTGCCTACTAGTTGAAGTGACTAAGGACCGATCCGTTGTTTAAAAGTTTGATCAAGTGATTCTACCTCGTTTCTTACTGGGTCATGGGACCAGTAAAGCCAATTAGATTAGCTGGTTCGTTGATTGGAAATATCGCTTACCCGTGCTTGCTGGGTCGGAGAAAGGCAGGACCGTAATCTGTAACTCACGGGGTGGTCGCCAGACATGGGACCCACGTGGGGGTGCGTTCCCGGGTTCGAGTAAGGATATTTCCAGTCTTCGGTCCAACTGATTGAAAGGTTGTTGCGAACAGCCAGCGCAGCTGTACGTGACTGGGTGCTAGGTATCTCCTGCAGGATATAAATTGATCCGGATAGCCACAACTCTTGGTTATGAGTTCACTTGATCAGGTGTTGAACATCGTAGAGGAAACAAGTTGAACATTATATGAGAGTGATTCAAAATGTTGTTCGAACCTAGTATCACTTGTATGGAAAAGTATTGAAAACTTTGTTGAGTAGTAAATACCTAATTGAGTTAAAAGTGCCAAATAAGGACCCACCTTTAGTAAGCTTTTTCGCAAAAGTTGAGTCAGCCAAATAACCACAAAAGGCCTAACCATCCATCCTTGAGAGTCTTTTCTTTGGTAAGGCGGTTAGTCTTGCTGAGTACCTTCGTACTCAGGATTCTTCCCTTTCTGTTTTTCAGAGGATGCTCCACAGCAGGAAGGCGAGGAGGAGAACCAGAAGCCCTAGAGCATCGGTAGTCCCGGATGTCTCTAGATGAATAAAGTCTCCTTCGGGCTATACCTTCAGTTGTATAAAACTAGTTTGTATTAAGATCTTAGTACTACAACCTGCATCTAAGGTTGCTTCAAAACTCCGGTTGTCATAATTCATATCTTTCCGTATTTATGTAAAAAGGTAATGCCTGTTGTGTACCCCAACTTGGTGTTGATCCTGAGCTATGGTTGAGAGAAAGTTGTCAGTGGATGATTCAGGATGTCCCGGGGACACTCGACGGACTACCGGGTTTAAACTGTTTGAAGTGCGTACTGGGATTATCCTGAGTTAGGGTAATTAGACGCACTTGAGCCAGTTTAAATCGGACGGTTCTGCCACAGTTGACCCGCCTGATGGTGTTAGACCCATCGAGTGCAAATGGATCTATAAGAAAAAGAGAGATATGGATGGAAATGTTCATGTCTATAAAGCCCGACTTGTCGCAAAGGGTTTTCGACAAGTTCAAGGAGTTGACTATGAGGAGACATTCTCACCAGTAGTGATGCTTAAATCTATTGGGATCATTCTAGCAATAGCTGCATATTTCGATTATGAGATATGGCAGATGGATGTCAAAACAGCTTTCCTAAATGGAAACCTGGATGAGGACGTATATATGATACAGTCCGAAGGTTTTGTCGATCCGACCAATGCTGGAAAGATATGCAAGCTTAAGAAATCCATTTATGGGTTGAAGCAAGCATCTCGGAGTTGGAATATTCGTTTTGACGAAGTACTCAAAGGGTTTGGCTTTCGTCAAAATAAAGAAGAGGCTTGTGTTTACAAGAAGGAAAGTGGGAGCTCTGTTGCATTCCTAGTCTTATATGTGGATGACATATTATTGATTGGGAATGATATTCCTATGTTGGAATCCATAAAGACTTCACTGAAAAATAGTTTTTCTATGAAGGACTTAGGGGAAGCAACATATATTCTGGGTATAAGGATCTATAGAGATAGATCAAAGAGGCTTATAGCATTAGGCCAAGACACTTATATTGACACTGTGTTGAAGCGGTTCAGCATGGAACAATCCAAGAAAGGGTTCTTGCCTATGTCACATGGAATGCACCTTAGCAAGACTCAGTGTCCTTCGACGGCTGATGAGTGGGAGCGCATGAGTAAGGTCCCATATGCTTCAGCAATTGGATCTATCATGTATGCCATGATAAGTACCCGCCCAGATGTCTCATTTGCTCTAAGTGTTGCGAGCAGGTACCAATATGATCCAGGTGAAAAACACTGGACACTGGTGAAAAGCATTCTTAAGTACTTTAGAAGGACTAAAGAATTGTTCCTAATCTATGGAGGTGAGGAGGAGCTCGTTGTAACTGGTTACACCGATGCTAGCTTTGAAACCGACAAAGATGATTCAAAGTCGCAATCAGGTTTCGTATTTACGATAAACGGTGGTGCTGTTAGCTGGAAAAGTTCTAAGCAAGAGACTGTGGCCGATTCTACAACAGAAGCCGAGTACATTGCAGCTTCTGAAGTTGGAAAGGAAGGTGTTTGGCTGAGTAAGTTCCTCATTGAGCTTGGTGTATTTCCAAATGCGTCTAGCCCGTTGAATCTTTATTGTGACAACAATGGGGCTATTGCGCAAGCTAAGGAGCCAAGGAATCACCAGAAAAACAGACATGTACTTCGGAAGTTTCATCTTATTCGAGATTTCGTTGGACGGGGTGAGATCAAGTTATGCAAAATACATACGGATTTGAATATTGCTGATCCGTTGACAAAACCTCTTCCACAGCCTAAGCATGAGGCACACACTAGAGCTATGGGTATTAGATATCTTCTAGATTGAGTCTAGTGTAGTGGAAGATCATAGAGATGATCATATTTTGTATCCATGATATGTTATTTGTTTATTCAATTTCCATGAAAGGCAACTTGTATTGATTAGCAATTACGTGAATTGTTTGTGAAACTCTTTACTTGTATGGTTATTCTAAAGTTCTCCCTAGTTGGAGTTGACAACTAGCACATGTATTAGTTGATGACTATGTTTCACAAGTCATGACATGGAGATGACAAACTAATAATGTGGGCACATGTTTGACATGGGGCTGGACTGACCCAAACATGAGATTTGTAATATTGTTCTCTCTTTACACAACATGCACGCTTTGTCCTTAGAC
This sequence comes from Digitaria exilis, assembly GCA_015342445.1. Taxonomy (NCBI): domain Eukaryota; kingdom Viridiplantae; phylum Streptophyta; class Magnoliopsida; order Poales; family Poaceae; genus Digitaria; species Digitaria exilis. The sequence goes on from JACEFO010001897.1 coordinate 700,701, forward strand.
CTGAGATTGTCGTATGTACTCAAGATGTAAACCGACTTACTTAGGAGCTATCAACCGCTACTCCGTTACTGGGTAGTCATAAAGGTAGTTTTTGGGTTTGTCATGAAGCATGCTGTGAGGCATGGTCAATCAAGATGGGATTTACCCCTCTCTGATTGAGAGAGATATCTCTGGGGCCCTCGAGTGATCGGATCAAGAAATGCATGGCCGTGCTAAGGTTAAAGAGTTAACCTATCATTGGATTCCGAATCACAGTATCGAGAAAGAGAGGTCAGCTTGGAGCTAGACCAAATATCGTGTGGCAAAAGGAATAGCATGTATATGAGTTTGTGGTGGTTCGTCTGATATGATCTTTATGTACACATAGGAGTTGACACGTCTTGCAAGAGACCGTTATCAACTATTGGTCGAGTAGGAGTACTCGAGCCATGTCTATGTGTGCATGAACCCATAGGGTCACACACTTAAGGGTTTGGAATGTTAAGGCTTGACTATGTGATTGTCTCTAGTGCAAGTGGGAGACTGCTGGAGATATGCCCAAGAGGCAATCACAATAGTATGGAAACCGAGCCCCAAAGGATAATTGATCCTTTTAGGGATTAAGGTTACTAATGGGCCTACTAAGAGTAAGCCCATTAGTACTTGAGGAGGTACACCATCTATTAGTCCCAAATTGCTAGTGGACGAGGGTGTAGGGGGTTTTCCTCCCAATAAATATGGCCGCACCCCTCATGCTAGAGGACGAATCCCTCCGTGCTGCCACCGTTCTAAAGCCACGCCCCGGAGCTAGCACAACCAGTACGAGGCATTCCATCCCGTACGTGTGGATACCTTGGAGGTGCTACAATTGGAGCACAAGGACGAGCCGCACGAGAGGATCGTGACGGACGTTAGCAACTGCACTGCCTGCTACTTCGACGCGCTCTCCTACACCGAGACGGTTCCGCTGCATCCGCGTGTCTAGTGGTAATCTTGTGATCTATAATTGTAGTCGTTCCTGGTTTATGGGATAAAAGTTTCTGCTAGTGTAGTCTCCCCATATCCCTAAAATAAGGCAACCAGGCCAGTGCAGCGCCGGTGAAGCTCCGCAAGCTAACGCGGTGACGATGCTTTGGGTGGAGCGGCGTTGCAGCAGGCTCCGGCAAGGGAAGCATGCAGCGGTAAATCCCAGTAGAAGAAGCAGTCCGTTGATGTGTTTCTAGCAAGGTCACTGATCTTATTTCGCTGGTTCTATTTTTGTTGTGCCAGGTGACCTGGAGCTAAGTGCAGAAGCACTGCAGAGCCTACGAGATGCAAGAAGATAGCATGCAAGTTGAGGACGGCAGCACGCAGTGGTCGAAGATAGAGCTCCCGGCCATGGCAGATGGCGCTCACGCTGCACGGAGTCCAGCGAACAACTGCGGCGTGGAGGGGCTATTTTTTTCTTATTGCCTTTTTTTAGCTTTTACATTGACTGTAACAAATGAATCTTGATGTATTCAAAGTAATAAATACAGTTGTATACAAGAATCTTGGTGGATATTTTTGTACGATAAATTATTTTATAAACGAGGAAAATTGAATTAACGCTAAAGCAAAATAAAATTGTATATTTAAAAAGTTTCGCTTGAAAAATATAAACCTTGGAAAAACCTTTCCACGTAGGATATGGTGGGGTATATGAACCGGTTTCCCTAGAACTTGATGATCTCTAGGAAAATATGCTTTCCCTAGGAAAACCCCTAGGGCAATAGCTATTTCCGGTCGAAAATTTCCCTAGAAACAGTTCCTTACCAAATCTCGTAGGGAAACCATTTCCCTACCGTATATTGAGCATTTCCCTAAGATTTAAACCCTAGGGAAACAAGTCCATTCCAGTAGTGAAGAAGGTTTTGGAGAGGGGAAGCAAACGGGAGCCTCTCTATAGCTAGTAGGTGCCTCTGTCATTATGTACCAAGGATGAAATGAGGGAAACCAAAATATGAAAGGAGGAAGCGGAGTGGGTCAATGTGAGGTGCTAGATTAGTGTCACCATTATTCTTCACATGACCCTTCAAGGGAAACCCTAAGAAAGGTATAAGTCATAATGTTTCTCTTTGGATTTAGATGTTTTAGCATGTGCACTTATCGATGATCATTATTGCTATATTTAGGGATAAGGGTTTTGTTGTTGCCATTGTTTCAGCGCAAAGTCAATATGTGCATTTACCGTTGTTAGGAGTTTTGCATGGTTTTAGTGGCCTTAAAAAATACTAATAAACTTATATGTGATTGTTAGAGGACTTATGTAGTTTAAAATAACAACCTCAATCAGATCTAAAGGAAGGGAAAATCAAAGTTTGTTTCTTACCATTTTTCAATCGCAAAATAGCTTGTACCCATGCGGATGCATGCACACACACACACGCGCAAAGAATGACACGTGCCCGCTACAGGCGCCCACCATAAAATCACGCTTCTAACTGCTTGGTTGATAACACTATTACGAACCCAACTTGACATCATTGGACACAGTAAGTACCCACACATATAGTTGACTTCCCATGGTTGCATGCATGTACATCCAAATGAGTCATTGTGTCTGTGGTCGTTTTCTCTCACGGGTTCAAGTGCACTGGTAGGGGAGCATGGCATGTATAGGGTCAGCCATGTTGGTTCGTCCACGTACTATAGTACTATACATAAACTCCGTTAATGTTGTAGCATGATTGATTTTTACTCGACACAGGCTGTTTTGCATCCACACCAACAAAGCAAGCAAGAAATTCACATACCTTCTGAGGTAACACGCATTTGGGATTTATTGCTTACTTCATCTGCACACCGCATACATTTTCTTTTGAACAACCTTCTTCTTATACTTGAGCGGGATGTAGTCCATGAAAATCGGTCCTTGTCCTGGAGGACGTACTCCTTCCGTCTCCAAAAAAAACTAGTCATTCTAGCCTAGGAATAGTAGCTGCCCTTGCTGCCTTCCCTGGACGGTGCACATGGTTACAAAGGATTTATGCATGAAGTTTAGTGCAACTATGGAATAACATTGTCATGTCGGACTGTTTTCAATGTTGTCAATACCTCTGATGGTAACCGTAGGCAGGTAGTTAGAGATATGGGGTTTGGGGGATTCCTCGACTTTCCTGATTTGGCCGATACGTTCGATCAGTTTGGGTTATGGTTGCTTGGTTAGGTAAACATAGACACTCATGACCTAGTTCTAGATGTTGATAGCGTCTTACAATTTGATCAAACATATTCAGCGATGTATTTGGTATTCCATTGTCAGGTAGGAATATACCAAGGCCCAGCAAGGTGTCGTCACATTCATTTTCTAAACTCGTGATGGTGTTAGGTCGATCCAGATGCATACTTTAAGTTGCACAAGACACTGTGCAAACACGGAACATCCTTGGCACCAATCCCATGGACGTAGACCAGTTTTGGGTGGCGTTCCTCGTCTTCATCATGGGACATGTCATTGCTCCATCCTGCCTGCATGAGCTTGACTCCAATGGAATACTTGACGGCATTGTGCAGGACTGATGAAATCAAGGCCGTTTAATTGGTCCTCTTTCATAGTGAAAGATGTGTAGTGCACGTTCCACAAAGACTAAAGTGTGATCGCACTCCCCCACAACACCATACATAACCCATTGGCTGCATATTGGTGCTACAGGTACGCATGCGCAAACAGTCCTACTTGCCCTGCTTCTAACATATCGGATTCCAAAACCTTTATTCCATGACTACATGTAGAACTCATACGCGCGGCCTGTATCAAAGCAAACGTCAGCCCAATTGATGGTGACATCCTGCCGCCATTCTACGCACCCCTATGCCTGGCTGCATGGTGCATGGCACCTGCATGGTTGCCAATAGCAGCTCGACTTGCATCCATTAGAACACTACAACAACATGACATATATAGCACTCATATAATTGTGGCACGTAGTTGTTCGCTACAGCTTAATGCTCTTGATGTTGTCACAGAATCACATTTAAATAGACCAACCACAAGATGATGCTAAATAGTCATGGGCGCATACCACACGCTAAAGACCAACACGTCAGATTGACTATTTTTTGCATGGGGACGTGACAACACATTGGAGCCCACGCTCAAACTTTTGAATACTCGAAAAGTTTAGCCCAGTAAACATTAGTCTCAGCGCAATGTTTAAACATACACAATGTTATTTGCATTCCACGAGTCTTGGAGCCCCACACATCTAACGGATATTAAGCATGTGGGTACATACCCATACAGATACGAAATGCATTCTCTTTTGCAATCTTGTATTTTTATGGAATGCCTATTCATTTCAAGTTTAGGCAATCCAAACAACAAGAATCGAACATTGGTTCCAATTCAAAGTATATCTTCTTAGGAGAACATTGGTTCTAGAAAATTGGTCCAACTTGATATTTCATCTTTGTTGTATTGCGACCACTAGAAATTTTTTGAAACTACATTTCAGATGTCACATTGTTTAATTTATAGCCACCAAGAGGAAAGGGGAGCACTATTTTTAATGCCCATGTTTAGAACTGTGTGTTCTCTCAACAATAGGAACACATCAACTGATGTTTGTATTTTTCTTGTGTGTTTATAGCATTGTTCACCTACATGCCCATTTATCCTATTTACACGTCGTGTACATGCTAGTATGCTACACGGTTCATAGCCATGTCCATTTAATTAGCTGTTTAGGCTATTTAGCCCATTTAAATGTCCATTTAGCCTGAATAAAGAGGTAAACAGTAGGTGAAACATTGTTTAGCGTTTAGGCTAACACTGATTTTATAGTTTGTACTGGTGTTAAGTTTTACTTGTAAAACAATGTCGCATTGTGGGATCAAGCTAGGTCAATATTTGGTGAAGGCAAGTGTACATAGGATTATGGTCTACTTGATTTAAAATTATTGTTTATATTTTCTACATCCGATTTTAGTTCCTTATACTATAATATGACTTAAAATTAAGATAATTTATTTATCTTGGAGTGCTATATCAAGGATTTATGGCATTAATTTTGTCTTGTGGAATTATGAATTTTTATGATATATTTATGTTGTAGTCCTGCATTTGCACTCTCCTTATTTGTATTCGTATGGATTTGTACCTTTTCTTGATCGAATGCATAAAAATGTATCATTATGGCAATGTGCATTGAGAAGGAACAATGTGGTTGCATCCCTCCTATATGTTTGCTAGGTTTTTTTTTGCATGGATTATCGTAGTATTCATGCATTGCGGTTCATCATATCCATTTGGCGTTGGTTACAACGTTTGATTATGTTATTTTTTTTCCTCATAGAGTATGTTACTGCTGGATTACACCTTGAACAAGTTACTGCTGCAATATATATGAAATTTTAATCTAAATTCCCTATGACTTAGATTATTGTTCTACCATGTCTTTCTTATTGAAGCTAAAATCAGTTGTCATATAGAGAGCCAATGTTATGGTGTTTCATAAGTCCATGTATGTTTTCCCCTTAGGTGTTGAGTCGGCATGATGCACTGAGGGATGGTAGTGGCAATACTTTGCACAATTCTAGATTTATACAACTTTCCGATGCATGTTTTGATTCGTTAATTTTTAAATGTTGTAGTCTTTTTATTATTTTCACATTATTGCAAAGTTATGCTTCTACCTGGTTCTCTTTATGTTATGAACTTACTGTTTAATCTAGATGTGTTCTTTAATACTTCCATGTGCTAAGAATTAGTGGTAGGTAAAAAATCAAGATCGAAAACCAAACCCAAAAAATCCGAGACCGAACCTGAATAAACCGAATCTTTGGTCTTTGGTCCCGATTTCAGTTCTTGTTTTGAGGAGGCCGATTTCTGCTCGGTTACTTCGGTGTTTTACATTGTATACCTGAACAAACCAAATAACCCCATCTCTTCTCTTGCGTATGTAAATCTTATCCCCTCCTGCCTAAACTAATCACGTTTCTTTCCCAAGGGAACAATAAAATCAATGTTTTCCCTCCCTGCAACCTGCAAGCAAGGCTGTCCTTATCCTCACCACCCCCTAGAGGCCACTCGTTTCCCAAAGCCTGCGATAGCTCCCTGTGCTAGCGTTTCTCTCTTTTTCTCCTTGAGTGAACCAGGGAGGCAAGGAGTCAGGGTCTAGCTGCAGCCTGCAGCTTGACTCTCCCTAAGATCAAGAGCCTTGCCCTTTACGCAAGCCCATGGGGCACACTGCGCTTGGGAGCCTGCAGGCTACCATTCCTGTAGCTCCTCCACCAAATTGGCTACAGTCAATCCGGGTGAGCGACGGGGAGCCGGTTGGTGAAGCCGACAGCCTACAGCGGCGGAGTTACTTGAGCACCGTGGAGTCAGGTAGCGGAAGGTAGTGCGGTGGTGGAATTGCTTGGCTAACAGAGATGTCCGGTGCAGCGGTGGATCGGAGTTGCTTGGGTATAGGTGATGAGCGGCACAGGGGCGTGCTCAGTCCAATCCAAGAAACCAAACTGAGAGTTTATGTGACCGAACCACCGGTTCTTCAGTTTTTGGTTTCAACTCTGGTTCTTGTTTTAATAAAACCGAATTTAGAAAAAAACCAAAGAAACCGACCCAAAGTCCCGAACTACTCGTAAAAACCAAATGCCCACACCTACTAAGAATGATGCTGATATATTTTCAGGTGTTACACATGTTTTTTTAGGCAAAGCGTGTTACACATGTTGTATTTGTTCCACCACTCCATTAAGAGTTCAAAGTACATATAGATTACGCTTGAAGAAGGAAACAAAAGAGTTTCATTGGCATAGCACAACCAAGCCAATTTCATTTATGAACTAGACCGTGTGACACTCCAGCTCCTCACATACATAAACTAGTAAGGATATATCTAGATAGTGTAGTAGAGTTAGGTCCACGAACTGCAATCAATGTTTCGATGCTTGCTTCTCATGATGCCATGTCATCAATAAAACTCAGCCATCTAATCACAATACATAGAGTCAGATCAACTAGCTGCAATCAATTTTATAAACCTGGCTTCTCATGAGGTCATGCCAACTTAGTGACATATCATTAATGAAAGAGCAAGCAATTGATGGTCGTCGTTTAATTTGAAAATTTCCATCTACTCCATTATTTCAATTCTCTTGGGTACCATTTGCTTTTGAAATGGGCACTGTTATTAACCCCCAACAAAACGAAAGTCTTAAAACCATCAAACTTTGCCTGCATTACACACCTTGGCACCTAATATTTATTATACTAGGACAGGATGCGCGCTATCGCACGCCCTCTAACTAAGAGCAAGTATCAGTCCGATGACAACCATTTCCATACCTTTTCTTTTCATTATCAAATTCAAACCAGCCACAATTGTCGTCCTCCAAAATCATGACAGAATGGAATAGAAAAATAAACGTTGATAACAAAAAATTCATAAAAATATTTAATGCAAATATTTTAATAGTATTTGTACATCTGAGTATTGACTAAATGCCATTTGCAGGCTACAGGTTCGTCAAGCCAAATATTACATCAGCTTATCTGCATTGCATTAGTAGCTACTGAACATCTTAAACCAGTTTGACAAATGTGATGTCAAAGCAGAAGGTTGCACAGTTTTGCAGCAGCACTTTTTTTCTCAATGCATGCTTCAATATATGCAAACAATATAAATCAGTTGGGTTAATACAGCTCTAATGTATCATCCTACAGCTAATAATTCCAAAGGTACCCAAGAGTAAATTACAAGGATAATGTTGCCTAAGAACGTCAAGTTGCTCAACCAACCACCTATATTTGTTAGTCATGAAAACAAAGAACTGATAATTAAAGAGCTTTAAAAAGGAAAATGGTTGAATTTCTGTAACGTCCCGCCACTCCGGGCCGGGCCCGTCTACCCTGACAGCTCTCTAGGATCCCAAAAATGCCACCACAGACCAACACATGTCTTTTCTGTGCACTTTGTCCTCACTCATGCGCACCCGGGAAGGACTTCCCAGTCGGTCACCTCAGAGTTCTTTCGGGATGAGCTTCCAGAAAAGAAGTTGCAACTTGTTGATATGAGTATTCTTATCAATCCTATTAAGCCCTGGGTCGGGGTGTTACAATTTCTATCACGACGTCAATAACAAAATTTACTATACAAAGTGGTCGGCATCAGCAATTTACAATATAATGCACACTAATCAACATTGGAAGAAATCCACAATAAAACTACACTGGAAGAAGGTCATCAGATATATAGTTCTATTTCAATCATATAAACCAAGTCATTTTATCGTAGGACAAAAACACAAACTGATCTGACATTTGAACACTCCCGCCTCCTAACCACAGCCTAGTGAGCAATGCAGGGATGATAGCCACCCAACAGATGCATCAACCAGGCAAGAGTAAATGAGGACATGAAAAGGAACTTCTAAAATAAAGCATATCATTCAAATATTTTAGAAAATCTGGAGCCTTCTAATTACCAAGATACCACACAATTCTTTTGGTGAACTCCACATATCATGAATGCTCAAGCAAGGGCATCAGGTAGAATATGTAAAGCATCAACAATGATTGTTAGACAGGGCACAAGACAAGATAATACCACATTATGTGTGAAAGCTTGCTAAAACCAATAGTTAAGGACCATCCTCTCATTGGTGGGTGCATGGCTCAGTGCAGTGGAAATAGAGTTCAAGAATCAAAAGACATCATTCCAACTTTCATTTCACATGTGCATGTAACAGAAAATCTGTAGTGCATGACTTCACTATATGCTTAATTTGGCAGATTACCCATTAAGAATCAATAGACAACCAAGATAAAATGCATGATTGCTCAAGAGTCAGTGTGCAGATGGGGAACCTCTGTCTGATCTCACTGAAATAAACCATGATTTTCCAATAACTGGGCCTGGCATGGATATACAAAATTAAGCAAGCAGGACATGGTACATTCAGAATTGAGAAAGAAAAAGACAGAAAGTATGAAACTAAATAATAATTAATTAATGGTGACCTAAAACAGCAACTAAACAGCCTGCCATTGTTCTTTAATATTTGCATTTATTTCAGAAGCAGCATAATTCTGTATTTTTCAAAACTGTCAACATGGATAAACCAATAAAGCACCTTTACACTTGGTGGCTGTCCCAGATTCCTAGCTTAAATTAAAATTATCACCATAACCTATTAACTACTCTAAGACTACCAATTAGAAACATACAAGATGAAGCATGCGGGTCTAGTCAGTGAGTGCGGTGGAATAAGTACCCATACATAATGAAAATGCATTAGCAAATATTTTTGCTTTCACAGAAAATCATGTCCTTTTGTATCTTCTCTTAGACTACCAAAATAATCTACTAAAACAAACATGTGGGCATACACCATACAAGGGCATAGCATGTAAAGTAGCTGAGCCTACCTCTACAAGATCTTGCAAACACATATACAGACCGCAAGGATAAAACCTTCTTATTAGTGCAACAAGAAAAGACATGAAAACCATCCATTGCAGTACCAATTCTATAAGCCTGCAAAACTTTCCTAGATCTAAACCTACCAAAGTAAATCTACCAAGTCAAGAACATGTTTTAGATAATACCCAGGAAAAGCCAAAAAACAAAAACCTGAACTCTCACTAAATACCATCCAAGAAAAAAAAAAGGGTCCCTAGGACATTTGTATCCATAAAAGAAGATGCATTGCAGACCAAACATTTTCAAGAAGAACATACATTTAAATTTTCTTTAATCTTCCATTCTCACATGTGCTTTGAAATCTTCTGCAATCTGAGTTGAATCAATGGACAATTGGACATAAAAATGTAGATCAAAATAGTGGTGGAAAAGAATAAGAATATAGCAGGGAAAACTGTCGCGAGTAGAACTCAAAGAAAGATGAGTATCTGGTTAGGAACAATCTTCGTCAGTAGACGGTCCTCCCCATCACTTGCTCCATTGGTTCCTGAACCAAGACAATAAATAAAAGCAGGTAAACACTCGATCCATCAAGCTCACACCTTGGTAGGAAGAGATTGGGACTAGGAGTGCGTGGATGAGGAGAGAGGCCAGATCCCGTGTTTTGGAGAATGGTCAAGAGAGGAGAGTGACTAACCTGGGGCCGTACTGGTGCTAGAAGAACCACCCACTACCACCGTCACCGGCGCTCCGCTAGATCTGTGCGTCGCCGGATCTGAGCCTTTTGAGTCGCGCCGCTATGTCGCTCGGTCGTGCCACTGCTCCTGCATCGAGGAAGCTGCTGTGTGCCATGGGAGAAACGAGATAAGGTTGTGTGCCAGCTCAAGGAGAACCTGGTGTAGCGGTGGCTGCGAGAAGGAGAAATTGACCTTGGCCTCGATGGCGGGGCAGAGGTCATCGGCGTCGATCTGGGCCTTCCCTGCCTGGTCGGCGTAGACCTGGGTGTCCCCGAGGATGCCGCCGATGTAGCGGTAGGCCGGCTCCAGGAAGTGGTGGAACGACACGGAGCTCGTACTCGCCCTCTCCGAGCCCATCAAGCGCAGGAGAATCAGCGCGTCCTGGGGCTCAAGAATCAGCGCCGACCACCACGCACCAGGCACTCCCCTGCGCTCTGCTCGCCACCGTCGTGGCCTGCAGCTGGATCTGAAAGAGGGCCGAGGGAGGGAGGGAGGGATTTGTGAGCGAGAGAGAGGGCCGAATGGTCCGGACAAGAGGAGGCGCCGGTCGCGGCGGCGAGGGAGAGAGAGAGCGGGGGGGAGGGGGTTAGGGTTCGAGTGGTGGTGACAGGGTGAGAGAGAGTGGTGGGGAGGGTTAGGGTTCGGGTTCTATGGGGGCGCACGACGGGCGGGGGGTTGGGGGGGGGGGGGGGGGGTTAGCCGGTTGGGTGGTGGGAGGGGACGATTGAAAAATTGCCTCGGGTGGTTTCCATAAAAAGACATCATAATTGGTTTTTCTCTTATTGGTGTAGAAATAAAGTTTTAAGATAAGGGTTTATTTGGAAAATATACGAACGTGTTTAGTTTTTGAAGTGAGTGAGCTGGGCTATGTTACTATTTCTATGAAACTGGATGGCTTTCCTGAAAAAAGTTTGAAGCAGCCGAGGGGGCGACGTGGCTTCTCCGTTTGCGAACACGTCGCCCAAAATGCTGCGGGAGCAGCAAACAAGAGGGGATTTTAACCATTGCGATTTTTTATTATTCCATACACTCCTCTCCTAAAGAGTGAAGCAATATGATGACTGGACGAGACTATATATATTTGCTATATTTGATATTTTATTTGGCCTGCCACCCTGTAATTACTCATATACTCCCTCCGGTTCACTATTAGGAGTCGTCCTGGCCGAAACGTCGAGTTTGCTAAAAGCTGTCGTTCTGTGATTTAAACGACGTTTTGGACTAGAGTACCCCTTGAGTTCGTTTCGTCTCCCGAGCCAGATTAAACATGGCTGCCTCGATCTCCCTCCCGGCCGTGCACCTGTGCGTTTCCTCTCCCAGTCATTAAGGCCTCGTTCGCTCGCTCTGCTCACATCCGTACGCCAAACGCCACTCACTCACGTCCGCTCACCATGGACTTCGAGAGTCCGAGTCGCCGGTCGCCGTGATCTTGTCGCCGGACTCATGGAGTCAGTCGTCGTGGCGCCAGAATCGGAGATGACGCCCAAGGACGAAAAAAAATATCAGCATACAAAAGCAACCAAACGGTAAAAAACAGCGCATGCAGGAGTCGAACACCAGAGACCTCATGTGTGCAGCGCCTCAGGGTGTGATCTGCTAGCCAATGGGCTGGGGCAGGTTTGGTGATCACAAGGAACCCTATACCTTATTTATTAAGGGCAAACATAGAAAAATTACCACTAATAAATGAATCCTTGGTATGCGTACTCATGTCCTAAACGACTCCTAATACTATACCGGAGGGAGTATAGCTGGCCACATGATAGCCAATTGTGGCCAGGTCAAATGCATCACACTGTTTCACCTAGCACACTATGTATATGCATGTGGCCCATTTCAGAACCAGCAATACACAATGGGGTACCCGAGTTGTAGATTTGTAGGTAGAGAGGTCATGATGGTAATACATGAGACGTAAGGTTTATACAAGTTTGGTCTATCCAGAGATATAATACCCTACGTTCTATGCTCGGTAGTGTTTGTGTTGATTCGCTTGACAAAGTTTATTCTATGAGGGCGAGGTATATGTGTCTAGCTATGCAATAATATGATGTGATGGGATGGAATGCCCATGGGGATCAATCTAGGTCGTCTTATATAGGGCCACTACCTAGGGTTACAAGTTGGTTAAGATTTTCCTATCATCTCATAGTCCAACTTCATCAAGAACTTCTTCCATGATATCTGACCTAAATTACGCCTAGCAATCATGCGTTTCCAGGAGAGTGCCACCCTTTATCTTGTCTAACACATCTAGGGCTCTGCTTCACCAATCTCCAAATTTCCCTAGGCCAACTGTCATAAGCAACTCATGGTTGTCCAACTATCATGTCGGCGATGACTGATGAGCCCTCAGGTAACCATATTCGTCAAGCCCCCAAGCAATGGGACGTTTAACAATTATATAGTGGTCTAAAGAGCAAAATAACACACTCCGACCATTGAATCATCATGAGGTTACATAGTGCTCCAAAATCAATATTGAAAATAATCCATGGGAAACACTTGTGAGTGTTGCCATTGGGTACAACCCTAAAAGATGTGAAACCAAATTGTAGATCGTCTAAGTAGCATGGGCCCAGTCCACTTCCTCATGGCTTTGCATTCTAACTCTAATGTATGTTGCATAATGCTCACAAATAGATCCATGCAAAAAGTAGTATCGAGGGCACTGCATTCCATATGGTGTAGTCCCTTAAGTATTCAAATATTCAATTGACTTGTAAATCAATCCAAGGGTCATTATAATGGAAAAGATCAACAAACTCAAATTGATGCACCTAGTTCTGATCAAGAGAATGATGACTAATAGGGTAATAGAGGCACGCCTACTCAATTTTAGGGACCCAGCCCCCGAGGGTGAGGGTTGAAAAGATCAAAAGGTGCGCCAACTCGATTCCAAGCACCCAACCTGTGTGAAATGGAAGGGCTATAGAGCCACGTCGACCCGATTCCAAGTGTTTGTCATCTATATTTTCAGGTATAAAGGGATTTTAGATAGGTTTTGGTCACCTTAAAACATAGCATCGCCTACGTCCTGAGTAGGCTATGATTGCTCAAGGCCTAAGAAAGGTTCCTTAGTGCTAATTGGTTGGGGTAGGCGGTGGGGGGTATATCTACCTTTATATGAGACCTAGCAGGTCTACTTATAGTCTAACTTCTTCCCCCTTATTGTTTTTTGTGTGAATGCAATGGACCTTGATGACCCCGACAGTACAAGTTGCCTTAAGGATTGTGCCCTTATCATGTGTTCGCAGCCTTTCTGGTGGCCTAGGACGTCGTCGTTCCGGTCCCGAAGCGTCCTAGGACAATGATGCCACTTTGTCCCCGCAACATTCCTGGCTCGCGTGCCTTGGTTCCCGCATTGATTGTAATGATGGTAAGCCTACCTACCGCTAGTTGATGGGATCGAGGTGGAAAACAAGGGTTCCTTAAACTATGTGTCCACCATCTATTAGACGGGGCAGTGGACCTCCACAATTGCCATAGGGGTGAACCTCTTCACCTCTCGTTGGGTGTGAATTTGCACACCTCCTTCATAATCATGGTGTTTTTATGGTGAGGGCACTCTTGTGGCAGGCCCATCGCCTAGCCGAGGCACGTCTTCTCTGCCTTTTTCCTTCGTCGGCAAGGGACCCTACCCATCCTGAGATACGACGCACCATTCTGGGGATGGCTAGGTATGCTTCGGCTGTTTTACACAGGCTGAATCCACATATGCATGCTTCTTCTATTGGGCATGGCTACTTTCATGCCATTCCTCACGAACCCTTTTTCTATATGCTATTACGTACCTAATTAATTTAGAAGGATTAATGAATTAGAGTTATGTGTATTATTCAACTGATTCAAAAACACCATTGGCTAACAACATATATCCCTACACAGGAAGATGGGACAGCTATCTGACAAAAAGAAGGTTCATGCAAGTCCCGATGATCAATTTTCACGCCGCCTCTCAATCCCTCCATACATTTAAGCTCATTCTTTTTTTTTTTTGAGTTAGCATGATGATGTGTTTTTTTAAAGGGTCACTGAAAGATATTAGGAAACAATATGATGGGGTTGGGGCATGGGCTGCATGGCTTTGCTACCGCGGATGGTGGCTGGACGGCATGGACGCCATCGTGGGTCAAAACTGGGCCGAAGGGGGCTGGGGGAGGGGGGAGAGGAGGGGATTTGATTTGAGGTGCACGTTGAATTTATTTTAAAAAGGGCCGTCGAAAGATATTAAAAACGAGGTAGTATGCTGATTTGTTGAAAAAAAAATTAGGGTCACGAAAAGATATTACAAACGTATGACAGGGCATGACTTTTCTAATGCAGATAGTGGTTGGCTGACATGGACATCAGCATGGATAACCTGCTTGAAGTGGGCTTGGTTGAAGGTGGAGGGGGTTGTATGAGCTAATTCCCTCGGTACCACGAACCCTCTAGCCAATTCTCTCTGGGCTCGCAAAATTTTAGGAATTCAGATAAGCGCTATATTAATTTCCATTTATACCTACAGTGGCATTTTGTCCCCTTTTCCATCCACATGCAGTTAACTGAGATAACAAAGACAAATTTGCCCCTTGAGCTATGGCCCTATCTGTTAGTGCTCCTTGTATAACCTCTCTTTCTTTTCTCGAACATTCCACTCCAACACGAGATCAAAGCTGGCTGGACCTACGACTCCCTTGTCGGTGGAGGGTTCGACTACGGAGAGCGGGAGGGGTACGAGGGGCACCAGCTCATCGAGGCACACCCCACTGAGCTAGCTCGCGCTGGGGGACTCTCGTCGAAGGACGACGGTGACTAGTGGAGGCTCAGGCCAGCGATGGCGCTACACGAAAGCGTCCGTCTAGTGACTGTTCCGGCAAACAAAAGAGCTGGGGAGCACCAGGGCCTTACCTGGAGTCAATTTTAAGGCTAGGTTGGGGAGGAGCGTGGCCGGAAGGTGGAGCTAAATGGTGAGGTGGAGGTGAGTGGCGGTAGTGGACGACTCGATTCTGACTGACTGGTTGCTAGAACTCTGTGATGTGCTCTTAAGAGGAGATCTGTGGAGGTGAGGGAGGCTTGGGGGGGAGGGAATCAAAAGGAAGAGCCACGCATCACCACCGGTCGATTGAGCTTCACGACGCTGTCAGGAAGGGGCCGGTCGAGCAAGAGCAGCAGAGCTAGGGCCGGGGCATGGCCACCCTTGTGCTGCGGCGTAGGCCGGTGACCGAGCTTGCGAGACACCTGGCCGCGCATGGAGTTCGATTGGCGCCGCTCACCTCGTGGCTTGGTCAAGAAATTACCTCCCTCTCCCTTTCTCTTCCTAATCATGCTAGTTTTAGGCTATTTTTGGATCTGCACCTAGGCCAAGCGCAGGCCGGTGATATGGCACAGCAGCCAAGCTAGGTGGGCGCTGCAGCAACCAGGACGGGCGGGCGGGTGGTGGGTGCAGCAGCAACCAACCAGGCTACACACGGGCGATCGGTGGGTCGAGACGCGGACTGGAACGGATGAGGGCCAGCGACAAGCTCTGCAGCTTGCTCTCATCTCATGCAGCTAGGAAGGTTGCTGGAAGAGAGTCGCAACGGGACTACGGGAGATGTCTGCGAGAAAGAAGAGATGCCTTGCATATTCAACCTTGCCGATCGGGATGAAAACGGATCGTATACCGATGGATATGTCTGGATACAGATATAAATATTTATTTTTTTAACGGATCGGATTCTGATACGAACAGTACAAAATATGTCGAATATGTACCGGATATTGATATACATTATAAATCTACAATAGACATTTAACTTTTGTTATGCGGATACGGATATGGAGGGATATTGATTTTCCGGTTCCGGATACAGACTGTACCATGTAAGGCCCGAGGGTCTTTGGTCGGACGGGAAATATCCATACCACTTTCAGTGGGCATTACAAGTGGCGCTAGGGGCAAAATGTTCTTTTTTCCACCTTAGGCTGTCTCCAACAATGGACATAAATATGGCACCCATTTTCATGGTTTTGGGTCATGCACAGTAGATAGGTCTAAAAATTCAGCATCTCCAACAGTCAAAATGCAAAAACGACGTCGTGTCCGTCTCCTCTGCCGCATCCTCCTTCTACGACTTCCTCTTCTCCAAGCGCGCAGGCCGGCTCCTCCCCGCGCGTCCCGCTTGCTCCTCGCCGCCGATCCGCCTCGCGGTCGCCGCCTGCTTCCCGCCACGGACCTGCCTCGCGCGGCGTCGGATGCCGAAGCTTGCAGACATCACGACGCTGGAGGCCGGGGCCGGAGCTCCCTTGGCCTGCATGCGGTGCTTCCTCTCCCTTTGCTCCGTCGCGTGGAGCTCCTCCAGCCGCTGCTGCTTCCGGCTCGTGGGTCTACCATGGCGCGCCACTGGTGGGCCCGACGCAGGGTGGAGACACATCCAGACCGAGGGAGGATGCATGTTTGCATCGCTCGTTGCGCGTCACCAAAAATGCATCGCTCATTTGGGTAGTCTTTTGGAGAGCGTGTTCGCTACCAAAAACACTGTTGACGACCCAAATTTGGGCTTGGGTCAAGTTGTTGGAGATAGCCTTAACACTACCTTGACGGAATGGTAAGGGCAATCCAAAAATTTATGTGGCATTGAGAGAGAGACGGGCATCCAAACCTGACTAGTTTGGTGAGTGGTGACTACCCCAAACTAGTTTATTTGGTCACATATGGGTTTATATGGTTTAGTATTCAGATGGTATGAAAACTATAAGCAAGATTAGTGTTTCCATAGTTCGAGACTATCCCCTATCATGTAGCATGGAGTCCTGGTTTAGTTTTACCGGCCGGGATACTTGCCTAATACAGGTGTGTTAGTGTTACTAGCAAAGACGCACGTGCGGCACGCACGTGTTAAAAACAAATCTAGCAAAAACATTATATTATTTCCTAGATTTTGCCCCATAGACTTATCTCCTGAACAATTGAATTATCAATTTGGATTGAATTTAGGAAAAAACATATTTTCTAATCGTATTGAGCTTTATTAGTTGGCATGGCTTGAAACCTCCTAATCCACAAGCATCAGCTTTGGTACCCATCCACCATGCATTAACAGAATAACATTAAGGACTCTAAAGTGCAATTTCACCACTGTCATTATAACCATGTAATAATAAACTTACTGAAATTTTTTATCAGCTTTATTAGGTTTCGTCATTAAATTTGTTATCAGCTTTGCGGTCTGGCAAGCTCAGGGACGCAAAGAAATTTAGAATTTCGCCATCGTCAAAAGTGGGTTTTGCAGTTTTTACCAGCCCGCAATTGGGTTTCATCGATTCATTATAAACCAGATCTCCTGTTAGAATGCCTTTATTTGTTTTTCATTTTGTTTTGTTGTTTTTCTCCTTGTCTATTATATCCTCAGGAGTCGAATCCTCAAGTCTGAAATCATTTTTTTTTCGGTCTTTCTTCCCTCCACACTGCCTGGTTCTAATCCTCGCCGGCTCCTGCCGCCATGGCATTGGAGCGCCCCCTCCTAAAGTGCTAATCCCACCCAAGAACATAGCCTAGGCACGTCCACGAACACGTCAACCCCATTTTAGGACCCTGTGCTGCATGCTTACGACTCTAGCAGTGGCAAATCATGGGGTTGCCGTTGCACGGCGCCATTGCAGCCTCGTGTTCCGCCGTGTCTTTGGGTGTGTGGAATTTCGTCTGCAGCCTGCTCCCTGCATCTCTGGTTGCGGGCAATCGAGGTCCTGTAAGGTCATATATGTGTGTGCGCGTGGATTGACTGGAGTGCATGGAACAGATCGAGGAGCACGCACCCGCACTCACAGTGACACGGCAGCGCAAGGCTGGAACGGCTGCGGCCAGGCAGCCTGGGGTAGTGGGGTCCCTGCAACTACAGAGGACGCAGCAGCTAATTTTGAGTTGGTGCAGGGCCGCAGACAGGGGCAGCGCCACAGCTGCCCACCTCGCTGCTGCAGCTGGCAGCGGTGCCTCACCTCCTGCTTGATTTCCACGGCGTCGAGGCGGAGGAAGAGCTCCTCGATGGAAATCAAGGACAGAAAGGGACAGGCGGATAGGTGTGGGTGCATTAGGTGAGTAAGGGCCATATTAGGTGAGAAAATAATTATGTTTTTGGCAGAAACATTTTCTAAATAACAGTTTTGATGAATTTGACCTTCTTTCCATCTCTTTTGACCCTTACAGGTGGGTCCAATATGAGGGGTAAGGTGGACCCAACTGATTTCTATCGAATAGCATGCACGCA
The DNA here is from genome assembly GCA_015342445.1 of Digitaria exilis. Classification (NCBI taxonomy): domain Eukaryota; kingdom Viridiplantae; phylum Streptophyta; class Magnoliopsida; order Poales; family Poaceae; genus Digitaria; species Digitaria exilis. The sequence goes on from JACEFO010001897.1 coordinate 719,031, forward strand.
CACATTTTTTTTTGTTCAAATTGTATCTTACTTAGAATGGGCCATGTCACTTGACTTTTCTTGTTAGAAGAGTACTTTTGAATATCATAAGAATGTATTTTTATTCCATATGCTCTACATGGTGTCAAAATCATATGGAAACAATATAATAATATATTCTATAAATAGTAGGAAGGATCTGGTGTACTCCACGCATAAATCAGTCATAATGATTGGATTGATTCATATATTTATTGTTCGGCTCGCGGGGATGAAATGCTCGACCGAATAAGGAAGGAGGGTCGGACGTCCATGCTTTTTTATTATTTTTTATACCACGAGATTTTGACTTAATTTAGTGAGCATTCTACTATCATCAGGTAGGAACACCAATACTGTGAAGATTGGGGAAGATTCCCCAAAAATATATTGTGGACCTAAAATAAAATATTATAGCTGAATCCTAGGAAGCATGTTTTGTGAGCGAGAGAGATGGAATGAATAGGGAAAAGTTGGATGAATAGTGTTTTTTTATAAAAAATAAACTAAACGCACCCAAGGATTTGTACTTGTCGGGTACCTACAAAAGGGGTACCCCAATCTAGGCCCAAAACTACTTGGCATCAAGGCCCGCAACGAATTGACCTGGCTCAACAGCCCAGCAAAGGCCCGCCATCGAGGTAAACGACCACCCTCGAGCGGGTGGTTTCCGTCTCGATCGAGGCTCGGCGGCCTCGACCCTCACCCTCGAGCGGGTGGTTTCCGTCTCGATCGAGGCTCGGCGGCCTCGACCCTCACCCTCGAGCGGGTGGTTTCCGTCTCGATCGAGGCTCGGCGGCCTCGACCCTCACCCTCGAGCGGGTGGTTTCCGTCTCGATCGAGGCTCGGCGGCCTCGACCCTCACCCTCGAGCGGGTGGTTTCCGTCTCGATCGAGGCTCGGCGGCCTCGACCCTCACCCTCGAGCGGGTGGTTTCCGTCTCGATCGAGGCTCGGCGGCCTCGACCCTCACCCTCGAGCGGGTAGTTTCCGTCTCGTTCGAGGCTCCGCAGCTTCGAGGGCGACCCCTACCCTCGAGCGGGTAGTTTCCGTCTCGTTCGAGGCTTGGCGAACTCGAGCTTGCGATCCAAGCTCGAGTCGGCCTCGACGGGAACAGCGCCCAACCCACCGCGGTTCACCAGAGTCGTCACGACGCGGTCAAAAAGCAGGGATCACTGCTCCACGCCATCACCTACTCCCGGAGAGGACATCGGTCAAATCCACTCGCAACAGTGGGCTCTGAGCGCCATGCTGCGCGCCAGACCTGACCCTGCCAGCAGCACTGTGCCAACCACTCCTTTGACTTTACCCCCCGCCGGACACGCTGCCACCCTCGAAGGCAACCTCGAAGGAGGCCACGGAGGTTCGAATTGGACCCCGTACGCAAGTTACCTACCCTCGACGTCGTGAACTGTCACGAGAAGGAAGGACGATACGTCAGCCCCTGCCATGTCGTCAGCAGAGTTGGAAGGCGCGATTCCCGCTCACGTACGGCGCGGCATGGACGAACAGTGCACTTAGCGACAAACACATGTACTCGCACCCCGCTCCTCTTGGTCTATAAAAGGGGAAGGGAAGCCCACGAGAAGAGGGAGGAACGAGAAGAGCACGAAGACACGCAGAGAACACAAGTCTCATACGCACCCACACACCATAGCCTGGGACTTAGGAGCTTATCTCCTTCTCCCACCTTGCTTGTAAACCCCTACTACAAGCAACACGTAACCAGGTGCATCGCACCACTGCTGGACGTATGGCCCCGTGGCCGGAACCAGGATAAAACCCTTGTCTCTCACTCTCGCCATCGGGGAAATGAGTGGTTAGCACCGCAATCACTCGTCGGTGCCGGTGCGACCAAATCAGGCACCGACAGTTGGCGCGCCAGGTAGGGGACCAGCGCTGCGCTGCTCTCATTCCCGATGACGAACTTCGGCGAAGGACGGCCTCCGCTGGGCGAGAGCAATCTGCTCCCAGCGGGGCAGGAGATCCGGTTCGGGAGCCTGCGGTTCCAAACATGTGGCGACGATTACCACATGCGCATCCTCCAGGAGGATCCCAGCGACCAACCGGAGCCTCATCACCAGCTTCCGGCGGCACCGCGACGGCGGAGTCGTCCCGGACCTCGCGCACGACGAGCACGCACCGCAAGGCGTGTCGCCGACGTCAGTAACCCCCATCCCACAAGGGAAGGGGACGTTTTGCGGTCAGGAGCACAGGAGAGGGCTGCTCCCTTCCTCCTAGGGCCCATGGCTGCGCCACGCGCTACGACGGCGCGCTCCTATCCCTACGGGCTACGCACCTCCGCGGATGCGTACGCCTCCTTCATCCGCACTGCCATGAGTGCGAACGGCAACCAGCCTGGTTGTCACCCAGTCTCCAAGCAATACTTCGCCGATCCATTGCCCGGCGATTCTCGCACGGAGTCCGATGATGGACACGCGTTTATGCGTAGACACCCCGGTTGGGACTACTCGGGTCTCCGCGACCCAGAGGCCTTTATTGCCTTTCAAACAGCGGCGGATTACTGCTTCGAGTATTCCGATGATGAGTATGACCCAACCAGGGAGTGTTTCGTCATCAACGACGGACAAGCCAGCGAGGGGTCGACGTCGGACGACGACGGCGGGGGTGACGACCAGGGGAACGACGATGGCATGGATCCGATAGGCGCGCAGCCATCGGACCCATCGGATCACTCTCCTTCCGAGGACGAGCGAGATCCGCGCCACCTGCCACGAGTTAGCGGTGACGTCTCGCCACCGGCGTGCTCCGACCGCGAGCCGGGCAAGCGAGGCGACGAGCACGCCACGAACCCACGACACGCGGGGCGAGTGGCTCAGGCCCGCATCCTCGCTGAGGGCAAAGACGACGATCTCGCCCCCAGAACGAGCCAGAAGCTCATCGCGGCGGCCGCGCTGCTCCGAGCCATGCCGGAGGCAGCCACCCCCGAAGGGCGAAAACTGCACCTCGAGGCTCAAAAGCTGGTCGAGCATGCTGCCCGACAGCATGCCGAGAGCTCAGCCTCCCGCCTTCGACGCTCCGCAGCCTCGAAGGGTGAACGAGGAGGGGAGTCATCGGTACGCTCACCCCGGCCTAACGGCAGGGCGCGAGCCCAGTCCCGCGGCGACTCCTGCCGTGACTCGGCGCAGCGCCACGCCAACGAACCACGTACGCCCGAAGCACGAACGCTTCCAGCTAGGGTGCCCGCGAGGTCACGCCTCCGGGACACCCGAGGCGCGGTCGGCGATGGCGATGCTCGCAACACCCTGAATCATATAAGGCAGCGAGAGGGAGCCCGGGCCCACCAACGCGGGCGGACCGACGTTCGGTGGAACCGGGATGCGGTCTCGGAACCGGCGGGAACGCGCGTGTTCAGTCGTAACATCCGCACCGCTCCGTTTCCCCCTCGTTTCCGACAGCCTACTACCATCACCAAGTACTCTGGGGAAACTGACCCCAGGGTATGGCTCAACGACTACCGCCTAGCGTGCCAGCTCGGCGGCGCCACAGACGACGCCATGATCATCCGCAATCTGCCACTCCACCTGGCGGATTCCGCGCGGACATGGCTCGAGCACCTGCCCCCGAACCGGATCCGCGACTGGGACGACCCGGTCGAGACCTTCGTGGGAAATTTCCAGGGCACCTACGTGCACCCTGGGAACACGTGGGACCTTCGAAGGTGCAGGCAAAAACCCGGTGAATCTCTGAGGGACTTCATCCGGCGCTTCTCCAAGCGCTGCACCGAGCTGCCCAACATCACCGACCATCAGATCATCCACTTCTTCCTCGAGAGCACCACTAGCTACAACCTAATATGCAAGTTGGGGAGGGACCCTCCCCCCGACGTGAACCGGCTATTCGAGGTAGCCTCCAAATACGCTTCAGGGGAGGAGGCGGCGAACGCCATCTTCAACGGCAAGAAGGGAAAGCGCCCCGAAGAGACGCCCGTGGAGGGCAGCAAGCCAAGGAAGCCCTCGAGGAAGTAAAATCAAGGCAATAAGGGGAAGAAGTATCGAACCCCTCGCGAGAAAGGCAACAGCGGCGAACGAAGTCCCCGTAGTGGACCCCCGCCACAAGGGGCCTCGAGGCCTTCCGTGTGGAGGAGAGTCTTTGATGCCGATGGCGTGTTCTTCAACGTGGGACGACCCACCGCCGACGGAAATCCTCGCGAACGCCTGCGACATCCAACAGCTAAGTTGCTTATACCCCTAGAGCGGCTTCAGCCCCTCGAACCCTTTTGTACATACTTTCGATTGTACAAACTCTTGTTTAAGTATTTGGCTTAGCTCTTGCAAGTTGTGAACGAATCAGGTGGACTCGAGTCCACTCATACTTGAGTGAGGTTTGGTCCTACCCTCGCTAGGACCATCCCTCCCTCGGGGGCCGCAATGGGGACGAACCCCCGAAAAAGTCAATACTTTTATGAAATTCTTGTGATATCTCGAGCGTATCGCCAAGTGCTCTTTTGCAACCCTCGAAGGGAAGACACTAGGCGTGAAACGGACAAGGGCAGGGTCTCCTGAGCCGAGTGCTCGCCTACGCCTCGAGGCTACGGCAGCACCTCACTTCCCTCCGCCTAAGTCATTCACGTACGATCGATCCTAGTGGCTACTTCCTTTCAAGGCGCATGCATTCGACACAACGTGCATCGCAGAGATACCGCTTGAAAATAAAACTCGTTTTTCGAAACTCTTGTGATATCTCGAGCGTATCGCCAAGTGCTCTTTTGCAACCCTCGAAGGGAAGACACTAGGCGTGAAACGGACAAGGGCAGGGTCGCCTGAGCCGAATGCTCGCCTACGCCTCGAGGCTATGGCAGCACCTCACTTCCCTCCGCCTAAGTCATTCACGTACGATCGATCCTAGTGGCGACTTCCTTTCGAGGCACATGCATTCGACACGACGTGCATCGCAGAGATGTCGCATGCAAATAAAACTCGTTTAACGATACAAACGATGTTTAACGAAAATAAGTAGGATGTATGAAAACAAACGAATTGTTCTTACATCAGGAAACGCAAGTCTCTAAACTACTATTTATACTCGGGCTCGATGTCTCGAGGCTTTCAGGGTCCGCTTCAACCATCAAGGTCATCCCAGCCGCCGCCATCTTCGCCCGGGAAAGGACGCTCTTCCGCCGTCAGGGCAGTCGTGCGGTCACTTCGCCCACGCCACGCCTGAAAAGGCGCGCGCACTCCCCCACGAAGTCGCAGTAACTGCCCTAACGGTCATCATGACCCCGCACGAAGAGGTGGAAGGGTTTCGACAGGGGCCCCAGATCAACCGAGCCAGGGATAATCGACGGTACCCTCGAAGCTCGAGCGCTCGAGGAAGCCAATCGGTTATGTTCGAGGCCAGGCAAAGTGCCTAGATCGAGGGACCCCTCGAGGGGGAGCATCGAGCCCTCGACCTCTATCGAATGAGGTCGAGTCCCATCTAGCATACCTTTGCGAAAAGCTTTTACGGGCGTGTCCTATGACCACGAGCCTACCCTCATCGAACGGGGCATGGACGTCCGCTCGAACTACCCGCTATCAGCTCACCCAGGCATCCATGGCTCGATCCCAATCGTGGGTAGCATGGATCGCCTCCTCCTCAGTCCCTCGAAAGGGATCCCGAGGAACGAAGAAATATTTGGGACATCTCGAGCCAAACGAGGCTCGGGGGCTCCTAGTGCTGTGGACAAATCCACACGACCGTGTTCCTCCCCACATCGGCCACACCGCGCGGAGCGGAACATGCGGAGAGAACGCTCAAGGCTTCCCCCTCGAAGGGAGGAAGTCATTGTTCTACTGATCAGGGGTTCGAACCTTGGGCCTACGAAGGGTTTCGACAAGGCCCTCAGATCAACCGAGTCAGGGATAATCGATGGTACCCTCGAAGCTCGAACGCTCGAGGGAGCCAGCCGATTATGTTCGAGGCCGGGCAAAGTGCCTAGATCGAGGGACCCCTCGAGGGGGAGCATCGAGCCCTCGACCTCTATCGAATGAGGTCGAGTCCCATCTAGCATACTTTGCGAAAGGCTTCTACGGGCGTGTCCTGTGACCACGAGCCTACCCTTATCGAATGGGGTATGGACGTCCGCTCGAACCACCCGTTAACAGCTCAACCAGGCACCCGTGGCTCGATCCCACCGAGGGAAGCATGGGTCGCCTCCTCCTCAGCACCCTCGAACGGGGAGCTCGAGGCACGTAGAAAGCTCGAAAATCCCCCTACCTCGGGCACGGTGGACGAACCCACGACTGAGGAAGCCGCGGGTGCTCTTCACCTTAGGTGATCAGACCTTGGGAGAGTAACAACCACTCTCCCAAGGCCTCGGGGGCTACACCCGCGGGTGCGCTAGCGCGCCCCCACGGATTCTCGGAACCCACGAAGACATGAAGGCCTCGAAAGCCTCGGCGAACTCCAGCCTTCGCAGGATTAAACCTCATCCCTGCGAAGGCTCGGGGGCTACTGTCGGGTACCTACAAAAGGGGTACCCCAATCTAGGCCCAAAACTACTTGGCATCAAGGCCCGCAACGACATTGACCTGGCTCAACAGCCCAGCAAAGGCCCGCCATCGAGGTAAACGACCACCCTCGAGCGGGTGGTTTCCGTCTCGATCGAGGCTCGGCGGCCTCGACCCTCACCCTCGAGCGGGTGGTTTCCGTCTCGATCGAGGCTCGGCGGCCTCGACCCTCACCCTCGAGCGGGTGGTTTCCGTCTCGATCGAGGCTCGGCGGCCTCGACCCTCACCCTCGAGCGGGTAGTTTCCGTCTCGTTCGAGGCTCAGCAGCCTCGAGGGCGACCCCTACCCTCGAGCGGGTAGTTTCCGTCTCGTTCGAGGCTTGGCGAACTCGAGCTTGCGATCCAAGCTCGAGTCGGCCTCGACGGGAACAGCGCCCAACCCACCGCGGTTCACCAGAGTCGTCACGACGCGGTCAAAAAGCAGGGATCACTGCTCCACGCCATCACCTACTCCCGGAGAGGACATCGGTCAAATCCACTCGCAACAGTGGGCTCTGAGCGCCATGCTGCGCGCCAGACCTGACCCTGCCAGCAGCACTGTGCCAACCACTCCTTTGACTTTACCCCCCGCCGGACACGCTGCCACCCTCGAAGGCAACCTCGAAGGAGGCCACGGAGGCTCGAATTGGACCCCGTACGCAAGTTACCTACCCTCAACGCCGTGAACTGTCACGAGAAGGAAGGACGATACGTCAGCCCCTACCATGTCGTCAGCAGAGTTGGAAGGCGCGATTCCCGCTCACGTACGACGCGGCATGGACGAACAGTGCACTTAGCGACAAACACATGTACTCGCACCCCGCTCCCCTTGGTCTATAAAAGGGGAAGGGAAGCCCACGAGAAGAGGGAGGAACGAGAAGAGCACGAAGACACGCAGAGAACACAAGTCTCATACGCACCCACACACCATAGCCTGGGACTTAGGAGCTTATCTCCTTCTCCCACCTTGCTTGTAAACCCCTACTACAAGCAACACGTAACCAGGTGCATCGCACCACTGCTGGACGTACGGCCCCGTGGCCGGAACCAGGATAAAACCCTTGTCTCTCACTCTCGCCATCGGGGAAACGAGTGGTTAGCACCGCAATCACTCGTCGGTGCCGGTGCGACCAAATCAGGCACCGACAGTACTAAAATGACTAATTTTCTGCTAACAAATGTTTTTTTTTAAAACTTGTTCTCGACATTATCCACGACCCAACTTTTCTCTTCCCACATATCATGAGAAGATCCCCACCGTCCAAAGATCCTGCCTCCTCGCCCCATCTCCGGTCTTGAAAATCCTGTCCGTCCACGCCTTCCGCAATCCTCGCCAACAATCTGGCTGACGAATCGACCCCACACCAAACTCATCTAGACCGACAGAGAGTCAAATCTCAACTCTGTCCCCCCCCCCCCCCCCCCACATTTCGAAAAGCTGCGGCCCCCAACTCCTCGCCGGCTATGGAGGCCGCCGCCGCCGACGGCGACCCATACTTGCCCATCCATATTTCCTCAGACGAGGAGGACGGACACGCACAGGCCTACTTCACGGAATCATACAGCCCCGAGGAGATCGAGATCCAGGAGGCCATCCTCCTCTCCCTCGACCCCTCTCGCGGCCCGGACGCCATCACCTCCTCATCCGCCTCCCCCTCCTCCTCCGAGGCCATCGGCGCATCAAAACCACGAGATCCTCCTCCGGACCGCAAAGGGAAGCGCCAGATTTCGTCGGAAGGTACATATGACATATCCACTTTTGAATTGATCTCAACTCCCCATTTCTGATACCTGGATGCGTGCGATTCACTTGGTACTGATCTAATCCCTATGATCTGATGCAATGTGGAAGACGGCTCGAGCGGCCACAAGAAGAAGCGCTCCAAGCGCAGCCGCTTCAACTGTGACATCTGCTTTGAGATGGTCGAGGTTTCAGAGAAGTTCTTTGTGAGCAACTGCACCCACGCGTTCTGCAACAGCTGCGTCGGGAGATACGTCGCCGGGAAGGTAGCCGAGAACGTGCACTTAGTCGGATGCCCTGACCCCGATTGCGAGAACGGCGTGGTCGACATGAATCTGTGCCGGGATATCGTCCCTCCTGAACTGTTTGAACGGTGGAACGTCGCGCTGTGTGAGAATCTGCTAGGTGATGATAAGCTGTACTGCCCGTTCAAGGATTGTTCAGCGGTGTTGATCAATGATGGCCAGGTGACGATCCAGGAAACGGAGTGCCCGCACTGTCACCGCCTGTTCTGCGCGCGCTGCCATGTGCCATGGCACAGTGGAATCAAATGCGAGGAGTTCAAAAAGCTTGGGGATGATGAGAAGGGGGGTGATGATCTGAATCTAAAGAAGCTCGCTAGCAAGAAGAAATGGCAGAGGTGCCCCAAGTGCAAGATGTATGTTTCCAGAACATCTGGATGCTTGCTTATAAAATGCAGGTAATCTAACTTTTTGGAACATCTTCTACTTTAACACATTCATCTAGTCATGCTACTGACATTAGTGTGTTAGCTGATGTTCCTAATTAGTCAAGGATGGCCATAATTACAGTCTCAAAAAAATATGTAGTGCTTTTCAGGTTTTGTTCATAGTTGAGCTAAGCAAAAATGCTTCTTTGGTTACAATTTATGTGTAGTACAATGATAAAGCTAGGAGCTGGTTTGATTTCTGACCTTTTCCACAAACAGCATAGGAATTATTGAATGACTCATGATTGTAACTAACCAACTTATTTTGCCCATCACTTCAGAGAATGAAATTGGTGAATGATCAAAATTATCCCCTTATGTGTACTTCAAATGTTTATACTGTGATGAGTGCTGAAAACAAAGGAAACCAAATGATGTAGTGAACTTATTATAGGAAAGCATCATTAGTTTGTATTTGCGTCCTATGCTTTTCTGTAAACTAGCAAGTATAAGCCTCATTGTTATGTATGAAAAGGAATATTCGACTGCTCCATCATTTGTCATGTTTCGAAGTGCTATGAGTAGGTCATTTATGAGAAACTAGGTTGTATTTGTCATGAAAACCAACTAACAGCCAGTAGCTTGTCAAATGCGGTGAGGATCTGGGTTGGGTAAAAGTATGATTCCCTATCAAGTTATGGGTTTATACCACCTTCTAGCAAGTGTTTTCATTGTTGGCTAGTTCAAATTAAGAGCTGCATCAATTTTACATTACCGGTTCTCCAAACTCCAGATATTTTAAATATTATTGCTGATTTCATCTAGTCTCCATCATGTCACTTACAGTGTTCTGTTTTTGAAGGTGTAAGCAGTACTTCTGTTACAACTGTGCCGCCCCTATGGACAAGAAACTTCACTATTGTAAGAATTGCGAGCGCTAGAGACAGTGTAAACTCTTCAATCTGTACATAGCTTTAGGCAATGTCTAAATAGACTATCATCTCCTTGTTCGTGAAAGCTACTGCCAGCTTCCGTCCTTAATGATCTCGCTGAACTGCAATAGTTCATGTACTGAAGTGATTCTCATAGCCCTGAACGTTTGATATTGATCAATTCACAGGAAAGATTTTATTGTATGTTCATATTACGTAGTTTCTTTAAAAAAATATACAGTTAAGATCAGTTCAGTATATCACAGAAAAGGCATTCTCATTATATTGTTGTTCAGTTTAGGTTTCGATCAGCTGCAAGATATGCCAACTTTGGTTGATTAGTAACAGAATGACGTTTCTGAGGGGATATTACAAATTAGAGTTCATTTGGAACACTGAAGCCCTTCTTGTGACCATCCGGATAACAATGTCATCTTGTTCATGCCCCAAAAATTCTTAGTTTTGACTGAAAAGCTCATTGAATTGATTTTGCACTGTCAGCCGTATGCAGAAAAGAAAGGCCTTATCGATTATGCTCATTTCTTTGATCAGCATGCTTCTCTTAGATTGAATTCATATTACCGGGTATCTAAAAAAATCGTAATAGCATTGAGCAACTTCGTTATATCATATTGTTACTTGATCGGTCGAATTAACAGCCGCACAGGTTGGCAGTTTGCAAAGCATTTAAACTGATTGCTGAACTTCGATGAACTATCTGTCGTAAGCGTTATGTACGTTGTTGTTTGCATATGGTCCAAATTCAGCCATCAGGCAAAGCATATCGTTTTCAAGGATGCATCCTTGTCCTTTCAATTCTCTACATTTCATATGGCTTTCAAGAAATGTGCCCAGTTGCTACTGGCAATGATAATTGGATCACGCCCAATGTATTAACGTATAATTACAGTTTCGGGGGTCGCGAGGAGGGATTGGAGCATACAGATCAACACGTAGCGTGCCCTCTGTGTATTACCAGCGCGCAGTTTTTTTTCCCCTTTTCTTTTGTACTGTATGTATTGACCAGCAAGTTGTAACGCGTGAGCAGTTTGGATTCTACATGCCTATTCGTAAGGATACACGAGTTATTGATGCATTGCTTGTAGGAAAGTTCTTGCGGCAAAACGGACAGAAAACCCAAAAAAACTCAGGCCCGTACGTAGTACATCCATATCGGTGTTCACTCGTCGTTCACTGTCCTTGGCTCAATGCGTCAATGCTAAAGCGCACTTTCCTTGAAAGCATTGAAAAAAGAACGTACATATTTGGGTTTTGGCAAATGGCAAGACAAAAGTTTGCTTGCACCCGACCGATGGCGTACCAGATCCTTTCCATACTCTCCCTGAGAGTGGCAACTTTCTTTTCATCTTCCCAAGATCCTGCGTTCGTGCAAGATCCGTCTGCTCCCTCTAAATAAATGGGCCCATGTGACATCTCACATTTAGATTCAGAAGGAGCAGCTGCGCATTTGCAATGGCCTCTTCCTCTGCTCTGAAGCTGGCCGCCGCCTGCATGCTGCTGCTCCTGTGCATCGAGTCCGACCTGGCTCGGCCGGCCCTCGCGTTGTCGTCTTCGACGCGGGATGATCACCAGGAGCACGCCATGGCCGGCGAGCTGCTGCTACGGGAGCTCATGGAGCACGAGCTCGCCGAGGAGCTTGGCCTCCCGGCGGTGAGGCAGCGCGGTGGCGATGTGGGGGGTATCTGCCCGTCGGCGTGCCAGACCTGCCTGGTCGTGTGCGCGGTCACGTGCGTGCTCAACAAGGAGCCCATCGCCTGCTTCGCCAAGTGCGCCGTGTCCAGCTCGTGCTTGGGCAAGTCTGTGGCGTCGTTGCCCGCGGTGCGTGCCTGAACGCGGAGGCCGGAGCCATCCTGGGCTTCACCGTGCTGTCCTGCTAATTGGGCTTGATCAGTTGTTCTCTGTGTGAGTTTGCTGTACTACTGTATGTATGCCACGCACTATATCCGCAGCATGAAGGGAACCACGCATGTAACAGGAGTTGACATCAGCCATCAGGTGTAAAAATGCCGGGGCACGGGTAAACTATAGGAGTATGTTCAATATGAATGGTATCGACATAAGAGCCAGATAAGAGGGTATAGAGGCCCCATACGGCCATACCAATGTAATGGCCTCAAACAAAACAATAATGTAAGACATGAGATTAATTCAGGTAAAACAAAACGTTACTGAGCAACTAACTCGGTGATGATCAATATTTTTTATTAAAACCTCATAAGCTGAAATTTTAAAAACAGGCAGCACATTAGCTTATAAAAAAACAACAAATTTGGCTATGCAAGCATATATGGGACGTCAAGGTAATGCTATACCATACTTGAGGGGAACTGTGAAGAACCATGTTGCAAACTGAGTTGTTATGCATGTGTTCGTTGAATGATTGTGTGAGCATGTATGTGAATGTCCATCTTTGCACTATGTTTTTTTATAAAAAAAAAGACATTGCAAGACTTCAAGTTTTGTGGTGATTAATTGGAGATTGATTATTTTTAAAATAAAAATAAATAACACTACTTGGGTTGTTTGAGGGTCAGCTAGATCTAGAATGTCAAGACTGCATTGGCATTTTGAGCACGTCGTCGGATGATTTGAAGAAAAAGGTATGTGTGCATATCAAAATGAGGTTTACATTGTTTTCACTCTTATTCTAGGATAGTTTCCTGCACTTCATTGACTCCAAGCGCTATATTGAAGTTAGCAGATGCGGTTGACAGGGGTTGTCAAGGGCCTCTTTTCCCAAGACTGCAGGACCCCGACTACGCAGCTCGTAGTCGCGGTTGGTAGGGGCGTCGGGGTTGTTGCCCGGCTGCCCAATTGTGAAGGGGTGAGATTAGGAAGAAGAAAGGAGGATTGGGAAGGGATAATTCATTGCTTACCCCCAAATGATCCTGGTTACACGAATAAATAGGCCATTGGCCGGCTAACTAAAGAAACAAACTCCTTAATTCTAGCTTGCCATGCATGTAGCTTAACAAAATCCCCTTAAATTTGGGTCATTAGCCACTAGGGCCGGCCGCCTGCTGCTCGACGATCTCTCCCCACATGACATCTCTCCCCCCCTCGACGAGCAGCTCGTCCTCGAGCTGAAAGGATGGATACCGGTCCCTGAAGCTCTCGACGTCCTCCCAGGAAGCCGACGCAGCCGGTTCTCCCTTCCAGTGAACAAGGAGCTGAAGCACGCCACGGGCCAGGCGAGAACGAGAAACTCGTTCGGGCTCCTGGACAGCAGCGCCATGGTGAATTGGAGGCAGCGGGGGCGGAGCATCCGGCGGTGTCCCGACGAACTTCTTCAGGAGGCCGATATGGAAGACGTCATGCAGCCGGACGCGCGGGGGTAGATCAAGGCGAGACGACCTCGGCGACGCGGTAGGGCCCGTAGAAGCGCGGCTTGAGCTTACCCGTCGTGGGCGCATCAAGAGATGCCGCGGCCCGTTGGCGGAGGCGAAGCCAGACCCAATCACCCACCACGAAGCTGAGCTCACGATGATGCTTGCCGTAGTGGTGCTTGTACACGGACTGCGCTTGCTCCAGACGGTAGCGAATGTCCGCCAGGAACTCATCGCGCTCGGCCATGGTCTTGGCGACGGCTGCTACTCTTGTCTCACCCGGTTCATAGGACCGGATGGATGGCGGGTTGCGCCCATAGACGACGCGGAACGGGGTGTCCCGCAGGGTGGTCTGGAACGCCGTGTTGTAGATGTACTCGGTCCACGGAAGCCAGCGCACCCATTGTCGAGGACGATCTCCTGTGAGGCAACGAAGATACATAACAATCACCTTGTTAGCCGCCTCAGTTTGGCCGTCCGACTGGGGGTGGAACGCCGTAGACATGTGTAGCTTGGCTCCAGTCAGCCGCATGAGCTCGCGCCAGAAAGTGGAGGTGAAGGGGGGGTCTCTGTCGGAGACCAAGGACTGCGGAACACCATGAAGCCGCACGATCTCAGCGAAGAACGCCTGGGCCACCGACTCCGCCGTATACGGGTGTGCGAGGGGGATGAAGTGGCAGTACTTGCTGAAGCGATCGACCACCGTGAGGATGACGGACTTGCCCCCGATGCACGGTAGAGCCTCGATGAAATCCAGGCCGATGTCTATCCAGACGCCCGACGGCATAGGTAAAGGCATGATCAAACCAGCCGGGTGAAGATGTTCGGACTTGTACCTTTGACACGTGGCGCAGGCCCGCACAAAGTCCTGGACAGTACGCCGGAGATTAGGCGCATGGAAGTCGCGGCGGAGGCGATGCAGCGTGCGTTGGACACCCTCATGGCCGTCCTCATGGACAGCAGCCAGCATCTCCAGGAGGAGGGGCGACGTCGGCGGGATGTAGAGGCGACCCGAGAACGCCACCAGGCCGTCGATGATGGACCAAGGACCGGCGCGCTCGCCCGTCGTGATCGCTTCCCGGAGCGCCACCAAGCTCGGGGCGGAGGAGTTGGCTTGTCGCAACCTGTGTATGAAGTCGAACCTGGGGCTGGAGATGGCGAGAATGGCCGCCTCCTCGGTATCCCGTCGTGATAGTGCGTCGGCCACAGTGTTGGTGGAGCCAGCCTTGTACTCAACAGTGAAGTCGAAGCCCAGGAGTTTGCCTACCCAATGATGCTGTGGAATGGTGGCCAATCGCTGGTCGAGCAGGAACTTGAGGCTAAAATGATCCGTTTTGACCACGAATCGGCGGCCCCAGAGGTATGGTCGCCAATGCCGGACCGCGAGGACGAGGCCGATGAGCTCCCGTTCGTATGCGGCCAAAGACCGGTGTCGCGGGGCGACCGGCCTGCTGAAAAAGGCCAGCGGATGCTGCTCCTACAGAAGCACAGCACCGAAACCATGCGTGGACGTGTCGCATTCGACGACGAACGGCTTGCTGAAGTCCGGTAGGGCGAGGACGGGTGCGGTGGTCACCGCCGTTTTGAGCGCCGCGAATGCTGCCTCGGCGTCGGCCGTCCAGGAGAACCCTTCCTTGCGGAGTAGGGCAGTGAGAGGCGTGGTGATGACGCCGAAGTCTTGCACAAACTTGCGGTAATACCCTGCAAGGCCCAGGAAACTCCGCACCACGCGAGCCGAGCGAGGCGTCGGCCAGTCAAGGACCGCTTGGACCTTGCCCGGATCCATGGCGACGCCAGTGTCAGAGATGGTGTGGCCGAGGTAGGAGATGGAGGTGACCCCGAATGCACGCTTGGACCGCTTCACGAACAGTTGGTGTTCCTGCAAAACGGAGAGAACAACACGAACATGGCGGAGGTGGTCTGTCCACGAGGTGCTGTAGATCAGTATGTCGTCGAAGAAGACCAAGACAAAGCGGCGAAGGAACGGCCGAAGCAGGTCGTTCATGAGGGCCTGGAACGTGGCCGGGGCATTGCACAGCCCGAACGGCATGACCAAGAACTCGTAGAGGCCGTCATGGGTGCGGAAGGCGGTCTTGGCGACGTCCTCCGGTCGCATGCGGACTTGATGGTAGCCGGAGCGGAGGTCGAGCTTGGTGAAGAAGCGGGCGCCGTGCAGCTCGTCCAACAGCTCGTCGACGACCGGGATGGGGTAGGCGTCCTTGACGGGGATGGAGTTCAGCGCGCGATAGCCAACGCAGAATCTCCATGTGCCGTCGGGCTTATGACGAGGAGCACCGAGGATGAGAACGCTGAGGAACTCCGCCGGATAATGCCCTGCGACAGCATGGTGGAGCACTGGCGTTCCAACTCATCCTTGTGGGCGGCGGGATAACGGTACGGCCGCACTGCTACTGGGGCCGAGCCTGGCAGCAATGTGATGGTGTGGTCGCGGGAACGAGGCGGCGGCATGCCCTGTGGTTCCGCAAACACCAACGCGAATGCGTCGAGGAGGGCCTGCATGTGGTCGTTACCGCTGCAGGACCGAAGAGCGGGGCTGCGAGGCCCGGCTTCACCGTGCCAAACCACCTGCCTGCCATCACGCCCGAACGCCATTGTGAGGATGCAGAGGTCCCAAAGAATGGGTCCCAGGGACGCGAGCCACTGGGTGCCCAGCACCACGTCAAAGCCAGCGAGCGGCAAGGCGAAGAAGTCCGCGGTGAAGGCTTCGCCGGCGATGCTGAACGGGGCGCCGCGGTACAACCCCGTGCACGGTACGCGGTCTCCATTGACGACGGTGACGTGAAGCCTGCCGGTGTGCTGCAGGGCGAGCGCTGTACTTCCCGCGGCTTCTTCAGCGACGAAGTTGTGTTGAGCCGGTGTCGAGGAGGGCGAGGAGTGTGGCGGCGCCGAGCTTGATGCGCACCTGCATCGTTTCGCCTGTGCGGATGCCGGTGATGGCGTGTACGGAGATATGGGGATCCCCATCAGCGTCGGCATCTGGACCGTCAGAGCCGGCAGCGTCGTCGTCGTCCTCTGCTGCCAGGTCAAGGAGGAAGATGTGCTGGCAGACCTTGTTGTGGCCGCGGCCGAATTTCTCGTTGCAGTTGAAGCAGAGCCCGAGCCGGCGGCGTTCCTCCATCTCCGACTGCGAAAGCCGTTTGACCTGGCGGCCTTCAACCGTCAACGGCGCTGGCGGAACCGCTGCTGGTGGAGCGGGTGCCGGCAGGGCGAGGCGTGGAAGCGGCGCGGGCAGGATAGCTTCCTGCACTTCATTGACTCCAAGTGCTATATTGAAGTTAGCAGATGCGGTTGACAGGGGTTGTCAAGGGCCTCTTTTCCCAAGACTGCAGGACCCCGACTACGCAGCTCGTAGTCGCGGTTGGTAGGGGCGTCGGGGTTGTTGCCCGGCTGCCCAATTGTGAAGGGGTGAGATTAGGAAGAAGAAAGGAGGATTGGGAAGGGATAATTCATTGCTTACCCCCAAATGATCCTGGTTACACGAATAAATAGGCCATTGGCCGGCTAACTAAAGAAACAAACTCCTTAATTCTAGCTTGCCATGCATGTAGTTTAACAAAATCCCCTTAAATTTGGGTCATTAGCCACTAGGGCCGGCTGCCTGATGCTGCTGTTGGCGCTTCCGGCGCTAGTACTGGCGGCCCCACATGACAGGGGTTCCTCATTAAATTGCTTGCCACATCAGCAAATTGTCTAAGGGTGTGTTTGGTTACATGCACCACATGATACATGAATGGATAATCCTGGATGGGATGGTTCAACCAAATTGCTTGCACCATTTGGTTCACTCCAACTAGTACAACATTGTATTAAGTGGGATGGTTCCATCCTGGATGAGTTGGTACAATTCATCCAACCAAACAAAAGAGTCATCATTATTTTGTACCATTTCATACATGAATATAATGGTACAACCAACCAAACACACCTTAAATGAAAATGTAATTAATAATGTAATTAATAGAGATGGACTCCTCGGTTGCTACGCTGATAAAAAAAAAAGAACACCGGTTGCATGGATTCCTCGGTTGCTACGTTATGGTTTGTCTCTCAACCACGTCAGCCGAGGCCAGCGACGTTGCCCACCGTTGGAGGCGGCCTAAGACAAGGGGGAGAAAGACTTCAAACCCCAAAGAGATTATCAACTATAAGGACGTATACGTATCCTGACATTTCAAGATTAACACATCTCTGGTGGCATTTCAACATTAACATATCGCTGGTTCCACAGATACCATCCACTCCTGGATTTGCACCATCTTATAAGGATATAATGGCATTTCGACATTAACACACCAGCATACTACAGCAAAGTGCAAACCTAAAGATTACGAAGCAGCGGTGCAATAGCAGAGAAAACAGTCAGCACACCATAATAAAAAAACCAGTTCCTTGGCCTTCTGGTTGGAGCAAGTATGTCGAGCTCTCGTCCACAGCGTCAAACAAAAATTCACAGATGTTTCTGGCCTTGAGTAGCCTACTAATGCCTGTCGGAACTCTCTGGCCTTGCTTTCAGTGACCTGGTCGCCGAATGTTATTGTCATATTTGTCAGCACTGTTGCCCAATTGAACAGTTGTTTCAGAAAAGTAACTTCATGATCAGATCCTTGCAGCTTATAAAAATTTGCAGATTCAAGGTGATTCAGGACGAGTCCCTCGGTCTTCCAGCTTTTTTTTTAGCCCGGACTCCTAAGGTACGGCTGTAGTATCTGAACACACGCTCAAACACACTCACACTCCCACACACGCACACAACACACTCCCTAGAGCGCACGCTAGACCTACAAACTATACACAACACCACGCGTCCTTTTGGAAATCAATGAAGTCCCACAGACCCGCAAGCGACGGGTACGTCACCCTACCACTGTGGCTCCACGCGTATGTCCAGGACCTGCCAGATTATTTATGGGAATAAATCTCAGGTGAGAACACCGAGTTGCGATCCCAGGGATCAAACTCGGGCGGGCAGGGCTCGCACCTGAGTCGCTTGCCAACCGAGCTAGCGCTCGTTCTCAGTCTTCCAGCTTGTTGGTTCATCACAAATGCAGTCCGATGGACATGCAGACTGTGCCTGTGAACGAGGAGCAACATACCATTATCTTCTACTGTTAGATGACATGAAGAAGACGAGTAGCAAACTGGCCATGCCAGAACGTATGTTACCAAAAGAGTTTTCTTGAAACAATACAATTGCCCAATTAATCAAAGCAATATGGTTGTTATTTGCAGGAAATGTTACAGCAGAGACAATATTTGTTTAACAACACAAATCCTTAGATGTGCAATAAATAGCCTATAAACAGAAGGAATATAATTGATCTTAGACTATTGATGGAAACACAGTCAAAGACCAGTTTGGATCCTACAGATGAGAATGCAAGTCCCCAGTATTTTGCCCAAAATTCTTGGA
Organism: Digitaria exilis; assembly: GCA_015342445.1. Classification (NCBI taxonomy): domain Eukaryota; kingdom Viridiplantae; phylum Streptophyta; class Magnoliopsida; order Poales; family Poaceae; genus Digitaria; species Digitaria exilis. The sequence goes on from JACEFO010001897.1 coordinate 737,658, forward strand.
ACACTTATCCAGTTCTCTTCATCCAAACAGAGGGTTAGTGTTCATAGCTCAAACAGAAAGGCTAAACTATATCATGCTCAGATGAAAGCCCTAACTATGTCATCTAGGCTGGATCTGCTATCAGTCAACGCCCTCAACTGTCATGTGTGTCAACGACCCAAAGCATTTAAAGGATAACATGCGCTACCAAAAAAAAAGTGTGCCACTTGGTCAAAATTGTAGAACAAAGTGTCATTAGAAGACACTTAAATACATAATACACATATTTGCAACGCAACATCTTGAAACAAAGTATTTGTGTCAAAACAACAGTTAGAATGGGGAACTCTACTAAGGATAATGCGAGATCGTGCCAAAAAATGCAAATGCAAAATATTGCTTTATGTCACTTCCTGGTTACTTGAGTAAACAAACAGAGATTTACCTCCGAGTTCCTATTGTCAGATAAAATAAATATCAATTTTCTTATACCAGTACACATCCTGAGCAAATGGAATAAACTGGCTCCAAAAGCATGACCTTTGTTGAATACAGCCAGGTACAAGAACGTAACTTGAGGGAGCATAGTAATGTCTTCGAGCAATTATTGTAAGTCATCTATGCCCTGTCAATCCACAAGAAGTTACCAGAAAAAATTAAGATCATCTATAAAGGTCAGGTAGGAAAAAAATGAAATATCTGATTCTGAAATAATGGATTATCATAGGCAAAAAGGTTGCTTGAACATGAAAAGTTTGCTTTTATATTTCTTATGCAAAACTGGTAGTTGCGCATCTAGATTAAATACGCTAAATATCTATGCTTTAGTTGTGAAGTCACTTCACACAACTGCAAAACATGAGAATAACAGAGTTCATGAACCACTAACTAACTAGCCTCTAGCTCAACATACTGGCAGCATTAGGGATGAAAACAATCGGAAACAGTCGGAAACGAAGTCTGTTTCTCGGAAACGATGCTCGGTCGGTCGGGAATTTTCATATTTGTCAATTTTGAGATTATGTTAGAATCATAATATAGAGATGAAAAGGATGAGAAATAGCTAGTTTTATGTTTTGATAGATTCGGAAACGGTCGGAAATGAAATCAGATTTTCGGAAACGAAGCTCGGTAGGTCGGGAATTTCCATAACCGTTTTCACCCCTAGGCAGCATGCACATTCCCTTCAAGCATCACAATTTCGAATGTTCTGAAATGACAAAATTATCAAGACAATTCTTTGTACAACACTAAATGTTACAATAGACTCAGTTCCACACGCAGCGCTCATTGCTTGATACGAACAAATGTTTCCGTGCAATAAAATGAACCAAAATAAACTAAAATATTTAACTAGGGCACTTGTTGTTATAATGTTAAACTCTTGAATAGATATTGCACAAGTATAAATCATTATTTTTTCAACCATCAAGAGTTTTTGTCTTCTTTCTTACCACAATTGAGAGTTCATGAATCGCTGAAAAACTAGAGTACTAGTGTTTCAGACTGGAATCATGTACACCATTATTCGGCCGATTATTATTTTAAAGCTCATGGCAGAACTAATTTCTAAACGCCAAAGCATTACTTAATTAGAACAATTGTTTCAGTAGTACTGTACATGTAAAGTGAGCACCAACCTAAGCCACATCATTTAACTATGACACTTATTTGAATGTTAAATTCTTGAATAATGCCTACAGGCCTACACTATACCTAATCAAATACCTTTTAAACAATTAGTTAGCTTTGTGACAATAATAGCTTGCTAGGATATAGTAGCAAGTTACCCAATATCGTAACTCCAGTAGTACTCAACAGAAAGATGTACACTCACCTTCCGCACCGTCCTGCTCCCGTTGAGGTACGGTGGTCTTTCCAAGGAATCCCAGCTTCTACTGTTCCTCAGTCTGTTCCAATCGGAGGCTTTGATTCTGTTTCAGAGATGGCGTATAGTTTTGTTGATCCGTCGCCCTTCCTTCCCCATGGTAGCCAAAGAGTCATGATCCCGCATCGTAAGGTCATGTCCAGGGTAGTGCTTGGTAGACCGAGAAGGAACAATAATGATGTTGCCATCGTTACCATTGAGCCTTTCCCCCAGCATCAGATCTCTTTTTTGGGAATACAGGACGTCCTGGACGATTTTTTGAGGAACCATAAGAGAGTGGGTTATAGGACTATCCAGCCTTGTCCTCTCGGTCAAGCCTATGTCAAGTTTAGAATGGCTTATGACAGAGATTTTCTCATCCAAGGTAGTCCACACGAGTTTGGGGATGTCAGAATTTCCTTTGTGGAACATAATAAGGGATGGAATACTGCTACCACAACCATGAATCACGATGTCTGGCTCATACTCTTGGGCTTTAACATTGATTACTGGGAACATGAAGATGTGAAAAAGGCAATTGCTGATTTCGGGGTAGTGCTTTCTTGGGTTGAGGATCCAAATTATCTGTCCAAGATCATTGTTAAAGCCAGAGTAACAAACTTGACTGAAATCCCATGGTTTATAGTTTGCTCTGAAGGAGAAAACTTTGAGGGTGACTGCTGGACTGCACAGTGTGAGATTCTACAAACCAACATGTTGGGTGGAGGTGCTCAGGACGAACCACCTGGCATTGATGATCTGCAACCCAACATCTTCGAATTCTTTGGATATGGACAGCCACGTAATGGCCCTGTTGAGCAACAGGGACCCCATGGCCAGCAGCAGAATCAAAATAAGATGCAGGAGCAGGATGCTATGGGGAATAATGAGGGAATCGGTGCTGAAGAATGGGGCATTTGGCCCAATGGGCCGATTCCTGTGGCCCAGCAGGCTCCTGGGCCTCAGGCTCAGCCCATTCCTGAGGAACAGTTCATGGAGCTTAATGATTTGATTGCTGCAGACAACCCCAATTTGGTTGACCTTAACTTTCCCCCACCTGATGATATGGGTGGTTTGGATGAGCATATCCTGCTGCAAGATGAACCAATGGCTGATGGACAGATGGATGATAACGTGCAGGTTATTGAGGATGACAACTTACCTGAGGTCAACCCAGCTATGCAAGCCCCTGACATAAACGTGGTTGATGTCGAGGTCTTCATACCAATGGAAGATGGACATCAGTTGCTGGATATTGGGGAAGAAGTCCATGAGGATGATTTACTTGATCATGATCCAATGCTCGATGCACACTTTGAAGCTAACCATCCCAATCCAAATCCAAATGGAGAAGAAATGGCCGATGGGGACGCTGAACTGATGGGTCCACAAGAAGATGTGGAAATGAACGAGGCTATTCCTCCAATGGTGGAACAAACCTGCAACTGGGCTTCGTGGAGTTGATTAAGCCCTCTGTTGACCCTGTCTTTAACAGCTGGCTTGCTAGAACACCAAACCATACCAAATTTACCCAGCACCCAGAGGCTGTAAGGCTATGGGCCAAATTTCTCTCGCCTACTGTTGGAAATGCACAAGTGGAGGTCCCTACCCCTTGGAGTGCATTTTTTACGGCAATGCTCCTAAACCCTTTAAGCTTTGTTTGGGCTAAGCAGATGTTGGCTTCACCAGCTTGGGAATTCTTTCAGTCAGAAGATTCAGTGAAGTTTGCCATACCCAGTAAATGCCCAGAATCTGCTCCTTTGTGTCTCAAGAATTTGCCAAGGGTTGACTTGACCATAGAACAATCAGACTCACCCCTGATCAGTAAGCATCTCTTTGTTCATAAAGATGCTGACATGACCACTCCCGACAACAATAAGGAGATGGCAACTAGTTTACTGTCTCCCCCACTACACGGGACAAGCTCAAAGAGAAGGTTGTTGATAATCCCGGGCCCTGGTCCCTCTCTGTGCTGAAACAGGCCAAGGTCCTGCAAGAAGATGGCTCTGTGGTTGATTCTGCTCTCAGAAGAAGTGATAGGCAGAAGCTAACCAATAGAGGGTTCAAGGCATCCAGCTGTACAGACAAAAAATGCTTCGGTTGTGAGATGAACCCTCCCACCCTATCCACCTCAATAATAAAGAATCTTGGGAAGGACTTCTCCAAGATTGACCCAACAAAACTCACTGAAGAAGTCCTGGGCCTGAAAAACATCAAGAAAAAGAAATCGGCTCCTTCCCCTAGTGGCAAGAAGACAGGTCAGAAGAAGCACAAGGAAGCTTAATGATGAAGACGACCAGAGATGATCGGCCCAACAATAGTGTTTCACTTTGCTGGGATTTTCTCTGTGTGTTTTTGCTTACTTTTGGTTCTTTTGCTTTCTCTCTTTTCATATCCCCCAAAAAACTATTCTGGATATTGTCTGTAGCAGTATGGCTAAACTAAAGTGCACTAGATATGCTAGATGTGCCGAGTCCTTTAAATTTCTTGGTGTTTAATGGATACAACTAATAGGATAAGATCTTGGAAAGTTCTATGCTGGAATGTGCGAGGCTTAAATTCTGAAAGAAAGTGGAGTACCATAAAAGATAAAATAGTTGAGAGTCAAGCAGATATTGTCTGCCTCCAGGAGACAAAAAAAGAGTCCTTTATAGAAACTTCATTCACAAGATCTGTCCCAACTGTTTCGATGCCTTTGAATACCTGCCTTCGGTGGGTGCCTCTGGGGGGGGTCATAACCATTTGTAAATCGAGTCTTTTTTATGGTATACTCAGTTTTATGAATAACTATGGCCTTTCTGTGGAGTTCAAATCCCTACACAATGAAGCCACATGGATCTTAACAAATGTTTATGGACCCTGCACGGTTGAAGGAAAGAGGGACTTTGTTCAATGGATAAAAAATATACAGATGCCTGACGACTGGGACTGGCTTGTAGTAGGTGATTTCAATCTTTATAGGGGACCAGAGAATAAAAATAAGCCGGGAGGAGATGTCCAGGAAATGTTCTTATTTAATGAGGCGATCAGTGCTCAAGGATGGATAGAGCTGCCTCTCCATGGAAGAAAATTCACATGGACAAACAAGCAAGAGTCCCCACTTATGGAAAGGTTGGATTGGTTCTTTGGCTCAGTGGCATGGAGTGTTTCCCACCCACAAACATCTGTTTGGGCATTACCCATGGGTGAAATGTCTGATCATGTCCCTTGCTCTATTCAGATTAGCACCAGTATCCCAAAAGGGAAAGTATTCCGATTTGAAAACTTTTGGATGGAGTTACCAGATTTTTTGCAGGTGGTCTCGCATGGTTGATCTGTACCAGTTCATACCACTGACAAAGCTATGATCATAACAGCTAAATTCAAGAATCTGAGAAGGGCCCTAAAAGCTTGGCAATCTCGCATATCAAGTCTAAAGGAAAATATTAACAATGTCAAGCTTATTATGGCTCTGTTGGAAGTCTTGGAGGAATTCAGAGACCTATCTCTTCAGGAATGGAACTTCAAGGCAATTCTCTCGGATAAACTCACAAGCCTTTTGGAACAGCAGTGTATCTACTGGAAACAAAGAGGAACTGTCAAATGGGTCAAGTTTGGCGATGAAGGCACTAAGTTTTTCCATGCAAACGCAACAATTAAAGATAACAGAAACTTGATCAGGTCATTGAATGAAGATAATGGGACCCCAGTAACTGATCATGACGCCAAGGCAAACATAATTTGGGATTCTTTCAAGCAAAGATTGGGAAAATCAGAGTTTCAGCAGATGTTCTTTGATCTGGACAATATCCTGACTCCTGAAAGCTCTTTACAGGAATTAGATGCACCGTTCACTAAGGAGGAGATTGATGATGTAGTAACTCAAATGCCCTCTGAAAAATCCCCTGGGCCAGATGGTTTTAACACGGACTTCATAAAGAAGTGTTGGCCCATTATAAAGGAAGACTTATATGATTTTTGCTTTGCCTTCCAGGCTGGGGAAGTTACACTACAAAGTATCAATGGATCATACATAACACTGATACCAAAAGTGGACAATCCAGCGTCAATGTCAGATTACAGACCTATCTCGCTCCTGAACATCTCCATCAAGATTATCACCAAGCTGTTAGCAAACAGACTGCAGAAACATATCACAGCCATCATCCACAAGAACCAGTATGGATTTATCAAGACCCGAACAATCCAAGACTGCCTCGCATGGGCCTATGAGTACACCCATATATGTCATCGCTCCAAGAAAGAAATTGTCCTACTTAAGCTAGATTTTGAAAAGGCTTTCGATAAAATTGAACACGAAGCTATGCTACTTGTAATGCAGAAGAAAGGCTTCAGCACAGTTTGGCTTAACTGGATGAGAGACATTTTTAGTTCAGGCACGTCAGCCGTGCTGCTGAATGGGGTACCTGGCAAAGTATTCCACTGCAAGCGAGGAGTCCGACAGGGTGACCCACTCTCTCCTCTCCTCTTTGTGCTCGCCGCCGATCTTTTACAGTCTCTACTGAACAAAGCCAGACAACAAGGATTATTGACACTGCTCATCCATCTTTAGCATAGCAATGACTTCCCAATTCTTCAATATGCTGATGATACGCTGATAATCATGGAAGGATGTCCAACACAGTTATTTTTTCTGAAGGGATTGCTGAACACATTTGCAGAGTCTAAAGGCCTCAGAGTCAACTACTGCAAATCCACGATGGTTCCAATCAATATACAAGAAGAAAGAATGAGGTTGTTAGCTAACACCTTTGGATGCTCAATTGGGGCCTTCCCCCTCACCTATCTGGGTCTACCACTTAGCATCTCCAAGCCATCCCTGGAGGATTTTCAGTCGATTGTATCAAGATGCGAAAAAAGGCTTCTCTCTACATCAATCTTCCTCACAACAGCTGGCAGATTGGAACTTACCAATGCGGTTTTCACTGCTCTGCCAATGTTCACCATGTGCACCCTCCTCTTACACAAGACTGCAATCAAACAGATGGATAAGTATAGAAGGCATAATCTATGGCGTGGATCAAATATTAATGATAGAAGACCATCCAAGGCAGCATGGGAAATGGTTTGCTTACCAAAAGAGGAAGGGGGTTTGGGGGTTTTGAGGTTGGGAACCCAAAATGAAGCGTTGCTCATGAAATTCCTACACAAATTCTTTAACAAATCAGACATCCCCTGGGTTCACCTTGTTTGGGAAAAGCACTACTCTAATGGTCGGCTGCCAGGCTATGCCAAGAAAGGTTCATTTTGGTGGAGAGACATCCTCAAAGTGTTGAACAACTTCAAGGGGATAGCCACTGTGACTCTGTTTGACGGAAGCTCATGCTCTTTATGGGATGATTTATGGGCGGGGAAGGTCCCTAGGATCGCCTTCCCAGAATTATATTCCTTTACTAAGGTCAAGAACATCTCCATTAAACATGCTACTGCCTCTGATTCCTTACAGCACTTGTTTCATCTGCCTTTGTTGGCCGCAGCTTTTGATCAACTGATTCAGCTGGACCAACACATTCAAGACATCATTTTTAGTGAGGAAACTGAAGTCTGTTCATACATTTGGGGATCTTTCAAATTCTCCTCTTCCAAAGTCTATCACCATTTAATTGGAAGCGGCAACATGCCACTGATCTTCAAAATGATTTGGAAGTCCAATTGTCAGAAAAAGCATGTGGTCTTCTTCTGGCTCCTACTCAGGGATAGGCTCAGTACAAGAAACCTCCTGAGACGACGAAGTATGGACATCCCGTCCTACAACTGTGTCCTTTGCCTCTCTTCAGTGGAAGAAACACAATCACATCTTTTTCTGAATTGTCAGTTTGCCCATGATTGTTGGAACCTAGTCAGTTTACCGATACCTGACTTGGAGCCGATCCAGGTACTCCAGTCACTTTGTGGTCAACTTAAGGTGAGATTCGCCTTAGACATCATCATGGCTTGGTGTATTTGGATGGCTCGCAATGACTTGATCTTCAGAAATCTACAACCTCAGCTAACTACAGTCAAGTCAAGATTTCGAGATGAATTCGCGCTGGTTATCCTTAGAGCAAAACCCCAATATCAGAATAATATGAAAGAATGGCTGCAAGCCCATCTGTAAACTTCTTGATTTTTTTCGTCTCTTTTTTTATTCCCTGAAGTAGTTTGAAGTTTGTAGTGAGGATTAGACCTCTGTTTTGCTTTCCTTTTCCTTTTTGCTTGATTGTACTCTCTTGTTTTTCTTATTTATATATAATCAGTAGGGGCCCGGCCCCTCCTGTTACATAAAAAAAATGCAGTTCCGGGAGGAGGGCCCGGACGCGGTGCCAGCGGGGGAAGAGGATGTGGTCCGGACAGCGGTGGCGGTGCCGTCGAGGCGCAGAAGGATGAGAACGAGGACCTCATCGGGGAGCGCGTTGAGGCGGTCCTCGCCGGCACCGTCCTCGGAGGGCTTCGGTCGTTTGGAGAAATTTGGAAGCGTGCCATTCTCTTTCTCAGAAGCGGCCTGTAAAAGCATTTCGCTGGAATGCCATTTTAAAATAAGAGCATACCGCTACAATGCCTTTTTATGGATTTTCTCTCTATTTTTTATTTTTATCTACCTAAGCTGACTAAAATGCCCCTAGGCTGCCATACAGTACAGACGCCTCCCCAGATCGCTTGGCTGTGAACGGCTCAGTACCTTGCGGTCACCCAGCCCATGCACGTTGACCTTTTCCAAGTGATTTTTTTTCCTGAAATATTCAAAGTGAAAAAATGGACAGGTCCCACTGGCTCCATGCATAGCAACCGCGACGAGCTCGGCAGGGGTTTGTGCTGGCGGCTGTGGGAGGCAGGCGGCGGTGGGTGGCTGACTGGTTGGCGGCCGTGGGAGGCAAGCAGCAGTTGGAGGCAGGTCCAGGGCTAGGGTTGCAGTGGGTGAGAGACTGGGAGGCGGCGACGGACTGGGGAGGTCTCGGAGGACTGGGTGGAGAGGTGGGACGCGGCGGTGGGCTGGGGAGGCGGAGGCTGAGGAGGCGGCGGCGGACGAGTCGGCAGCGTCGCCTCGAAGGGTTTGTGCGCGTCCGTCACTCGGAAGGGAGCAGAGAAATCGCCCACACTGGATAAGGTCCTGTCCCAGGGGTATTTTGGTCAGCTCAGGTTGAGAAAAATGAAAAATGGAGAGGAAATTAGCGAAAAGGCATTGTAGCGGCGTGTCCTCATTTGATAACGGCATTCGAGCGAGACCCATTTTCGAGATGACAAACTAGCGAAACCCACTTTTAAGAATGGCACGATTCCAAATTTCTCGTCGCTTGGCGGCAATCTGCCACCGGTTTGCGCCATAGAAATGGGGATAAATTTTGGTACTTAATTTTAAGAGTGTCTATCCATTGCCCTAACCTGCCAGCGCCGGAGGGGTGAGAGAGGGGCTGCGCGGCGGGCGACGGGAGATCTAAAATGGAAAATTCAAGAGAGTTAAGTAGATTTTTTTAGAGTACCGGTCCCTAAACTTGTGTCATCGCGGTCCCTGAACTCACAAATCGACTATTTAGGTCCTAAACTTGTTGGTCTATGTCATACCAGTCCCTAAACTTGCAAACAACCATTTATGTCCTCAAATTTGTCCACTTATGCAATCCCGGTCCTTAAATAGGACGATCCAAAACCTCAAATAAAAAAATTCATAACTTTTTCATATGAACTCGAATGACGACAGAACTCATATTAAAATTGTATATTTCGATGCGATCTACAACTTTGTTGTTGAAAAGTTTTGAATTTAAAATGTTAAGAGTCTCACAATATTATTATATAGTTATAGATTTTGAAATTTAAAATTTAAAATTAAATTTTAGGACAAAAAATGATTTTAGATGAAAAATTTTATAACTACAAAGTTGTAGATCATGCCGCGGGCTATAATTTTGATATAGATGTTTCTTCATTCGAGTTCATATGAAAAAGTTATGGATAATTTTTCAATATGAAATTTTTAGATCATTCTGTTTTGACGTTGATGAGACTAAAAATTAAGTTTAAGGACCGAGATGACACACGTGAACAAGTTTGAGGATCTAAATGAGTGATTTGCATGTTTAGGGACCAGGATGACACAACTGAACTAGTTTGAGGATCTAAATAGTCGATCTGTGAGTTTACGGACCGGGATGACACAACGGTACAAGTTTAGGGACCGGTGACATACTTTACTCATTTTTTTAGATGAGTTGAGTAGAATTTGAAAAGAGGTAAGAACGAAGACAATTTTTTCAACCTTCAAGACTCAAAGATTTAAAATAGTCTATCCAATGTTAATCTGTTTTTTGTTGTTGTTAAAGATAAGAGGGTTAAGGAGAATTTGAAGTATGTAATTTCACCAATAGTCCAATACTATATGAAAGCTTGTTTCGAATTTGGAATCACCTATAGATAAAGAATGGTTATTAACCGACGAAATGAGAAAAAAGAGCTTTGGATTATTAAAGTGTGCTATGAGATTCGTTATATCTACGATTCAACATCAAAATGCAGTTAAGGGATTTTGGTGTTTGGATGTTAGGTTTAACATACGAATTGAAAACAAGCTTTGGGTTATTAAAGTTTGCTATGAAGCAAATTTACTGATTTCAAAATTTTTAGCTACTTTAATATTCAAATATTTTTTTAATTTGAAGATGTTTCTGTCTAAAACGTAAGGGCAACGGATCGTATATAAACAATATGCAAACAAACTACAAACATGCGTTGAAATTGATTTTTTTTTGTAGCAAAACATTAGATTATCAAATTATGAGCAATTTTTGTGTTGAGCACTTTAAAATTGAAGATATTTTGATGTTGAATCGTAGGTATCACAAGTCACATGTAAACATTTGTATGAGTGAATTGTGTAAGCGTTCTGAACTTAAAAATATGATATATAATAAAGTTATAGATTTTGAAATTATCAACGTTTTCATGTTGGACACCTTTTAATTTAAATGTGTTTTGGTTCTCTACGCACCGTACAATAATTTTTATTACCTGGGAATTTGCATGTCCTTGGATGTTTTGTATATGTTATACCAAAGAAGATAAAATTAATTATAAATAATGAAATTAGTTCATTTAAAATTATGTCCATTTATATAAACAAATAAAAAATAGTTCCAACAAAATAGTATGATGTTATATTGAAGAAACAAAATAAGAAACTATTATAACCTAACATCTTGGAAAAACATTTATACAATGGTTATAAAAAATATTAAAAAAACTACAGTGTATCGCACATATAATGGGTTCAGTGGGCTCACAAAAAATCGTGGGACCCAATTGTGGGTCCATGGTGAGCCCCACTATTGGGACCCACGTCGCTAGTTATAGATTTTTTTTTAAAAAAAGTATTGTAGGTCCCACGTATAATTAGTTCAGTGGGACCCACTTGTGGGTCATGTAGGGCCACCATGGGGCTCACTTCGGGTAAAAACATCATCTGAGACCCGGTCCCACATGTAGGGAAACATGCCCTAGAATTGCTCCATATTGAGAGAACAGGACGATCTTGACCGTCGGCACAGCTGATCTGACAGCAGAGATATTGCGGGTCACGTGGCCTAATGTGATTAGCAGGTCCCACATGTGGGGTCACATACCCTAAAATTGCTCCAAACCAGAAAAAATCCGACCTAGACTGTTCGCGTGGCTGATCCAACGACCAAGACATTGTGGGTGACATGGCATGATGTGGTGGCTCAGTTTGAGCCCAGGATTCAGATCTATAGATATAGAAATATATGCACAAAGAGAAGAAGAATGGTGTGGTTGACCGAATAAGGCATTTAAAGTCAGACATGACATGGTGCCCTAGTACTAGGAGTCTAGGAGTGAGCATTCGTAGGAGCATCAATTGCCGACGTGGGATCCAGGAAAGACTTAGGTGTTTCGATCCTTGGCTAAAATTTAGCCTATGTCACATCGAATACTGGGGTGCTAATTATGAGAAATTATAAAACTAAGTGCAAAACCCGAGTTTATTTGTGAGATAAATCTATTAATCCTAATTAATCCATCATTAGCAAAGGTTACTGTAGCACCACATTATCAAATCATATTTTCCTTAGGCTTAATAGATTTGTCTATCGAATTAATTAACGTCCATATGTGTAGTTAGTTTTATAATTGGACTATATTTAATATTTCTAATCAGTATCAGAACATCCGATGTGATGGGGAGCTAAAGTTTAGCGGGGGGCTTATGAACCATGCATAAATCATAATGGACTAAAAATTTGCCCCCAATGCTGGGTCTTCATTTTTTTTAGAACCGTAAACTTGAATGAGGAAGCGTCCTACCTTGTCCAAACTTTCCAATGACTTTCTGGAAACATGCACACACGCAGTTGATCCGCAATGACCACTGCATTTGCTCTCTCTCTTTTTTTTTCCCCCTCAGCTGAAGCGTGTTAATGTTCACTCTCGTGCATTGACCTCCTGAACCCCGGTAGCTTCCTTGAAAGCATTGAAAAAGAACTGCGCGACCAAGCAAAAACTCGCTTGCAGTTACAGGCACAAACAGTACCTACATGGTAACTTGAATCAGAGTAATGCTAATCTCAAAAAAAAAAAAAGAATCAGAGTAATGCTCAAGCAGAGGCTCTGGCTTAGTCGCGTAGAGATAGAGCTTCAGCGTCTTGAACTCTGGCCGCTGGTTGGCCAACGTCTTGACAAAGCTTCAGCGTCCATACACGTAGATGGATCGAGTGAAGGATGCTGTATGTGTTTGTTATCACTTATTACTCCCTCCATATCCGCTAGTTGATCGTTGGGAGTTAGGTTAAAACCGCCCATCATCGGATCGGATATTGCTTCCAGGACTGAACTTCAACTCATCGCCGCCTTGCACGGAATCAACAACCCATTTCACTATTAGTGATTAAACCTACCATGGTTAAGCAATGCAGCAATGCTTACGTCCTCACATAACCCCAGCAAGCAGGCTTAATTCTCAGTCACCTACTCTACGTGCATGGAGCCTTCGTCCAGCAGGCTATAAATAGCAAAGCCTCACTACTCCATTTCACATCACCCCTCGCATCTACGACATCTACTTCTACTCCCATACCTTCGATCAATCGTTCTCATCGCGACCAGTGTGAGTCAAGCACTCGCAATGGCCACTTCTGATGCTTCTCTGAAGGTTGCCGCCGTGTGCATGCTGCTGCTGTGCGTCGGCTCAGACCTGGCGCGCGGCGCGCGCCCGGCCCTGGCATCACCATCCCCGGATGACCAGGAGGCCGCCGCCGCCAGCGCGCTGCTGCGGGAGCTCCTGGCGCAGGAGCTCGCCGGCGAGCTAGGTCTCCTTGTCGGGGAGCACGTCGGCGACTTGTGCACGCCGGCGTGCCAGACTTGCCTGATAGTCTGCGCGATCACGTGCGTGTTCAACACGAACCCGGCCGCCTGCTTCGCCAACTGCACCGTCACCAACGGCTGCTTCGGCAAGACCCTGCTGGTTGCGTAAGGTTATATATATGTCAAGTCTGCGCGTGCATGTCTCGGTCGTCGTATCCTTTACTGCGTGTTGCCTTGTTGCCGGATTTGATTACTATACGTGCGATTCAGTGATTGTGATCGTTTACGTCATGTGTATGTGTCGTGTAGACGTGTACTGTGTGTTGCTATACAATTAATAAGAAGAACCTCGCGGAGGCACCAGCAGGTCCCGCGTGCACGGATGGCCGGGCGGGCCGGGGCTGGCTGCCCCTTTGGGAGGTGTGTCGTTGTCGTTGGATCGACCATGCATCATGGTCGTCGTTTTCAACGGCTGTAAAAACGAGCATGCATGTGCAAAAATGATATGTGATATATGTAAATGTGTTCGTGTCATTGTTGGAAGAAAAAACTATGCGGCTGCAGATAAATTAACAGATTTACTGTTTACATTGATGGGGGAATAGACATCATAGAAATTCCAGGTAGTAAACCCCGAGAACGCCCATTAGACCTTATGAAATCCGACGCTCGCGCCGGCCGGCCAGGTGGTCCATGTCCGTGAAAAAATTAGAAGGTGTTTAGTTGGGAGGAAAAAGTACTTTTTCTCGATGAATAGTGTGTTAGGAAGCGTGTTTTGTGAGGAGAATAAATAGGATGAATAGTGAAAAAGTACTATTTTACGGCAGTCAATTGTTCACCTGATAGCCCAGCTGCTTTATCTCGATCCTGTCGTCGCCCCGCGAAACATATAGCGATGTCTCCGACTTCTCTCGCAGCACCCCTCGCGAAGCTCCTCGCGAAACCAGCAAGAGCAGTGCCGACGGCTCTCCGTCTCCTCCCCAAAATAAAAAAAAAATTCTCCTCCTCCATACGGCCGTTGCCCAGGCGCTCTGTCTCTTCCGCTCAGTGTCCATCGACATGAGCCTTTCCGCCGTGTAAGCTTGTGATTCCATATCACCGGCGATATTATTGCCTCAACTGAACATCAATTCAGGGGCCTCATCTCGATTTGCAGTGCCTGCTCTCAATGGTTGGTATTAGGGACATGATTATTGGTTTGGGGCTTTTTCCGTCTGTCCATTTCATCACAAAGCAACTAAGGTGAATTGATTTAGGGACTTTTTTTCGTTCGTAATTGATTTCCTGATACTTCTTTGCTGATCGGGTGGGCAACATTTGGGCTTCCTTATCTTTTCTCCTTCCTATTCCTACTCCTATAGTCCTACGATGCTGCCAGGATTTTCATGGTCCAATTTACATGCCGCCTGTGCATGAATTAATTTGCTTGCGATTCGCGATGTGCCAGGTTCACTGACCTGCTCCAAGAGTTACTGAACATTGCAATCAAGTTGTGCCTTTTGTTTTTTTATTAGACCACACGTGCTTCCAGTCCAGTAGTGCAGCATATCAAAATTTCTTATGACTTTCGTAGATCAAGTTCTGCATATTAGTTGGTATTATTCTTTCATCTCCTAGGTTTGTATCAAGTCCTCTATTGCACATGTGGAGACAATCATGCCTTTTATTTGCCAAATGAATTAGAGTTTTAGAGAATTGCTTCCTATTTGATGGGCATAAAATTTGCTACTTCATCTAGCTATTCTAAGACCCAAGGCCTGCTTCAGAGATGGCAGGATGAAGTATTACTGTGATGGTAAAGATTAGACATGTTCCACAACGATGTCCGATTTGCCTCATCTTATTTGAAGGCGTAAGTTTGATCTCCCTACTTGGTACACTTCTACTTATGAACGTTTATGTGCTTACTAAATGACACTATTTTCCTTGCAATGCAATTAGTTACTGTCTTAAAGTCTGTAATAGAATCTCTCTTTTCTTTCTTTTTTGGGACTTAAAGTCCTTGTATTGTACATATTATATTTTACACACACACACACACACACACACACACACACACACACACACACACATATATATATATATAAAGAAGAGGTAGGCTACTTCTCTACTGATTTCGTCAAAAAAGAAGTGGGAATGCCATCTGCTGTCAATTTTTGCATTCAAGAACCTAATAAATCAATGTTCATTTGGAAAGTACTTGAAGCTTGAGGAGATGTTAATCTGTTAGAATTTCGAATTTTCTAAACCTTTCACCATGGACCATGCCTTGTAGCCATGCTTAACTTATCAGAAATAAAGCTCATTTGCCGTCCGCACAAGACCACAATCCGTTACCAAAAATCATAAATAAAATAGAAAGCGTTACTAAACTAAAGCAATCAGATGGTGCTTTGCATTCTACTGTAACAAATAGTATTGGTACCATAAACATTAACATTATCGATCCAAAGTCTAAACCAAACGCCACTTATATTGTAATGATAAGACAACATACTTGATTAATGACATATCAATTCTTCTATAGATGGTGTACATATATTCCTCATCGTAAATTATCTCATATTATATCTATGTCTAGCTTAATTTATTTAAATCACTTCTGAATTGAACTGCGTGCAAAGGCGCGCGCAAATCACTAGTCATTACAATACCCCCTCTACGGACCTCGATGCCGTCGATCTCATCTGCCTCCTCGGATCGCCAGCACGCTCACTAACTCGTCGCCGATGGCGTCCCCAATCAAGAACTCCGGCGTGATGCCGATGGCGTTTTCTGATCCTTTGTGACGCCAATCGAGGTCTCACGGTCCTCATCTTCTACCCTACTACGGTTGAGGGCATGTACAACCCACAGGCAGCAGCTTACTTTATACTGCCACCTAAGCATATCTATCCTACGTGTACTGTAATTAATATTAATGAGGAGGGAGAATGAAGCCGTCGCCTGCCGAGAGGACGGCACGAGTTCATGCTCCCATGCAGCATCGCTGTTGTTTGCCAGGCATTGATGGCCCCGCCTGATCAGATGCGGCAGCGCGAGCAGCTGTTTTTGGGCGTGCGTCTGGAAGGCAAAGCAACTGTGAGCAACAACGGAGGCACTGCAGCACAGAGTAGCAGCGACAAGAAAGCTGCCAAAAGGAAAGGGCAGCCTTTATTTTGTTGTCCTAGCGATTGCTCAATATGTTTTTTTCTCCCCTTTCGTAACATGCTACTCTCAAGTCAAGATCCAATTAATATATGGATCGTTTTGAAAAAAAATATTTTATGTTTATCTTATTTATACACTTTCTTATTTATGTTCTTGATAATAGATACATACGTATCTTCTCTCATGTAAGCAATAAAATGGCTACAAAGATCAAATGGTGCAATAGATCACTATAACTATGAGTCAAAGGATGAATTAAATAACTTCTAGATAAAAAAGACAACAATTGTCTAAATTGTTGTAGAAGCTGTCTATTTAGTTGTCTATATATCACAAAAAGACAGCAGCTGTCTGAACTGTTGTACATGTCCTAAGATCAATATGCAGTCCAAATCGTTCCATCCTCGTGTGTCTCCATCGTCCCTCCATTAAATTACTTGCTTCATCGCATAGTCTCATCCAATTTCTAAATTGACCCTAAACTAGGAAAAACAAATAGCCCTTCTAGAATAGAGTAGAATAGAGTCCATCACTGCTTGGTGGTATAGATGAAGACGGCAACAAGCAGCCTATCTATCTAGCACCATTGGGAACTCTTATTCGAAAGGACACCGAAACTTTGTCATAGTACATAATATTGTAAGAGAATGGAATTAATTTAGTGAAGCTAGGCGCCTAGGCGTAAAACCACACAATTAGGGGGGGTAAACCACAATCATAACTAGTTCAGGATTAATGCTGAGAGCCAATGAATGGTTTTTAGCAGGAGAAAAGCTAAAACACAATTGCAAACCACAAGGACAATGGTTTCCCGATCCATCCGCTTGGTGAACAGGGTCACTACTGGAAATCCAGCCTTCGGTACAGGTCAACAACCTCAATCCCAAATGGCTAAAAAATAACTAGTAGGGAACCGCCAAATTTTGTTTAGAACGCAATCACCTATAAACAAAATTCCAATTGTATCTATGTGAAACAAGACTGAATGAGTTAAAGCTAGCTGTAAGTGGTATAGACATCCCCAGAATGTATCGATGGATCTGTTAGGTATGGCGATGCCTACTATGTACTTCCTATGAACTTTTTATGAAAATATAATGTACTTTTCGTTGGAACATTTCATCTCACGTATATTTTGCCCGTTGTATATTAATCTTTAGTAGCATCTTCTCCTTAGAAGCTCTTGCGTGGCCTATAAAGCGCTCAACGCAGCTGCCAATTGGGAGTATATATATTTGAAGGTGCCGCTTTAGCTGAAGAAATCCTCTCCTACACCATTACAAGTTTCGGAAAAATCTCCTAGATTTTGGAGCCACGTGTAATTGACCCATATTGAAAATATAAAATTATGCAATTGCAAATAAGGGTTATAACAAATATGGTTGCATGATTTATTTATTGTGCAGAGAGAGAAAGTAATGATTTCATAAGGCCATCTGTAGTGGCCGGTGCAAAGGTCCACCTTGTCCTGGAATTAATCGGCTCATACCACTGCACCATGTCGATTCAAGTGAAGAGAGAGAAGAAATCGATTCATTTTCTTGCACCGATTCATGAGAATCTCACGTGGCTGTCCTCTCTCCTGGATGAACCGGTTCACCAGTAAAGGTGCTCTAAGAACACAGATGAGCAAGAGGATGACACAGCACTACCGGCCGGCCATCCGGAAGACATGTTGACCATTTCTCGAGCTGATTTGTGCTGTAATTTTTCGTATAAAGCCTTGGTAGTGATGGGACCATTTGCAGTCTATAAATACCATAGCCCTTCACCTGATCTTCAAGTCACAGGACACATCCGCCCAGTAATCTCTTAGCCAGGAGAGAGACCAGTTAGCTCTTTTGCAGACTTGGCATGGCTTCTTCTGGTGCGCTGAAGATAGTTGCCATCTGCATGCTTGTGCTGACCATCGGGCAAGCGATGGCCGTCCACGCGTCCCCGAATCCGGATGCTACTGGCACGGTGCCGCGGTCGGAGCTCGTGCACCGCGAGCTGGCCGTGCATCACCTCTTCGGCCGCCGCGCCCAGCTCGTCTGCGACTGCCAGATAAATATACGCTGTTGCTAAATGTGATCGGTATCCTATTCAATCAGCACTGGAGGATGGGTGTCACAAAAATCTGCTTCTCCTATAGTCATGTTCTCAACAGCTCGTGTGCCAGCTCCAAATAAAGGTCACGCCAAGCAGAGGAGCGAAGCCTCGTGGTAGTGCCTGCTTTCATGTTGTTGTGTTGCTGCTTTAGTTTTTGTAATGTACTCTTTCATATTAATAAATACCGACAATTAATTTGTCATTTTATCTAAAAAAGCTGCAAAGCCTTTGGTTTCAGAGAGCCATCCTGTCATCTTAAATTGATTGCTACATTACATAACTCAAATATTTATATGTCAAAACGAGAAAAGAAATTGACCTCATGAAAGCCGTCGAGGTTGGACCTTAGCAGCCATGTTCCCGAATGATGGGAGCGGTAACGAGGAACGGTGCTTATGAAAGATTTTTACATTAAAATGTTTCTATTCCATTCTCATTCCCATCCCAAAACGACATTCCCGGAACGTGGAACGTGAGGCTGCTAAGGATTGGACCCGCCTATTCGTCCATGATTTGAATTTGGCTATGTCTCTCTCGTATCGCTCAATAGTTGGGTCATGCATCGGTGCTGGTTTGGTTAGAAACCTCTGGAGTTTCACTCTTGTCTTGTGTAGATATTTGACACTCAACATTTGGTTTCACAAATTCGCAAATTACCTCATAGATCCTTAACTCTTAATATGACATTTCCTTCCTTTGTTTATTTATTTTTCCTTTTTATTTAACAGACACCTGGAAGTACCAAAGTATCCCTGCTATCTCTTAGAGTTTCGGGCAGGGCCCGGTATGTCAATGGGTCTAACTCGTTAGCAGTGAATGCTAATTGTAATAATCTACACTGTGTGTGTATTGGTCACCGGTGAGTTGCTTGCTCAAGTAGAATATTGTCTGCACACTCCCCTCATGATTGATAGCATAATTGCTTCATGGTCACCTATTGGTGCACCTCAAATTGAAGAATGCACCCTAGCCATGCTCTTGCCCGTGTTTAATTTCCATGCTTTCCCTTTGTCGTCTAAAGGGACGAGAAGGACAACACAACGACTCAACTTTAATCACGACGCTTAAAATATATTAAATCTCACTTTCCACTTTCTTGGGAAAAAGTCTACATCACCCCCCGAATTATGGGGGATCGACTACATCACCCCCTGAACTTTTCAAAACCGGGCAAAATACCCCTAAAGAGGTTTTGGCAGGCTGTTTTGCTTCAGTAACCCGATTTTGTCTTTTTTTTTCTTTTTTTTGTTATTTTGGTTTAATCTTTGAAAAATCATAGTAAATCACAAAAAAACTCATAAAATGAAAAATTTAATTTTGTTGGACTCCACATGAGTAGACCTATACAGTGAATATATAATATGGTATGCTTTAGTACAATTTTTTTACAGCTATGAATTAATTATAGATAAGTATAGATATAAAGCTACACAAAAAAAATATATTGAAGCATACTATATTATATGTTCACTGCATAGATCTACTCATGTGGAGTCCAATAAAATTGAATTTCCCATTTTATGATTTTTCTGTGATTTACTATAATTTTTTAAAGATTAAACCAAAATAATAAAAAAAGAAAAAAGACAAAACCGGTTTACTATAGCAAAACCGCCGGCCAAAATCGCTTTAGGGGGTATTTTACCTGGTTTTGAAAAGTTCAGGAGGTGATGTAGACCTTTTCATAGTTCGAGGGGTGATGTAGTCGACCCCCTATAGTTCAGGGGGTGATGTAGACTTTTTCCCACTTTCTTGACACATCTCAAATCGTAAACAAAGCCGAACGAAGATACTTTCTTTTGCTTTGCATATCGGTTAGAGAACAATCTTTGCAACTTTACAAGATCTGGACCGGCTCCACCACTCATTTAGTTTAACAGCACGTAACGTGAAACGTGAACAAGTCGTCTGAAACTTCTTGTCCTACCTACACATTTTTCTTTTTGTCGACATCCTCAGCTCAAGCAAACCCATTTCTCAAACCTCACATCAACAACCATGTACACCTCAAGCCCTCAACTCAAACACGATCAATATATCTACACATCCATGCAGGGGCACAATTAAGTGGAATCAATCAACTCTCCTAATCCCTAATCACTCGTCATCACCTGGTAATAACTGCAGCTGGCTCTGCTATGAGATGCTGATCACTGTGGCCGCTCTCGACGGCTCCAGGGCGACACACTGCACCAGCCCACAGAGCATGCTCACCTCCTGCTCGCTCACCGCTGCTGGCTTGCTGCAATTGTTGTCTCCATAGCCATCGGTTGCAGCAGCTTTGATGTCGCAGCACTCCTCGAAGCGGTAGCAGGTGACGAGGTGGTCATTGGCCATGCCGACGGCCTGCATGAAGGCGTAGATCACCGTCGGGCCGACGCCGAGGAACCCTCGACGCATCAGGTCTTGGCTGATGGCGTCGGCCTTCGCCGTCCGCAGCGGCACCTCCCGAGTGTGCCGGTATCTGCCAACCATCGGCTTGCTGCTGACGAAGCTCCAGCAGTAGCTGTCGAACGATCCAAACTCCTCTATGACCTATGAACAGCAAAATAGTTGCAGAAACAAACACAAGTCATAATGCCTTACGGATGAACGAATAATATATATATTTATTGGCAATAATGTTCGGCTCATCAAGATTTAGGTGCAGCTTGCTAGCAGACAGATGGATAGAGCGACATGATGATCTGCTTACTACCTTCAGCAGCTCACGTGCGTTTTCGATGATTATGCGCAGCCTGTGTTCCGACAACAAAGAGATAGCAGGGCTGCTTGGCGCCAAGAATTTCTTCTCGTTCAGCTTCGCCACCAACACAGGGTCAAAGTTCATGAACACTTCTCTGAAGGCGTCCCTCTTGCTTAGAATTGCAGGCCACGCCATCTCAGCCAGCGCGCCGGACAGAGTAAGCATTTCAAACAGTTTCCTGCAGTTTAGCACTAAATATTGTAACTTTACAATCTATTGCTGATCATAGGTCTCAGGAAAAGATTAAATGGACTGATTAGGATTAGAGCATACTTGTCGTCATGTACTGGCACTCCCCACTCTTGGTCATGGAAGGCAGCGTAACAGGGATCTGTTGCAAGGTCAAATCAATTAATTCCTTACAGTCAGCTGAAAGCAACTGGTCATTCAAGGAGAAGGCTGAATAACTTTAAAGGTTGACAGACTAGAAGCACTTTAGATTAGAATATTGTGCAAAGACATTAGGCATTTTATTATTCCAACAAAGATCACTATTAAGCACTTTATTCTTCCAATAAAAAAAGAAGAACAATATTGTTAAGCGTTTGATCTTATATATTGTTCACACAGTTGTAGACCTGAGACTAGAGCAGAACGTATCAGTTTCTGTCCATGGATGAAGCGGTGGCTCCCAGGCTATATATTCTTATTAGGTGCGTGATCGAAGGTGTACACGTAGCACTGAACAATAAGTAGGAATAGTCAGAGGAGACTGAACGGATCATCGTACATCGAAACGATATTCTACAGTTCTCTGGCAGTATGCCCAACAGAACAGATGGCACAAATCACGGCCACAACTAACCAAAATACTTAAAAGAACTAGTAGCAATGACTTTGCAAGCATAGCACTACCGCATTATACATAGTAATAATCATGGCTGGACCAGTTGCTATTTGCTAACTGTACCGCAGGATGCAAAGCGAAGCTGTGCTTAAACTAAGAGCACGCCAATGATTAAATACATATCCTTGTAAAGAAAAGATCATGCATGATCTGGGCCGCTATAATGCTTTTCAGCCGAATTATCGTGTCTCTAAGTGAAATTGGAATGGCGTGTGGAAATTAGAATGCTGTTGGGTGCCTAAATTTGTTATATTCGAGCTGATAGCCATTTTAGTAGAGTGATTACTGTTGTTTAATTGCAAAGGCACTATTGCAACTTTTCTTCACTTAAAGACTTCAGGGTTTAAACAGTTGTAAATTTAAGAGGGTTGGACGCACTATGTTTTCATAAATATAGTACGTCCATCATGTAGTTAGTGTGTACTCGAATCCCTTTGGAAGATAAAAATTGACAAGTTGCTCGATAACCGACAGCCCACCAAACATTTTATTAGTAATGCACCTTTTTATTGTACCTTTATAGTACCAAAAAATTGGATGTCATATCATCTAACCATGATATGATCGATTAATAACCAGTGGTCGAAAGCATCACGTGTATACAAGGTCACAAAAGATATACTCCATTTTCTTTATGTAAAAGTAAAATGTTAATATTTTAATGCAACTTTGTGTTCTTGCTCAAGGCTTTGTGCTCTGTGCGAGTAGTATTAATAATGCGGGAAGCTTATGGTAATGAAAAAATAAATAAAAAGGTCTAGCGCCTCTAAATTCTTAAGATGGGGAGTTTTTTGTAGATGAATTTAATGTGCTATATAGGAAGGAAGATAGTATTTATTTTTCCTATGTATACTAGGAGACAAGGACACAGAGGTGTCGGTTTAGCATAGAGGTTTCCCATCGAAAAAATTGGAAATTCCACACTAATATTGATGTTTTAGCCTGTAAATTTTAATTTCCATACGAAATGTTCTATGTCAGCAAACAACTTAGTCTTAAAATCTCATAATATCATGGGATTTATTCCTAGCAAAACATCACACAAGTCGTAACCACCCGTAATAATCAACGAGCTTCTAATTAAAAACGCTATCTAGGCAGAGTGGGTTTAGCTTCCCATGACGGGTAGAATCTTTTTGAGAAACAGACACATAATTTCATGAAAACGACTCATAAGTTAAATTTATCTAAACTTTAGTTTAGTCTATCATGTGATAGGAAGTAGCTAGCTTTCTGCTTTAATATATATAAGGCCAATATCATTGACTGGTAATCAAGTATAGCTAACGAGAGCATATGTTTTAATCAAGTATAAGGACTACTACAAATAGCAATAACCTAAATTAGAGCTAAGGACCTGCTTTGAGACTGTGGGATTTGGTGTGTATACCACAAATACCCACAACCAACTAAACTACTTGTAGTTCCTTGAAAAGTACATGTACTGTATGGATGTATATATCATTGTAATTTTCTTATCTTAGGGGTATTTGTTAGTTTGATAATCCAGAGATGTAAGCTCTATATTTTATTAAATATATTTTTGAGCTTCATCCCCCACTTTACAAATTCGCTCACTTTTACAGTCTTTGAAAACATATTAGGTTATGGAAACTATTGTGGTAAAAAAAATCTTATTTTAATTTATTCCTAGTTTTTAGCCAAACCATACCGCTGATTATGCAAAAAGAAAATAGAATGCGCATTGCACACTTTTCAATTATTCAATACTAATTATACCAAATTTGAAAATAAGTCCAAAGTATATATCTTGTATACTATATATATGCAGCTGTATGAGCACCTATTTTGTCTTTACCTTACCGGAAATGCCACAAAGCACATGATTCGTTTTGACCACCTACCAGCGTTGGGGGTAATCCAGGGGCACCTCGGCGGCCCCGCCGGCGCCGACGCTGCTGCGATAGTCTCTCCATTCAACAAGCCCAGCAACACCGGCAGCACCGGAGCAGTGGCAGCACCGCCGCCCGGCACGGCGGCGCTGGCAACCTTATTATTCCTGGACGTAGTGGCAGCCAGCCGGGCCGAAGGAGGCCCGGCGGAGCCCGCCGCCCTCCGCGGTGGATGAGCTCCCGCGGGTGGGCCCCCCGCCGGGCGTCGGCCGATCCGGCCCGTCGACGCGCGGCTGCAGAAGGAATCCGTGGACGCCTCCGACGCGCACGAGACGCTGAGCGAGGACGACGGGTGCACGTGGCTGCTGCCGCGGCTCCCTCGCCGCAGCAGCATGCGGCGCCCCTCGCCGCGGGAGGGGGAGGCTCCTTGTCCTGCTGCTTGTCCCTGGAGCCGGACGGCTTAGGAGACTGAGATTGCCTCCGCCGGGCGGCGCCGGGCACACGGGTTGCCGACGACGACGACGACGACATACCGAGCGTGCGCCGCGGTGGAGGTAATTAAGCTAGAGCTAGAGCAGCCACACCGCACCTAGCCGCGAGCGAGGCGTTCTAGCTCGATCTCCTTGGATTATTGTCGTCTCGCGTAAAGCTATAGCGTGAGCTCGTGACGACGACGAAGGCGTGGATGAGATAGGTAGCATAGCATGCGAAAGGGAGAGGCGACCGGAATCGGTGTGAGAGCAGGTGGATGAGCCGGTTAAGTAGCGGCGGGCTAGCTTTAGGCTTGTAGGAGACGATCGAGAGTGGCCGCCGGGGCGGGGATGGAGCTGGTGGTCGATCGATCTGGCTCGTATTGTACGAGTACGAGCGTACGCGCGGGAGGCCGGTGGGTGGCGAGGCGAGTGCAGCGCGGGATGGAAAAGGAGGGGTGATGCCGACGCGCGCGCGGAGGTGGTGGTGGTGTGGTATGGTGGCGGGTGGGGTTTGTTCGCTCGCTCGCGGGAGGGAGGGGAGGGGAGCCGCGCGCGCGCGGTACGGTTGGTGACGCGTCGTGAAACGAAACCCGTCGTCGTCATGGGGGAGGAGCGACCTAGCTAGAAAAGCCTCTGCTGCAATCATGTCATAATGGGGGTGTGCGGCGCCGGGATACGCCAAGCCGCGCGGCGCGATCGGCCGCGCCGGCTCGTCGGGTCAGCATGCAGCAGGGCACGAATAATATAGCAGCATGGAGATTTATCCTGTGGCGCCGGCCTCCCGGCGCGGCCTTCACGAGAAAGTGACGAGACACGCCGTGGTCCGAGCCGCCCGCCTTTCAGGTGCAAGTGCGAGTGCAAGATAGATATGGACCAGTAATGATCGATGCACGTACGAGCGGAGACGAGAGCTTGTGTGGTTGCGTGTGTGCCAGCAGATGGACGACGGTTGAGGTGCCATGTACACGCCTGATCGGTGTTGTTTCGTCTCGTCACCTGGACACTGCCTGGTGCGTTGCCTGCGTGCAGAGATCGATCGAGCTGATGGTGCACCGCGGGGGTTGGCGTCTTTGGCGAGAAAGACCGGCCCGGTGCAGTTCTCATGTTCCTTGCCATAGACTTGGTCGTTCTTTTCTAATGTCATGGAAAATAATTAATTAAAATGAGCATGCTAGCAGCTTCGGTGACTGATTTCTCTCACTGCTGGTCTTGCTAGAGGCTATATACCTACAAGCAGCTAGGTGCCAAATCATGAGGAGAGACTTTTCTTATCGGATTAGGTGCCTTTCTTCAATTTTAAACACAATTTATATACATGCCACAGCGGTCCACATTATGGTTATGGAGCATCATTCTAAAAGAGTAAACCTTATTCCCACTTTTGTATTCTAGCTCTCTTAATATGAATTCTGTATCAAAACAATATCCTGGCGGGGTCCTACTTGTAATCATGAGCAGAAGTTGTTAAGTGCCCTTTTGTGGATCCCCCTTCAGCTTTTCCATGGAGCATGGGGCATTCTTATTAGATTGGGTAGTTCCCTCGTGAAGCTCATGCAGGGCAGACATGGGAACTCTTACGACACAGTACCCTACCGTATAAGTAGCGGTGTATTGTTCAACGCATGAGAAATATTGGCTGGAATTAGTTACCAACTAACATGTCGCGTGCATTCACTACGGGAGAACGGTAGTTTGCCGTGTGTTAGAATATTTGCCGTGTGCTGAACATCGGGCACACGGCAAAAAGCATCATTGCCGTGCGCAACCTGATACGCACACGGCAAAGACTAAACACACGGTAAAAAGCAACATTGCCGTGTGCCCAAACCACGACACACGGCAAATACAAACTTTGCCGTGTGCTGGAATGGAGACACACGGCAAACAATGGCCACGTGAGCCACACATGAACGGCCGCTGACGTCTGTTACGCTTTACCGTGTGGCTAACGGCAGCACACGGCAAAGTGGATACTTTGTCGTGTGCTCAGAGTGCGGCACACGGCAAACCATATGACAGGTGGGTCTAGTGAACGGACGGCCGTGCCCTGGCGTCATCTTTGTCGTGTGCGGCAGCTTGGCACACGGCAAAGTACTGCTTTGCCGTGTGCTGCCGTTGGGCACACGGCAAAGAAAGGAAAAAAATCATGGATTTTACCATCCAAAATTTTTGTCCACGTCTTGTACATTGCAGGTAATGTCTAGGTTTAGTTCAATATTTTTTCCGCTTGGTTTTCTATTTTTAACAATTTTGTCGTGTTCGAAGGATTTTTTCCGTATAATTTAATTTTGACTTGTTGGTCCATGAAATAGTACATTAAAATCTATGGAAAAATGTTATTCATGATATTGAGGACAGAATATGGCCTCATGCAGTAGTTCAAATGAAATTTTAGGATCGTGTTCTTGAAACATTGCCACTAACATGGCAATTAATAGTGTGTAAATTCTACAAAATTCAAACGGTGTCTATAATTCATGATACTTGTACATATCTCATGCTATCATGTGTGGAGTTCATGATAGAAAGTTGAGTAGATTTTGGATGTTTTGTCATGTGCGATGCTTCTAAATTGAAGCTTCCCCGTAGAAGATGCATAGAGATGAGAAATGATTTGGTTAGGTTTGTAGGTGCACAAATATTGGAATTTGATTTTGCATTTATAACTTTTGTATGCAAGTAAGGGACAACACATATTGCTCTATGTTATTTTTTTGCATTTTTTCGGAATTGTCTGATAATTTTAATGTATTAACTTTAATTGTTCCATAAATTGTAAAATTAATCATTGTCGTGTGCCCTGGTTAGGGCACACGGCTAAGCCACTCTCTCTCGCTGCGAAGTGGGGTCGTCACAACTTTGCCGTGTGCCACAGATCCAGGCACACGGCAAAGAGGGATGTTTGCCGTGTGCTGCAGATCTGGGCACACGGCGAACTCCCCTGTTTGCCGTGTGCCGCAGATCTGCAGCACACGGCAAACCCCCACTTCACTTACCCGTGCAGCCCGTGGCCGCCACCCACACACACACACATTTCACAACACACACCTACCGCCGCCGCCGCCGAAGCCGCCGCCGCGCCGCTCCCGCCTTGATGCCGCGTGCCGCCGTGCCCAGCGCCGCTCCTACCTCCACGCCGCCTCGCCACTCCCAGTGCCGACGTGCCCTGTGCCGCTCCTGCCTCCATGCCGCCGCGCCGCTCCTTCCTCCATGCTGCCTCGCCGCTCCTGCCACTACGCCGCAGAGGAGGAGGAAGGGGAGAGGGCGCCGCTCCCCGTGTCCCATGCCGCCGCACCAGGGAGGAGGAGAGGAGTAGGAGGTGCCGGTGGTGGGGGAGAAGGAGGAGGAGGTGCCGGTGGTGGGGGAGAAGGAGGAGGAGGTGCCGGAGGTAGGGGAGGAGGAGGAGGTGGTGCTGCCGGAGGTGGGGAAGGAGGACTAGGAGGTGTTGTCGAAATTTGGGGGAGGAGGAGGTACTGCTGGAGGTGCCGAGGCCGCGAAGAAGCCCACGCTCTCGAGGTGCCGCTACCCTTCGGTCCAAGGTTTGTCTCAGCCAGCATTGTGCCTATGTATGTAGTGTGTATGTGGACTATATATATATATATGTATGTATATATATATATATATGTATATATATATATATATATGTGTGTGTGTGTGTGTGTGTTTAGTGATAAAGATGTTAAATATGAATGTGTGAATGTTTAGTGCTCGGCAATGTGCCTATGTATGTAGTGTGAATGTACTTGTCGGCCATCGTGACGTTGATTTGTTGAAGATTTGGAAACATCACCATGCAAGGGAGGTGCTGTCGAAATTTGCCTGTGATGACATGCCAATACTGAAGATGGAAACGTCACATATGACGGAGAGTTCTTTCAAGAAGATGGGCTACCAGGGTGTTTTGAGATAGACTTGACTGGAGCCATTGCAATGGAAGTCGATGACAATGAAACAGTTCATGACGAGGATGTTGAAGATGTGGTTGTTAATGGGAAAGACTTACAATTACTTGAAAAATTACAATTAGGAATTGATGAAGACGAGAATCCTCCATCAGAGGAGGTGCCTAATTTTGATCTTGAAATGCGGGATAGTGATGATGAGACTTATGATCCAGCGAATCCTGATGTAGACGACTATTTCTAATACATGTATGATTTGTACTTTTGCTTATGTCTCTAATTATGTTTTGAATTATTATTTCTAATTATTGTTTCTAATCCGGTTTCATGTTTTTAATTGCAGGTGATTGAACAACGATGGTGGGTCGCGGGGTGGTGCGAGCCTGTCAGTCTGCTTACAGAAGGATAAGGAGAAGTCCTGATTTAGCTGAGGGGTCCGTATCAAGAGGCACCATAGGCATGGGTCGAGGGAAGGGTGGCCCCAAGCGTGCAGGGAATGGTGGCGGCAAGGGTCGAGGGAAGGGTGGCTCCAAGACTCGAGCTGTACCTACCCCTGCGTTGGAGGAGGAGGACGACGAGGAGTGGCAGAAGGGGGAGGAGGAGGAGGGGGAGAGAGAGGGGGAGGAGGTGGAGGAGGAGGGGGAGGAACAGGCGGAGGGAGAGGAAGGTTGCCACCTATTCCTTGGTTGCGAGGTCCCTCGCGACTCCCGGACGGGCCCAAACCTCTTGCCGGACGCCCTGTGATACGACCCGTCAGGCCAAGGGGTTGAATAGTAGTCACGCCAGGTACCGCTCACAGACGCAAGCCCAAAAACTTATTGGGTCTCCTAGTTCGTGAGCAGTTCCCAGGCATAGTCACTTTGGACGGAAAGACCAAGCCAGCCTGGACATGGCGGCACTACAAAGCTGCGGGCGATACTCGTGACCGAAGACTCGTACTCTTTCCCAACATGGCAGAGCGGGTGGTGGCTGAGTTGTGGGTAAGTCTTTGTCGCACTACACTGCTCAATACATCGCATTCATTAAACATTTTTCTAATAATTACTGAAAACTATGTGTTTATATGCAGCATTACTTCACGTGTGAACCCAGGCAAGAGGAGGAGGCACACATGGTGGCCCACGCTGGATGTAAAAAGCTGGTGAAGGACATGCATTATGAGGCACAAATTTAGTGTGTCATCAACTACTCCGCTATCCACCTTCGTAAGCCGATGAAAAAAAAATGAAGCGAGGAGATATAAGTTGACCAAGGAGCAATACTTAGAAGTAAGTGTAAATTTATTCTGAGATTAAGTACATTGTTTACCTTGATATTCCAACATGTTAGTCACTTTGATCATGAGTAGGTGCCTGCGTGGTGGTGCCGTGAGGACTTGCAGTGCTAGCAGGCCATTGTTGACAAGTGGTTCACAGCCGAGTGGTTGGCTTTGCATGAAGCTGGTCGCGTACGACGTTTGCTGATGCCGGGTCCAGCACACCATCAAGGCAGCCTAAGCAATGAGGAGTTTAGGGCTAGATGGGTATGTAAATTAATTTCTTGATTCTAACCATCAATTATGGTCAATTATGCAATATTACTATTTAACTTGCTGTTTTTTGGCAGTCCCAAACACATGGAGGCGCTGAATGTCCCGAGTTTGTGGGATGGGCTATGGCCCACAAGGGCAAGGCGTCTGAGGTCACCTACAACCCGAATGACCCCCCCTCGGCGTATAGCAACACCGCCTCCTACAGCCGTATCAGTGCATACACAGAGGGGGGAAGGGAGAGATATGGGCCAGAGTGGGACCCGGCGGCTGTGCCTCTTGATGGCGAGGTCATCATGAGAGTTGGAGGAGGCAATAAGCATGGACAGTTCTACATAGGTGACGGCATTGTAGACACGGCCAGTACTCGGACCCTCTCTCAGATTCGGGCGAGCGACACGGGCAACACTGGACCTGCCATACGACCACGTCAAAGCATTGCAGATCTACGAGTGCAGCAACTACAGGTTACTTCTGATTTATTCATCAGTCATTCAATTTCTAGGTATACATTGCTTTGCATTGTAACATTGGGATGTGAATTGTAGGACCAAATGAAAGCACAACAGGAAGCACATGAGGCGGAGATGGCGGCAACTCGGGAGCAGTTGGAGAAGCAGGCGGTCGAGATGGCGAACCTGTATGGTATCGTTCGAGGACTTAGTGTTAACCTTCAACAACCAGTGCCAGTGATGTTGTACCCTCCGACTGCACCCCCGCACACTCCTCAGGTGAGCCAATCAACAATCTGGTAGAATCATTCTAAGTATTAGAGACTTAGATAAACTGTTTAACTTTCAATGACTTAGAGACTTAGATCATAAGTTAAAGAACTTAATTACTGTATGACATGCTAATATATTCTATTTTCTATAGAATCAATCGGCCGCCGCATCAAACACGCTAGACCAGTCGCCGGACATGTCACCGACATTCCCACCACAACAGTTGTTCGCGCCTCCCAACGCACCAGCGCCGCCCTTCGCACCACAGCTGGACCCACCGCCGTCCGACCCTGCTTCGTGAGCATTTGAACTTGCAAACATGTGTATTTTTGGTGTTCGAGACTTATGGACGTTCTAAAAATTGTGAACTTGTCGATTGTCGTTGTGAACTCGTGGATTATTGTTGTGAACATGTGATTGTATGTATATATTCAGTGCTTGCGATGTTGGTTATGAAATTATATTGATATCTGTGATTTTTTTGCTTGAGAGGGGTTTCTTATACGCGAAAAACAATAAAAACAACAAAAATATGAGCCGTTTGCCATGTGTCTCGGATAGGGCACACGGCAAAGCGGTCGTATCTAGCTACTGGATGGTCACTTTGCCGTGTGTCCTGACCAGGGCACACGGCAAAGAATGGTCACTTTGTCGTGTGTCCTGGCCAAAACACACGGCAAAGTGACCATTCTTTGCCGTGTGCCCTGGTCAGGACACACGGCAAAGAGGGTACGCAGCGGGCCCATAGGGCAGAGCCGACACCGTCTGGGTGGGCGGCGCCGTCTGTTGCTTTAGTTCGCCGTGTGCCGGTATTTAGCTCACGGCAAATCTTTTGCCGTGCGCCCGTGTTATGGCACACGGCAAACAAGGCCTTCGCCGTCTAACCCTTTCACCATCAGATGTTTGTCGTGTGCTTCCGACGGCAAAAACATTGCCGTGTGTTTTCTTGCTTTTGCCGTGTGCCCTGGGCACACGGCAAACTGCCCGGCTCCCGCAGTGATTCTTCGTTTCTGTGCTCAAAGATAGGTTATTCTTCACCGAGCACGTATGACGTGTTGCACCCCCCCCCACCCCACCCCCATCAGTAAGTACAAGCCCAAAGATATGGATCGGTAGAGAGAAAAGTGTCCCAGGTGAGAGGTGCACCTGCCCCGGGTAGGAGCTACGCCGCACGGACTTGGGGTGCGGCTCATATACAGGTACAGCCAGAGCCAGAGCCAGAGCCAGACCCAGAGAGGAATGTGAGTGAGGGCATAGTGTATATAGTCATCTAAAATATGCAAGATTATATGGTGAGAAAAATGTAGACTTCCAATGAAAACCAAAGCTTGACTCAGGGCCTAGGCCCTCGCTGACCTCAACATAGGTCCGCCCGGCGGTGAAGGAGGGAGAGATGATAGCGGAGCGAAGCGGAGCTGGCGATGGCGCCGTTGGAGCCGGGCGATGGAGGATCCCCGGTGGGCGGTAGAGGTGGAGGTGGAGGGAGTGTCTGGACTAAATAGGTTAGTGTAGAGCGGCCGGCGGAGCCGGCGTGTAGCGGTGAGGGTGGGAGCGGTCGCGACAAGGTCGGGCGCCAGGGTCGGGAGGAGGAAGAAGAAGGAAAGAAGGAGAAAGAAGAGAGACGGAAAAGACCTGAACCGTTGATCTAAAATATAATGGTTGTAGAGGGTAATTGGTGGATATTTGTTTGCTCAATCAGTTGATGTAGAGACACATCCTCTTTAAATATTTTTTCACTTTATGGGTGCATTTTACGCATGGAGCACCAAATAGTTTCCTCGTGTTATTCATCAACTTTCTAAATGAGAAAACCGCAAAAGGAAAAAAAAAATACATCTCATTACATTGGTCTAACGCCTGCAAAATCTTTTTTTTCCTTTTGGAGATGAAATCTAACCATGATTTGGCGATGAGAAATTATGAGACCAATCTCCTTAATGTGGTTACCCATGATTTTTCATCTCAAAAAAAAATATACAAGATTTTGGAACATAGTAACCCACGTTAGCCCTATAGGAATTCGAATTGCACTATTTTTTTTTGTAGAATTTCTGCGTTTGCAATGGGGTTCAGGAAAAAAAGGCCTCGAGGATGAATAATTATGTCCATCTCGGTTTGACAAAACCGCTGGAGAGGATGCTTCAGCGAGGAATGGCTGTTCTTGGCAACAGTACTGGTCAAAGCAACTACCACTCGTCTTCTAGGAGCAGAATCAAGTAGGCTAACTTTTCCCATCAGTTAGTTCATCCGTCCTAAGATGGCGGCTTAATTTAACCCTGCATATATGTGTTTAATATTAGGGAATCTACACACCATCATATCACTACATAGTAGGCCGTACAGATGCCATGGATTTATATCAAAATTTCAGGCGAACGGTTGTCGGTGTAACATATCTGATACACATCCAAGTTGGGTGCGGTTCGTGACCTTATCATATGCACAAGTTGGGACATTTTTTTTAAAATAAATTATTGCTCAATTGAGAAGGAATATATGTATAAGTAGAAAGGCGCCGACATGCTCCTCCTCCCGCTTTGCGAGCAATACACGTAAAAATAGCAAGGAACCAACATGTTCTTTCTCCTGTTGGTCATGCTGTGTTTTATAAGACGGGGAGCAGGTGAAGCGCGCAATGCCTTTCCACGATTGTGATATGGTGGTACAAACAAATGGTAGGTTTCCTTTTGATGTCTTCTGTCCATACTCCACGCGTTATCATCGCATGTACTTGTTTCAGACGGGATTGAACTTTGTTTGACTTCATACTTTCAAGATGCAAGCATTATCAAACGTGACAAAATGTCCTGTCAGAACGAAACGGCAACGGTTCTCTGATCGAGGCTGTTGATTCATCCCAAATTGCATCTCTAGCTAAGACAAAAGATCCTTGCACTACCAAAAGAACAAAAGATAAATGTAAGAAATACCCAAAATGTACAAAGAGAATCTTAACTAATGCAGCCAGGTATATACACAGCATGTCATAAGCGCTCCACGAATAAAAATTAAGTGCCACATTCATTTTTCTGTAAAATGTTACAAACTTGGTTAATCAGTTTCAATCTCGACCTAAACATCAACAGATGCCAAAGCCGTCCACAAGGGAGAACATTATTTGGCTGACGAACGCAGACTCTTCATAGCATTCGGAAATGGCAGCTGTAAGAACAAGACACCAACTTGGAGTTAACAAAGTCATCACCAAGGGAACAAGAAGGATCTGGTAGTTTGTTCATGAGTAAACAAATAAAGTTGCTAGCTTGAGATCATTGGCTTTGATTCCAGGTGCTGAGCTATTGGCTTCAGATGGAGAAAATAAGTACAAGAAAACAAACAAAGAGCGGACATGAAAGAGGCAGCTCTACTACTAATCAGTGGTCTAATACAGTGCCGCATATCTATGGATGAAAGCTTGCACACCCTGACACCCACACCGTAGGTACATAAAAGTCCCACACCACATACATTATTCATGACTATTTTACAAACCACATATATGAGCAGTGTTTGCCGTGCAATGTTCAAAAAATAAAATTATTTTAAAACTTGGCCTGAACTTTTTCATGATTAGCACAGATCTTTGTCAATAAAATCTTACAGCATTGTATAATCATTTTTTTATGTGTTTAAAACGAAAATGATAAAAAAAATATTCCTACCTTTTGTAACAGGCAGACACTTTTCATCTTCTTAGGAATCCACTCCACTAGCTTCTTTCCTAATTGCAAGTTATAGATCTAAAGCCACAGCATAAGACTTGGAGGACTATTTACTAGGTGTTGACTCGCTAAGCAAAAAACAATCATTCAGACTGGCAATAGAATTGACAGCAATAATTCCCAGAAGTGTGTTCCATCTTTCCCACTTCCAGGGTTATTCCTCCTTCCAAACTGTTCTGTGAGGATATAACCGCTTTGTGCAAATATTACGTTTTATAAGCGATATTAACAGGAAACTATAGATAGGTGACAATCATGTTATTGTGCACTACCAACTTTGACATGTCACACTTATCTTATACTCCCTCCGGGTTAGTACAGGAAGACGTTTAGGACATTGACACGGTCTCCAAAACACAACTTTGACTAATACTTTTTAGTATAAAATATTTGTAAAATATATTTTAAAAGTACTTTTCTAAAACTATATTTCAATACAAATCTACTCATATTATTTTTATATTTCTAAACTTAATACTTAAAAAATTATTTACAGTCAAAGTTTACAAAGTTTGACTTAGGACAATCTCAAAACGTCATCCTTTACCAATATGGAGGGAGTATCAACTTTGTGAGATTAAAACAGAAGACTTGCAGGTACCACAGATTGATTTCTAAAACATATGGATATGATCATATGAGTAACTGGAAGACCTATCATGGAATCAAAGCAAGCCATAGCTAAAAGATGTTTGCAAGGCTCTCAGCGATTAAACTTTTCTTTACTAGAAAGTTAATTTGGATTAATACCAAGAGATAGTATAACATACCCCAGAAGTCCTCTTCCATGCCATTTTCTTGGTGTAATTGTCAAATTCATTGCCGACCCCTGACGAATGATGCATAAAGATAATTGACTGTCCTCATTGGAAACAGCTTCAGACATGAGCCTTTCCTGCAATCTGTCACCAGCTTCCACATTCCCAAACTTTACTATCTCATCTCCAAGCTGCAAACCATCCACCGCAGCAGGAGAACCATCTGTGATCTCATCAATCATGGCAAAAGGAAGTCTGGTGACAGGATCCTCTTCCATTGGTTCACTTTGAGATAACCCAATGTGCGACGAAGCTGTTGTATCTGCATGAAATAAATTATCATAAAGATTGGCAACTCAATCTCCTCTAATTTAACAGATGCCTCTCGGACTTCTTCAATGAACTGGATTCTTCGGGATTTAACACACTTTTTTGCATAAACTGCCTTACTAACTACCAATACAAACAAGGTGATTCTGAAGTAAGAATTTATGATTATTTTATCACTTGGTATTGAATTTATACCCATTAACCCTAAAATCATTCTAATCGAGCAGGCGAGGACACTAGTAATGGTGGGATTATTAAGCATTTAGAAATTACAGAATATTGTAGCTTTTAATATTGCTATATGATGTCCACAAGAAAAATGCCATAATCAAGTAGAGCCAAGAAACCCCCTTCAATCATGAAACATGAAAATATTGTAGCTTTTAATACGGCTATATATGATTTTCACTGGAAAAACAATGCCGTAATCAAGTAGAGCCAAGAAACCGCCTTCAATCATGAAACTTACTCCCTCTGGTTTAGTATTAGAAGTCGTTTTGGACAAGGTTTGAGTCAAACATTGGGAATATAAATCATGAATAACATTTAAGTTGTTGAGTTTGGAAATGTGAACATCATATAAATAGATTGGTCTTGAAAATTTCTTTCATAAAAATATACACATATAACTTTTTAAGAAATATTTTTATAGAAAAGAGAAGTCAAAGTTGTGCTTTGGTGACCATGTCGCTGTCCTAAACGACTTCTAATACTGAACTGGAGGGACTACTCTTTTTCTGTTGTTGTGCCAAGACACTCGGGCTATTTGCAAAGATACACATAAATCATTAAATATCATATCTACTCATATTATTTTCATGTTTCAAATCTAGATTCTTGATATTTAAAAGAATAAAAGTGGCCAAAGATATAGCATATTGACTACACAGTTCATTTGATAATATACCGTGTGAAGAATTACCAGAGCTCCTTGAGGTTGATTGCTCATTCCTTGACAACTTTGATGAGTGTAAAATCTCCAGATTCTTATCAATTTTGTTAGTAACATCCTTGTGATCATTTCGCAGCTCTGCGTCAAATATTAAACAGTGCAAGTGCTGAACACAATATAATGAGCAAAAATGAATTCGAAGCACATACATAATGCGCAAACATAGCGATTGTCAGACAGCCATCAATAACCATTTTTAAAGAGTCAACATAAAAGACAGTTTCATGTTCCTCAATTATTTTGCCCATCAGTCCAGGACTCCCTATCCTTTATCCCAAGATACAACAATGTACCTTCATCCCCTTTGTTCCTACATTTGGAAACTCGAGCACAAACGGACAAGCAACTAGGTGCAAGCGCCTTTTTATTCGGGTGGAATTAATTTTGATGTCAGCCAACCTTGCATCATGGCATGTACGGTCCGAGCACAATCTAAAACCTAGGAAAGAGGCATACCAATAAGTTTCCAGGCAGGTCTAACTGTTGGAAAGAGAAAATTCCTAAACCATCAATCATGAAAATCTACAAAATTTCAGCTCTGAGGACATAGACAAGAACCTCATGCTGCATACACAAATCAGATGCTGCATCATCAGGAAGCCTAGACACCTACTAACCAGAACCTACCACCACCATTGCAGCAACTCAATACAGAATACAAATATATCACTGCAAGTCTGCAATTAGACAAACACTGTGACACTGAGCTATCCTCCTTCCTGGCACCCCAAAAGTGCCCAAATTCAACTAGTAATCCTGGCCCATATAAATGTAAGGGCTATCACACGATCCTTGACGCACAGACGGATGAGAAAACCATTAATCAACTGAACTTGAAGGAAGGACGCAACCAGTGATCTAGTCACACGATCCTTGACGCACAGACGAATGAGAAAACCATTAATCAACTGAACTTGAAGGAAGGACGCAACCAGTGATCTAGCAAAATGGTGAAAAAATACAACATCAACGAAAATCAAGGATAAGCATACCAGCGAGCCTCTGGCGTTGGGCGAGAACGTTCGGGATGTCGATGTCGGACCTGGGGAAACCCTGAGCCAGCCGAACAACGATTAGCACTAAAACTGTGAAACGGAGAGCAGATTTTGGGTTTAGGCTAGGGTTTTGGGGGATCTGACGGTACCTCGGCGTCGACGAGGCCGCCGGTGATGCCAGGCCCGCCCGGCGCGGTGAGACGCGCGATGATGGCGTCCATCTCCGCCTCCAGCGCTCCCCGCCGATCCATTAGCTTCATCGTCTCCGCCTTCACGTCCGGGGCCACCATGATCTCTCTCGCTCGCTCTCTTCTGGAACACCGGGGACGAGGAACTCCGCTGTCTCCTCTGAACTCTGAATTCGTGTGTCACACAAGTAGAAGTTCCAGGAACGGTTCGTTTGAACGGCTGCGCACCGTTTGATCTGAAACCGACGGCTCAGATCGGATAGATACCAGAAACGGGGGCCGTCACGGCTGACGGCAAGTGACGGCAAAGGCGGCTCCGTTTCTTCAGTCCCACGCCGCGCCGTCCTTTCGAGAACCCTCTCGACTCTCGTCTCGGGCGGCGGCGCGATTCCTTGCTTCTCCCTCCGGCCTCGAGAGCACTAGAGGTTGTTCTGGAGTCAGATCCGGATAGAGGATTCAAGGACTCCGACTCGGTAAGCGCTAATTCAGTGCTCCAGTTCATTGCGACTTGCGAGTACCAATCGCCTATGTGATTGGAATTAGATTAGCAGAGTCGTGGCGAATAGGGCTTGTTCTTGGTAGATTCGGAATGCTTTTCAAGTTGTTTGTGGTTGGCTTGCATACTGAGAGTAGAACGGCCTCGAAATTCGTCAGGATTCTGCTGGTAGATTAGTTATTCCCTTTGGCCCTTCTGGAACTAGTTTAAAGCCTCAAGCTAAATTTCAGCATCCAAATTCTTTTGTGAGATTTCAAATCAAATGTTTTAGGTTCTAGGCTATCTTGTGTTTTAGGAATTTGGAAAGACATCGTTTCTGGCGATAGACGTCTTTGAATTACGAGCACAAATAACCGATTTGTGGAAATTCCTGACCGTGTATGTATGTTTCTATTCGTTTGCAAGCATTCAATTCATATGAACTCTTTACAAATATGCGAGGAACAAGCTCTGCTGTGTGCCGTCAACTGTGTCTTGATCTAAGAACAAGCAGGACAAGAAGTAAAACAGTATACTAACCAAATTAAACATGGCAAGGTATATGCCAAAGTATC
This sequence comes from Digitaria exilis, assembly GCA_015342445.1. Taxonomy (NCBI): domain Eukaryota; kingdom Viridiplantae; phylum Streptophyta; class Magnoliopsida; order Poales; family Poaceae; genus Digitaria; species Digitaria exilis. The sequence continues at coordinate 776,103 of JACEFO010001897.1, forward strand.
TGGCTCGTAGTATAGCATGCCTCTGTTACAAACGGATTGTCTGATAATCTAGAAATGATTGCTAGCTTGAATGAAGAACTTGAGGAACAAAGTGTAATTGGATACAAATGTTTTTATTATTGTTATTTGTCTTCTTTGACTGGTTACTTAATTGTCATTATTTTCCTAACTTAGTAGTACTTTTGACCATGACTCTTCTAGCTCATAACACCAACAGCTTGGTTGTGTGGACATTGTTGAGGCACGTAGCCAATTTGGATCTGCTTTCCCAGTGTCACTGTTTTGGTGACTATTTGTGTGTGCTTCTAGATATATATGAATACCATATGCACTGAGTAATCATCCTATAAAAATTCTCCGGATATATGAATTCTGTAAAACTCAATATGAGATGGAGTTTAATCATCAACATCTCATGTTGTAGAGAAATCCAACCATTGGCCGTCATCAGGGGCAGAGCTCAGTGGAGGCCAAACTGGACTCCGGCCCCCCTTCCCTGAAAAAGTTTAGTGAAGGTTTATGTGTGTTAGAAAGAAAACAGTTCATTTGGAATGTTTTTTAAGCTTGATTCACTAGCAAACTGGGCATACATGGCCTCAAGGCCCACGGATATCTAATAGGAGGATTAGAAATACTAGCAGGTGGTAAGCAATACTACAGCAAAGATCACCCCCCCTCCCCCCCTTCTCTCTCTCTGATTTGTCCTGATCCAGCGCTGTTTCAATTTGTTTCAGAGATGGGGAACACTGCATCTGTGAAAACGGAGGCTTCACATTCAGCAGAGCAACCTGCCACAACAGCTCCTGTATCTGAGACAAAGCCGAAAAAGAAAATCTGCTGCGCGTGCCCAGATACCAAGAAGCTGAGAGACGACTGCATCGTGCAGAATGGAGAGGATGCCTGTGGAAAGTTCATCGAAGCCCACCTGCAATGCCTGAGAGCTGAAGGGTTCAATGTCTAACACCTAGCTCTTTTATGGTAACTCAATATATGTTTCTGTGATAGTCTGATTTTGATGATAAATAGCGTGATGAACTTGTAAGAGTGATAGGAAGAACTCACTCTTTCATTTCTAGAAGAAAAAAAAAAAACCTCAACTGAGCATGCCATTTTGCAAGAGGGCATTTCTCTTTTTCTAAGGCATTCTGCACTATACAGATCTGCAATTCTTGATGATAATGATACTTTGTGGAACACTGTAAATGGAAATTGTCTGTTTTGGTCCACTGTGGCTGGGGATTCAGTGCCACACTGTATGCAACAATTGTTCCAGTTTGCTACCAGCCAGAGTTTCCAATCACGCCATGTATCAATAAAGATATATGCACTTTTGTACACCCTTGCTGCCTTGCAGATTTGTTCCCAGCGGTTGTTTACCTCCATTGCTCGGAGTTACCAGCACGGCAGCACCACACGGTATGCCGATGACAATGCGGGGGTGGCTGGTGCCGGTGCTCTGATCGCGTGGATGCCGTTGGTTCTGCAAGCGAATGTCTTTCTTTATTCAGGATTGCGTGGAATGTAAGCACTAACTTTGTCGCGAATCTGAAGCTTGGTAGCTCTCTTTTTTGCCGCTCTCTCCTTTTATTTTGCAAAAGAAAAAATAATTTGTGGCGGACTGCTACTTTGTTCTTTTACGATGGTATACATACCATCATCATTCATCAAGTGATGATTGGTAATCGTATCTGTCATAACAAAATAATGTAATGATTTTTCAATTCTCATGTTCTTTCATTATCTGGTTTAGAGTCTCTTTTGTAGTGAAACGTTAGGATCTAAATCTTTGTACCGTACTCAATTCTCTATGAAGGCGTCGCCTTGGACTTGGAGGTAATCTGTGTGTTGATATTTCGGCAATTCTGTACATGACCAGATGCTTAAGTTTACCATCAATTTGGCCGCATCGTCCATCAGCATTTGTGGTTGCTAGTCGCTGCACTATTCACCCAACAACACAAACCGTTAAGCGTTTTGCCCATTTAATAATCTCAATGAAATGACCATATTTATCGAAATAGCTTTAAACGATAGGTGACTTAACTAAATGTTTTTTTTGGATAATATTGATTGCCAGTTGATGGAAACATTGATAGATCATATAATGTAAAATATTTAGACTCACTATTTATTGGCTACTTTCCTCACTAGAATCACAAATTTGACATAATTTGTGACATTTTCACTTGGTCACCTTTTCATTACAATTTTTGAAACAAAGCATCTTCTTTTATAATTGTTCAGCGTGTTAATTTGTTGCATAAGCTTAACTTACCCTTAATAAATAAATCCACATGACAAGAATTGCCTTAGGCACCTAACCAACTTACAATGAGTAAGGCCATGTTCAGATTTCCAACTATTCACTATTCATTCCAACTTTTCACTATTCATTTCAACTTTTCACTATTCCTTCCTCACAAAACACGTTTCCCAACGAATGCTACAGTGTTTTTCTTATGCTACAGTGTTTTTTCCTACAATCTAAACACACCCTAAAGGAATCGGAGCAGTAGTGTGCAAGTATCAGTCACTTGTCACATTTGTCATGCTGAGGTGACTAGGGCAGGTTTGGATCCTAGGGCAAAACATGCCTCTTCTTGTGCTAGGCATAAAGTTGGATGTGGTTTAAGTGTTTAGATCTCTGGCTAACGTTTTCATATTCTGTGTTGATGGTTTATTAGAAACCATTGCTAAATATTTTATTATTCTTCAGAGTGATGTAAGGAAGTTCAGAATTTAATTTTATAATTTTTTAAAAGAAACTATCAGAGGGGCACATGTGACACATGCAAGGATACAGCCGGCGGGTACGAAACCAGAGCGGTGCAAAAAATATTTAATATTTGGTAGAAATACTTTCTAACTCCCAATTTTGATGGGTCAATGCCCCTTCCCACTTCTCCTGGCCTTTACGGGTGATTCATGAGGGGTACATAGTGTCTGATTTTGTGTTTTTAATATACTTTTTCTTTTTTCTTTGTAGAAATTATTTATATTAATTGTTTTATTTCTTTTGAAAGGGATACATTTTTATTCTTAAATTGCGAGAATAATTATATGTGGTGAAAGAAATAGATACGGAGTACTATATACTCCAACTCGAGTCGGTCACGCCGCCGCCACCACGCTATAAATCCGCCCAACCCGAGGAGCAGAAACTCAAAAAAGGAAGAATTTTTATTTTTGCTGGGTTCTTCTTCCGCTTCGTTGTCAGTTGTCACGCAGTTCGAGTTCGACGCCCTCCGGTCTGCTGACCTCTAGCTCGAGGGACGAAGAGGCGAGGAGAAGATGCAGATCTTCGTCAAGACCCTGACAGGGAAGACCATCACCCTCGAGGTGGAGAGCAGCGACACCATCGACAACGTCAAGGCCAAAATCCAGGTGCGTAGCGCCCCGCCCTTCCGATTCTTGCTCGCGGCTTGTCGTTGCTCCGGCCGGCGAGTGGGTAACTAGGCTGTGACCTATTTCTGGGACGAGTCGAGGGTTCGATCGATCTATCCGCGTTGCTGTCGATGGTTTAACTTTACCCCCTAGTTGTTCAATTTATCAATCGGCCCTAGTTCATCCGTTGTTTCCTGGATTGATCTATCAGATTTATGTTTAGGTTTGATTTGGGCAATTGTCGACGTATTTTGGATTGCTAGAGGGGAATAGATTGAGCAAATATGGCATATCCACTCGGATTGTGTGTTTGACTGATTGTGCAATATTACGTTCAGTTCTGTATGTTATTTTGTCATGTTAGATACAATTACGCCTAAAATTGGGTCGGTTTTCTTATTTCTTTTGCAATACTAAATGTAATCCCTGCTAGATTTATACTGAGACTTCTTGCTCCTCAAAGTGGGAGTTATTCAATCGAGTTTGTTACAAGCTGTCTGCTAGTGGTCATCCAAAAAGAAAAAAAAAACAAATTGTACTATGCTAGTGAGTAAAATTCAATTGCTTGCGCTCACTGCAATGCTTGTAGGTCCATGACAAAGCAAGGAAGATTATGCTATTATTTTATTATTATTTAGACTTCAAATTGGTCTTATGAAAAGCTTCTAGTGATTCCATGCTAGCGGTCTTCTTGAAATGCTTCCTATTGTAGAGTTCAATATTTTAAAGCATAATGGTCAAATGTATATGCCTCTTTCTTTTTCCTGGCTTATTGATCCTTACTTTATTTCCCAAGATTTCTGGCTTTTTGCTTCTTTTTTTTTTTGTCTCTCTTTTTATAGATATAAGGTCTCTGTATGGTATGTATTCATTGTCTGATCATCTCAGTGGGAAAAGTTTATGTGGAATTGCTGTCTTTCAACTTGGAGAATTAGATCCTTGGTTTATGCTATTGTCAGTTCCATCATATCGTGCCCCAGATTTTGCATGGGGAAATATCAAAAAGCTCCATTAGCAGTCGCTATATCCTGCAATTGGGTGCTGAAGAGCTGCCATGTTATTTTGCTCACTGTCACAGGACAAGGAAGGAATTCCTCCAGATCAACAGCGTCTGATATTCGCTGGCAAGCAGCTGGAGGATGGACGGACGTTGGCTGACTACAACATTCAGAAGGAATCAACCCTTCACTTGGTCCTCAGGCTCAGGGGTGGTACTATGATCAAGGTCAAGACTCTCACAGGAAAAGAGATCGAGATCGACATTGAACCCACCGACACGATTGACAGGATCAAGGAGCGTGTTGAAGAGAAAGAAGGCATTCCTCCTGTGCAGCAAAGGTACACATATTGAATAGCATGCAAATTTTGGTTTTGAATGACACAGCTGCTATACAGTTCAAAAAATGTCACAGTTGCTACCATTTATTTGTTCATCCAGCTGCATCTTTTATTCTTGAAACCAGATATCCTTTCCTGATACGATGCTAATGAAGTAATTTTTTGTCACCCCTGCAGGCTCATCTATGCTGGTAAGCAGCTTGCTGATGACAAGACTGCGAAGGACTACAACATCGAAGGTGGCTCTGTCCTCCATCTTGTCCTTGCTCTGAGGGGTGGTTACTAAAGTTCATGATCTAGTCAGATGAACCAGTTAAGGTACCCTGCGAATTGTGCAGACCTGGTGGTGTGGAACTTGCAAATGGATAATAACATATCAGCTTTGCGACTTTGCCCAATGGAAGGGGCTGTCTTCCATTTTATTTATCTGATACATGATTTGACCTAATTGTTCCAGGTTTATCTGCCTCAGTTTTTACCAATGCTACTCTCTGTATTTTTTGTGGATATCGTCAATTTTCATAGCTTGGACAAACATTAGTTACATGTGCGAACATAACATAGATCACGTGAGCTTTTTCACCCTAGTTGCTCACCGATTCTTTTGTAGAAAAATTTTCAAGGGCAAGGCCCTGGTAAGTCTTTGCTCTCAGTCAACTACAGTAAAAGCTACAGCACGATCACATAGAAACAGCAGTTTGATCTGCTTACAAAAAGGACGAGCAGCAGCTGATTAGCTTCTTTCTTATGTACAACGACCTAATCCAGAGCTAACCTAGAAGGAGAGCCAAAAAAGAATCCTATGAAACAGAATACCTCCTGTTCCTAAGAGGGGGGAGAGGGGAGGGCTTCACTTCGGCAGGTTTTGCGGACAATGGCGGGCTCTGTGAGCTGCCAGACGTCTCCGAGCCTTTGCCACCGCCATGCTCGCCATGCCCTTTGCTGCTCCACAGCTTGTCGAAGATCCTCCTGGAGCGTGACTGCAGCAAAAAGCCTCCCAGCTGGTCCTTGAAGCTGTTCCTGCTGCCCCTGTGCTCGCTGATCCTGTGGTGCTCACTTTCCCTTGCGCTCAGGCTCGTCACCTGCTTGTTCAGTGAGTTTGGATGCTTCGGTATCCGCCTTTCACAAGGGTCACATTGATCTGGCGTAGGCCGTATGCAAGCGTGCGCTCCATCGTCGGTCAGGGCGAGTTCTTTGCTTGAGCCAGCCCTCAGCTGCTGGAAGAAGAGGACCTGTACCACCAATCGGAGCGGCAGGCGGTCGTTTTGTGTGGCGTGCATGGATGCATCTGTGGAGAGCTTCTTAACATCCACCAGACTGCAAATCTTCTTCTTGTCAGCTTTACTTATCTCTGGGTGTTCCTGATTAGAAAATGCAAATTCATCGTTCATAACACTGAAAACCAAGCAATGTACAATACCCACCACTGAACATGAATCTAGGTGCATAAGTGGTTTTTTCTAATCTTGAACATACCTTGAGATATGCATCGACCGCATAGTACAGGCCGTCGTGAACAGGTCTAGCCACTTCTGGCACAGCTGTTGCTAGCTCAACAAATGTAGACAATGAAAGGTCTGGATCTGAAGCTACTTCAGACAGGTAGCCATCAACAAGCTCTCCTACTGACAAAGTTGACTCTTGCTCAAAGTTGAGCTCAATCATCTTTTCGTCAGACTTCTCAACAAAACCACCATTATGGGACAAAGCAGTTCTTGCAACAAATCTCTGGACAAGATTATGGACCAACTGAACATCGTATGTGCCGTACTTAGGCGAAGCTGCAGGTAATAAGAGATCCTTAACGGTAGCTTTGTGCAACTGGAAACTGATCCTTCTCATAAGCTCTTCCTTCACATGTTCCCCGGATCCAACTAATATAGCAACTTTCAACAGTTTCAAGAGAAATCTGCAAGAACAACCAGAGCTCTTATCAGACGGCAACAACCATATTATTGTCTCGACCAGACACTGATTCCTTCTCATGTAATCCTCAGCAACCAAAGCATCATAGGAGTCTGGCAGCCATCTAACTGCATAGGCTTTGAGGGCCTCTCCTATCAGTTCAGGTGACATTCTCCCCTTGGATTTGATAGCAACCATAACTCTCTTGTAGAGGTCAACATCCAATTCACACAAGTCCTCAACCCACCAGTCTTTGGGAGCTAACAATGCTTTTCCTGTCGATTCAACTATTTCAGCACAAGCTACTCCTTTCTTGCTATTATGACTGTATGACCATGTTACATTGGCTGGATCCACAGAAGTCTTCGAAGCAATGGCATCAATACATCTACCCACAACCTTCAGCTCTTCAGACCAAGGTAACGTTGCCTTTGTGCTCTGGAGAACGATGATGGAATCTTTCCAGCTACGAAGAATGCTAGAATTGATAAAGACCTCGATTTTAAATATCAGGTTCCCCTTCTCCATATCTTCGGTCATTTCAAGGTACTCTGCTGCACATCTTGTTGCAACAACATTGTGTGGACTGAGGGTGACGATCATCCCATAGCAGAACTTTGCACAAATTTCAAATGTTTTCGCTCCCCCAGGAAGGTCATCTATGTGAACCTCATCAGTACCCTCCTCAGTGGCCTTAAGAACTAATCTTTGAAGCTTGCTACTCTTGGATAGAAGGGGAAACTGTATATGTCAACAAAATCAAACATAAATATTTCAGAACTTTAGTCATCTCTGTAATAGAATCCAATTGACACTCATATATTCTTTTTTTTCCAGGTATTATGTATTTGAATCCTATCCAGCATGAAGTAAGAAAACATTCAAAGTAAAATATAAGTGCACAGCGGATAGGATGCAGTAATTTGTGGATGGACTGTTTTAGTCCCACAATGAAAATATTTTCCTTCAGTGGAGTTTTTCAGCGAAATATTGCCACAGAAATAATTGAAATGTAAATAAATGGAACATCTGAAGCAGTATCTGGTAGATAAAAGAAAGAGCCAGTACAACAACAATAATATGCAAAACATAAATTCTGAGAATGTTCAATTATTAGACTATTACAGATAACACCTCAGATTTGGGTTCTAGGACAGTAAGCCTCAGGAATGACCAAATATGTATCTTACAATAATCCCGACTTAGACCACCTCCATCATTACTCTAAAGAGATAGTCACAAAAACAAGTGGAAAATACTGGGCACTAACCTTGTGTAAGTAAAACCTCACTTCGCTAACATGCACAACAACATCGGTTGCAAGGTCAGAGATCACATGCCTGCATGCACTAGCAACAAATTGTAAGCAAAAGTATATTCCACAGAATAATACACATACAAGTTTCTGTGAATTACTAGGACTACACAAAATATTCTGGTCAGGCAATAGGTAACAGTAGTTTCTCTAACTGCTTATCATCTACTACCTCCTGATCCTTAAAAGAAAAATTGCTAATCATCTAATGGAGAGTCCGCCTTCCAGTTACATCAGTCATGCAGACAACCTAAGATTGATGCCAAAATTTTTATGAGCCTAAGAGCCACCACAGATGAAGACCCACCACAGTCATCAGTTATCACGCATATCGACAACAACATACACATCAAGCTGCACTACCGGCCAATAATGGAGGCAAAACATGTGATGGTTGTTTACTAGCCTGTAAAACTCACATTCAAGTTACTCCAGTTCAGATAAGAAAAGCAGCCCAAAGACATCACTTGAGTTGGTAAACAGCACAATTACTGTTTACTGGCCTGTAAAACTCACTTTCTAGTTACTCCAGTTCAGATAAGAAAAGCAGCCCAAAGGCATCACTTGAGTTATTAAACAGAACAAGTACGCAATGGAGTAGCCACTAAGATCCAAAATATACATGTTCGCTTGAGCTTAACACCATCCCTTTCTCTCTTTCAAGGAGCATCTGGATGACTCAAACTCAGATTGCTTGTGATTTCTTCATGCGGTTAACCAACTGCAAAAGCGTATCACCGCAAGATCCCATATCACATTCTAAGCTTTATGCCACTTAACACTGGCACTTTGCACTCATATCAGTGATACAGAAATACTACTGGATTGTTTCAAAAGACAAGTGGTGATGAAGCAACTTGCGGTGGATTCTTTAACACAAGGAAAAGTGAGCATTGATCAATGATTAGGAAGATGGTAAGATGACCATCGTTTTCTACTTTCCTTAACAATAAACTAACACAGCTAACTTTACCAAGTTGCCAAATCAAACAGGACGACTAGTGATTAGAAAGATGGTGAGATGACCGTCGTTTTCTACTTTCCTTCACACTAAACTAACCCAGCTAACTTTACCAAGTCACCCAAATCAAACAGCAAGGCCTAGTGGTATCTACCATATAATAATACCACAGTAAAGCATAAATGCATAATGCTCCTACCCTTCAGATCTGACCTGCCCTAGCCACAAAAGAGCAAAGAAATCAAGTACAAATTCAGATCAAAAAGCCTACAGCAAAGGCATGCTTTATTGCCAGGAAATAAAATAGAACAATCCGATTCAAACGCAAACACGGCACTAACGGATACCAAGAAACCCAGAAGCATAAACAAGAACACTGAAATTAAACTAGGATTCGGCTAAATGACCCAATGATGAACCGCATCTCCGCAAAAGTATTTTTTAATCAGAGGATTGCCCGTCACTGTGAAATAAAATAGCTGAACAGCTAGCAACTAGTATGGCGACAAGGAGATGGACACAAACAACTAATCCCAAGAAAACAAGGAATGCCAGCTTGAAAGATCAACACACATAATAGAGAATTACAGAGAGATAGAGTGGTGGAATTTTTTTTTTATGGATCCAGTTCAGAAAACTGCGGCACGGAATAGATTCAACAGAATGTGGATAATACTTCCAGACCCATAAAAAAAAGAAGAAACTGGTAGGGAAAAGGAAACTAGCACCGTCAGCTCAAACGACGAGTTACAGATGAAAAGGCACATATTTTGGAAGAAACGGGGAAGTACGAACAAATTTGGTGGTATCGGCCATCAAAAAGTGTGCTTGTATGTAAATAAAAGAAATTCCAAGTACAATGTCACGTCGAAATCAAGAGACGAGGCACGAAAGGACAAAAGAGTTGGTTATTCTGAAACCAAAGCAGGACAGTCCAAACAAGAACGCTGGTGTCAAACCACCCCCCATGTTAGCACCCGCCACCTTCGCGGCTACTCCTGTCACAAAACTCTGAAGTCTGAACACCGATTCACCAAGCTCCTTGCAAGGAACCCAACCAAATTAGAACACGGATAAAGATCAGACGAGACCTCGATGCGCCCCTAGCCGTGGCAAACACTGTTGCATCACTCACCGGCACGGTAGAAGCCCAAGACGTTGGTTAGTTCCTAATGTAGTACTGTAATCCGCAACTCGAAGCAGGACCCAAGCGTCCGGCGAAGGACAGGCACGGTTTTTTTTTTTCACAAGATCAAGAAGCGGCGATCCTAGGGAGCAGCGTTGGATAAATGGCCCAGAAGGCAACAAAGATCACCGCGCTGATGATGACCCTGAGCCCCGAAGAAAAGAGAGAGGTGTGAGAGGAAGGGGGGTTGGCTAGAAAAGGAGACGTGTGCTCACCGGACGTCGGCGCCGTCGGACTGGAAGGCGTCGGGCTTGGAGCCCAGCTTCATGAACTTCATCTTCTTCCTTCGCCTTGGCTCCCCGGCCGCGGCCGGCCCCCCACCTCTGTTCTCTTCCTATTCCTCAGAGCCGTGCTCCCCTGCACCGCGCCACGAGAGAGCTGCTGCTCCAGCGAAGAAGCGGTTGGTGATGGGGGGATTGAACGCGGCAATTAAGGGGAGAGCGGTGCGCTGCTGCCTTGCTGCTGGGCTGGGAGGAGATGGGAGGGAGGGAGCCAGGCACGGCGACGAGAGGAGGAAGGAGGAGGCGGCCAATGATGCCGTGGCGTGTGAGTGATGGGATATTATTAACTTCCCTCCCTGCACTGCACCCAACCGGCCCTCCCTCTCTTTCCTCCTCTGCTAGCTCTCTCTGCCCTCCGCCTGCCAAAGCCGCCCTTCTCGTTGCTTGCTGCAATGTCAATACGCCCTCTCTATCTCTCTCAGCTCTCTCTCTCTCTGTAGACTGTTGCGTAGCCTTTTTCGCCCTCCCCTATGCGGCTGCCTGCGCTGTGTGCCTCTTTTTCCTCACTTCAACGCTTGTGCTCCGAGAACAGGGTGGGACTATATATTACTGTATGTCTGAATCGCAATGCAGTGCTTGCTCCACGATTAGCCGGGCTAATTGCCCGATTAGATTCCGCTTTTAGCATTTGCCTCCGGTTTAGTGTTACCTCAGCCCTGAGGGTGCGTGGTGTGGTGTCACCCTTGACAGACAGTGACACTGGGCGCAGTGCAGTGTGTGTGAGCCTTGACACTCCCCATCACACAGCACACTAGCGCAGCACCGGCCCGGCGGCCCCTCTCCGCGTGCGGCGCGCTTGTGAGGGACTGGGAGAGTGGGAGGGGCCATGCACATGCTAGCTTTCTCTGAAGATAAACTTTCAGGCGGCAGGCATAACGAGGCCGTGACGTCGTATAGCAATATCCCTGTCCTCCTTCAGTCCCTTCTGGAAGGCTTGTCCAACTTCTGAACTTCTCCACATTTGCTGCTGATCATTCGGAAAGGATGCGAAATCTTTCACCTCCTTTTTCAGTTCAGAGATTTTCTCACGTTTCAGACGGCGGGCCTAACATTACAAAAAAAAACAAAGGAAAAGAAAAGAAACGCCGCAAGTTTCTGTCGAATCTCCCTCGTTGTAAAAAATCTCAGGTTTCCCTTGACGAGATCCGGTAATGGAGTTGGTTGGTGAGGTGAGGACGTGAGGTGTGATATCCGGAGTGAGCAGACACCGCATCAGCTAGTGGGCAGCCATGCATGTCAAACTAACGACCGGATTTACAAAGTTGATTATATATGTAATACATAAATATAAATATACTACGCGTGCGTACGTCACTTGCGCGAACTCCATCTGAAGTTTCTGCTCCACTATATGATACTATACGTACGCAAGTGCATTTGAAAACAGGGGGCTTCTGGCTGGAACTGAACAGTGGAAATGCGTACGCTCAGTGTGACAGTGTCAGTGAGATCGACCCACAAACTTGTACTCTATGTAGATCCTTTTGTACAACCAAAAAAACAAACTTGTAAAGCTTTGTTTGTTGATCGTGCATGTGCTGCGGAGTCAGAGACGTTCACTTCTAAGCCTTTTTGCATTGCCTTGCCTCCATCTCCATGGACGATAAAGTCCCGAGGATACGTAAAAGAAGAGCTCAGCGATCCCTCTCTCTCAACCTTTAGCTTTGAACGCCGGTAACTGATATAGTTTACGAGTTAACCACGCACCTTTAGTAGCTTGTACACACATATTCTAGAATTCACTCCATCAGCTAGGAAAAAAGCCCTTTTGTGAAGCTACTATACCCTAGCCAGCCAGCCAGCAGCTGCAGATTTATTAAAATCGTCCATCGGAGGCAGGTGCGTTTCACCTTTCACGGAGAAGGTCGCTCGGCGTCGCCGCGCCATGGATGGAGGGCACGTCACGGACGCGCCCACAGGATGGGCTCTGAAAAGGATACACCACAGCGACTTAGCGAGGGAGGGGATATGGAGAGACTGGAGAGGAGAGGATCATCTGACTGAAAACTATAGGTTAACCAGAAAGATTAGCGGCGAAAAAGTCACAGCATGATCCGTGATTATTTTATATTCTATTTGCATGGACCGACCGGCTGGAGAAAAAACATTATAGATCTAAAAAAAATATTATATTTAAGTCCTGGAAAATATGTTCTGTAAGATAGAAATAATATAAATAGAAAAAAATTAAAATCAATATTGTTTTTTTGGAAATATTTGAGAACTAAGCATCGATCTTGGTGACGGCCCTCGCTCGCCGCCTTTCCGGCTGTGAGCCTGTGACCCGCCGTCGCCGACGCGTACGTGCCCGGCTGGCAAGGAACGAAGCAGCAATCTAGCAGGTCGGCAGCAGCATGCATGGTCCGATCGAACGGCAATAAATGCGCGACGGCGATCGATCCATGCGGCCACAACGAGCTCAGTACTCTCACGTCCATGGTCCAGGCCGTACGTGCCCGATGGCTGTGTTTTTTTTTTTGGATCGATCGGCATGCTGATGGATCTCGATCGCGAGGCGCGCGAGAGAGAGATTTTGCGCGTGGCCGCAATCAATACGTGGTTGGTGACGACGGATCATGCTCATGCCCATGATCGGCGCAGCGCCATCCGCCCGGCTCGGCACGCACGCGTGGCGTGGACGACGCTGGCGAGGCGGCCTGACGACGGGGGAGGGGAGATGGAGAATCTGGGTCAAACGATGACGGGGGGCGGTGAGCTTTGGGGGCTAAACTAAACTAATCTCTGCGCCCAGGCCGGCGGCTTTAGCCAAAAGGTACTAAGATTAGATGCTGCTACTCTATGCATGGAGATCGAGGAGGGCCTGGGACCGGCCGGGGTCTTTGTGTTGTGCATGCATAAGCATGGGTTTGGTCGATGTGGGGGACTGGCCAGGGTGTAACATGAGGGGCATGCATGCCAAATACTGTGGTGGAGTCAACTCGGGGTGTGGGCGCGCGATTTATATAGTTTTGAAACTTTTGTATTGGCGTGCCAATTAATGGTAAAGCTGAGAATGTAAAGCTTAGTTCAAGGTTGGGAACTTATGGAATGGCAACATGCATGCGCAAAAGTTACTGACATTTAACCTATGTTTTAGCAAAAAAAAATATATCTGCCGATTTGCAATAATTTAAAATGCATCTAACTTCTGTCATTCTGTTTTTATCCAACGGTAAAACAAAAGGAAGATTTCACTCGTGAAATTTGTCAATATATAAATACATCTTCAATATAAAAGGCATGACATGCTACGTAGTAAAGAGCTTAAATTTGTCATAAATAGATCTTCCATATAAATTTGTCAATACATCAATGAATCCTAAATTTTGGTACTAATGGAGCTCAGTGAAGCAACCTAATCAGTTTTATAGATCTGCCTCTAACTTTAATCATGTGTACAAGTTTGGTGTTCATGTGTGTTACGTGAGTACATGTGTTTACCCTTAACACAAACACATCGACATTCAGCGATTAGGCATTAATAACCAGGTGGGCACTGGTGCAAGCAAACACAAAGTGGTCCAAACCACCTCTATATATTCATTTCCCTTTCAAGTTTCAATGTACGCAAAATGATTCTGGAGTGGAGGACCCGGGCGGCCGGCGATAGGCCAAAGCGAGCTATCAAGGAGTTAAACGAAGATGCCCATCATCATTAACGGCTAATGATTAGCTCGCGAGAAAGGTGGTGGAGTAACATCTCACTGTTGCCGCGACGCGATGCAACCAGAGAAGATACTGCAGGTAACATGCACGCACCTCCGATCCCCACCCGAAGCCTCGAGCAAGCTAAAGGTTGGTTGTTTAGGCTGCCTCTTGGACGGCTTCTTTTCTAGGTTGTGTTTAGATTATAAGAAAAAACACTGTAGCATCAGAAAAACACTGCAGCATTTGCTAGGAAACGTGTTTTGTGAGAGAGAAATAGTGAAAAGTTAGAATGAACAGTGAAAAGTTGAGGAATCTATACAGGACGAAAAGAAAAAAAAGAAAAAGATGCAAGGTAAAATGTGTTAGTCGTCCTACGAAACAAACTGAAAGCGCGGACAGCACTTGGATTCCGGGCACAGGCTGCATGCGTTGCATTGCATGGACCACTCCGTATATGTTCTCATGACACGCTGATGACTGGCAAATCACTAGATCAATCAGGCCGGCCACATTAGGTGTATCTACATGCATATGACGCTGCAATGATGCATCCGGCCACGCAAGTGTGCGTACGAAAGCTAATATCTTTTTGTTGGGATTTTAGTTATCCGAAGACCTCGTAGTTCCAGAACATATATGTTGTAACACGGTTTTTTTATATTACAAACAGTGAGAAAATTACAGTTGTCTTCCTTTTGTCTCTTCTAAAAACATCCCCCGTACAGTTACTGTTGACCTGCTATTTACAGGGGCCAACCTCGTATGTTTACAAGACCGTTACTTCCCGCCAAAAATCTTATAAACTATCTTAGCTTTTAGATGACCGTTGCCTCCCGCCAATCCGCCTTAGCCTCGTAACAGGAGACGGATTCGTCTTGGTAGCTCCTTGTCTTATGAATTATAACCAGCCTCGTGCTATTGTCCTCTTCGCCTTGACTTCTTCAGTCCTGCTCGAAACTCTAACCTCTTCGAATTAGATTCGCGCTTGTTTTCTTCGCCTTGACTTCTTCAGACTCGCCTGCGACTCTAACCTTTTCAAATCAGTTTCATGCTTGTCTTCTTCGTCTTGACTTCTTCAGTCTCGTCTGCGAAAATAGAAAATAAGATTCCAAGGGGCGTCTCCCCAACAGTAGCCCCTTCGTCCTTGGATTCGAGTTCATTACTTTTCGACCCTCGAACTCCTGGGACGAAACCCAAAAGGCGTCCCCTTGGAATAATTTGGCGGTTACTTTGGCGCCCTTTCACCTTCCAAACGGCGCAATCTTCGAAACTTACCTTGCCTATAAATAGTAGAGGTTACCCCCTAAAGTTTACCTTCGCTTTCATCTCTGACTTCGTGCTACTGTCTTCGCTTTCTCTTATTGTTGCTGCCTGTCGAGATTCTTGAAGTGCTTCGTGATTAAGAAGAGGTTAGTTTTGAAAAATCTTTGTCCTCGTTTCTTGTTTTGTTATGTTTTTAATTGTTTTTCATTATTAGTTTCGGAAATGGCTCAAGTCAAATCTGCTGCTATTCCGACCTCTGATGCGGAGAGAGAGAACAGTCCTCTGGCCTCTAACCCGGGAAGCGAGGATTTGGAGGGGGTCGAGGCCAATGTCAATGAGCTCGTTGGAGAATCAGCTCCTAAAACCCTTCATTTCGGTCGGTCCTCTGTTACTGCTAGCATGATTTCATCTTATGAACAGAATGGATTTTTCCCTGCTGGTGTTGGTCGTGCTCCGGGACACGAGACTACCCCTAATCCTCAGATTGGAGAGGCTGTCGTTTTTGCTGATTTCTTTACTGCTGGTCTTCGATTTCCTTGTGATCCTATGCTACCTCAGATTTTTGACCGATTCAACGTCAAACTTCATCAACTGACACCGAATTCGTTTGTTCAACTATCAAAATTTTTCTGGGGAGTGAAGACATTTGGTGGTGAGATTGACGTTGATACCTTCGGTCGTTATAATGAGCTTCATCTTCAGAAAAGGTCGATCTTTTTGGAAGAAGGCGGCGAAGAGCATATTGGACAGTTTGGTGTTGCTACTTTTACTTCGCGTCGTCGAAGTGCAGCCCTGAAGATTGCCAAGGTTGACTTCTCCTATGCTCAACGAAACCGTTGGGATGTGAACTGGCCGAAATCCTGGTTCTATGTTAAGGTTGGTTTCACTGCACCGAATTCTAGTGAAGTGCATTATCCTTTTGCTGGCCCCTTGGCAACATAGAAATATCTACTGTGATTGATTTCGAAAAGAAATCTGAGTCTTTTAAGAAGAACAGTCCCTGCTTTCATCATGCTACCCGACGACTCACAGGTCGTGATGTTGTTGAAAAATTTTTGGCTGCCGGAATCTGGCCCTTGGGAATCGACTGGAAACCTTTTAGAATTGAGCAGAGACAGATTCCTGGTTTCGATTTGCCTACCACCTTTGCCGATTTTGGACTCACGAAACCTGAAGATGTTAGTGATGATGACCTTGTTTCGAGTATTGAATGGGCCGCAAGGTCTTTAGTTGGTCCCTTTACTGAAAAGGAGAAGAAATCAATGATCGACTTCTTCGAGAAAACAAGTCGCTTGAATCGCCCGTGGATGGAAATGGGCGTCCAGTACGGGGACAGGGTAAAACCTTCTAAGCCCCAAAAACGTATGAAGCCTGCTGGTAATGTTGGATCCGAACAAGCTGGAGTGACTCGAAGGTATAAAAGAACTTCATCGAAAATATTGATATCTTCGAGTCAAGATGCTCCTCAAGCGAAAACAAAACAGCTTGAAGCTCATAAGAGAAAGACTGTTGATGTGCAACAGTCTGGTTCTGCGTCGAACATGAAACCTCGCTTGTCTCGCAAAATGGATCCTTCGCTGTTGGACAGCCCTGTGGCCGAGGCTGAGAAGGAGGAAGAGGTTATTGAGGCGGCAAGTGGGCTTTTAGGGATTGCTGGCGTTGCAGGCGATGACCTCGGCTCAGCAGGATTCATGAAGGATTTGGCAGGCACTTCTGCTGCTTCAGGAGAAGGTTTGTTTGTTCCTTACATGAAATGCCCTGGTGCTAGAATGAGCCTCGCAGGCTCGATATCAAGTGTTGTTTCGAAATCTCCAAGAGAATTCGATCCGAACTTTCTTGAGCTCTTAGAGCATAACTTCGGCTTGTATTCTACAGAGCCAGCTGTCGAGGAAAAGAATGTTGAGGAGGATAAAGCAGCCAAAGCCGAAAACGAAGTCAGTAATTTTAGTTGTACTGTATTTGATTGCTAAATTTCTTTTATTGTTTACTTATTTTGCTTGCTATTTTTAGGTCGAGGTTGTTGATGCGAAGGGAAAAAAGATCCCTGAAGAAACAATTGTTAAACGTCCTCAAAACTTGGCTTCTTCTTCTTTTGTTGAACTTGGTGAGGATACTGATGAGATGCTAGGTGAGAAAGAAAAAACTCTGGCACCACTTCATGTTTAGTTTCGTCTTTAAATTCTTATATTTTGTCTTCGTTGTTATAGATTTTAAAGCATCATTGGAGGACCTTGATATTGAAGAGCTATCTCGTTTGAGCGTCTCCACAGCCGACAAGGTTCATGCTTATTTCTACCTCTTTAACTCTGTTCTTTCCTTTCTTTATATTTATCTCACATTTTTGTCTTCGACGTATTTTCTTAGGTTAAGCTAATCAACGCGGTCTGTGCTTCAAAGTCTACAACTGCGGCTGACCGGCTTCGTTTCTTGGAGAAAGAGAATGAGAGGCTTCGGGAAGTCAACGATAAACTTCGCAAAGACTTGACTAAGATCGAGGACGCATGGGACAGTACCGATAGAAAATATAAAGCCTTCCAAAAAGACTTTGACCAGAACCTAGTTGTGATCGATAATCTTCGAAAAGCTGTGGTTCGCGAGTCCGATGCTACTAAAGAGGCCAAAACTCAAGTAACGTCCCTCGAGCTTAGGTTAAAAGAAGCTGAAGATTCTCTAGCCTCTTCCAAGATTCTTGATGCTGAGAGGGTGAATCAAATCTTTGATTCGTACTCGAACTCGTTCAAGCAATTTGGGGCCACTCCTTATGCTCTTCCAGTGGACTTGACCGTTGAAAATTTCTTGTCTTGGATTGAAGAGGAGTTCTCCGGTCTCGGGGACATTTTTTCAATTGCTGGCGACAACTTCGCTCTTACCTGTACCGATGGCCTCGGCAGATTTCTCAAAAAAGAGGATAAGGAACTGCTCCTTCGGGTTTTCGGTCCCGGATTTCGTTTTACTGACTTCGGAAACCTGTCCTCATCTTGCTCTAAAGAAGTCGAAACTATGAAACGTCGTTTCTTGCGAGACTTCTGGAACGTCTACGGGCGAGATATGGCTAAGGACTCCTCTTCGAAGGTAAGAAACTTTTCTGTATAACTTTGCTTCTTCTTTTTTTTTTATTGTTGTAAAAAATCCTAAGTTTTTTGCTTCGTTTCTTCACCAGGAAGAAACTGAGAGCGCAAATGTTGAAGAAGAAAAAGAGGAAGAAGGCGAAGAGGAAGAAGGTGATGCGCCGGATTCGCCTCCTGATGATGACGAAGCTAAATCTTCCCAAGAAGAAGGAGAAATCTAGTTGTGATCTTGCGAGTAGAAATCAATTTATGTAAAAAACTTATTCCAAGTAATGTTTGTGGATTCGAGAACGTCTCGAACACTGAAATTGCTCAATATTTTGTTTATATTAACCTCGTAATTATCTTCGATCTTTATTTCGTTTCGAAGTGCATGCGTTGGACTCGTAGAGATTCTTTTCTCTTGAAATTGTTTGTACATTGTTTTCTTTCTATAAGATCATGACGTTTAGTTTCGTTTTCGCTATGGAAAACGCTTAAATATTCTTTGGCTTCTAATTCCCTTGTTAACTCAAGAAAGCCTTGAAGCGGATGCGCTCTTCTCCATGATTCTACTACTTGAGAAGACGTTGCTGTACGAAGTATCTATGAGCCCTGTGCTATTGATGGTCTTTATTCTGGACAGATCATGCCGTCGAGCGTTCCTGTGATTCCTGCTGCCTCTCATTTCTAGGGAAAGTTTTCTTTTTCATTTGCTTTGCTTTTTCTCTTGCCGAGGCTTGTCTCCCCCTTCTCTTTTATAGTGGTCTTTCAACCCTTGGGGAGATTATGATTTCACCTAACTTCGCATCCTTTTGAAAGTACAAGTTAGGTGATTCAGTTTAATGTGTTCGTTGCTTGGTAAAAACTTGTTTTTGAATAAGTGCAAATGGGGGCTTCTCTTTTTTGCCTTTGAAAAAGGCGTCCCCTCCCTCGATAGCCCCTTTGCGTTTATTCATTGCTTCTTATTTCAAGCAACGGATCTGAAAGATTACGTTCTCTTGTTTCACTTTCGAAATAGGGCAACTCTGTTGCTTTTTTCGTTGCCCTTGTTTGATCTAGACTGCAGGTTTCCTTGCGAGGTTGTGTTTCTAACCTCTACCTTAGGCAATTTTGTTCGAGATCTTTTGGCGAGGTTATATTTCTGACCTCGACCTCGAGCTATTTTGCTCAAGGCTTCTCTTTGCGAGGTTATATTTCCAACCTCGGCCTCGAGCTATTTTGCTCAAGGTCTTATTTTTGCGAGGTTATATTTCCAACCTCGGCCTCAAGCTATCTTGCTCGAGGTCTTATTTTTACGAGGTTATATTTCAACCTCGGCCTCGAGCTATTTTGCTCGAGGTCTTAGTTTTGCGAGGTTATATTTCCAACCTCGGCCTTGAGCTATCTTGCTCGAGGTCTTCTTTTTGCGAGGTTGTATTTCCAACCTCGGCCTCGAGCTATTTTGCTCAAGGCTTCTCTTTGCGAGGTTATATTTCCAACTTCGGCCTCGAGCTATTTTGCTCAAGGTCTTATTTTTGCGAGGTTATATTTCCAACCTCGGCCTCAAGCTATCTTGCTCGAGGTCTTATTTTTGCGAGGTTATATTTCAACCTCGGCCTCGAGCTATTTTTCTCGAGGTCTTAGTTTTGCGAGGTTATATTTCCAACCTCGGCCTCGAGCTATCTTGCTCGAGGTCTTCTTTTTGCGAGGTTATTTTTCAACCTCGATGTGTTTTTTGCTCAAGTGCTTTTAGGGGAATCTCCTTTGTTGATTTTTTGGAGAAATTTACATAGGTTCGCCTCATTAAAAACCTCACCTCCAGTTTCCTGGAGCCCCTTTTGTGAGGAAAAGAGTACGACCTTTTGTGATGAAAGAAAAAGAGAATAGAGGTGCTTCGTATTTGTACTTATAGCTCCGCACATTTACGAAGTTGACCTTTTACAAAAAGAACTAAAACTTGGAGAAAACTGTACAGCTTTACTTGTTCCGATTCTAGTTATAGTATTTGCGAAGTTGCTCTACGTTCCATGAGTGAGGTAATTCTTCTCCGTTTTCGGTGGACAGATGATAAGACACTGGCCTCGAGCTTTTGGTGACAATGTATGGTCCTTCCCATTTTTCCTCGAATTTGGATAAGTTTTCTGCATTATGCCTTCTTTTGATTACCAGGTCCCCAACTCTGATCTCTCTTATCTTCGCCTTTGGGTCGCGCCACTTTCGTGTTTGCCTTTGGTATGACTCGAGGTTATGTGAGGCAACAAGCCGATCGACTTCGATTAAGTCTTTTTCCACCATTTCTTTTTCACCTTCCTCACTACTAAGTGTTACCCTTAGAGTTTTGGCCTTGATTTCTTCTGGGACCACCGCTTCGGTTCCGTATAGCAGTCTGAAAGGGGTGAACTTGGTAGCTCTGGATTCTGTGGTGTTGTGTGACCATACTGCGATTGGTAAATCGTCAATCCATTTTCCCTTTTTGTGGTCGAAAAGCATCTTCCTTATAGTCGAAAAAATGATGTCGTTGGCTCTTTCAACTGCGCCGTTTGATTGCGGATGATATACGGATGCGTACTTTACTTTGGTTCCCATTGTTATGCAAAAATCTCTGAATGACTCGCTGTCGAATTGCTTTCCGTTGTCTACTGTTATTTCTTTTGGTACCCCGAATCTGCAGATGATGTTATGCCAGAAGAACTTTTGTACTGTATGCGAAGTTATCGATGCTAAGGCTTTTGCTTCGATCCACTTTGTGAAATATTCCACGGCAACTACTGTGAATCTGCAGTTTCCTTGAGCTGTTGGGAGAGGCCCTACCAAGTCTATTCCCCATCTTTGCAATGGTCAAGAAGGTGTGATGAGCTGCAACAATGAACATGGAATCTTTTAGTTGCTTGCGTTCTTTTGGCATGCTTCGCATTTCTTTGCTACTTCGTCTGCATCTTTTATCATTGTCGGCCAGAACATTTCCTGCCTGACTGCTTTTGCTGCGAGGGCTCTTGGACCAATGTGTGTTCCGCATATCCCTTCGTGTATGCTTCTTAGTATTGCCGTTCCTTGTTCTTTTGCAATGCATTTTAGCCATGGTGCTGATATCCCCTTCTTGTACAGCTCTCCTTGTATTATCTGATATCCTTTTGCTCTTGCTGGTATTCTTTTGGCCTCGCTTGCGGAACAGGGTGTGAAGCTGTCTTGTAAGTATGCCATGATTGGTGCTCTCCAATCTTTCCAGCGAATGTGTGCAAGATGCTGCTTTCTGATTGAGGGGATAGTCATGACCTCGTAAATTACGTCTTCGGGTAGCTCTTCCTTCTTTGCTGCTTTTTTGGATGTGCTCTACAGTGAATCCTTTGAAGTGTTTCTCCATTTCTCTGACCTCTTCGAGGTAATTGATTAGCTCTGGTTTTCTAGCTTTGCTATCCTTTTCAATATGGTCCCTTGCTATTTTCGAGTCTGTCTTCACAATGAAGCTTTGTTTTCCTAGCGATTTCATTTTTCGTAGCCCAAGTAGGAGTGCTTCATATTCTGCTATATTATTTGTAATTTGAATCTCTTGGTTGTTGAACTCCAACCGTGCTGCGAATCTGGTTTTGATTCCACCTGGTGAAACTAGTATTGCAGAGATTGCTGCTCCTTTGCTACAATATGCTCCATCACAGTAGACTGTCCATTGTTTTTCGTCTTCGCCTAGACTTCCGTGTTTTGGAGAAGTCCAATCTGCTACGAAGTCAGCTAATACTTGGGACTTGATTGCATTTCGTCTCATGAATTCGATGTTGAATCCGGAAAGTTCTGCGGACCATTTGCTGATCCTATTCGAAGCTTCTTTGTTTGCGAATAGCTCGGCTAGAGGTTTGTCGGTGACGACTGTCACTTTGTGAGCTTCGAAATAGTGCCTGAGTTTTCTTGATGCCATAAGTAATGCGTATGCAATTTTTTCGAGCTCAGAGTATGACTTCTTGGCTCCAGATAATGCTTCGGAAACAAAGTAGGCTGGCAACTGCTTCAAAATGCCCTCGATTTCGGTTTCTTGTACTATTGCAGCGCTTACTGCTGACTCGGATACTGCGAGGTAAAGGAGAAGGTCTTTTCCTTGGGCTGGTGGTGATAATTTGATCATTGCCGCAAGGTACTGCTTTAATTCTTTGAATGCTTTCGACTGTTCTTCGCCCCAGTTGAATTTCTGTGCATGTCTGAGAGTTTTGAAGAAAGGGAGGCTTCGTTCGGCCGCTCTTGGTACGAATCTGTTTAGAGCTGCGATCCTGCCTGTCAATTGTTGCACTTCCTTAACCGTCTTTGGCTCCTCCATGGATGCCAAGGCCTGTACCTTGTCTGGGTTGGTCTCAATTCCCTTTGAAGTTACAAGGCACCCCAAGACTTTTCCTTTGGTTACTCCAAAAACGCATTTTTCTGGATTTAAGCTCAAGTTTGACATTCTTAGATTGTTGAAAGTTTCCTCGAGATCTTTGATGTGATCCGCTCTTTTGATGCTTTTTACGACGAGGTCATCCACATAAGCTAGCATGTTTCTATCAATTTGTGAGTTGAAGACTTTTTTGGTCATTCTTGAGAAAGTTGATCCTCGTTTCTCAGCCCCTCTGGCATTCTGACGAAACAAAAAGTTCCGAAAGATGTTATGAAGCTCGTCTTCTCCTCATCCTCTTGTTTCATCCAAACTTGGTGATACTCTGAAAAGCAATCTAGTAGGGATAGAATCTCGCTGTTGGCTGCGTCGTCGACGACGCTATCGATTCTTGGTAAAGGGAAATCGTCTTTTGGGCAATGCTTGTTTAGGGTTGTGAAGTCGATGCACATCCTCCACTTTCCGTTTTTCTTTTTCACCGGGACAATGTTTGCCAACCATTCTGGGTATTGTACTTCTCTAATGACTTTTGCTTTCAGTAGCCTTTCAACTTCGGATTTTATTCCCTCTACCTTCTCATCTGACATTTTTCTCAATTTTTGCTTCCTTGGCTTTGTCTTCGGGTTTATGTTGAGGCTATGCTCGATTATGGTTCTGCTGACACCCTTTAGATCTGTAGCTGTCCATGCAAAGACATCTTTATTTTTTCTTAGGAAAGTTATCAAATCTTCCTCTTCTTGAGGGGGAAGGTCTGCTCCGATCGTGACCTCTCTACCCTCGGTTCCTGGATCGAGAGAGACTCGCTTGGTGTCTTGTGCTTGAATAACTTCTTTTGCTTTTTCCACTCTGGATTGCGGTGGCTTCTTTTTGATCGATTCTGTTTGAACTTCATTGTTTGTTTGTTTCGTTTCTGCCTGCAAGAGGTTGACGTTTTTCTCGCCTGGGGTAATTCCTTGTTCGATGTCCCTTGCGACTTGCTGGTTTCCGAATACTGTGATTACTCCATTTGATGCTGGAAGTTTCATGCAGAGATACGCCTGTCGTACAATGGCTTCGAACGTGTTGAGAAAACCTCTTCCGAAGATTGCATTGTAAGGGTAGTACATGTCGACTATGTCAAAAGTGATTCGTTCCATTCTGGGATTACTCAAGTCCCCCAAGGTTACCGGTAGTTCGATTTTTCCTAAGGCTCGGATTCTTTTTCCTCCAAAACCAATGAGTGGAGTTTCTGATGGTTGTAACAAGCTTCTGCTGATGTTCATTTGGTCGAAGGCACTTGCGAAGATAATATGAGCTGAACTGCCATCGTCTATCAGTATCTTTGTTAGCTCCCAGCCTGCCACATTTGTTTCGATGACCATGGCATCAGTGTGAGGATAACATTGGAGCTTGAGATCCTGCTCAGTAAAGGTTATTGGGATATGCGACCAATGGGTTTTTATTACTGGGCCATCAGGTAGTATTGCGTGCACTCTTCTGAAGTAGTCTTTTCTTTGTCTTTTGCTTTCGAAGTCGACTGAAGATCCTCCTGCTATAGGCAGAATCATTCCGCGGGAGGGGATAGGACCCTTGGCAGGTGTTGAATTCGATGTTGAAGCTGTTTGCATCATAGTTTCGTCTTTTCTTGCCGCGGTGGATTGGATTGAGCTGTGCGCTTGTTAATTTGGCTCGGACTGGGTTTGATGCCAAGCCAATCGAGGCTGGTGGTATGTTGAATAGGATTCTGAATTCGTCGGGAGTTGCAGCTGCGGATTCGGCGTGTTATGGGAGGTGCACTGCCAGGAATTTGTTTGAACTGTGTGACCTTGATTGTTATTTTGGTTCATTTCTTGCTTAACCCTGATGGTTATGGGACATCTCCCTGTACTGTGATCTGGGTTTTCGCCATGGAATTGGCAGAACCAAGATCGAAACTGGCTTTCTTGTTGGCCTCGTCCTCTTCCACGGCCTCTGCCTCGTCCGCCTCTTCCTCGTGTGGATGAGGAGTTGAACTCTTGCTTCATTGCATTTGATTCGTTGTTATGTTGGCCGCTCTCGTTTTCTATGTGAAAAACTTGAGTTGGTCGGTTATAGTTTTGCTTTTCGTATGTGGGCTGCTTGTAGTTTCCATTTGCTTTTCTGAGCATGGCTCTTTCGTTGATTCTTCTCCTGTGATCATCGTCTGATCTGCAGAACTTTTCCATCTCGTGGAAGAGTTCATAGAGGTTTCTTGGTTTGTTTTTGACGAATTCTGATGCGCATGGCCCTGGTCCCAACCCGTGGATGCATGCATCGATTGCTATTGAGTCTGGGATATCATCTGTTTGGGCCTTCAATTGGATGAAGCGTTTGAAGTACTGAGCTAATGGCTCCTTTTCCTCTTGTCTACATGCGAAGAGATCTCCCGAGGTTAACAGTTGCCTGTTAAATCCTTGGAAGTTCTGAAGTACTTTTGCCTTGAGTTGTTCCCAGCTGAATATTGATCCTGAGCTTAGTCTTGTGAACCATGTGAGAGCCGGTCCTTCACAGGCTATGATGAATGACTTTGCGAGAACTAGTTCGTTTCCTCCTGCGGAAGCCACAGCAACTTCGTAGCTCATCAAAAACTGCCTTGGATCACAAGTGCCATTGTATTTGGGCAAAGTGATGGGCTTGTACGAGGTTGGCCATGGTGCATTTTGAAGGCCTGGAGATAATGGTGAATTCGAGTCATAGCTTCTGAAACCGGCGTTGTAATTTGTTGTTTCGGTGTGGTATTCTCTCTCGGGCTCTTGAATGGTTTCTTTGCTCGCATTGAGCTCGTTTTGGAGTCTCTTGAGCTCATTCTTAGCCTCTGCAATTTTTCGCTCTTTCTCGGTTTCTTTTCTTTGGTTCTCTGCTTCCTTCAATAGAGTTTCTTTTTCTTGCTTAAGCCTCTCAATTTCTTGTAACAGTTGTTCGAGGCTGGCTTCTTCTCGATTTTGGTTACCATTGGTAACGGCTGGCTCCAGTGAAACTTCTGGTTCATCGTTTTCTCTTTCGTTTTCGTGAGCTTTGGAGGTCCGTGGATCATCGGACCGTTGCTTTTTCTTTGATGGCATCGTGAGTTTTGATTTCGATCCTAACACGCGGACGGCGCCAACTGTTGTAACACGGTTTTTTTAGTATTACAAACAGTGAGAAAATTACAGTTGTCTTCCTCTTGTCTCTTCTAAAAACATCCCCCGTACAGTTACTGTTGACCTGCTATTTATCGGGACCAACCTCGTATGTTTACAAGACCGTTATTTCCCGCCAAAAATCTTATAAACTATCTTAGCTTTTAGATGACCGTTGCCTCCCGCCAATCCGCCTTAGCCTCGTAACAGGAGACGGATTCGTCTTGGTAGCTCCTTGTCTTATGAATTATAACCAGCCTCGTGCTATTGTCCTCTTCGCCTTGACTTCTTCAGTCCTGCTCGAAACTCTAACCTCTTCGAATTAGATTCGCGCTTGTTTTCTTCGCCTTGACTTCTTCAGACTCGCCTGCGACTCTAACCTTTTCAAATCAGTTTCATGCTTGTCTTCTTCGTCTTGACTTCTTCAGTCTCGTCTGCGAAAATAGAAAATAAGATTTCAATGGGCGTCTCCCCAACAATATACGTACGTACTTGGTGCGCATTGTAGTGGCCAGTTGCAAGCCGGGTTGTTGGTTCAAGGGACAGTGCCTCGACAGAAGCACATTGCGAGATGCAAGTCCACCGGCAGGCGGCCGGGTTCCTCCGGTGCTGGGGCCGAGCATATTCACCGCGAATCGCGTAGCACGCAGCGGAGGGAGAGGCCGGATGCAGGCGCGATGTTGCCGTGTTTGTGCTGGTCGATTAAACTAGGCGCCACGCCGGGGGCTCGCACCGACCGCGATCAAGGATTTTTTTAAAAAAAAAACGGTTGATGATCGTATATGACAATTTGATCTCTTTCCCACGTTACGTATAAACGTACTGCTTGGTCCGAAAAAGTTCAAACTCTTGCTGGATTAAATTAAACTCTACGTACAGAGTAGGAGTACAGCGTACAGACTACATTTGGGGCTGCCCTGGCCTCGATCGATGGAGGTCAATCCCCATGGTGCTACTGCTTGCCCAACTAGCCTCGCATGCTGACTAGGCAGCACGAGCCCCCGTACATTGACATGGCTGCGTGTGGAAAAAAGTCAACACGATGACGCTGGAGTGGAGCTAACATGCATGTCAACCCTTGTCCAGCCATCTAGCTCTAGCCCCCGTCCAGAGCACAAGAGGCGGCGACGACTACTGTTAGCGAGGCGTCCAATCGCCACCCTCCCGCGTGCACGCTCCATATGGTTCGTGCATGGTTGGGCATGTGGAAGAAGTCCGGAGAAGCGGCCATGCATGGCTAGGCGCCGAGATCCTCGGATTCGCATGGGTCCTTGGGCGGGTCGGGACGTCGGGTTGGGTCGGGTCCGCTTGGCCTCGAGCCCTCGAGGGGCGCGAGGTTACGTCGCAGGAGTAGTTTGCTTCGCGCAGACGCCAGGCCATAAATGGCCGGTCGGTCAGCCCTGGCCGCCACCTGCCTGTGGACACGGCTCGGCCCTGCGCCCTGGCTGGCTGCGGCCGGCCGTGGTGGAAACTGGCGGATGTGTGGCCGCGTCGTGTGGGCGGTGCGCGCACGCAAGCATGAGCAAACGCGGCCGGGCGATGCGACGGCGCTGCGCGTTGTCACCTCCCCGCAGACCCTGTCTGGCCTTCTCCCGTGCCGGCCTTCCTATCCCCAAGCAGAGTGGTCTGACGTTTCCGTCTCTTTTTCTTTGAGAGGATGGCGTGTCCCTCTCTATCGACGAGGACGAGGTCACGCGCGTCGTGCGTGTGGCCTTTTTTTTATTATTTTTTTTTGTTTGGCTAGGCTATGATGATGGGCTGTCGTGGGTTGTTGCGGCCCGTGGAGGAAATGTTAGGGCGTTAGGCACAAGCACAACAACTCATATGTCATGTTAAGACACGCACAAAGGTAATACTAGGTGAATTATAAATTGTTGGTGAATTAGAAATTCAACCAAACAGAAACGTCCGAACAAGCAATATTGAGCGCCTCTAGTCTAACAAAAAAAAAACCATGTACACTTCTATTTTTTTCATCTTTCTTGCGGTTTATAGGAGAAAAAAAAGGTAAAAATCCGATTTACAACCTTCAACTATCTAGATAGTATGATGTCAACCCGCGACTACAAAACCGTACATCAATAACCATTCAAGTGTTCAAACCAGACATATATGGTCCTTTGGGTGGTTTTGAAGGTGGTTTTATATTTTCTAAATATTTAAAAGGTTTTGGTTTAAACTAGAAAATCATAAATAATTTATTTTAGACTATAAAAAATGAAAAGTAACAAAATATTTCTAAAAATATAGCATATCTACATGTTCTCTATTTATAGTAAAGTGTAAAACTACAGTTGAATAAATAACACAAATGACTAGAAACAATAAAACACTAAAAATATGAACATATAATATTTTAGATAAGATATAAATAACTAAAATATAGCACCAACTGATATGATATATTTTAGATCAAATATGGAAACTCACCTTTGAAACCGCTTGAAGGAAGAAATTTATCCAGTTTCAACTGTTGAATGATATTTGTATCCGGTTTTATAATTCAAGGTTAGAAATCATACTACCATGCTGAAAATCAGACTTTTCCTAACAAAAAAAATGCACTATTGACCATTCTAACTTACGTGGTGACCAAACTAAAAAGGCTTGGTCCCTATAGTCTTTTAAAGATGCTCATAAAAACAGGTATTTAAGTGATTATAATCTGCCTTGTTTTTCATAAAATCGTATACATGTTGCAACATTAATTAAGGCCATCCCTTTTATATGTGTACCTCTCGCTCGGTCCTTCTTGCTAGTCTCTACCATTCCAACCGAATCTTGAGGTGGCACGTCATGCCAGCTGCAAGAGCGGCGAAGCTACCATGCATAAAGGTAGTGTGTCTCAAACATGGCGACCTAGCCCTAGAGACATCCTGCCGCTCCTCGTGTCCCAGACCCACACACATCGATGTGATGCTGCCACCTACGCGTGTCCGTGTGTGTAGTGTATCCACACCCACACATACTATAGCACAGACCACACAAGCTGGTTGGAGTTTACAGCCGCGACAAGCGGAAGCCGACGTCGTCGTTTGGTGGTCCTATCGATGTGAATGTGAAGGAACGGAACTGTTGGACGATGGGTCGGGCGTCGGGACGCTGCTTGATCTCGCCGGCAAGCCGGCCGGCCGGCCGGGGACCTCGCCAGCGGGCAGGCTGCTGCCACCTCTCTAGAATAGAATCTAGCTAGCCGCGGATACAGACGACGGGCCAACAGAATGTTGCCCCACACACCGTACGCACTGTACATCAGCAGCTGATCATTTCCACTTTAATGCAGGGTCGTTTGTTTTCGCTCTCTTTTTCCAAACTGAAACTGTCTATTTCTTTTTTCTTCAATGCATAATTCCACGGAAACGGAAGGTAGCACATAATTGCCCATGGTCTTCCAGAAACCATGGCAGCACAGAATTGAACCACGGATCATACAAGGGCGATTCCACGGCGATCGTTTTTTTGTCCGCGAAAGGCCTCGCCCGTTCATAGCGCCGGTCGACACCCGGGTGACCGCGCAGAGACAGTTGTTCTAAAGTTTCAGGTACTGTAGCAGCTGGATAGTGCACTGCGAGCGTGATCGATCGGTGAACAAACAAGCCACTTTGCCTACCGTCCCTTGAATCCCCAGACCCGTCCGTCCCAACCATGCAACCACACGTGTGGCTGACGTCCTTGCGGCCGGCCGGTCACCACGGACGATAGCTGGCCAGAACGACGACGGGGCATCGGCGGTCCGTGCGTGCCCGATCGAGGCTGGCCCGTAGGCACGGTGGGTGGGAGGTCTGTTGCCGTCCATGGCGCTGTGCTCACACGTGCGGTGTGCACCCGTACCGTGTAGGGCGGCGCGGCGATCGACTTGCACTGTTCTCCCGTTCAGATCTGTCAGCTCGGAAGGCCACGCAGCGTGTCTTTTTGTGCCTACAATCGCCCGGAGGCGTCAAGATGATAGACGTGCACGTCCGATCAGCGTGCATTCGCGAGCGTTTGGACCTTGGAGCATATTGCACGTACGGATCCGAACGGCATGTCACGGGATGGATGGATGGGTGAGCATAGCCTTTTCTAGCTGTGACGGGACAGGCAACCAAACCGAAGCCCGGGGTCCGTCTTCTGCTGCATCACCGTACCTCGCCTCGATCGATCAACAGTACTGTAGTTTCTGTCCAGCGATCCTGCTCGGTCGCATGATGTGGTCTTGCCTCGGGAAAGGGACGGTCCAACCCGGAGCAGGACCAGCCACGGCACGCGACGGACGCTCCCCAGCAATCATTACCGGCCGGCCGGCCGGCGCGGAACCTACCGCGCTCCTCCGGTACGCCATGGTCCGGCGATCAAGCTACGTACTCATGCTCGAACTCGGCGCCAGAACTTGAGATCGATCGATGGTCCTCGCAGCTTGGCCATGATCGTATCCTCAGCCGGATCCTTGGGTTCCTGGAGGACGAGGGTGCGAGCCTGCCGCTGCCGGCCGCGCGCGTCATCATGCGCCATCATGCGTGCGTGCGTCGCGCCCGCTCCGATCATCACCTCTACTATCTCCGTGGAGTGGAATCTCGCAAATTTTCCTCCATCATTCAAGCACCAGCAGCAAGGCGCACCAAGCGGCGGTCTCACGTGTGAACTGGGCGGGGAGGGCCCGCGTGTCAACCTCAGCCAAACCGTGCAAGTTCGATCCGCTCAGAATCTTTCTCGTACGCGCGTATCACTCGTGAATGATGAATCCACTGGTGCACACGGGACCAGATTTATCATTGGGCGGGACCTGCGCGGCGTGCCCCCCACCCCCTCCGACACTGTACCACCGGCTCGTAGGCTCGGCCCGCTTCGACGTCGTCACGAGCGGCCGAGATCGCACCCCCAGCCGGGGCGGTGGTGTCACGCGCCGTGCCATGCCGTGCGCGCGGGGTCTCTGGTTGGCATCACCGTCTCGCCGCGCGCGTGCACACCCATGATTGCGCGCGCCGCTCGCCGCTGAAAACCTGCCTGCCTGCCTGACCTGAGGAACCAACCAGTCCAGCCGAGCTGGGAGGCGGGTCGCGGCCGCGGAGCAGGCACCAGGCATGCCGCATGCGTGTGTGATTGCGCGAATCATGACCGTCCGCCCCACGCGCGCGGCTACCGACGCCCGGCACGCCTCTTTTGTTGATCTCGCCCTGCCGTGCCCTGCGCTTTCCCTTTGTCAGATTGGATCATCGAGGACGAGGAGGGAGGAGGAGACTCTGCAGTTAGCTTCAACTTCCAACTCACAACAAATTGTTGGTTAACCTCCACAAAACTCAACATCAAACACATTGCTTCGTAGTTGTTACATTTTGAAGCAAACAGGACATTCTGGGTCTGTTTTTATAGCAAAAATGCACCCATGCATACCCCTACTAGTCACAAGTTGGTAGTCGCTTTGGTCCTCAGATGATTGGAACGCAAGGCAATAGAGGATGCTATGGCCGTTTACATATGTACATTTCTGATACACGAGCTGCGCAACAGATTCAGTAAATTTCAATGTCTGTTCTATTTGCCTTGTGCTGCTTTAAGCTTTTCTCTCAACCTCAGAACTTCGCGGCAGCTCTGAGAAAGCTCCTTCTTCAGCATGGTGGATGCTTCTTGGTATTTGGCGTCCATAGTCTTCATCTCATTAAACAATTGTTCGAGCCGTCCACGGTGGGCATCAAGTTGTGGCTGCAGTGACCGAATCTGCATGCGAAGCTTTGTCTTCTCTTTGCTATTAGCCACATCATTCTGTAAACACAAGAATGTTATGCAATATGCAATTCCACATAACTGGCCACCAGCCAGTTACTGAAGCTACAACGTAGAGAGCAACAATTTTAATATTGCTTACATTTTTCATATTGACTTCCATGACAGATATCCTAGAGCTTAACTCATCTATTGTAGCATTGGCATGTATTAACTGCATAAAAAGCCAACAGAACACAAGTTATTACCTCCATAAAAGAAATGCAATTCCCTAAGTTTGACCTAAGGGTATAAAAAGATTATTAGCACTTATAACTCCAAATATATGTGACATAAATATATCTGATGGAAATACAGGTATTATAAACAATATTAGTTTTTCATATATATTTTTGTCAAAATTAAGTTGTATTAACTTCTTAGAATCCAAGGATTGCATTCTTTTCAGGACAGAGCAAGTACTTTAATGAGCTAACTTATGGTTAGTTACAAATAAAGCACTTGCCTTTTTGTTACAATTCTCTTTCAAAACCTCTGCTTCATTGGCGGTTAACCTCATCTGCTGTGTCTCAGAAAGTAAACTATTGCGCTCTTCGGTAATCATCAAAAGTTGTTTCTGAAGTTCCTGTTCAAAATGGAATAAACAAATTGTAGAAAATAAACCTACCAAAATGTGCACTCACTGTAAAAATAACTGCCATTTAGTATTATTAGAAATATCCAATAAGTGACAATACTTCTAGTAGTATAGTCAACAGTCCTAGCGAGAAACTTTGGTCAATTGCTGCTCACTGGGAAATGATGTACAAAATAGCTGCTCAATTCATGATTTCCTATGCAAATATTATTATTGAACCATGAGACTGAAGACAATATGATGTAACACATTATTTTACATGGTTTTCAGCGCAAGGTTAAGGGGTCTGGTGGATATGGGATTGGTTTTATTATGTTCAAAAACTTTGAACCTCCAAAGAGTATAGAGCACGACATGACCTACATTTTCACCAACAGTACCATCAATGGTTCTTCCTTTCTCGCCGGATCCTTTACAAGCTTTGCTGCTGCATGAGACAATTTTACTGTCAGTAGTAAGTGAGCCTATACAAAGTTGCAAACACATCTTGTCCAACATAAACATGTACAACTCTTTCCACTAGACCAATTATGTTAAACATGATTGCCCAGAATCCGTTATTGATTAATTGCTTAACATATGTAAGTTTATTATAATCCCACTATTTTTCCTTCTAAAATTTACCTTGCAACATTTTAAAA
Organism: Digitaria exilis; assembly: GCA_015342445.1. Lineage (NCBI taxonomy): Eukaryota > Viridiplantae > Streptophyta > Magnoliopsida > Poales > Poaceae > Digitaria > Digitaria exilis. Next base: position 808,864 of record JACEFO010001897.1, read on the forward strand.
GATTGGTCAATAATTCAGAAATTTGCAGTTTTGATATAAAAGCATAATATATTTAATATATTGAATATTTTTCTTAATTTTTGAAATTACCTCCCATTAACAGGCCTTCTTTCTAAAACTCGGATAAGTTTCTAGCTTCATGTGAAATACGATGATAGATAAACATTAGAAACAGCCCTTGTACAAGCTCACACACATCATATCCTTCGGTCAAACAACACTAAAGCATATGTACAGACACAGAACAAATGCCTTGATGGAAATATTCGATGAGAAGACTGACCAGCATTTTATTCCTTTCTCATCCATGCCATTCTCCATGGAAAGAGCCAGTTTTTCCTCCAGTGTTCTGCACTGTTCTCTACAGCACACCAGTTCTTGCTTCACCTAGTAGTGTATCACAACATTTTAGTTAATACGTACGATCTTTGGAGTATCAATGGTAAAGAGAATGGAATATATATATTAAATCTAAGGTCCTTTTGGAAACAAACATGGCAACCTTGCAATTGGTAAAAAATAACATGGAATCATGTTCAAACCAAAGCCCCTTAGAAAAAATCCCAGATAGGCAAAATGCATGGCAGATGCATCAACTATGAAAAATAAAACACACAACTATATCAAAAGGCACCTTAATCAAATCTTCAGATAGTTTGTGGTTCTCGTCAAGGCACTTATTCAATCTCTGATTAGCTTCTAGATATTCCTTCTCTTTTGCTGTCCAAATTGATCTTTCAGACTCCATATCCAGTAGGGCATCGGTAAGTTGCTGCATTTCATTTTAAACAAAATGAAATGAGTTCAAATAACAGTTAAATGGATAAATATAGTGCTTTACCATTCCCATATCTTCTTTTTCCCTTGATACAGAACTGAGAGAAGCCTCCAATATTTTAAGGGTAGATTCAGATGCACTTGACTTTTCTGTCTGCATTACAAAAGATAGTTTAGCGATTGAAAATTTGAATAGACAAAAATGATGTACAAGACCTGTAAGGTCAAGGATACTTGCAAAGAAATGTTATGCATACCAAGAGTGCAATCTCATCACTTAAGGAGTTCCGCTCTTTTTCTGCTGAATTCAACGTATTCGCTAGATCTTCTAGTTCTGATGTCAGAAGCTCTACTTTAGACAATGCTTCATCCTTTTCAGCAAGTGCAGTAATTAAAGCTTCTTGTAAAGAAAATATTTCCTCCTCCATATCAAAAACTTGTGTCTCAAGCTTTTGACTCTCCTGAATATGAAAGAAAGATCAATCGGATTCATGGTCACAAAGCTCCTGAAAGGGACTTTATATTATGCTATAGCTCCAACATATAAAAAAGACATAGGCACAGGAGAATACATATCCCTGGCTTTGCCTCAAAGAGAGGGGAGTACCGAGCACCCAGGTTTGAGCTCAGGTGTGCGTCCTCTCAACGGAAGGCCTTACCAGGCAAGCTATTGCTTGTTTCTTCAGCAGAGATGATCTCAAAGGAAAAAACACAAATCATTTTAATTATAAGGCTTCTAATTTAAGCATCTGTAGTGATCTATGAAGGGTATGTTTGGTTCTCCAGCTCTTCTCGCCTCGCCTTGCCTGACTGTTGCACGCAGCAAGGAGCTTGCCCAAGCAGGCGGGCCAATTCGGCTCTCTCCCAGGACCAAACAAAATCTTGCTCGCACGGACCCCAAGGTGTCGAGGCTAGAGAACCAAATGCCTGAGCTGCTCGCTTTACCTCGCTCAGCAAGGCGACATGGTGCCGAGGGAAGGAACCAAACGCGCCCGAAACTGATTATGTGTAATTCGTAATGCAAAACCAATATACAAAGTATACTAAACTTATGCAACAACAGTACTTTGAAAAATGTGTTGTTTGCACGAAATAATAAATACCTGCATCTGGACAGCTTGATCATAAACTCCAGGAAGTTCCTGTGGCATAGAATTCAGCTCATGCTTTTTGCCAACAGTAACTGAATCACGTTTCCGTAAATCACGTTCAAGCAAAGTTCTCTGACTTTGTAATTTCTTAATTTCTTTGTGAGCCTCTGCTTTTTCACTCTAGTAAAAGAGGCAAATCATTTGGCACATCAGAAACAGTTAGTTCTTAAGTGGCAATAAAATTTATCAGAACAATCACAATTTCACAACCAACCTGAAGTTTTATTTTCTCCTGAATGGAATTCTTAAGTTTGTTCTCAGTCTCTCTTAACTTTGTTTTAGTCCTATCAAGTTCCTTTCGGATAGATTCCTTCTCTTTCATCAAAGAAGATGATGACAAGGTCGAGACTTCCTTTTGGAGGTTTAGGAGCTCAGAGAGAATGTTGTCCTTCTCAAGTTCATGTTGAAGAGTACAATCCTAAGTATAAGTAAATACTTTTAGGGCACAGAGAATGAAATTGTATGCTTGGAATAAGTAATAATGAAATTAATTAAACAATTGAAAAAAAAAACTTAGTCAGTGACAAACATCTATGGTCTTCTCACAGCTGTTCAGACTGGACTTCAGCTTATCAATTTCATTTTGTCGATCTTGGGATTGTTCCTCTAATAGTCTCTGCATTTAAGAGAGAGTAACATTAAAAAAAAGAAGAAGAAATGCTTAGAACCTAAGTTCATTAAGAAAGAGAATTCGAATATACCTTCTCTGATTCAAGTTTACAAACTTTTTCCATCAAACAGGTTGATAGTTTCTCATAATCCCTAACCATAGAACCGACCCATGTAATATCTTCATGAGCAGAGTGCTTTACTTCCTACCGAAATCAAAATTATACACTGATTATATATGTGTACTAAGATGGAAAGTTGGAAACAATGTTCAGACGGTTAAATAAATGCACCACCACATTAAGTCAGCATACATTAATGACAGAATCTAGATGGAATTCAATATTAGAATGACAAGGTGTTCCATTGATGAGACACTTTTTACCAGACTGAGTAGGATTTTTCAGTTTATAACAATACTATAACAATGCAACTAATTCACTACTCTCAAATATCATGATACCATTCACATTAGATTTTCTTCGTGGTAGCATATAGAGGTGAAAAGTAAGTATAGGGAAAACCAGATCTTTAAGACATTTCCTAATAAATCAATAAGGTATTGTGTATAATGGTCTAAGATGCTAGCTACATTCAGTACTGAATATCATAAGACAGATGATTTAACTAAATGACATGATTATTCAAAAAAGACCAATCTGTAAATTTTGTCATGCAAAACGAAAGCAACCATACAACAATGACCTGTGACATCATGAAAAGGTTCTGACGGAGTTCATCGATAAAAGAGAAGGCACTTTCAATTGAGTTTCTTGATTGATCCATCTCCAAATTTATTCCTCGAGTTTCCATCAATACATTACTAAGAAATTCGTTTGCTACTTCCTGTAAGTTGCAGAAAAAATGTTTTGTATCGAATCAGTCAGGATATAACATGAAATGGATGCAGAAAAATGGAGAAAAACTAAAAGCCTAACTATGATTTACATTTTTTTTTAAAAAAAGGAATACATTGCAACTAGAAGAGGGTAACAAAATACCTGTTTGGATTTTACAGTAGCATATAGTGTGGAAAGCTTCTCATTAGCAACCTTTGCTTGTTCTTGCGCGGCCAGAACATTCTGCTGAAGCTGCAAATAGGAAAATAAGCATATAATGTCAGAACAGCTTCGACATAAAGCACAAATTTCATTGAAAAGTGATCATGCAATCGTCGAAAACTAATCTTCTCAAGGATTTGTTAGAGTGTGGCAGCTTGAAACCGGATTTACAAGGGACAGACACAAGAATAATTTTTAATTTTGAAAGTGTTGCATCATTTACCTCTTCAAACTTCTCATTGAAAGAGGTCTTCTGTTGAGTTGCCAACTCAAGAACATCATCCAAATTAGTTTGAATAGAACTCTTCTCTGCCTCCAACAACTTGATCTGCTTGGGTTCATTCAAACTTACTTTTCTTTTCTCATTTCAGATTAGCATCGTACTAAGGGGAAAACTAGCACCTGATCTTGAAGTTGCTTAATGACAAGAATAGCTTCGGACTCTCGAGCAGATAAGCTACTAACTGCATAAGGCATAGTGCTTTCATAACTTTGCAGAGCATCATTCCCATCATCAGAGTCCTGGGGTATTATTAGTTCACCACCTACCACCCTGGGTGGCTCTTGATCTGATTTCTTCTGGTAAGACCATAGCAATCAGATATGTAACAAAAAATGGTAAATTGTTTTTTAGAGAGAGAAATCCAAGCATTAGGTATCTTATATAAATAAAAGACCAAAAGCTCAAAAGTAGTAGTGGAATCAGTCACCATTGTATTTGTCTTTCTTCGATTGGTAACGTGCAGCAAAGCATGTGAATCAGGAAGAGAAACATCTTCACTGTCTTTGGACATATCACTAGACGAGCAAGCCTCAGCAAAAGGCGCACCATTCCTTGCATAGCTCCCTTCCGTTAGCTCTTGGAAACTTGGCGGCATTCCCATATTGCGTTTACTTCTCATTGTGCTGCCTGCAGAGCCTTCCTCGACATGTCCTGGAACCTGAATATTAGGTACCGAACATTATACCAGCATCTCTTTTGGTATAGGTCATAGGTGCTCAAAAGACATTGTTAACACAACCAGAGATCTTGTGCGCCAATTTCAGTACTCACAACGATTTGATAGGAAAGGACACAGAAGGTATGAATATATTTATGGCAGCATTGGCATGTGTGATGTGTGCTACTGTAGTACTATCCATGTAAACACCCTTAAAAATGACACCGCCATATATTTTATCTTTTATCCACATCCACCCTAAGAAAAGGATGACAAACCAAAACACTCACAAAAAGAATGGAGTACAGGACCAATAAACCAACAACAAGCCCACGCTCACATGGGCAACGAGGCCGTCGTGTAAGGGTGGAGGAAAGGAGGTTCGGGGGTTTTCTCGACTTGCGTGAGAAGTCTTCTTCTTAAAAAATGCCCGGGGCTGTCATACCCCCGCAGGTCGAGTTTTTTTTTTTTTTTTTTTTTTTGAACCTTGATCTAGATGGGCCTGAACCCAAGCAGCACGACCTCGCCGACAGGCGGCAGCCGCACCATAAGGGCTGGAGTAGAAGGGACTGGGATTATAAATTTACTTATTGCTTGCCTCTTGATCAAGGCACCTCTATCTGATCTATTCCTAGAAACCATAACAATCTATAATATAATTCTATCTCCACATGAGGGAGGGGATCTTCATCTCCATGTATGGCAGGTCCCGCACGATGACAAACAATGTGCAGAGCCATTAAAAAAAAGATGTCCCTAGAGACTTTTAGAATGCCAAATTGAACACGTCGAAAAGCATAACATATAATGATACCTGAGTACCAAATTGCCATGTGTTTGGTCCAGGACACCATGTTACCCTTCTTTTGTCCTGTTCAAGGGGGAAAAATTAGCAGAGGAATGGTACACTACTTGTCCTTTAATAGAGGCACACATGTTATGGTCATTTCTGTAAATTCTAATGTCCAAACAGATTTGCTTCGAGTTATCAGCAGGAAAAAAAAAGTATACCTATAAGAAAAATTAGAATAACTGATGAGCAACCATGCAGTTCATGTGCCTTGTACAAATGTTACACATTATTATATGTCCATATGAATAAATTGTGATTTGTCACAACTAACCTTAATAAAAGCAGTGTTCCTGTCATCTCTCTCTGAATTCAACACCAATGAACTAAGATTTTCAATTTTCTTTTCCTGTTCAATCAAGCGTTTGTCACGCTGCTCTTTTGCTTTCTTTTCCTCCTCCAACTCTAAAGCAATTCTTTCCTTTTCCAGTTCACTCTAGAAAAATAATAATCAGATTACTTGAATATGCATACAGTTACAATTCACTGAATGGAAAAAAGAAATGCTTCAGAAAGTAACCTGCAGTAGCGTGTTCCGCAAATTCAGAATTTCTTCCCCCCAATGATCACTTTGAGAGTTCTAAGCACAGGAGTGTAAGTTTGTATCTTGAAGCTGTATGAATTTAATGCTTAAAACACATTAATACATACCCTAAGTTTTGCACGGAGCTCTTCTATTTCTTTCCTTTGCCGTTTTAATAATGCAGCATCTGTCAAAATCTGTAAACCTATCATGTTAGCATTTATGCAATTATAGCGCCATGAATAGAAATAGTAATCTAGTTGGCAACAGAAACATGTTGATACCTCATTAACGCATGCACAGTTTGTTACACGCAATGCTCTGCTTGCAAATTGCAAACTACTTTTTGTCTCGTCAGCATGGACCTACAAAATATAAAATAAATAGTTTACAGGAAATAGATAGCAAAAGTACTGACATGTTGAATACTAAATTTTGCTCCTGTACAAATGAGTGATAGACAGAAATCCAGAATACCACTTTGAGTTGTGAACTGCATATGAAAAGTTTATTAAAAAAAAAAGGGGCAGTGGAACCTTTCAACTTAATTTACATAACACAACATCAATCACTAAGCAAAATAAGCATGTATTACAATGTAAAATAGAAGATGCTTCAGTAGTTCACACTTCAGCATACAGTTTTTGCAGGAACGGAACAAGCAGTACTTTTTCTAGTTCCATCATCTAATAGTCTAAACAATACAAGGACCAACCATTAGCAGACGATACGATAGGCATACCTGTGCAAGCGTTATGTTACATATGATAGCTGTGTTAGAATTTCCACCCAAAGCAGGTTGCAATATCCTTGTTAGTTTACTGTCACGGTATGGAACGTGTCCCCTGCGAATGAAATCCATTACTAGAGCAGTACTGAAAAAATATCGAAATAAGTTAGGGTCGCTAGTCAGAAAGTTAATAAATTACCCTTGCCCATCTATGCCTTCGCTAAGTTTCTTTATAACTGTACCAAGCGTCATGAGACTTTTGTTAATATGAGAACCCTCCTTAAGTCTCACACCCTCCGCACCAGTCTTCGCAGCACGCTCCGAGCCAGCTAAGTCAACAAGATTCTGAAATGTAGATTACTCACATAAATCAAAACAAAATAAGAAATCTGAATCTTATACATCAATGGTTAAATAAGTAGTCCATCCGGTCACAAATAAGTGATACTTTGGAGTTCGGACTCCTTAAAAAACAACTGATATTTCAGGTTTTACAAAGGTGTTCATTTAAGTTGATGCTGTACCAACTCAAGAATAGATATGACTACATCTTGCAGAATCATTATTTTTTTTTTTTGCAACATTTGACAAGACACCTGTCTACCAGTTCACTGATAACAAAGCAGAATGAGTAAATTTTCTAAGGCCTGTGCTTAGCTACTCATTGTCTTCTTTAATTATGCTCAAGCCTAAGAGATCAAACAAATATGAAGGTACGGACTAAGGAGCAGCATGCAACTGTAGAATAATGGGATTGTGTCTAATAGATGGATTATATTGCATTAAGGCCTCGGCCGGTATATATAGGAGTACATGACTTGGGGGGTAAGGCAACCCCACCGGATACACATGGCAGTCTACTATACGTATATCTAAACTACCAAATATACTCTAACACTCCCCCGCAGTCACAGCGGGAGCATCACAGACGGTGAGACTGGAGAAGAAGCCGAAGGCAGGAGCCGGCGGACTGACATCCCCCCGCAGACAAAACGTCGGTGTGGTGCGGACGCTACGACTGGAGAGAACCGGTGAGTAACTCATGCGGATGATAGCCCTTTGTGCCGATGTCGAGGTAGCCGAGCTAGAGGACGAGTAGCCATGGTCGAGGATGCCGTGTGTATAGTAGCCGTGGTCGACGTAGAGCTGTTGAGGTTGCCGAAGACGAGGTAGCCGCACATGAAGCCGCGGGCGCACGAGGAGGCGCCATGGTGATGGCGTAACGGAGAAGACACCAAAGACGAAGATGGCGACATGTCAAGGCAGTCGAAGAGGAGGGATGATGCCGAAGTCGACGCAGTCAGGGCCATCGGGCGATACACCCACGGGTTTGCCAGGCCCGTGAATGTCTCGGGGACGATGACACGCACCAGTGTAGCTAATACCGGACGTGTGAGGGAGAGTGCACAACCAAGCGCCCTTGTCTAAGAGACTAGCAGAGAAGGCCTCCAAGGCGGTCGCAGGCGCAGAAGAACGGCGGGGTAGAAGATGCCGATGTAGCCCGCAGTTGCTGGAGTAGACAAACGAGTTAGATAAGACGGCGACGCTGGCGACGAGGTTGTGCAGGACGAAGCGAGGAGGAGAACATGGATGTTCCAGTGCAAGGCCGGACGATCCAGGAGACGAAGTGGCGGTGCTCGAAGGAGACAACGAAGAACTCTAAACAGCTTGATGAAGACCATACGCGTAAGACGCGCACTGACGTAGTCGAAGACGAAGGTCGATGACGTAGTTGACGGCGGTGAAGATGCAACGGCGAAGGAGACCACGGGTGGCACCGCTGCGGCCCGAAGAGGCGATGCAGCGATAGCCCTCCATACTCAGGAAGCGCAGTACGAATACGGGCGTCACGGGAGCCGGGTGGATCACGCTAATCGGCTGATCAGATCGAGGACGCGTGAGGTGAGACGACGATGGGCGAAGTCGATGGAGGCGTCCCGATCGGTGACGGCGAAGACGAGCCGGCGAGGTCGACGAACGGGAGAAGCGGCCAAGAGAGCGGTGCACCACCCATGTAGCCAAGTCGCACAGTCGAAGACGAGGAAGAAGCCGGTGAAGTCGATGCCGATGTCGAGGTAGAGGCACAGATTCGACGGGCGGTGGGCGACGCAATCTCGATCAGTGATCGAGCAAAACGAAAAAGAGACGCAGCAGTAGCTTGTGTAGCACCTCTGTGTGCGCGTAGCACAGCCCACATCATCTTATCCCTTCCTACTCTCACGGTCAACAGACATGGGAGAGGATGGAACAGAGGATTCAAGGGGCATCGTGTACGGCGGTGTGGAGCAGCAGGCGTAGCCTACCAGGGAGACCGTAGGTGCCAAAACAAACGGATCTCACCAGCAGACAGCTAATCCTGCCGATGCATGGGGCTCCCCACCAAGAGGAACGACGGATTGGATCCCGCCGAGGTAGGGACTCCCGCCAGGAGCGGCGGCTGTCGAGCGGTGAGCTCTCGCCGGCGGCGGCAGGGGGTTCTGCCTGGAGGGCAGAGCGGATCCAGCCGGACGAGGAGGTCGACATGCCGCAAAGCTCCATCGGGCAGGGGGCTACCGGATCGACGGATCCCGTCCAAGCCACGACCTGACAGGACGGGGAAGGCGACGGGGTGGTGGGAGACGCCGCCAAGGAATCCACCGGCGACGAGGTCGATGTACTGCGTCGAGGCCCCTGCTACCACCACGGTAGCACGGGGGTAGAGCGCGGGCAGCGGAGAGAGACCGCGGCTGCCACCACGGCGGCGCGGGGCTGCATCGTCATCGATGGCTTCCATGGCGGATGGCGAGATACGACCCGATCTGCTGCTGCTGGACGCTATGGAGGCGGCGGATTAGCAAGATCCACCACGGGAATCGAAGACAGCGCTGCCCCCGGCGGAGATCGACATGGGTGATCTCCCCGGGGGCGCGCTAGGAGGCCGTCAAGGGGGTGCCCTGGTTGGGCGTCGTGGGAGACGACCGGCAGCACGCAGGAGGCAGGGGTGCGGATGGCGGCAGCGGAAGGTTAGCCTAGGATCTCAAACCCTAAACTCGTGATACCATGGCAGTCTACGATACGTATATCTAAACTACCAAATATACTCTAACACCAACACTAATCCACAAAAACGATTGCCAATATGAATATTCATAAAAATATGCTAATCAAACTTTGAAAGATAAACTGCATATATTCCAATAAAAATAAATCATTATTTTCTGGAGGGAGTAGAAATTAAGAGTGGGAAATTGCACATACCAACACAGATACTCGCACAGCATCACAAGAATCATCAGCTTCATTGTAGTCACCTTTTTCTCTGCTTTCAATTACCTGCACATTTTGTGGCATAAGAATCAAGATTGCGATCCAGTGGAAAATAATAGAGGAATATCATCATACCATGCGAAATATAGTGTGAGAACGACTGCTGTAAAGGTTCATGTTTGTCTCCCCAATGTGCCGGTGAGCTGCAATTTTTCTAGCAGTTTATTACGAAGAATGAATTAAAGTACTAAGACAGCAGACATTCAAGAAAGCTTACATTCCCCAAAAGACATAAAGCTCATAACCTGATCCGCGCAGGTAACAATTTCTTCTCTTAAACCAGCAACAAATATCCCTTTCTTCAATCAGAAGTAGTAACATGTAGTCATGTAACAGTAAGACTACTATTTAAAAATGGTTTTAGCAGTCAATTTCATAGTAAAAGATGAAATGTTTACCTCGATGCTCTCATGAATCTGCAACTTCCGATGTTCTGGCACAAGAAGGTCATTGATATCTTCATTGTAAATTTCCATATAAGACATACGGACAAGAAATTCTCTGTCCATATGCTACACAATAGCTAAAACCAATAAGCCAAACAGAGTACACAGCATGTGAATAAAAAACTTTAGGCAAGGTTTAATATAGTAATGCAGAATTGATTATAATTCAAGAAAAAGCAGCATGCTACGTGACCTTTGTAAAACACATTAAGCAAGTCCAAATAGCATTCAGGAGCAATTACTCACAAATCTTTTGCACAGAAATTAAGAAAGAACTAAATGAATATTGTATCAGCATGCATCAGTTAGAATAACATATCGCTCACTTGATTCTCATAGTGTACACTAAAGTAAATATAACAAAAAAAATATGGTCACTGAACACCTAGATGTAGAATTAACCTCTTCAATACGCTGAAATATGTCGTAGACTGCAAGTGGTATTATTCCAGGTTCACTAACCGATCCTCTCATCGTGTAGGTCTTCCCACTGTTAGTTTGACCGTATGCAAAAACAGTGCCTGTAAAAATGAAAGATGCCAGTTTATTTGTATAGACTCAGTAAATTGTGTAATTGATAGAAAATTCTTTTGCATTAAGAACTAAGAAAAACCAACTAAGTAAACACTACAGTGAGTGGAAGCCAAAGATCGTAGCACTTTCCCATGGTTACCTCAGTACAGAAACTAGTGACAGGCTGACAGCTAGAAGCCTACAGTTCTCCACTTCTCCTAAAGACTAAAACCAACCTCAGTGCTTCAACTGGAGACCCGGCTTGATACACCAGCAGAAATATATTGAAGGGAGGGGGAACTAGAGCAGGGAGTTTACTAAAGGGGGCGTACATGGGAGAAAGATGTGAGATATTCAGAGGTTGGTATTTCCCTTTCTGTTTTTTTATTGAACTATGCAGTGCAGGAGTGTCTTTTCAGAAGGAAGTCCTGACCCAAACACACTCACAAACCCTAGACTTCATTTAAAAAAAAACAGACACCACTTCTAAACGACCACACCACTATCTGCTACAATTTCTAAGCGAGTGCCCAGGGCAGGAGATAAGTCCTTTTGCAGCGACCATACACCACAGGGAGACCTCGTTGGCTATATTCCACACGACCAGACTTACACTAGGTGCAGTCTCACTAAAAGCAGTCATATCTGTATTTCTATTCTTATTCAGCCTTTCACTCTGGGAAGAGGTGGAATAAGTAATTAAGGGGGTCCTGCCCCAGCTGCTGTTAGAAAATTTGAGTTTGCACAGAAAAGGGCCTTTTTTTAATACAGCTCCGTTTAATTCACTCCCACAGGTAATCGAACCATATCTGCTGGATGGTACAGGTGCTCTAATCACAAGAATTTTGGGTATGTTAAAGGCTTAAAGCCTGAACTAATGAGGATGTTATCAGATTTTTCATAAAGGAGAATTAGATCTACAAAAATTCAGTTCTGAGGGTGGCTAACCTTGATTCATAAGACTAAAGTACATACATATTGGATATTGCCATGCTCAATGTTAGATTGTTAGTTTTAAGACTCTCTAGTCTCTAAGGCTCTAAGCTAGTGACCAAGTAGTTAACCCCTTTAACTGATGCTGTCACTGGCAGGTGTCAAACTACATTTATAAGAGGTGGGCATATCCTGGAAGGGGTAGTCATACTTTACGTGGATGAGACTCGTGAGCTGGAAAAAAATATAAAGGAAGGTTCATTATCTTAAAGCTGAATTATAAAATGGAGTGTGACAGGGTGCACTGGTCTTTTCTTGAGGAAGCTGTGGAGAAGATTGGGGGTTCATTCTACCTAGCAAGTGGGGTTATGGAAACAATATCAGTGGCAAGATTGGTATTTATTCTACATCTGATAAGGGTTTGAGACAAGGATCTTCTCTCCTTATTGTTGTTCAACCTAATAGCTGATCATTTATCTACTATGGTAAATAAATCAAAGAAAGGGGTGCATCAAAGGGACACAGTTTTCTGAAAACCGCTGATTACAGTGCTGGAGGCATGTTCTACAAAATAAACATGCTCGTCGCCCTTAAGCAGCAGCTCTCGTCAACCCTCTCATTCGCTCATCAATCATCATCATATTACGTGCTTATTACATTTCCATAGCACTTAATTACAGCGGGTGCTGCCTCTGCACTGATGATTAGCTACACTACACCCTTAATCCGCGATAAAAACACCCATTACATAGCAAGTGGGGCAGACACCTAATAGTCTGTAAACTCTGAAATGGAATTGGACCCGACTTGTTTGCCCCGGGAACTAACAGCAACAGCAAACAGAGGGAACGAGATTACCATTGAACCCTCGGACCACGGAGTCGACGATGCGCTTGGTGCGGGCCTCGTAGACCTCGGCGGTGCGGCAGTCCTCCCCGAATATCCTGTCTGCGAGAACGACGGAGACGTGAAGCTCAACCAATCAGCAAACTCCCACGGTATCGAATGGCAGCGAAGCGAAGCCAAAGCGGGCGGAAGACTCCTCACCGAATTCAAAGCGGGTAGAGGACTGCGCGGAGTGGGCGATGGCGTTGCCGGAGATCCTCCACGGGCTGCTCCGCGCGTCCTCGGGGGAGAGTGGCCGCGAGCGCACGGCCACGTGGATCCGCTCCATCGCCGGCCGCCGCGGGTCGGGGAGGCGCCGGGGAGGACAGGGAGCGGCGGTGGCCGGTGGGGTCTGGGGCTTGGGGAATTTGGGGAGGTTGGGTTTCGATTTTGGTTTTGGTTTTCCCGCTTGGCGAAATCAGACCGGGAGGAGGAGACGCCGTGGGCTCCCTGAAGTTGGGGGCCTTTGGGGCACTGACGCGTGAACCCGAACCCGCGCGTCAGTGACCAGCAGAGAGGGGGAGGAAGGCTGACGTCACTTGTGCCCCGAGGTTCTGCGAGTTAAAAGCCCGGTCCGCTGTAAAGAGAAAGAGCCCAGCCCATTTATGATATGATCGTACCAGAGAGTTGAGAGAACTTCTTCCGAATGAAACTATTTTCTTTTGGCTTTTGCTCGTGTATGTATTCCTGTGTCTTCCAGGCTTTCAGCCTCTCGTGTATGTATTCTCTTCCAACACCGGTCCACTGTCTCCGTGTTCGGATAGGAGATGAAGAGGTCCTGTACAGGAGTCCTGCAAACCGTGGGTGGTGTAGGACCTCCTTGGATGCCCTTGTCACTCATATACACGTACGTACACTGCCCCTACAAACATATGCACGCAACCCTACCCCCTATGAGCACCTCCGAAAGATTGGGCCGGCAAATCCTCTAAATTGACGAAGTCACCACAGACGCCTCGCTATCGACGGGCACGTCGCCTACCACTGAAAGAATAGCGCCGGTTAAATCCTGGAATAAATCCAGAAAAATACGAGCACTCGAACCTCTGCTTCCACCACAACAAACCTTGCCAGCTGATCTCAGTTTGCCCTTCGTCTGTGATCGGACGGACAGAACGGATCGTTCGGCTGAAAGAACTTCTCCGCTCGGCTCCGCATGCTGCTAGCTCGGCTCAGCCTACCCTGCGAACTCGCGACACACAAGAACGACATGCGCTCAGAAAACAGATCGAGCTGCTCCAGCGACGCCGCCGCCACGACGGTCTGCCACCACTAGTCCACCACCGTGCCACCGACGGCGCCAGAACCGGTGCGCCGAAGCCGTGGTGGTGATGCGGCTGAAGATGTGTGCGCAGGGAGAAGGGAAAGCAGGACTTTGGTGATCGTCTCATCGATAACTGATAAAGGCCTTCCGAAGCTATGAGAAGGTGCCGTAGTAGAGGACGAAGGAGACCGGCACGGTGCCCTCGAGCACCACGCCGGTGTGGTAGACCATGAAGGCTGCGGCGAGCAGTAGAGGGAAGAGCGGCATGTATGTATGGGCGAGTGAAGCTGAGGAGGAGGCCAAAGCCAGGCGCTAGCCTGTTCGGCTGCTTTTTTTTTTTATTACTACATCGGCTGTAGCTGCTGCAATCCTCTGGGGCCTAAATTCAGTTAGAGTTTTTGCAGCAGCAACAGTTGCAGCCGAACACGCTTGATATATGCTTTGCGTGACAATTTCAGAACTATGGGTTTGATGCAACTGAGAATGTGCACTGCGTTTTCATAATGGATACCCAATTTGAGAATTTCAGTTTGTAAAGTAGATAACCCGCATTATTCGGTGCCAAATTTTCAGGTGATAATGTAGAAATTGCAAAGTTCTTGGTTCCTATTTTTCTTGGTTTCTTTGATATCTGAATTGTTCTGTTTGCAGTTATAGTGTTTCGTTCGACAGGTTGTTGATCTTCCTCCTGTCCACTCCCTTCCATGGTGAGGCTCTCATCCTCGTGTCTGCCTCCGGCCATGGTGAGCGCCTCATCCTGTCATCCTCCTATCTGCCTGCCTGCTGGTATGGCGGCACCACAGCAGCATTGTCGTATGGCGATTGGAATCACAGGGTGAATAATAAACATTCTCTCGCGGCTAGCCTGAGCCGAGCCAACGCCAAGCAGAGCCGAGCGGAGGAAATAACGCTTACCGAGCCAAGCGATCCGTTCTCCTGTCTGTCCGTCCGATCACAGACGAAGGGCATCCGAGGAGGTCCTGCACCACCCACGGTTTGCAGGACTCCTGTACAGATTTTTTTTCCGGAGATGAATAGGGCGTGTGACGCATCTGGATTACAGGTGGGCCATGAAAAAAAAAAGATAGGGTATTTTTGGCTGAGTAGTCTCTAAATATTTTGGTCCTGAGGCTTTGTAAACTGTAGATATCCATTTCTTATTAATGAAAAAAATATAGGGACTCTCCTACCGGTCGCCTAATTAAAAGAAAAAATCCATGCTTACTTACTCTTAACAAAAGCTTTGTAGTTAAAGTTGACGGATCTAAATTTCTTTTAAATGATCTAAAGTTGACTGATCTAAATATCCCCTCCTAATTTTACAAATTATTGGAGTAGAAGGTAAACATCCCAACTTACTCGTAAACAAAAGTAACTACGATTTCTACTATATTGACTTTATGCCTTGCCTTGGCGATTGCGAACCTCGTTCCATCCTTGTGGTTGAGCGGATGATATCAACTTGCAATGTAGTGTGAGAATTCGTCTGCTGCATTTTATTCTGCCTCTATCTTTTCTTCCTCCTCCCTTTCTACTCCATCCGTTCCAAATTACAATTATTTTAACTTTTTAATCTCAAATATGACCGATTATCTTATTAAAAAATTATGCAAACATAGTTAAATTTAAATCATTTTCAAAGAACTTCTAATTGTGATGTTTTGCATGATTTTTGGAGCATATTTTATAGTGGCGCTGCCTCCTCTCAACGGCTTAACCGAAGCATACGTTATTGGATCCATATCTTTACCACCTACTCTAAAGCACGTAAGTAAATCACGTAAGACGTAAGGTTTCTGTTCTTTTTTTCATCCGTCGTACGGACGTATGGGGCCCACCTGTCATCTTCACGCTTCCCTGACCCCTCCGTACGCCTGTTTCCCTCAACCGCAGGAAACACTTGATTGAAATCGAAATTGCTAGGAATAGGAGAGATTGAAACCGAGTTCCTTCAATCATGAATCAAAGGAAATCGAATCGAATTTTCTGAGAAGAAGCAAGAATTTTAGATACAAATCACAACGACGAACCACGCAGAAGAACGGCGAGGACTCCGCCGCCGTGACTTGTCCTCTTCCTCTGCCCCGTGCGCTGCTTCCTCGACGGCGTGGCCTGCGATTCCCTACTCGTGGCCTCGCGGAGCCCCTCCCAGCGGCGCGTGCCTGCAGGTCATCGATATCAGGCCGCAACGGGCATGCATCTCGCGGAGCCTGCTGCCTGTCTCTGGCTCTCTGGTCGGTTCAGAAAAGGATCGGCCGGGAGAAAGGAACGGCTTCCTTGCAGTTCGGCGGCCAAGGCTCCAACTTGGATTCCTAGCCCCATGGTCTATCTGGCTCACTCAAATGTAGATATCCACAGATTTGGCCGAGAGAGGGAGGAAAAGGGACAATGGAAAGAGGCCATATGCCCTTTCATATCTCCACAGATTCATAGCTCAGGAAAGATGCATACATCATCGAATGACCGGTGAGAACAAGGAAGGGATAAGGTCATATGCCCATATGGGTCCACCATTGTACTACTCAGAAAAATACTGAAGCTTTTGTGTAACATTCATCTCTCGACGAGTTCACTAATTCCTGAGCTAAAGAATTCTTTAATTAATTTTCGACGGCAATTGTTTTTTTTCCAATATTAGGTTTTAAAACTAAATTCTATGTACTGCATGTGCAATCCCTTTGTATAAAAAAATATTCTCAAATATCACAACTAATATATAAAACATTTAACTTTAGCTTTTAGTTACATGAATAAAGTACAGGCGAGTAGAAAAAGGAGAGAGATATTTGAGGGGTCAATTGAAGTAGTAGAGACACGAGTACATCATATTTTCATAAAATCATATTTTATTGCTACAATTAGATAACGTATGTTGTCTAAGTTCGTAGCAACGTACGGCCACATGTGCCGGTACTTATATATCTACATACAACTTACGAGTGACGTAGTCGTACAAGCGAAAGCAGAACCATCTCAAATTCTCAGGTGGTCAGAATATCAGGAAGCTTCACCGCTTTCCTCCCCTTCACCGGCGCCCTCGTGTCAGGGAAACACCCGTCCGCCGTCAAGTCGCCCACCTCGCCGAACTCCGACACGGTTATCGGGAACGGCAGAAGGTGGCCCGGCAGGTCCTCCACTCTGTCCTGCGTGTACACCTCCCACAGCCGCTCCGCCGCTCGCCGCACCGCGCGCACGCACTCCACGCTCTCAGGCTCCAGGAACACGGCCTCGTCACCGTCGTCGCCGGCGTGGCGCCCCATGAAGTGCTCGTGCCACAGCGACATCCGGAACCCGTGCACCTGCCCCCGTGCGCGCCGCCCGCTCGGCCCGTTCAGGTGCGCCGGCTGGTAGCTCCCCTGCGCGATCTCGCTGTCCCTGTTCCCCGCCAGCGATCTCTCGTTCAGGTTCGCCGACCCGACCATCACATACTCGTCGTCCACTGCGAACCAAGACAGTGAAATCATCAGATCAGACCGAGGCAGAGACTCAATTTGAAGGACAGGGCGTACCAATCATGAGCTTGGCGTGCACGTAGATGGGGCCCCGGCGGTTCACCTGGGCGCGCCAGTAGTCCGTGTCGACCTCCGGCGTCTCCGGCGGCGAGTACTCGCCGGGGCGCGGCGCCTCTCTGTTCCCGAGGCAGAAGAAGTTGAGGTAGTCGCAGGGGTGCGCGTGCCCTCGCATCCCGGCGTCGTCGATGGCCTTCGCGACGATGCCGTACATCATCTCCACTGTGCGCCTGTGCCAGTGCAGGATGGCCTGCACGGCCTCGCCGGCCGGCGACCCCTCGGGCCACATGGGCGTCACGACGTACGCCGCGAACCGCTCGCCGCGGCGGATCATGGCGGCCACCTTGAGCGCGACCTCGACGGGCACCAGGTTCATGCACCCGGCGCCACGGTCCTCCGACCACGACGCGCACCCGCCGAGGAAGTACTGGTTCTCGATGTAGACGAACCGGCGCGCGCGCCGGATCGCCTCGATGTACCCGATCTGTATGCTCTTGTCCACCGTCACGTCTTTGCCGCTCGTCAGGCCCAGCGCGGCGGCCTCGGCCGGGTCGGATGGGAACCCCACGACCGACGCGTCGTCGATGGACCGGAACACCTGCACGTTCCACGAGGAGTCGGTGTCGTCGTCGATGACGGGGTTGGGGAACGCCGCTGGGGTGAGATCGTCGAGCAGGCATCCGCGGATGTCTTCCGGTGCCTGCTTCCTCCACCGCTGCTCGAAGTTGGTGAGCACGTCCCACGCCGCGGGGCCTTCCAGCCTGCAGTGCACGTCGTGCCACGGCTCCCGTGGCCCGCCGCGCTCCAGGCACGCGTGCTTGTAGTTGTTCTGCATGAAGTCGTGCCGGTACGTCGTGTCGAGGTTCCGGAACAGCGTGTGGTCCTCGTCGTCGTACCTGCCGTCGCAGAGGTCTATGCCGCCGATGAAGCTGACGACGTGGCGTTGTTGGCCGTCGTGGGTCCTCCCCGGCGTGGCGGCGTCGAGCGTGACGGTCTTCTGGTGGTGCGTGAACTCGGCGCTGGTCTCGACGTGCTGCACCACGGTGAGGGACGCGTCGGCGTCGCGCGGGCAGAGGAAGCACCGCACGCCGGTGCCCTCGAAGAACCTCCGCGTCTCCTCGTCGTGGGTCCTCATCAGCCCGGCGTTGCCGAGGAACGACACGGACGTGTTGTCCTGCCACGGCATCACCAGCACGGCCACCCCCTCCTCAGCCTTGCGCTTCAGCAGCTCGCCCAGCGCGACGCCCTCGGCGCCCGGCACCATCCGTTCCACGTCGCGCACCAGCGTGATCGCCGTGTTCACCGACCACCCGGCCACGTACACGAACCTCCTCGCGTCGCGGATGGCAACGTACATGTCCTCCCAAAGCCTCGCCGGCCGGTACGCCTTCCCTCCCTCGAGAGTGACTCCCGGGTCGAACGCGTCGGACAGGTGCGCGTTCTGGTACAGCGTGACGCGGCACCCGGTTCGTTCCGAGAAGAACGCCGGCTTAACGCCGGCGAACCCGGGGAGCCGGACGCCGGCGCACCAGGACGGGTCGGTCTCGACGTCGTGGAAGTGGAGGCGGACGCGGAGGCTCGGGGTGTGCGTCTCGTGGCCGTGCTCGCCGCCGCGGAGGTCGAGCCAGAGCTCGATGGGCTGCTGCTGCTGCCCCGAGGCGAGGACGCGCGCGGCGGCCACGGAGCCGGAGCCGAGGACGCCCGCGCCGACGAGGTGCTGGTTCTTGACGGTGAAGGTGACCGCGGCGGCCGGGTAGGCGCAGTGGAGGCGGAACGACTGGTTCCAGGACGGGGTGGTGGGGTGGAACTCCACCTCGCGGGTGCGTGCCACACGCGCGTCGCCGACGTCGACGTCGACGTAGAGACGGCTGTGCTGGAGGCAGTGCACGCCCATGGCTTCCTGGAGCTTCTCCGTGGCCTGTCCGTCATCAAAGCCACGTCATCGTTGGTCTCTACGTACCAAATCTTTTACAAAGTTGATTCAAATTTCATTTTATCGGTTTTGTCTAGAAACCTTAACTACTCTGTTCCGATCTGTCATCAGACGACTACGTATGCAGTAAACAGATCGAAAGTTATTTAATTGCTTTTAAACTGTGACAGCAAAAATAAGCATCAGTCATCAGCTCATTGAAGTGGTTAACTTGAGGATTTGTTAATTCAAGAGACAGCGGACGATGCGTTTGCGTTTCGTCAGGAGAATACGCGAACATTCAGTGGCAGTAGGTGACCACGAACTGCGAAAAGGGGAGAACATCCTTGACGGCCAATCCATTGGCTCGCAAGCAAACCACCCACGAGTGCAAAGCAAAGCACAGCTCACTACGCAGAGAATCTACTGTGACTCATCGAAAGTTCAAAAAATTTCTGTACGGGGCGTTCTGTCAGCTTTACCTCCATGATCCGGCCGTGGATGGCGTTGTGGAGGTGCTCGGCCTCGAACACCGTCACCTCCAGGATGCCATGGAGGTAGACGACCTCAGCAGCAGCAGCGCAGCCTCCTTCCTGAGAGTCCATGCCTGAGGTAGACGACGTCGATCGGCTCGTTGCCGCCCTTCTCTTCCCGCGCGTGGCTGAGCTTTTATAGCCGTGTTTCCGACTTGGCAAAGCCTCAAAGGGAAGAAACACGCCACATACAATTGGCGCTCGATTTAGTCCCTTTCCATCGTCAGTACCATCTGTTTATGCTTTTCCAGCAAATCCAGTACCAAATTTCCCACCAGTTTTGATAAATGCCATGGACATTTGCTGCGCATCTTTGGAACATAAGGCTACGCAGCATGTTAGAAAAGGCAGTGCTGGAACGTGGAAGAGGAGGCCGTTTCCTCGAGTCCGTACGCACCGGTGCCTGTACTTGCATCAAGTTTGGTCTGAATTTATGATTCTGAACCCGAAGTCCACTCTTTTTTCTGTAAACACGCAAAAAGCTTTGCGTGTCGATTTTATAGAAGAAAGGACCTCAGGATGGGTCAAAGTTTACAAACGCAAGCTGAGCGCTATCGGCAGCTCATAAGTTGGGATTGCACGAAGGAACAACTGATAGGAGCACTAAAAGGCTCAATTGAACTACTGATAGTGGCTTGTATGTGGCTATTGCCGGCCTGTTCCCAAAGGCACCCTGTCTCGGCAATGCAATCAAGTAGTTCATTCACCGCGCGCACATCCGTTAGTCAATGATTCGACTATTGAAATACAAATGTTACTGATGAAGTTGCGGTAGTGGCCCAAGCAGGAACATAAGCCACAGCATCTTGTGGTGGATGCATTATGCAGACATCCTGCACTTGTTAGTCCTAGGTGACTAGATTCGATTGTAACCAACACTGCAGAATGACATGAAAGCAGGGGCAACGTTTTTGGCAGAACTGGTGATCCTTGTGAACAACTGACACATAATTATCCCAGTTAACTTCTCACTTTTACTTGTTTATGAACTAGTATAGAAATGTACATAAATTTAGAATAAATCTTAGTGAGTTCAAATTTTAGTTTAAACTCAAGACCCACTGTGCTGTGCGCCTGTGCTTGCCGGAAAATAGAGAAGGCTAGAGACAAATCCGCAACCACACAAATACATCATGTCCACAGATTTCTAAACCTTTGATCAAGAAATATCTCACCGATATGTGATGCTTGGTGGTGACATATACTGTGGCTTTCAGATCATGTTTCATTTTGTGCCTAGGTTGTGAGGATTAATGATTACAAGGAGGCAAGCTTCTTTTATCATGCAGGTCAACCTCACGCTTCCTGGTGGTACTGCGCTATTCGAAGCGTGCAGCTAGAGGCTTTCCAAATCAGCGCACACATATGCAATAGCCAGGTGCATGTCATTTTGTCTGTACACATAATAGTGATGCCAATTTGCAATCCTCCAGGAATCCTGAATTCCTGATTCAATGCGCGAGTAAGTCAGTTGTGTTGGATATTATTTTTTTCAAAGAAAAGCAAGCAAGATTTACAAGTTTTGGCATTAATATAGAAGATAGTTTTTTTTTATGAATATTATGTGCGCAAGTAGTTATGTTCTTGTTTCACGCTGATATATGTAGGTATCATAATCTGTGTGTGCGCATGCTGGACTGGTGGCGGTGGGGGTCTATGTTTTGTTCTTTGCATCAGATGTTGCTCATTTCGAGCTTTTTAATGGTGAAACTTCCAAGCTAGCCCAACATACTCAAAGAGAGAGGTGCAGCATACCTAAGGAAAGAGCATGGTTGGCTTTATTGATTCTATTATATGATGTCACGTGTCACAGAAGAAGAGTGCCATCTACAAAGAGGAAATACCAGCAAAACAACTTCCTCACTCAGACATAACACACCAAATGAATGAACATGCCATAGCTAGCAGACATAGCACTCTACTCAACGGATTATCCGCTTATATACCGAACACATCCATCCATAACAGCGAAACTTGAAACATCACGCAACCAAGACAACAAACTGTGCATCCATTACAAACTTTGCATCATCATATATAGACATTGAACTTTCACAATACTTTAACGATGATCACAATTCACACTACTAGTAAAAAAAGAAACCCTACATGTTTAAGTCTAACTTGAAAATTATTTTTGTGTTATCAAAAGTGATGCAGTGTTGATAACTAGGGATGTAAGTGGATTGATCCACACCCACAAACCCACAATAAGAACCCACCTCAACCAAATTCACATGTAGATGCATGTCGAAAAGCTTTGACCTCATAGGCGAAGCTAGGAAATATTGCCGCCGTTCAAACTTATAGTTGTGGCAATACAATTGAAACTAAAAGATGACATATCGATGAGATTATGAGATCTTCAATAGGAATTACACTTTTAACTTTAAGATTTCAATTTCTCTCTATGACTATGACCATCCATAATGTGAAAGTGAATAATAACATCATGAATCCGAATGGTCAATAGAAATCCTTGTTCCAAAAAGCATATGATACAAACATTCATAAATTCATCTATCGTCAATTCGATTATTGTCTTCACAACCTTCATTGCCGAAAAGCACCTCTCAACCGGCAGTAGCAATATGAAGAACAAGTACGAGCATCAGTAGAAAATATAGACCAAAGGAAAATGAAGGTGTTTGTTTGTACCCACCACCAACCTACCAAGCTCAGAAATACTATTCATATTGCTCAAATCTTTCATCGGCTCTCACATTGTCAATGTATATAGGAAGCTCACGACGAAGATCTTTTAGTTGTATTGTATCAAAATCTTCCGGTATGACTTAGCCAACTCCATCAAACTCTCAATGTTGAAAACCTCAAAAGAATTCTTGGGATTAAAAGAAGCTATTTGTGTAAATAGTTTAGAGTTCACCTCATCAAAACAATCATTGAACTCCGCAAGTTGCAAGTCAATGATTGGATTGAGACAATCATATTTGTAGTGCCCATAATTTGTGCGACTAGTCTTTTTCCTTGGCTTATGCTGATCTACATATTCGGCATTCAGTGAATGACGAATATATATCGCCATAAGCCAAGGAAAAAGATTGGTATGTGACTAGAGCCTGATTCTATATTTCGCACCCGGACCCAAAAAATATCGGTATGGATCTACTCCTACTCCTACTCCGTCCACCCTTGCCACAATCATGTGCATTGTACAAGTAATTTTTCATTTATATCGTCTAAAAAATTATTCAATAAATAATCAAAAATACATTTTCTAGAGGTTTGACAACTTTCTATTTATGCACCTTCAAGGTTCTAGTTTCAGTTATTGATTAGATTGGTAAGTATATGATGCATTTTCTTCGGGATAAGGGTGACATTAACAGAAAAGGGGGATGTTTGGTGGCTTGGAAAAAAGCATGCCTACCCAAGGATCAAGGTGGGTTGGGGATAATTGATTTGCGTGTTCAAAATTCGGCTCTACTTTTGAAGCATCTGCATAAGTTTTATAATAAGATGGACTTGCCTTGGGTCAATTTAACCTGGAAGTGCATGTATAGCCGATCCACTGTGCCTCATGTCCGCCATCAGGTTGACTCATTTTGGTGGAGAGATGTGATGACACTTGCTGACTCTTATCGAATGATTGCTTCTTGCAAAGTTAATCAGGGTGACACGGTTACATTCTGGAATGATTCATGGGATTTGGGTGTCTTACGAGATCAGTTTCCACAACTATATTCTTTGCTCGGAGCCCTAATATCTCAGTGGTTAAATTCCTCTCCCAAAATGCTCATCAAAACTTTTACACTCCTTTGTCGGAGATTGCTTCTGCACATCTCCAGGACTTGAGCTCTTTGGTTATGCAGCTGACCGCGAACTTTGATGATGCTGATTCTTGGACATATGTCTGGCAAAGTCTATTTTTTACTGTTAAAAAGGCTTACACCGCTCTGAAGGGATTTTCTCCTATATCTTCGGTGTTCAAATGGATGTGGAAAGATTCGGTTCGGGGGCAAATATAAGTTCTTTTTTTGGCTGCTTCTTCAGGATTGTCTCAACACTAGAAATCTTTTGCGATGGAAGAATAAAAGGCTTGATGAATATGCACGTGTTATTTGTACCATGAGTACAGAGGAGACTCTTCTGCATCTCTTCTTGACCTGCCCTTTTAGCCTGCAATGTTGGCAGACGATTGGCATACACTGGGACTCGACGCTATCGGTTACAGAAATGGTTCTCCAAGCTCGGCAGTTATTTGGTCTTCCATCCTTTAGAGAGATTGTATTGATTGCTTCATGGTGTATTTGGACTCACCGTAATTCCATCATCTTTGATGGGGCATTTGTTTCTCTAGAAAGGAGGAAGAGTTCCTTCAAAGATGAGATTGGTTTGGTTCTTCATCGTGCAAAACCCTCTCTTTGAAGCAGGAGTTAGATTCTTGGATTTGTAATATTACTTTTTGAGATTTCTAGATAGGGCCTTCTCTTGGGCCTGGGGCCTTGTACAATGTAAATAATTTCCTTTATATATAAAACTAGTCTACACGCACGTGCTATTAAAATAAAATAGAATAAAAGAAATAAGCTAGAGTCATCACATTTTATAGTGTCTTGGCACGTGCGGCACGCACGTGCTATTAAAAGAAAATAGGATAAAAAAGAAATAAATTTAGAACCATTACATTAAATTTTAAAATATAGAGCTAAAATTTTTATTCACATAAAAAATCATATAAAATATATAAAGCTTGTTCTTAAATTAATTTTTTTTCATATTTATAGTTTTGGAAGACTTGGAATGTCTTTGAATTCTAGCAGTGATGTAACAGATATGCATTTAAGATACTCCTGTTGCTTTGCAACGTCAAGTTTAATGCCTTCATGCAGGAGGGTACTCACAATTAGTTTTGTCCACTATAACATTTTGTACTTTGACCATTTGGTTATCAACATTTGCCTCAACTAATTTTCGATGTGCGTTTTCGTCATTGCCGCAGACAAGATGGAGGTAAGCTAATTCACTGGAACGAGTGAGATTTAGTATTGTAGGACAACGATAGGGTTGTTTCATGCAGAATAGCGAATAGAACTAACCTTCTATCACAAAGACAGATTTCCATGACTCCCGAAATTAGTACTTATAAGAGTTAATTGCACCCACCATACAAGAACAGGTCCATGCGAATAGGTCCACTAACTTGTAAAATGCTTAATTTAGTGCAACAACTTGATATGTAGGTATGGATTGATCCAATCAATAATTTCCTTTATATATAAAATTGTCAGGTCCATGCGAATAGCGGGGCTGTTATGTATAATTCCGACACTAGCACTAAGGATAGAGCCCACACTCAGAATAAACAAACTATCCAACATCGCTTTTTCTCATCCGTTGCCTTTTCTCTGCGTGTCGGTCAGGCAGCGCTAGCAGGTAGCAAAGCTTTCTGTCCTCCCTCCGATTTGTTTTATTGCCATGAGACCGGGTCTCAAGCTTGAGGCCAGTCCTTTAGCTTTTTGCTTAAGATCCCTCCCTAGGACCTGGCCTGTTATGTATATGGTCGGTCTTAAAGGTCTTAAGGTCGTCTTATTTCCAACACTAGGGGTGCCCTAACTTGGAAACTTCCTTTAACAATATCATCATTTAAACTTCCTTGTACAATGTAAATAATTTCCTTTATATATAAAATTTAAAAATCCAGTAGGGACCTCCCCTACTGTTTCTGTAAAAAAAAAGAGCTTTCTCAAAAAATTATTCATATAATTCTCCTTATGATAAAATAAATGTTTAATATAAATTCTCAAGAAATTTTTTTATTTTTTTGAAACATTATATTATATATTTTTTAGAAAAGGCATTTATAGAAATCTCTATAAAGTATAAAAGGAAAAAACAAAATGCATAAAAAGGAATGAGAAACTCCGTGGCACGAGCTCTTGTCTTATCCTTAATTCACGCTCCAATCCACCTCCACCCCCTTGTGGTCCAGGTTGGTTCATAAAAAAATCTTACTTATATAGAAGATCTTTTTTTAATCTTACTTATATAGAAGATCATTTTTTAGATATTAGTAGAAGATCTTAACGGTATCGCATACATAAATTACATGTATAACCGCAGCCTCTCTTTGATGCTCACGTGCTAGGACACCCTCTAAACTCCTAGATTTGGTCTGAGCAGCCTGGTGAATGTAAATCTAAGTAACGAGAGAACGTGAACCATTTTGTTTTCGTTTTACAAGGGGAACATAATGAAGTCCACGTACGTGATAGGCCGGTACAACCTGTCGTATGTTGTCGAATTCGGTACACGATGGGAAACCTAGAAGAGAAAACACAAATGTTGCATGTTGTTAGATTTCTGCTCCAGCAGAGTACACGGCTGCTCTTGGAATGAAACAATGACATCTTTTGGTGTGAAGTAATTAAAATACACAGGTATGGGTGCATAGAACAAAGAAGCTCTTTCGAGCTAAGTAAGCACTGCCTACATTACCGTAAGCATTGACACATACGGTCTCATCTCTCATCTTCCATTCTTCTCCGTCTCCTTTTTTTTTTCCACCACCTCTTTTTTTTTCTCTCTCCCTGTACCTCTCCCCTAATCTCCATTTTTTTTTGCGG
This sequence comes from Digitaria exilis, assembly GCA_015342445.1. Classification (NCBI taxonomy): domain Eukaryota; kingdom Viridiplantae; phylum Streptophyta; class Magnoliopsida; order Poales; family Poaceae; genus Digitaria; species Digitaria exilis. The sequence goes on from JACEFO010001897.1 coordinate 835,394, forward strand.
AATAATCTCCATTGACTTACTATTGACTGTTGGGGACGGAGCTCACCCTGCACCCCTAGATCCTACCATCTTCTCGAGCGCTCCAGTGTCCGGTGAATGGAGCTCCTGAGCCTCTGAGCATGAAAAAAGAGTGAGGCTTTTTACCAAAGTATTCAAATTTGCGGATAGGAGTGACACCAAAAGTGGAAGACAAACAGTCGCAAGTTTGCAACCAACCAGTGAGCCGCCAAAACATACACCGCAGCTTCATGGCTCCATGGGAGCTGTCACCTGCCCGAGGTCCACCGTCACCCACATGGATATGGCGGAAAAAACAGGTGGTGGCGTCGCGACCACATCCAACTCCGACTCCGAAGCCCAGCAGCCCCCTTCCTCTCCGACTCCCAACCCAATCCAATGGCCCTCCGGTCTCGCCCCCCTCACGCGCCCCCGCCTCCTCGGCCTTGCCTTGACCTGCCCTCCCCTCTCCCCCTCGGCACGACGCGATGCCCCGCACGCCGCAGCGCACCCGGGTAGTAGATAGATGATGATATTGGTGGGCAGCGGGGAAGGAAAGGAGACGCCTTGGCCTTGCTGACACCACCACCACCACCACGCGGTCCCGGTCTCCGTTCCCCTTCTTCCCCGTCCCCGTCTGGATCTGGCCTCCTCCCCTCCCCATCCTCCTCCTCCGCCGCCGCCGTGCTCGCCCTCCCGGCCTCCCGTGACCCCGCTGCCGCGAGCCCGGGCGCCGGGTTCTTGGCCGTGCCTCGACTCGCCGGCGAGATGGACGGAGGCGGGGAGGCGCTGCTCGTGCGGAGGAGCAAGGGCAAGATAAGGGCTGGGGAGAGGGACTCCGGTGCGGGGGGCAGCCGGTTCCGCTCGCTCTGGCAAGACTACAACGACCTGCTGGCGGTGAGGCACTTCTTCCCTGGCAGTTCACTTCTGTTCAATCTAGCATCGATTTTTTTTTCCTCGGCTTTTTCTGCTGTACTAGTTAATGGATTTACGGCCATCTTATTTGACTAGTGTGCCGTGCGTGCCTGCTTGATTGCATTCTCTCACGCTATCCCTGTTCTAGTCGATGTTTAGCGTGTACTTGGATTAGTGATTGCGGGGTAGTAATACTGGGGAGTCAGATTTGATTGTCAATCTAATGTCGTTAGCAGTGGGATTTGTTTGACTGTTATGATTATAAGACGTTGTACAATAGGATGCAATGAGGCACTGTATGATTCAAGTTGTAGAACGGCAAAAGGGTGCAGATGCTTTAGCAATCACAAACTTGATTGGCTTGAAGCTGATACAACATTTGATGCAGGAGACTGAGGCAAAGAAGAAGAGGCGAGTTAGCGCAAACCGGACAAAACATGCCCTCCTTGCTGAAATCAAGTAAGATAGTTCCTCTCTTCTTGCTTTATCATGCCATGCTGACGACACTGCTACCTTTATGCTTCGCTAACTGTGTAAACTGTTTTCTGTTGCAAGGTTCTTGCGAATGAAGTACAAATGCTTTGTTAAGGTTAATTCACAGAAGACACATTACAAGGTGAAGAAGCAGGCTCGGTACATTCCATCCCCGTTAGGAAGGGGTTCAGGGTTTACCGGTCATGACGCAGCCGGGGCAGAAGGGCCTTCTTCTAGCAAAACCCCAAATTTTGACTTGAATCAAGGCTCTGCAATGGTATGAGATGGGAGTTCATGAAGTAAACTGTATAAGAAAAGCTTTAGTATGAGTTTCTGGATATTAAAGGCACCTCTTTGTATGCAGAATGATGAGGGGAATGATTGTCAGGGGCCTAGGGGCCATCTAGAACCTGATAATTTCGATCAAGTTGGTGTGGATGAAGAGATGATTGCAGCCGATGTCAAATTGTCTGTTTGTAGGGATACAGGAAACTCTCCGGCAAGTGATGATAAGAGGACGATCCCATGGCAAGACCGGTTAGCATTGAAGGCCTAGTCCTTCAATAGTTTGTCAAGAAATAACAGTCTTCTATGATGATTTTTTTTTTTTTTTGAATAATCTTCTATGATGATTGATTACCTTGCTAGACACCGAAATGTCAGTAGCCTTTGTACAGGAACAATTGGTAAGGATAGTTGTATGCGTGGTAGCATGGACTGCCTGAAATGCTCAGATTGCTCTTATATGCAAATTTGACATGAGAATTGTGATAGTATGAATGAATTCTGTCCAGATTTCAGGTTAACTACAATGAATTTGATTTTGTGCCTGGAGTGAGTTTCCAGTCATCAAGGAAAAGTATCTCTTATGCTGTAATTCTAAAGTTTGGAGCGATGTATCATGTATGTTGCTTTTGGTGTTGCAATATTTTTTTTTCAGATAGTTTGCATGCTTTCAAGGAAATTGCATTTCATAATTCGGGTGTTGTACTTTTACAAATGTATCGTAAACCTGTGCATAGCTTGTCAAAAAATATTTTTATAGCATCCAATATATATACACGCAAAGGGGTTGCCAAAGATTTATATTAGAGACGATCCCACTTCCAAAACATAAAAAAACAGAGCATAATCAAACGGACATGAGCTTAGATGAAACTATGAACGTCTAGACCAGAAACATATATTATCGTAACCAGAAGTTGAACTTGGCGGACCGAACACAACAGCCCTGGTGCCCAAAATGAACCATGCTACCAGCGTCTTGCTCTACCGGCTTCAAATCAGCAGCCATTGACCTTGGCTAGATGAGTCTTCCCGGTAAAATGGTGAGCAAGCATTTTCTCGCTGTTGCACTGCAAATTGCAGACCTCGCAATAGCTCAATGACATCCGTTTCCCCACGTTCTCTACGTGCTTCTTCCCCTGACGATGTTCAGCAAGAGTGTTCTTGCTGTTGCAGTGCAGATTGCAGAGCTTGCAAAAATACAATGTCCTCTGTGTCCCCATCTCCTCTGAGCTTTCACCCTTTCCGTTAGAAGAATCTGAAGGTGGTTTCTTCAGCACCTGGAAACCGATTGGTCTCGGATTCGTACCTCCTCTAAGTAGAGCTTCAATCTTTTGTTGGTGCCGTCTGCCTCTGCAGTGATGCGTACTTGCATTTGGCCTGACAGATCCTGCAACCCCATTCTGAAAGATATTGCTGGGCTTCTACCTGTAGAACCAGAAAGTTCAGTTGGTGTCTCTTGCCCTTCAGGTGGTTCTCCAGCTCTGACTGGCGAGTACATTTGGCTTGGCAAAGGCTGCAGTTCCATGTTGCCACAGGATCCTCTTCATCATGTGTAACAATGTGAGGATCCAATTTAACTTCCGTCGAACCAAAAATCATGTCCATGTTTTTGCATTCATCCAGCAGGGATTGAAGCTTTGCTTTGTGCCTCTTGCCTCTCAGGTGATTCTCCATGTCTGATTTGCAAGTGCAATTGGATTGGCAGAATATGCAAAGCCATGTAGGCCCTTGTGCTGCATATTGCCTCATGTTGCTTGCTAGCTCTGCACTTGGTGTTGCCTTCTGATAATTAATACCTTTTCTGGATACAAGAGCTGCTACTTTTGACTGGTGCTTCTGCCCAGCAAAATGCTGCTGTAAGTTGCCTTCACTGGTTGCTTTTGCCTGGCAGATGGAGCAACTCCATGTAACTGAGGATGGCGGGGTCTTCTCGGGCAACATTGTCTGATGGACATGCAGTTTGGTTACTGATTCAGAGCATTAGTAATAAAACTGAATTAATGCTGAAAACATGGTCTCAAATAAAAATGGTGAAAGCAACAACTAAAATTGCAACCAAGTTGTCATCTCACGCATCTCGAGTACATGATCAGCATGTGAATTTGTGAAACAAGGCATGCAAAATTGCTGCTTAAATTTCTAGTTTGAGGAAAGCTGAACCTTAACTAAAACAACAATCTGAGTCATAAACGCAGTACATAAATATGAGACGTAGAAGCAAAGCAGATGATATCTGAATGAAAAGTCATAATGTGAATGCGCTCACCTCACTGGGTTGTTCTTGCATTTTACACTCGTTCAATGCTGCATTCTCCAGCTCTGCCGCCTTTCCCGTAACACAGCAAGTTTTGGAGCATTCACCGGCGAGATCTTGCATGGCAGGCTTCTCAGGCTTCAACTCTACACCCTCCTGCACCACTCCATCTTTCTTCTTCAGATCATGGACCTCATCCGCGCCCACGCCGTGCTCAGCGCCAGCCGCTCCTCCGCTGTGCGGCGTGAAGTAGTGCTCGTTGGAGGGGAAGAATGGCGCCGGATTAGCCCGTTCGGCCTCTGCGGAGCGCAGGGCCATGGCGCGCTCTATCTTGGCAAGCTCGGCCATGATGATCTCCTGGCGGAGGCGGTCGTTCTGGAGCTGCGACAGCAGCGCGTCCCTGATCACCAGCATCGACGACGAGTCCCCTGCACGAGCAGCGTTGGAAATCCCTGTTGATCAGGTACAAAGCACAGGTGCACAACAACTCCTAGCTAGTGAGGAGGAGAGAAGGAGACAAGATTCATGACGATCCTCTTGTCAACAAGAAATTAAAAGCAAGCCACACACCATACTGCGGAGGATCGGAGAAGCGGCTACCGCCACCGCCTTCGTCGCCGGATGCAGCGGCTACGGAGCATTCGTCGGCGACGAACACCATCGGTATGCCGATCGGGTGCCCTGGAGAGCAAGCACGAAGGTTTTTGCTGTTTGGTGGGGAGAAATTTTGTTTGGCGAGTACGGATTACCGCTGCCTCGGTGAGCAAGAAGCAGCGTATTTGAAGGCCGGGGAGCCACGCACATCCGCCGTCCAAAGCAGGCTCAAACGCAATCGCAGCCGTCCATCCATCCCAGCATGGGAACCGGGGCCAGCGCTCATTCCCCTTCGCGGCGCGACTGCTCCTCTTCCCAAGAGACTAGTACCCCGTTCATTCCACGCGCTCTAGCAAACGTGGAAGCCGATGAACCGGAATGGGAATCGCTGCGACCAATCCCACCACCGTCCACCGGGGCCGTGCGATGCGGCTTTCCCGCGCACTCCGTCATCCACGCTCTCATCAGTTCTCCAATCCCATTGGTGCCAGACGCGGCCCAGTAGAGCCGAAGCATAGGCCGTTGCCCAACGGGGATTACTCCCGAGTCCCGTCAGCATTGCTGGTGCCCTTTCTTCCTTCCTTCCTTCTTTTTTTTTTGTTTGTTTCTGTTTTAGCCCATACAGTATACAATTAGTGATCTAGTTAAAGCTTTATTTCAACCCACTAAACTGGCTTAGATATTCTAACTTAAGTGATCTAGTTAAAGTGTTTGAAACTTCTGGCTGGCCAAGCATTTGGCAGGGATTACGCCGATTCTGAATCCATGCCAAATGGGCTCTTAAGATCCTAATTGATGTGGTCATCGTGACATTTATATGATTTTCCATGATCAAGGACTGAGGACATACTCCTGTATCGCAATGTTTAGTGTTTAGTGGCTTGCATGTTTCCTAAGTAGCAACAATTTAGTTTCGAATCCTTCTTACAATAGTGCTCCTTTTATTTTGCGCCAACATAGTTGTAAGTTGTAACAAAACGGTCAATATTTGTAGAGTACGCCGATTGACAACGTAGTATTACCTTAAGTGAAAAGATAGGAGGCAGCACTTTGGTCATTGCAACATTATTCATAGCAGCACAGATAAAAGTAACTTCATAAGTATCGCAACATTTCAGAGCAGCATATTTCATAGCATTAAATGTGAAAATATGTTGTGCTAGTAAACAAAAGATACTCCCAGCCACTCCACTTAATGAGTGGTAACAAGCGCCATTGCATGATTCAAACTCATCATCGACCCATCGTAACAGCCCCATTAGCCCTGCATTTTTTCTGGTGCTTCTTCCCAGCAAGATGGCTGGCGAACATCTGTTCACTGTAGCACTGAAGCTTGCAGACTTTGCAAAAAGTCTTCCGCTTCTGCTTGCATACTTTCACCCTGTGCTTCTTCTGTTGGATTGATCTCCTTAGTCCTAAAGGCCATGGGCCTTGATCTACGCTCTGATCGGGGGCGCCCAACCCAACATGGTTGGTGGGCCCCTGTCGCCAGCGCTATAAAGAAAGAGATGGGGACCACGGCTCTACTCACGAGGTTGAACTGAGTACTCTCCCCACCGACATTCAAACCCTAGACCGATCGAGAGGGTTGCGCTCCGGCGACGGGAAGCCCCACCACGACGTCCACCGCCGTCCCTGGCCAAAGCCGGTGGCGACCGGAGGACCGGCGAGATCTCCTACGAAGGGCTACTGCGTCTACCCCGAACGTCGCTGCCTGTGCGCAGATTTTCCCCAACGAACCTGCTATGGCATCTACCGAGCCATCCAACTCCTCTACACGTGATGGTATGGATCTTGAACTCTATCCCTTATCCATTATTAGATTTAGAACACATGCACACATACACATACATAGAGATGAACTCATCTAGATCTACACACTGCTTGCGCACATAACTATCATCTTCTCCCTGCGATGGTCCTCAAACATAGCCTCATTGATGTACTGCACTTTGCAGACCTTGCAGAAATATAGTGACGTCATGTCCCTCGACATCTCCGAGCTCGCGACGTTCCGGCCGTCAGTACCACTCAAAAGGAGTTTACCTCCAGCAGAGGGTGATCCTGAGTGCACATAATCCATTGCCGTGCTTTGTTCCTGCTGCAGGGCATGAGTCGTTGTCAAGTGCCTTCCACCATTGTTTCTGTTCAAGCTTAACACTTTTGACTGGTGCTTCTGTCCTACAAGATGCTCCTGTAAGTTGTGCTCACTTGTAGCTTCCACCTGGCAGACGGTGCAGCTCCATCTCTCGGGTGCCTTAGGTTGCTTTACAGGTAAGGTTACTTCAGTTAGTTCCCAGTCCCAGGTCGGTGAATGCGGCATGAGCTGTTTGATCTGTTCAATTAGACCATTGTCAATTGGAACATGAAAATTTGAGATCTATTACTGAAAATGAAGTAAATAAACTTCCTCAATAAATTAATATGAGTGTATACAGGTCGAATAAAGTCAATGCTCTCAGGATATCTTAACAAGAAGCCGTATGAAAACGTAATTAACAATTTAGATGGAAATGAAGAGAAATTACTAATGGTATGCTGCTCAGTGCTCACCCCATTTGACTCCTGCAGTTTACTCTCCAGACCTGCCTTGCCATCACTGGAGCATTCACTGGGGTGATATCTCTTGTCATACTTCCAGGGCTTCAATTCTGAACTCCCATTCCTTTCATCTTGTTTATTGGGATACTGGACTGCGCCCAAATAACCACACCGCGGCATGAACTCAGTTACGGAGGAGACCGGCTTACCCTGTTGCCAATCAGCAAGGGAAATGCAGCCAAGGGAGGCAGGGCGCAGGGCCATGGCACGATCTATCTCGGCCAGCTTGGCCTCGAGGATCTCCTGGCGAAGGCGCTCCTTCTCAAGCTGTGCCTGCAACGCTTCTCTAATCACCAGCGCTGAATACCCTGCACACAGTCATGAATATAATAGTTATTAAATTCTTGAGGGTCAGCACGAAACAAAGCACAATTAGATTATGTCAAATAAAAGACCATAGGTGTCGTGCAAATCATCGGCGCATCAACATTTTTTTCACGCCCTTCGACAGTTGCAGAAGAGGAACAAGGAGCTAAAAAGAGCACATAAATGGCATGCAACAATTGGACTCGTCGACTCATCGTCTCATCAAGCGTGTAAGCAATTGGCATAAATTTGATTGATTCAAATCAATTGTTATAAATTGCAGTATTATGCATCCTCATATCCATTTAGATCAGATCAGATCAAATGCAAATCTCATCCAGCAATAATTTTTGGACCACATGTTTATCCATAGGGAAAAGTCTGTTTTTCACCCTTCAATTGTTACAAAAGTCTGATTTTCAACCTTAAACTACAAAACCGGATACAAAAGGCCATCCAACTATCCAAACCATGCAAAATCGGCCATTTAAGTGGTTTTGGATTTTATAGAAATAGTAGAAATATTATTTAAACAAAAAAACCATAACTAATTCATTTTGGACCCAAAAAATATGAAATCAGTGCCAAAAATTCTCTTATAATGTAACCAACCTATTGGCATACTATTTAATATTATTTGACTATTATATGTTTATATTACTAGTGTCTTATTGTTTTCCTAAAAATAATTAGAATAAAAGTAAATAATATGCAAATAACTTCTAATAGCGCCCCAACATATATGTCACATTTTTAGATAAAAATTGGCACCGGATTCATATTATTATAATTAAAAATAAATTAGTTATGAATTTTTTAATATAAAATTATTTTAATTTGTTTGAAAAATTCAAAACCACCTTCAAAACCACGCAAAGGGCCAATTTTACATGGTTTGGATAGTTGGAGGGTCTTCGGTGTCCGGTTTTGTAGTTGTGGGTTGAAAATCAGACTTTTGTAATAGTTGGAGGGTGAAAAATAGACTTTTCCCTTATCCATATAAACACTTCATTATTTTCTAGACTAGAGGTAGCTGAACACATTTTGAACAACCTCCCCCTCAAACAAACCTGAACTGTATCAAATCAACATTTGCCAAGAGGTAGGTAGATGCCCGTGCGAAAGTGTGCGCACATACCGTGCGGCGCAGGGTCGAGGAAGCGGCGGCCGTCGCTGACGTCGCCGTCGGCCACGGCGGTGGCTCGGCCTCGGCGCGTGAACTCCATCGGTCGGCGAACAGTGGAGCGAGCGAGGCCGAGGGAACGGAGGCGTTTCGGTTCGGTGGGAAATAGCGAGCGGCTGCAGAGGGGAGCGAAGGCCGAAGGCCTGCGTGCACTCAAGGACCGCAAGTGGCCGTCGCAGGCTTCGCCGCGTCGCTGCTCCGTTCCCACGGTCCACGGCCACGCGCTGACGCCTCGTGTGCGACGGCTCGCCTGCCCTGCTGCCCATCTCCCCGCGCGACTCCTCACCTCTCGGTCGATCGCGTGTTTCCATGAGATCGCATAGTAAAAACAGTCGCCCACCGATCATAACAAAAGAAAGAAAGAAAAAAAGAGAACAGAAAAAAGAAGGAAAAAGGAAAAGAAAAAATATAAAAAGGAAAAGAAAGAAAGAATGAATAAGGACATTGGCATTCAGCACCCAAAATAAACGAATGATTATATCGTAAAACCAGTGTGGAATCAATTTTGATACAATCATGCTGGCGTTTTTAGCCACACTCTCATTTAAAATCTAAAGAAAAAGAAAATTTCCCTATTAACAAGCAGAAGCCACAGTTCCATTTCCTTTATTTGCACTGACATTTTTCCGGTGTTTCTTCCCGGTACAGTGGTGAGCGAGCATTTTACTGCTGTTACACTGCAAATTGCAGACTTTGCAAAAGGTCAGCAACTTCTGTTTTTCCAAGTGTTCCTCCTCATTGCAATGGTCTGCAAGCCTGCTCTTGCTGTTGAGATCCAAATTGCAGACCTCACAAAGATATGGTGCAAGTTTCTCTTCTAAGCCTGTACTCTTGCTGCAAGAACCATCTGAAGATATTTTATCCCCTGGCTCCATGTCACCTCGTTCTGCATCCTGGCCTTCTACCTGTAGAGCTCCTCTCTTCTTTCGGCGCCTCCTGATTCTGCGGGGATTTTCAGATTGAGGTTCAGAGGAACGTGACAGGTAATCAGAACCAGTTTGACAAATACTGCAATCCGATTGTGAAATCTGCTCTGCATCTTGTGACACGTTGTTTCGAAGAAATTTATCGTTGTGCGACTCAGAAATCGTTGCCATGTTACTAATTGCATCCAGTAGGTCCTGAAGCTTTGCTAAAAGTTGGTTCCCCAATTCTGATTCACTAGTACAGTGATCTTGAGAAATGCTACAAGGTGACTTCTCTGAGTGTTGTGGCACATTGCTCTTGTGACACTTTGCTTCCTCCAGCTCAGTATTCTTAACCATGCCGCCACCTTCCTGGCATTGTGCTTCAATGTTCTGTTGATGTGTTCTTCCACTTAGATGCTCCTTCAGCTCTGCTTCACAAGTACCATTGGCCTGGCATGTACTGCAGCTCCATTTTATAGCGGATGTTTCCTGCCCTGCACAGGAAGAAGGTTCGGCTATTGTTTCTTCCTTTTGACTAATGGTCTTATTTTTTGATTCCAAGGTTACTACATTTGACCGGTGCTTCTTCCCTGCACAATGCTCTTGTATGCTGTGCTCCGTGTTTGGTGCTTCCACTTGGCAGATGGCACAACTCCAGCATTTTATAGCGGATGTTTCCTGCACTGCACAGGAAGAAGGTTCGAGTATTGTTTCTTCCTTTTGACTACTGGTCTTATTTTTTGATTCCAAGGTTGCTACATTTGACCGGTGCTTCTTGCCTGCACGATGCACTTGTATGCCGTGCTCTGTGTTTGGTGCTTCCACCTGGCAGATGGCACAACTCCAGCCCTGTGGTGGCTTTGGTTTTTTAACAGGTATAGTTATTCCTGTTAGTTCCCATTTCAGTGAAGGCAACGTCTTCTTGGGCTGCATATTGTATTGACACGAAGTTGGATTACATCAATGGGGCAAGAGAAGTTAGAAAAGATGATGCCGCTAAGTTATATGTATTGTGAAAACAAAGCAACTAAAACATCCGGTAAAAGCTGAACATACTAATCTTACGAAGGCCAGACATATCGGATCAAAAGTCAAGTTTTGTAGAAGCTGATTCTTGGCAGGAATCCAAAAGGTACGCATAAATTTACATGCAAAAGGGGATAGAGATGAGAAAAAACATAACATGCATAAAGGATAAGATCCTCACCTCATTGGATCCTTGTAATTTCTGCTCATCAAATGCTTCACTCACGCCGTCTGCCTTAACGTTGGAACAACAGGGCCTCGTGCATACACAAAATCGGTCTTCAGTGGCAGGCTTACTGGAATTCAATCGCACACTCCAATGGGTTATATCCTTTTTGTTTGGATCATGGACCTCATCTGCGTCGGAGCAATGTTCCGGCCATCTGTGGTGTGACATGAACTCCTCACTGAAAGTGAAGGACAGCTGCTTAGGCTGTTCCAAACAGGCACTGCCTATACCATGATGAGCAGCAGGGCACAGGGCCATGGCACGCTCTAACCTGGCCAGCTCAGTCATGATAACCTCATGGCGAAGGCGATCCTTCTGGAGCTGTAAAAGCAACGCATCCCTGATCACCAGCATGGTGTCTCCTGCATCTGCCTTGTTGAATTATTGTTGTCAGCAGAAATATGAGCACAAATGAATTGAAAAAAAAGTGTTTTTCCCCGCTTCGTTCAAAGACTATAAACACCAAAAGAACATTGTAAAAAATCGGGCCAATTTGGTTATCACACAACTTACTGTAGCGAATAGACATCATATAATGCCAGCGAAGAACTATTAAATTGATTATTTGAACAAAAAGATTTTTACGTGGTAGCGTTCATGCATATGTTCTCAAAGTGCCCATAAAAAGCAAAGACCCTGTCACATGAACAATTCTGGGCTGCGGCACCTAAGCATTACCGGCAGTTCCATATCCAAATATCAGTTTTTTATCAGGCGCTCAGCTGTGGATTTGGTACAGCTACCTTGACAATATCACAACGCTATTGGAGTAGTATACTTTTAGAGCTAGGAATACGTAGCTATCAGTGATGTTAGCAACCAGACAGGTAGACCCCACTCCTTAGACGCAGAGGCGCACGCAAAACAGTTGCAGATTCCCCGGTTCTCAGACTAAGCACGCAAGAACCGCCTGAATCTGAGAAGAACAAGACCGAACAAATCCTTGTATCCCCCGAGAGGCTCGGCCTCAGAGGTGGACGGCGGCAGCGAGAAGCGGGAGAGGCCGTCACGTACCGTGCGTCAGCGGAGGGTCGAGGGAGCGGTGGCTGCCGCCGCCGCCGTCCTGGTCCGCTGTGGGGCGGCCTCTGCAGGCGAACTCCGTCATCGGCCGGCCCAGGGAGCCGTTTCCGCGAGGAATCGAGGAAGGGCTTTGGGGGAGGATTCCGGCGGGCGACCACGGCAGCGCGCGCGCGAGAGGAAAGGAAGCAGGGGCGTGCGAAAGCAAGCAAATTTGGTGGGAGGAAAAGCCCAGTGGAGGTCTGGCCAGGCTGATGACGATTGGCGGAGTGGGGCGCTGACATCGGGCGCTTCCTTAGCACGAAAGCAAAGGCGCCGATGCGGCGGGGCTCTCCGCTTTCTCAGCTGGGAAGTTGGGATGCTCCACACTCGTGTGCCGACCCGATCCGTGTGTGACCATCGTGGCAACGCTAACAAGTGATGATGCACCGATGCTGATCTAACCACGGACGAGCCAAAGCTTCGGATTGGATTGCAGCAGATTTTGTGTTCAACACATACACGTTGTGAGGAACCCAAGCTAAACCCCGTTAATTAGATCATCTTTCATTGATCAATCTAATTAAAAGGACTTAACCCCGGTCGTCCTTGAGATGTGTCCCAAACAATGCCCAGGATGACACACCTCACTAGCACAATTTGAAAACATCTTCATCACACATAGCATTGCATACATAGAATTCACCATATACAAAGCATTTAAGTTTTACAACCAAGTTCAGGTTTCAAAATTAAACAGACGGTTTTGCAGCGGAAGGTTTTAAACATCGCTCTCCAAATATCACATAACAAGTACAAGAGTTCACTCTCATGCCACAAGTGACTCATTAAGCTTAGATAAACTTTGGGCAGCTACTTCTGCCCGCATCTCCGTCGGCGGGGTAGAAGTACCCAAAGACGGGCTCCGAAGGCACCTCACCTGGAATCAACTTAACGGTAGCACCGTTAGTACATTGCGTACTAGCAGGACTTATCCCAAAAATATACATTTGGTGGATGCAAGGGACTATCAAGTTTTATTATCCAACTATGAGATAGCAAGCGAGTTTGTATAAGTGAGTAAGCAAAAGACATGACTTCTATCCCTACATCATACACCAAAACATTTGCATAAGTAAAGTGATCATGTATCAACAACCATGAGCTTAATCTTCCGTAAGCTCTCTCCGAAACTCTACGTTAAAGTCAAAGTACATGAGCGTGTTCATATCCGAGAACGTGGCTATTGCAATAGATTTAGAACCCTGTAGGGGTGCACAACTTTTCCCACACAAGGCGTAAGACCAACTACCATACCCTAGGCCTAGGATAAGAGTTAATTCATGCCCTCAACCGTTCGCATACCCACACCCGGCGATGAGAGGGCGGCCGGAGATGTATAGGGGTAACAGACTCCGCCATCTACCCCTCATCACAACCCGTGTCAAACCGTCCCATAGCAAGGTCCGGCTTATGGTACTTGGCTTGCCCATCCCACCATCCCATACTAAGCATGTGGTTTGTACGGTATGTGCTCAAGTATCAAAGCAATGACGCATCGGTCCTTAATCAATTCAAGCAAGCCTAACCAATTGAGCTCCATCTCAATGGTCCTACATTACTTGCTCAAATCTCGACTCATATTCATGGTTGTTCAACTTTTAAAATATTCCAACTATCCAAATATGAGATTAGACAAATTCCTATAGTCTCGCGAGAAGTGATGCCCTTGTCACCTCTCGACTTCTACCGGCTAAGCATGAATAAGCAATTAAGTTCGTATAAACTAACAAACATACTCAGCTAGAAGTTGACCTAGAGCTATAGCACATGACTAATAGGTTCTACTCTAGTCATTACATATGACTAAATAGAGGGTGGCTTATGCACAAACAATAAGCATTTGACATTCATAAATAGTTTAGAAAAAAGGTGCCTGCCTTGTTGCTCGAAAGTAGCCTCCTCAACTACGGGGTCCGACCCGTACTCAAGCTCTCCTTGCCCCGGCGTCTCGATCTCTACACGAATGCAATGATACAAGATGAACATAAATGACATGAATGAATTTCTAAGATGAGATGCACAAAATGAGGCAAGTTATGCATAAGAAGGCTTTAGAAATGAGTATAAACATACTTTTAGTTGGAAAAATAGGTATATAAGTTAACTGGGTGAATTTCAGATCTTCCGATTCGAATTACCGGATCTTCTGGTTTCACGCAGAATGGAACCGGGTCTTCCGACTCAGAAAATCGGATCTTCCGATTTTACGCAGAATGAAACCGGATCTTCCGATTCAGAAAATCGTAACTTTCGGGCATGTACTGGAAGTCAAAATCAGAACTTCCGGCTTGCGCTCGGATCTGCCGACCTTGGATCTTCCGACCAGGTCGGAACTTCCGGCACGAACCCGGATCTTCCGGTTTTCCCGATGACTGAGCAAGAAAAATGCTGCACGGCGATTCCGACCTCCGTTTTGGGTGCCGTTTGTTTCTATGGGTTTGTCAGAGTGTCTAGGTTCTATTCCAAGTGATGGGTTTGACATGCATTGAGGTTTACAAGCTCGGGCCCATCAATGGTGATTTTCTACCAAGAAAATCCAAAATTCTAAACCTAGAGCAATGGGGAGTGGATCGAGAGGGGGAAAAGCTTACCAAGGATGTGCACAACTCCAACTAGGGTTGCAGGTCGGAGTAGGACGAGGAGAGGTGAGGTTTTCTTGTTCTTGACCTTGAGCTTGAGGAGGGGAGCAAAGGAGAAGGAGGAGAAGCTTGGGGAAGCTCCTTGCTTGGGGAAGATGGCAGCGTGGAGGAGCAGCTCGTCGGCGTCGAGCTCCGGCGAAGCTCCGGCGAAGTGAAATGGTGGAGGGGGAGCACCTTGGTGTCTCCTCCCCACCCTAGAGAGAGGAAGAAGAGAGAGAGAGTGGGAGAGGAGAGTGAGCTGGGTGGAGGGACGAGCTGGTGGCCAGCTCCCCTTAGGACAGCTGGGCTGACAAGTGGGGCCCACTGGACACGTGTCAGCCGTGCAAGTGATGAGGTGTCACTGGGCAAATCGGAACTTCCGAGTAGTAGCCGGAAGTTCCGGTTTGTCCCAGTTTAGCAGAAAAAGTTCTTTTTGTTCAAAAAGAGTCATCCAACTAGCTAAAATAATTTCATAGATGCTATCAAATATGCTTATGAATGCTTAATGACATGCTTAATAATTTGGGTTGTTACAATTTTGTCACAATGTTATCTCCTTTTTTTCTCTTTGGCCGTCTTACTAAGCACTAGGCAGGCACGATGGGAAGTTCCTTGAGTCAGACACAACTACCTTAAATATAACTTTTCAGAAAATATTTCGGTATGTGGAAGCTACTCGCTCAAAACAAATCGTGTAAATTCAGTTTTTTCATGACTTAGGCATAGTATATAGATGACGACATAGAAGTGTATAACACGGCCGAGGGGTGAGTCGATTTGAAATAGTTCCCATGCAGTAGCAGGGGGGAGTCGACCCACGGACCATACGCATAGTGAAGGTACAACGCCGCTGCAGCAGGTTCCAAACGTGGGAAATAACAGAACTGCGTTTAGGCAGGCACCAGCAGCACCTAATTGTTGATACAGACTCGTTAGCCAGAGATATCATACACCTTCCCATCCCTAACAAGAACATCAAACTGCAGCCGCGTCCTCAATCGTGTCTCAGACCCTCCCACCCTCCAGCAGCTTCTCACGGTGCCTCTTCCCCCCGAGGTGCGACGCCAGCATCTTCTCGCTGTTGCACTGCACGTCGCAGAGCTTGCAGTCCAAGCTGCTCTTCCCGTCCGCCTTCTCCCCCGTGTCCACGTTCTCCTTGCCGTTTTGGTAGGACTTGGCGTTCGTTGCCGTGGTTGTCTTCTGTACTGACGCCGCTTTCTTTGCGGTGACATTCAACTGGTGCTTATTGCCAGCCAGGTGTTTTTCCAGGTCGTGCTGGCTAGTCATGTTCACATGGCAGATGGCACAGCTATATTTCCCGAGAGGCTTCTGCTTCTTGGCTGGTGAGGCTGCCGCGTTCAATTTCCTCTTCACCCCGGCCGGTGTACTTCCATGCGCAGACTGTTTGAGAGGAAGGTTCTTTAGAAACCAGGGAATTGTTAACTTAACACTGCATCTCAATAGAAAAAAAAGTGGACAGAACAAGAAGCCTATGAGGCTATGACCGCGCGATGTGTGCATTGATATGGGGTCACGTTTTTTCAGTTAGTTAAAGATGCAAACACTATCAACATTTATAGGATGGTTTGGCCAAAAGATGAAAGCTTAAAATAATGGACTAGCACCACTTTCCATATGCATAAGGAGCAAAGTCTTATATTGCGATGTACATATGAAGGAACTGGACTTCATATAGCCAAAGGACATTTAAGATGAACATATGTCCAACTCTATAGGGTATTGGGTTCTTCTACTTCTTTAAACCTCACTAGTGAATTAAGAAATTTAGGTCATGCATATGTTAGTAATTTTTCTCAGACTTCAAAAATTGAAATGGAATCTTAGTACTTGACTCAAAAAGAGTTTGGTAGCTTTCATGGTCAAACTACAATCATTACGATAAGCATTGTTCAGGAAAGCATGTGTATCACAGCACAACAAACAAGCAGGAGACCACCTACTCTTAGCAAAATTATGGGGAGATAAAGAATGAGGGTTAAAGGGTAAATTCTAAAGAATATAAGCTTACCTCATTGAACCCTACCTTCTTCTTATCATTGGATACTGCATTCTCCACCGCCTTCCTCTCCCCTCCATTGATCACCTCATTGAACCCTACCTTCTTATGATAATTGGATATTGCATTCTCCACCGCGTTCCTCTCCCCTCCATTGATCACCTCATTGAACCCTACCTTCTTCTGATCATTGGATATTGCATTATCCACCGCCTTCCTCTCCCCTCCATTGATCTTGTTCCTTATTTCACCAAATGGCTGCACACGGTGTCCATCTTCCATATCAGCATTAGGTTCCTGACCAAAGGCCGATTGATGTCCTGATGTTGCCTCCCCTACTTTGGCTGATACTGGAACCAAGGTCTCTTGAACTGGAATCAGCTTGCTCGGTGACATGCATAGCTCCGCGTATCCATTAAACACATGGGTTCCCACCACAGATGACTTGAGCTCCAGCTGCTCAGGGCCATTGCCCAGCCGTGGCTGCTCAGTAGGCTGTATGAGAATATGAGAGAAAATTTCTTTAATCTATGTTTCAGTAAAAAAATACTGATGCGCAAGAAAAAAGACGGAGAGAACAAGCAATCTATGGACTGACACGGAATTCATGAACTCCATTTGTTGTAAACCTAATCAATTCAAAACTTGACTGGTGAACTAGCAAAACTACTGCTTCTTCTGCTTTCAATACACCTACAAAAGCTTAAACTGTACATTCTCCAAAGTTCCAACTTTAAACTAGTATTGATTATATGATCACAGGAGTTTTCCACTATTAAACGTCTGCCATTGTTAAAGAGTGTAGTATACTACCATAGCAAACATGCATAAGCATGACATCATTAACCAATTACTCTTTAGTAATGTTCTGCAGAAATATTAGGAGAAAAAACATGACAAGGAAAATGGCAATAATAACTGAAAATGGTAGTCTCACCGCACTGACTTCTTGCCCATTCTGCTGATGGAATGCTACACTCTCTTGACCTCCCAGCCTGTATCGACTAAACGACAGCATTGGTCCATTGATCTGATCCATCAGAGTGATTTCTGCAGTCTTCCTCTGCCCACTGCTCTGGCTTCCATTTTCATACAACTGGTGCACGCCATGGGCATTCTTCACACCATCTTTCTTCTCTACACCAGCAGCATCTTTGTGTCCTGGTGCTATCTCCCGGAACGTAGTTCTGGATCCATCATTAGTCGCTGCTGGCACTGAGGCCTCTTCGGCCACAGTACTCTTCTTCGGCGATCGGCACAGTTCTACATATCCATCGAATGGATGCATCCTTGCCCCAGGTGACCTGCAATCTTGCTGCTTTTCAATGTCACTAGCTAGCCGTGGTTGCGGCAATGGTGACGTTGGCCACTCCACTTGCGGGTACACCGGAGGAACTGTCATTGCCGCTGGGCCCCCGCTGACGGAAGGAGGGTGCTCGGCACTTGAGCGTTGCGGAGGGGGAGGTGCCTCCTCCAAAAGATTCACCGGCGGCGTCCTGGAACCCCAGTAGTCCTGTGACGATGGGGGCACCGGCACAGGATTGTAGCCGGCGGCGGTGAAGCCCATGCCCATGGCATGCTCCGTCTGGACGAGCTCGCGCAAGATCATGTCTTGGCGGTCGCGCACCTTGGTGAGCTCCCACACCAATTCCTCCCTCCTCCTCGCCAGCGCGGCGTTCAACGGTGATGCGTTTTCGTTGGAGTCGCCTGCATTCCGGTGGCAAAAGCATCGTCAGATGAACTGGATTAAAAGGAAGGTTTCTTTTCTCATACCAAGTTGCACGCATCATTTTCTTTTTTGGAGTACCCAAAAAACACTTCCTTATTTGTTGTCATCAGATCTCTCTATACTCACCGTCGATTAGAACATGTGCCTATCTCGTGAAACAAAAAAAAAAAGAAGAAAATTTTAAATATCATCTACCCAACTACCCCCACACCGCCCACACAGATTTATTTGTTTTCGTGTAAATCCGCAAGTCAAAGATCCATAAATAATAGGACGAGGGCGAGAGTGTAGGCACTTTACCGTACGGCGGCGGCGGAAGGTTGGGGAAGCGGCGGAGACGGCCGGTTTCGACGTCTTCGAGTGCTGCCATGGATTGTCGGCTGCGGAAGGCGAACTCCATTGCGGATTTGAAGGGGTTCGGGAAACCGAAACAAGGGGAGCGAGAGTTTATTGGATTCGATTTTGGTGAGGTGAGTGCGGCGGTTTTTCTGGATGTTTGGCAAAGTTAACTGCTCTACAGGAATATTATAAGGATTATTTCACCAAGGTTACTGCACGACAGCACGAGATATACATCGACTCACATTGCAGTATTGCACCCATAGTTATCTCTCTATAAATATCAACATATCAAATTTGTCAATGAGAAATACAAAAATAGTACTATGAAGAAATCCACTAAGATATGAATCACGAGACGTAATGACTAATGAGTAATGATGCAAATAAGTGTGTCTACGAACGCCTACTTATCAGGCTACAACTAAAAAATAACACCCGTCAAATCCTAAAATAAATCTATGAGAATGTAAGCACCCTTGTTGAGTTGAAGACTCGAACTCAAACGGATGTGTTCCACGATATATAAAGAAATTTAGCAGTTGTGCTATCCTTAATTTAAAATTAACTATACATCAATTTGTGTTGTATTCAATTAAAGAGGAGTGTTGCAAATAAAGTGATACTACCTCCGTTGTAAAATGTAATTTGTTTGGCTTTTTTAATCTAATTTTGACCGCTAATTTTATTTAATTTTTTTTACAAAATACCGTATTTTTTTTTGTTATAGTTTGCTTTAGTAATCAAAGAATTTCGATAGTAACATGAATTTAACTATGTTTTTACAATTTTTGGAATAAGACGAACAATCAAACTTAAAAAAGTTTAAACGACCTATATTTTAAAATGAAGGTAATATGATCTTATCGACCATCTATTCACACCAGGCACCAATAGTGTCTTTGGTGGAACCTTTGTATTTGGCATGCATGTACAATCCATAGATGATAGATCAATGATTCGATACAACAGGCATCCATCGTCTCATTCATATTGGTGACGCACCTACCATCTTAACAGATTCATGGTGCGGTGTCCTTGCGATTGCCCATCAGCAGTCCAGCCCTAGCGTAATTAACTACGATGTCTATTTTCCAAATTGTCGGCAACCAAATCGTTATTGGAGTTTAATTAGGACGATGTACTGTAATACCCTAATTTTGTTCATCACACTAAAAATTAATATAGGCAACCAAGTTTTCCTACTTTTTGGTTTTAGGGAATATTAAATTGCAAATTCAAATCTTGGCTCTTAAATATTTAAATTAGAGTCAATAAAGTTTTTGTTGCATTCATACTATTGCATAGATTTTTGAGTGATTGTTTGAATTTTGAAAAGATTTGCAAAAGTTTAAACTTAATGTTCAAACCTTTCTCTTTTCCCTCTCTCTTTTTCTAGCCCAACCCATCTTCTTTCTTCTTCCCGCGGCCAAGTTTTCTTCTTCTCCCGGCCCATCTCGCGAGCGCGCCAGGGGCCCGGCCTGCTCTCCCCTCTCCCTCTCTCTTTGTCTCGCTGACGTGTGGGCCCGCCTTGTCATCCCTAACCCCGAGCCGTGCGCGAGCAGGACTGCGAGTCGGACCTTGCCCCGACTCCGCGTCGCTTCTTGGTGCGTAAGCCTTGGTCCCTCGGTCCTTTATAAGCGCTGCCTCGACCCCTCTTGTCCTCAACCCAAGCCGCAGCCCCGTCGCCGCGCCCTCGAGTTTGCGCCGCCGCAAACCCTAGGCTTAGGTCGCCGCTTCGATTCGAGCTTTCGAGGTCGCCATAGCCGCTTCGAGTTTGCCGTACAGCTTCGCGTGAAGGTTTGGAACTCGTCAAGCCTCTTTTCCCTCTCTCTCTCTCGCTCTCTTGTGTTGCGCAAGCTCGTCATCGCAACCGCGCCGCCGTTCATCGTCGCGAGCTCCCCTCCGTTGCTCAACCTTCGTTTAGAACCCCTAAAACGGATTTCCCGTTTCCCCCTCTTTCTTCCAAGCCAAACGCGGCGAGTTTTGGAGCCTTTTAGCGCCGGTTTTGCTCAACTCCAGCGAGGCGCCGCCGCGGGCCGCCGTCTCCGGTCGCCCGCGCCGCCGCGGTCGAGCCGAGCCGTCCAAAGCCGTTCGATCGAGATCTAACGGTCCATATCGAGCCCGACTTGACTCAGACCAAGTCGTACCGGTCAGCCGAGGTGTTTTTGCAGAAAAACCCTCTGTTTCTTAGATATCAACCCTCAGTCCAAGCTAGTTCAAAAATAATTAGATCTAGGTCCTGTTTCTTTCAGTTTAGCCCCTGATCTTTCTAAAAATCTAACCCGCCGTCCTGTTTGGTCTTTTTACTCAAAAGTCCTTCTGTTTTTATATAAAATTACGTTTTAAGTCCCTGGTTTCTTCTGTTTAAGCCCCTCGAAGGTTAGATTTAGTTCAAAGAAGCCCCTAAATCTTGTTTTAGCCATATCTTAACCGTTTTAAATCCGTTTTGAGTGATCTTTGCGCTCACGCGATCGTCTCTGTATCAAGAATAGTTCTAGATACGTCTTTGCGTCTTTAAAAGTTGTATGGTGTATTGTTTTGCTTTTATTGATTGAATGCTTGTGCGAATCGTGTAGAGAACGGTCCGTTCGAGGGAGATCAAGATCAAGTCTATGAGGAGGAGCCACCGCAGTACTTTGAGGAAGGCAAGTGGATTTCCCCCTCTGCATACTCTTTTGAACCCATACACATTGCATGATAACAAAGTTTATATTTATGTTCGCGATGCATTAATTTGATGGGTCCTATGTAAGGATGACTAGTCTTTTACACCTAAGCCTTGACACACCGGGTTTAATTTTATGTTGGGTAGCTATGCTAGATGCTTAACCTTGGTTCATGATGGGTTCTATCCAACATTGATGAATACCTTATTATTTATATCTTGTTATGTTAATACAAGATCACCATGTTAATCGGAACATGGAGAACCACCCAGGATTAACCGTACAACCACAATACTATATGGCTCTGGTCTTGGCTAATTAATTAGAAACCTTGGTTAGGAATGATCTTACAAAAAGGGCATGGGGGGTGGCGGTTGACGGTGTATAGCCCGGTTCTCTCGGGAAGTGGGCCTGGCTAAGACACCATACCCGTTAGGGAGGGTTATGCCTGCTTCCGATCCGGAAACCTTAGCGGATTGTTTCTAACTAGGGAATCTTTGTAAAGGCCTCGTAGCGTCCCTATGCAGTCACACCTCAGAAGTGTGGTACGTGCCTGGCCCGCACTGCATGGTTGGGTCTAAAGTTCTTCGGAGCTTTTACGCGAATTGTGGTGAAAGTGTACAACCTCTGTAGAGTGTAAAACTGTTATAACAGCCGTGTTCGCGGTCATGAACGGCTCGGACCCTCACGTGATTAATCTATCGAAACATGAAATCAAATCATTGCATGCATATGTTATTGGTTATGTTCATTGTTTACTTTATGCTAATATGTGGGTTGGTATATACTTATATCTTAGTAAATAGCTGCTTGTTAATAAAACTTGACCAACTAAAATGCTGACCGCTGCAAACCAAGCCTTTCCTTGATAGCTTGCATATTTCCCCCACTTGCTGAGTACCAACCATAAGTGTACTCATCCTTGCTTATATTGGATCAGAAGGTAATAATGGACCGGAGTACCTCAGCGATCTTGGTGAGTTCTAGGCGTGTGTTCCACCAGTCAGATGCCTGTGGAGTGCTTTTGGAGTTATCGTCTTTAGTTATCGTGTGAACCAGTTTAATTTGGCCTTTATGCCATATTCGTGAGTGTAATAAATACTTTATTTATTAAATATTCGTTTGAGTACTGTTTCTGCTATTCACTCACGGTCTATCATATGTGTGAAATTTGATCCTGGCACACATATGAGATGTACTCGGTTTTCTTTAAAAACCAGGTATGACATGTACGTTTCGTAATAATACGGTGCATGGACGAGTGTAGATAATCTGCTTCTGTTCGATGGGTACACGTTACACCATGCACACGTCGTACACGATCCAGGTGGTCACTGCCACCAACCATCGTGGACAGTACCTGTACTGTCGTGCACGTACGTACACATGAACACATGATGAACCGTACGTTCGTTCGTCTCAATCTCTCTCACATCACACCAACGTGGCCAGCTCCTCGAAGAAGAGCTCCTTGAACCGCTCCATGCACTCCGGCTCCAGCGCCACGGCCACCGCCACGCCTCCCTCTTTCCCCTGGCGATTCATCAGGTACACGAACCCCGTGTAGTACATGAGCGCCGGCGCCAGCAACGCCGGCTCGCCCCACCCGAAATCAGCATCATACGACGGCATCCCCAACCAGCTAATCACCCTCAAGTCCGTGCCAGGCAACCCGCCACGCGGCACCATGTCGTCCGCCATGACCTCCAGGTAGTCCACCAGCGAGCGCGCGTACTCGTCCCCGTGCCCCGTCGCGCCGCGGAGCCTGCGCGCGGCCAACCCCAACGTGTTGCTGAGCAAGTCGCCGACGCGCGCGGACGCCGAGGTGCGCGCCACCGCGTTGCCGAAGAAGGCGTCGGGGAGTGGTGGGGAGAGGCGGCCGCGCATGTCCACCATCGTGTAGAGGCGTGACTCGGCGTCGGGTGCCAGCGCCCGCGCCGCGCACGCGCACCGCCACACGTGAGCAGCCACCGCGCGGAAGGTGGACACGGCGCCTCCGGCGCGGGCACGGAGCGCGGATACCTGCGAGCTTGTCACGTGGAGGATGGCGCTGGCGTACTCCGACGACGCCTTGTTGGTGATGTGGCCGGTGGTGGTGGTGGTGGTGCGGCGGCGGCCATCGCCGCCGCCGTACTCGTGGGTGTGGTCGAAGAGGACGGTGGGGACAGGGCGAGCACGGAGGGGCGTGCGGTCGAGGGAGGGTGTCACGGCGGCGGCGGCGGGATCGCCACGGGCGATGGCTGCCCATGTACGGATGAAGTTGAAGGCGCTGCGGCCGTCGATGACGAAGTGGTGCATCGCCGTGCCCAGCGCCACGCCACCGCACCGAAAGAAGGTCACCTGTCGATCGAGAGAAGACACGTAAGGACATGACTGTCGTCCTGACATTAACCATGCATGTTTGGTGGTTCAACTCTTTTTGACCTATGACAAACCTTTTCATCCGTTCGTTCTCAGTAAAAAAAGTGGCCATGCTGTCTTTCGTTTTCCGTTGATTCACGTGATTAGTTCGATTATTAATCACAGTTATGTCACTCGAACTATGCCATGCCATCCACGTACGACGTAGAGAGCAGAGAGAGTCAGTCAGCGCAACAAACCTGTAGCAGGAGCAGCGGTGCCCCGGGGCCAGCGGACTCATACGCCGGCACGAACACGTCGCGCATGGCCTTGGACGGCGCGAAGCCCTCGAACAAGTCGTCGAGCGCGGCGGCGGATCGCGCGACGACGAAGAGCGCGCCCTCGCCGCTGCAGTCGATCTGAGTGCGGCCGTCGTCGCGGCCCACGCCAAGGCGGCCGGCGAAGGGGTAGAACAGGACAAGCGCGTCGGCCAGCGCCGCGCGCATGGCGTCGGCCGAGAAGAAGCCAGCTGGCGGCTGGCCGTCGACGTCGTCGTCGGGGCGGCGGAAGAAGTATACCGTCGGGGAGTAGCCGTTCCTGGCGGCGAGGTCGAGGTTGGACAGCCACAGCGCGCCACGTGGCGTGGGCTCGCTTGGCTGGACCAGCTCCGACTTGACGACCTCGACGGCCATCGTGACTGCCCGTGTCGCGCAAGCGTTGTGTTCTGGCCTTTTTTTTTTTTGGCCTTGTTTAATTTGCTCTCTTCTAGTGTGTGTGGGTGTGACGCGTGAAGTGAGTGTAGCAACTCCATGGGCGAGGGCACTGATTTATAGGGGCCGGGGTCGCAATGTGGGTTTGGTGACTTTGGCACCAATCTTATTCCAAGGAGAGGAGTTGATGAGGGTTGTTGAGTCGGCGGCTTTGCTTTAGAACTTTGGATCATGCATGGTGCCAAGGTGGACACTGGACTAACGATCTCTTGGCTGTTTGATGGACGATGACGTGCACTCCATCCGGTCACGGAAGAATGCTGACGGCGCCTCAGGTACAAAACATGGGCATTAAATTCAACACTTCCTTTGAGACAATATAATGCTTGGCTTGTGGATTCTGCGGCTAGCCGGTTAGGGGCAAATCAGCTATATCTATGATCACAGACGCATCGTGAATAAATCGTACACGCAGATGCTTTTTGTGCAATGTCACGCTCAAAAATGTTAAGATGTCATCTTCCAAGTACAAGCTCAGTTATTCGGGGACTTCGCATCCACGTAATTAGGGCACTGGTGGCATGTGTAGTTTAGGTACTATAACCGCCACACTGGCAAAGAGGTGCCACGTCTATCACTCGCAGAGTCACAGCACTGGAGCTCGGTTGGTAGACTGACGATACCGATCGACCAGCTAACGAAATTTTGGGCGTACCGTACATCAGCCCCCATCGGCCATTGCTTCCATCAGTCTTTCAGGCTTCCATGGTGTCAGCCACAGTGCCACGCTAGCTAGCTAGCTGTGGGCTGTGGCTGTTCTTGTTCACAACAACCCCTCGAACTCTCCCACTCCCAGTCCCATCCCCATCCGCGACGACCTACCTGATATTTTCGTAGCTTTGTTGTTCAGGCGCGGTTGGCAGGGTAACGT
The DNA here is from genome assembly GCA_015342445.1 of Digitaria exilis. NCBI lineage: Eukaryota > Viridiplantae > Streptophyta > Magnoliopsida > Poales > Poaceae > Digitaria > Digitaria exilis. The sequence goes on from JACEFO010001897.1 coordinate 860,581, forward strand.
GACAAGAGTCAAGAGCCATGACCAATGGCGTGGTCTGCTTGGAGAGGTGGCATTGAGACGTGGACTATTAGGAGCAACATTTGGCACTAGCGTAGTGGGCTAGTGGCACCCGTTCCGTAGCGCCACGCATGCACGCACCAAAGTACCTAAACCTCTTCGTCTGAGTGATGTAAAGATTTGTCGTTCATCAGGGCATCATCCGGAAAGCAAATCACACATCGGCGTGCACGTACAAGCTACCATAGGTAATTAGGTATGCTTAATTAATAAGTGACCAAACCCAGGAATAAGTGATGTAGGACTAGTTAGTAAGTGATCAAACAAGGACGTGATTTAGATCGTTTGATAGTGATATTAAAAAACAAACCCAGGAAGAGAAAGGGAGCCCCTTTTTCAAAAAAAAAAATAGAAAAGTATTTTCAGTCGGCAAATAGCCTAGTTTTTACATCATTCTTAGTACAGCCTATAATCACAAAAAAAGAAAAAAAAAGTACATATAAAAAAAGGAGTGATCAAAAGTAGAGCGTATTTTCCTTCTCTATATGTAAGAGCTACAACCCCACAAAAATTATTTTTTTCTATATATGTTAACCAATTTCCGCGTATGTGTTATTGATCTATGTGGAGTGGAGTTAACCTAGTAGCTACCTTAAGCACTCTCTAATTGGTCTCGGCATGTTGAACCAAGTCTTTGATTTCTGTCTACTGATGAGTTACCAAGTCTTGTCGACTACAAAAATTAGTGACCCCCATTAACAAAAATGCTTAACATCCAGTTATCCAACTAATAAAAATGGTTTTAGGATATATATACACACGCACGCACGCATCAATGTCTCCACCGACCCCCATTAACCAGAGAAGCTAAACAAATCAGGTCTCGTACAAACGTCGTCGCACTCGCATTGCGGAAGACCGGAAGAGACGCCGAGACGGCCAGCAACAACTCCATCATCCATGTCACCATTTGTTGCATCCAATCCAACTCAGCTCGTCAGCGCCATCTACAGGCTCCCTAAATCACCTCGACGAAGTGAAAGCTGTAGGCCTAGCCGCCTGGCTCTATTATTCGTCCTCGTGTGCTGATTTTAACACTGGGTTCGGTGGCGTGGACTCTGAACACAACAAAATTCCCATGCAGGTGACCCAAGTGGGTGACCGACCAATGCCCAGGACAGGGACGCAAACCCCCTGTGGTGTCCTGGAGTCTCTGCGCAATCCGGTCGTCAGCACCACCAGTGGCAGTGCCACGCGCGTGAGCGTGACGAAGCCGGCCGACAAGGCCAACCGATCCTCTTCTCCGTTGAATGACTCCACACTTCCCACAGATTGTAGCTCCACTTCCTCCCGAGCGTCTCACCCCCTCCTAATCCTCGTTGACGCAGTGGCGCACGTACTGGCTCGGTGTCGCGCTGCCACCCGTACGTACGTGCCGTCGCTAGCTGCGCGGGCGGCCGTGATCGGCGTCGCCCTCGCTCACCAACCGGCCGGGGAAGAACCTGCCTGCTTGCCCGATTGATTCCTTGCGGCGGGCGGCAGGGGACGGGGGAGATCCCAATTTTCGACGAGGGAAGATGAGAATCTTTGGGTTACCTGCGACTACTCCGGTGCGAGGCCAATAAATACATCAGGCACATGAAAAGCGTGGCTGCTCGTAGATTGTTGCGGCGGCAAGACGGCGGCGATCTTTTGGAGTGGAGGTTTCCAACGAGTCCAAGCAGCGTTTCAGCATTTTACAGATGCTGTGGTTGATTTCCCGGGACTGCTTGCCGTGAGGACGGCTGCTAGCTGGGCCGAAATGGCCGGGAGCACTGTCAGTTTTAGCCTTCGCTGAGTTCTGGGTTATGCAGTGGGTGCCCGTTTACACGGGACAGAAACAATACGTGTGGGCTCCAGCTGGAAGAGTCCAATAAAAGCAGCCCATGAAGGCCTAGATAGCAGTCAAATGTGCTTTTTTTTCTAAAAAAAGATAACCAAAAATGTTTTTTTTTCAATGTGCTTGTTTTTTTGGGGAGACAAAATGTGCCTTTTTTTTTGTTTAGAAACGACAGAATGTGCTTGGTGACATGGCGTACTAGAAAGCTGGGCCAAGCTTGCCGTGTGTTGGAGGGCTGCTAGCTGGGCCGAAATGGCTAGGAGCGCTGTTAGTTTTAGCCTTAGTTGAGTTCTGGCTAGGAAAAAGTCCTATTGAGGTCCTAACTTTTGCCCAAGTCCGGTTTAGATCTCTGAACTATAAACCGGGTAAAACGCGTCGCTCAACTTTTAAAACTGTCCATATTACGTCCTTCAGCGGTTTTAGACGGTTGTTTTGCTACAGTAACCATGGGTTTGCTACAGTTACTGCAGCTTTGCATTTTCTTTTATTTATTAATTTTACTAAATATTTGAAAAATTATAGTAAATGACATAAAAATCATAAAATGAAAACTCTAATTTTATTGGACTTTATACGAGTACACACTGAATATATATTATGGTCTGCTTTAGTACAAAATTTTTGTCTAGGGGCATGGTGCAAGTGCACGAGTGGTTTCAGGTAGCAAGTTGAGGTATCGGATGGCTTGGATTGGACAGCATGTTGATAGGCTGTGTTTAGTTGATGAAGGGAAAAGATCTTTTGTTTCTGGGATGCGTGTTATGTGAGGGGGATGAATAGGAAAGGTGAAAAAGGAATTTTTAGGGATGCGTGTTCTGTGAGGGGAATGAATAGTAAGTGCAAAAGATCTTTTGCATCTAAACACAACCATAGCCTCTCTGATTTCCGGCCGGAACTTGCGATCGAGTTGGACACACAGGAGCCCGACTGTCAGCACCCGTGTCATCTGGCTCTCGTCGAAATCGCCGTTGAGACGCGGGTCGGCCACCTCGACGACGGAGCCCTTGTGGTACGACTCCCGGACAGTGCCAATCAGGCTGTTTGGGAAGCCCTTTTCCGGGTCGAGGGACGCTTGAGACCTCCTGCCGGTGGCGATCTCCAGCAGCACCACGCCGAAGCTGTACACGTCGGACGCGGTGGCCGCTGAGCCATTGGTGCACTGGGGGTCCATGTAGTGGTAGCTCCCGATCATGGCCGTGCCTCTGAGGGAGCCCTGGTCGGGGTCGACTTGCCTCACGAGCCCGAAGTCGCCGAGCTTGGCGTGGAACGCGTCGTCCAGCATCACGTTGGCGGGCTTGATGTCCCGGTGGATGATGGGCTCGTTGCTGCCGCTGTGGAGGTACTCGATGGCGGAGCCGACGTGGACGGCGACCTGGTACCTCTCCGGCCAGGTGAGCGGCCTCCCTGCTCGTCCGTGGAGGTGCTCGTCGAGGCTCCCGTTGGGTACCAGCTCGTACACGAGCAGGAGCGGCTTACCGTTGCCGCCGCCGCTGCACCAGCCGACGAGCTTCACGAGGTTCCGGTGGCTCAGCTGGCACAGGGTCGTCACCTCGGTGACGAAGTCCTTCCTCATCTGCGAATCCATCTGCCCTGTCAGCACCTTCACTGCCACCGGCGGCATGCGTGGATCCAGCAGATCTCCCCTGTACACTTTCCCGAAGGAGCCCGCGCCGAGCTTCCTGTCCTCCGAGAAGTTGTTGGTCGACGCCGACAGCTCCTTGTACGAGAATTCCTTGGCAACTGATATGGCATTTAATTTTCAGAGTGGATGTTGTATTAGAATAACTCCATTATTAATAACTTGTATAATTCAAGAATAAAGTACTCTCTACGTTTTAAATTATATATTTTTATTAGTCCTTTATAAAAAAAATACGTTTCACCATCGGTCTAAACATAATGTAGATCTAGGTGCATAGTAAAAAGTTATGAACCTAGAAAAATACCAAAACCATCTAAAAAAATGCCAAAACGACTTCTATAATTGGGAACGATGGTGCTAGCAAGTGGGAGGGGTATTACCTGGCAACTCTATCTTCATCAAAGCGGCCAGACGCTTACGCATGATGAAGAAAATCAGAGCGCCCACTAGTGAAGCGGCCAATAATGCACTTGCAACAGACGACAGTATTATTACCCAGAGCGGGATACTTGGATCTGCAGTACGAGCAGCAATACAACGGTAACTTTTCTTTTTTGATGCATAACGAACGGTAATTGCCAGTTTTTATTTGTAACAGTAGATAGTCTCCTGACCTGTTGAGCTGAATGACCAGGAGATGAGGACCGGGAAGTAATTGGCGTCGGCCGCCCCTGTGCCCGTCGAGAACCCAATGGCCGCGTCCTGCGGCAGTCGCTGCTTCCTCAGGTTGACCAGCGCCCTGACGCTCGTGGTGCTCCCGTTGGCCAGCCGCACTGTCACCTCCAGCACGTTGGAGCCCGCGTCGTACGCGATGTCCGCCGTCACGGTGCCGGCGGAGAGGTCCCCTCTCGCCAGGTCCCTGGAGTAGCTGTCGGAGACGATCATGTCCAGGTCGATGCCGACGTGGTCGCCGGCCACGTCACTGGGGTCCCAGTCCGGGTCCCACTGCGTGTCGAACTCGACGGCCAATGTGGGCGTCGCAAACTGGGATATGAGCCTCGGCGACGTCGGGTTGCTGCCGAGGCCCAGGAGACCGCCGCCGGAGTTGGGCGGCAGGCTCGAGGGGAACGGCCCGATGAAGAAGGCGGTGCGGGGCCCCTGGGTGGTGTTCCCGATGCCGCCATGAAGAGCGAAGGAGAAGCTGGTTCTGAAGCTCGCCCTCCTGCCGGTGAGTCCGTCCCACAGGCGCACCGGCTGCTTGTAATAGACGCGGGCAGAGCTGTTCTTCTCGGTGGACGCGTTTAGACAGATGACGCCGTTGCAGCGGTTTTCGCTGTTGCCGTAGTCAGGTACAGTTCTACACAAAATAGTCATTGGTGTCATATGCAATACCAACATGATACCGTAGTTATTAATTTGAGTAGTAATTAAAAAACATACTTGGTCAATGGAGGAGATTAGTAAAATATATTGATGCCATATGTACAGAAGCGGCATGGATCTACCCCTGGCCGATCGATGTACCTCAAGATCTTCCGATTGATCCCGCCCGGGTCCGGGATTGAAAAGTCGTAGCTGAAAGAGAGCCCAGCGGCGCCGGGGAGCACGAGGCAGAGGTGAGCTTGGAGGAGGAGGAGAAGCAAGGGAGCTCTTGGGTAGCCCATGGTCGCACTAGGAGAAGAGCGAGCCATATCGCTGGCTGGGTTTAGTGTGTGTATGTGCGGTTGCCATTGCCACTTATTTATGGTTTCTGAGCTGACTGCAAGTTGCAAACAAAACGACGTAGTAGTAGTCCTCATTGGGTCCGGGGACCTTCCCAACTCGGCTCTGTATCATTCGGGGACCTTAGCAGAAACTTAAGTATATTTTGCTTCCTATTCGTCTCCTTACCGAACACGCATTCATAAAAATTCTTTTTTTACTTTTCCTATTCATCTCCTTTATATAACACGTATAAAAAAAATACTTCTTCTCCACTCCATCTAAACACAGCATTAAGCCAGACCAACTGGGACCTGAATCCAGACCAACTGGGACCTGCAAGTTGCAAGAAACCGGCAAGGGCAAGTTGCAATTAGAGAAACGTGCCTGTTAAGCGCTCGGGTCCGGGTGCCCAGATCGTGTGACGCGGCGTGACCTGTTTGTTTTTTTATTTTTTACTGATTTTTCCAATGGCGTTCGTGGTGTTCCGACTTATTTGTCCTATGGCGTGCGCTGTGTTTCAGGCTTTCAGCTGTATTTGTCCTCGTCTGAGAAAAAAATATAATTCATAAATAAAGCATCCAAATTGAATACTAATTTCACCATTGCTATTGTTCTTTAAAACTAGACCACACTCGACCATATTTAAACTAATTTTTTTAAACATTTTTTATACAGGTGAACAATTCGTTTCGTTTCAACATCGAACAAATCGTTTCAATTTTTTTTAGCCTAAATCGTTTCAATTCATGGAACAAAAACTGTTATACAGAAGGAACACAACTTTATATAACTGGAACACAACCGAGATGTTTCATGGTATTGCTCCATTATATTCCTTTTGCTTAGCTTCGTTTCACATGTATAAACTTTTTTGTTCTGTCTGTATAAAATTTTGTTTCACGATCAAGATAATATGTTCCGTGGTAACGTCCCTTCACATTCCTTCCATGCAAGCTTTTGTTGCGCTTGTGTAAACTTTTATTCTGGTCGTGTAAAATATTGTTCCATGGCTAAGATAATTTGTTTCGCGGTATGGTTCCATCGCATCCCTCCTGTGCAACTTTTTGGCCCACCCCCATATTATTTTTGTTCTGTCTGTGTGAAAATTTTGTTCCACGGCTAAGATAATTTGTTTGACGTTTCAATAGAACAAATTGTTCATTCTCTGCAGCTTTTATTTGCCTATATATATTCTTTTGTTTTGTTCTGCAACTATTATTTTGCATGTATATATTCTTTTGTTTCGTTCTGTAAAATTTTGTTTCAGGGCTAAAGATGATTGGTTTGATGTCAAAATAGAGCATATTATTCCTTTCGTGCCGCTTTTGTTCCACCTGTATATATATATTGTTCTGTATATGTAAAATTTTGTTCCATAGTTAAAATGATTTGTTTGACGTCAAAATAGAAATATAATAGATTGTTGTTGTATCTAAAATTGTTTTAATATTCGTAGGGTTTTAATATTCCACACTTGTTCTAAAATTGTTCCTCAAGTAAGTTTATAATGTTCCTTGAAGAAATATCGGCCGTGTTCGGCTGCTTTGCTGCAGCTGCAGCTGTTAGCAAGTCATTGCTGCAGCTGTTAGCAAGTCATTGGTACCGTAAAAATAGTACAAGCAGCTGCAGCTGCAGCCTCACATTAGCCCCGCCGAACAGGGCCATTAGTTACAGTACAGCAAGAGCCGTACATAATAACTACTTGTTCGACAATTGTTCAATACTAAAGGTTTTAATGTTCCACACTTGTTCTAAAACTAGTCTATCAACCGTTGTTGTCGCACGGGCTAATTAAAATTAGTAAAAAAATAAAAACTAAGAGCTAATAATTATAATTATCTATGGTATGGTATCTTTCATCTGTTAAATATCTTAAACATCATACTCTAAAGATACTTTGTTATTATTATCTAATTACAACATGTTTACTTAGTCATAATTTTTTCACATAGCATCACACCTTCATATATGTTTTTTTATTGTTTGAGCTATGTGAATAATATAAAAATTTATTCTTATGTCCTCTCATACATGAATATGACAGAACAATATTAATAATGATACAAATAGTAATTTAGAATTTTATATGCATGCATCTTAGGATTCATTTATAATATATATTCTAGATCAGATTTAGGGGGGCTGGCTACCGTACACCTTTTACGTTTAAGGAGGTAGGATTTTAATTAAATATGAACCCTTCAATATACATAGAGAAAATCGATTAGAAAATATGAACCACTTATTAACCGTCTCCTTAACTACCTCCTGCCACATACATGCATGCACAAGACGATCAACACTTTTTTTTTTTATCTCTGCATGAGTTGGGCTTGTTCCGTTTAGCTTATTCCTCAGCCGTTCAAGATCCTTCTCTAGCTTCTTTAATTTCCTTTGGACATGACCATGCTTCTCCCAACCAATCAGCGCGTCCGATAGACGACCAAGTTTTACTTGGAGCATCTCTGAAATTGTCCCATTCTCCCCATGCTGCCACGCATTAGACAGCATGTCAGAAAACTCTTGATGTGTCTCCCACATAACCTGATACTTGAACCGCCCCCTTGCGGCGACATGCTTCCTTCCTGTTCCACTGAAAAATGATCAGTATTTGGTCTGATGCCGCTGCCAACAATTGAACTACCGATGTTGTATGGAACCTCAAAACTCGAGTCTGTCGAAGCCAGAGCACGATCTAGCCGCACTTGGCAATATGAGCCACCCGACACCCTCTTCTCATAGCTCCAACTACGACCTTCATAACCTAAGTTGTGAAGTCCGCATACATCAACCGTCTCACGGAAGCTTGCAATTTGTGCTTGACTTCTCTCCTGCACGGCTGCACACCTACATGCTCTGCTCGATGTAACACCTCATTGAAATCTCCAATACAGACCCAAGGTAAGTGAGACAGAGACTTTGATGAATTTCAATAAATCCCATGTCTTATGCCTCTCACTCGTCTATGCTTCCCCATAAACACAAGTTAGTCTCTTTGGGTCCGAGCAACCCTCTTTGATGACAGCATCGATATGATATTGTGAGTATGGTAAAATTTCCATGATAATATCATTGTTCCAAAAGATGCCCAAACCACCACCACGACCATCACTGCTCACAGCAAAAAAAACGCATTATCAAAACGAGTGTGTGCTTCAATCATTCAATCTGCGCCTTTTGAATTTGAGTCTCCTGCGCTCACAGCACGGTCGGGGCAAACTTGAGCTCGCGAAGTTCCTTAATTGTCGCGTTGCTCAAGTCGGGGCAAACTTGAGCTCGCGAAGTTCCTTAATTGTCGCGTTGCTCAAGCCGCGACGATTCCAACTAAGGCCTTGTTCGGCAACCCAGAAACGGCCCAAGCTGGAATGGTTCCATGCATAGTTTGAGTGTTTTTATGTATGTCACTCAAACCATGGGGTTTGGTTACATGAGGTCCGACTCATGGAATGAAACTAAGCCTTTTTGGCATGGAACGGGACCAAACCATGCTGGGTTTCAAACCCTTCTATGCCTAACCAAACAAATATTTTGAGTAGATTAGGATTGATTTCACGTCGAGATATTCCATGTGGTTTGGAGCTCATTCCATACCATTCCATACCAAAACGAACCAGCCTAATGCAATAAGACAAGGCGCGAAGTTCTTCAGCATTTTTCAGATGCTGGCAATGGCATGGCGCATGAGAGCAAGTGAGTAACGAGCTGGGCCTGCTTTCCATGTAATAGGGCAGCTAGATGGGCCAAAGTGGCTGGCATCCCGCTCGTTGAGTTATGAGCTATGCCAGTGGCCAGTGGGAGCCCATTACACAGAAACTCTACAAAATGACGCTGCAAGCATCCAGTATAGCCCATTATAGCAAGGCGGCCCACAAACCACTGGGAAGGGGCCACTGAGCCTACTGGACACAGTGAATCACACAATCTTTTCCCAAAGGAAAAGGTTCTATTGAGGTTCCTCAACTTTTGCCAAATCCAGTTTAGGTCCCTGAACTATAAAACTGGGTAAAACGCGTCCCTCAACTTTTAAAACCGTCCATATCACGTCCTTCATCGGTTTTAGACGGTTGTTTGCTACAGTAACCGTGGGTTTGCTACAGCTACTGCAGCTTTACATTTTATTTATTAATTTTACTAAATATTTAAAAAATTATAGTAAATCACATAAAAATCGTAAAATGAAAACTCTAATTTTATTGGACTCTATATGAGTAGATCTACACAATGAATATATATTATGGTCTGCTTTAGTAAAATTTTTTTGTTGCACCTTTAGATCTATGCTCTTCTGGAAATAATATAAACTGCATCTATGAATTGGTGCAACAAGAATTTTATACTAACGAATACCATAATATATGTTCAGTGTGCAGATCTACTCATATAGAGTCTAATAAAATTAGAGTTTTTATTTTATCATTTTTATGGGATTTACTATAATTTTTCAAATATTTAGTGAAATTAAATAAATAAAAGAAAATGAAAAGGTGCAATAACTGTAGCAAACCCATGGTTACTGTAGCAAACAACTGTCTAAAACCGCTGAGGGATGTAATATAGACGGTTTTAAAAGTTAAAGGACGCGTTTTACCTGGTTTTATAGTTTAGGGACCTAAATCAGACTTGGCCATTGACCTAAATCAGACTTGGCCATTGAGGGACCTGAGTAGGACTTTTTCTTTTCCCAAAACGGCTAAAACTTCAGCAACGGATGAACCATACAATTGTACCTGTACTTCTGCCACATCAGCAAACCGGAGGGTTTAACGATACCATAAACTATTCGAACCCACGGAACTCCTTCAGCCATGCATTTTAATTCTTTTAGATAATGGATAAAATCCGGACTCTACAAATGTACTACACAGCCGTACATTTTAATACATTTTGCTTCCTTGCATACGGACACTTGGACAGAATGTGCTTGGTGACTTGCGGCGTACAAGAAAGCTGGTGCCAAGCACCTTATCACACTTATACAAACACCCCAAGACACTGTCACAGTAAGCATGCAGTAGCATCCAGCAGATGCACATCGGTCTACCCTGCCGATCCAACTCCACACAAACCCGGTAGAAGCCAGGACACCAGTCACTACCACGGCATCACATTCACAATTCATCATAGGGTGCTGCCTCTCCTACTCCTCTATATATATAACCCTCCGCCACGGCAGCTCGATCGGCGGTCACTCCCCGTAGAAGGCCTTCTCGAAGGTCTGCAGGTACTCGGGCTCGAGCGCGAAGAGCACGTTGATGGGGTCGTCCTTCTCGGGCCCCTGCGTCACGTACGCCGTGCCGCTGCCGAACATCTGCGCCGGCGCGACGAGCCCCGGGCGTCCCCACCCGAAGTCGGCGTCGTAGATGGGCATCCCCAGCCAGCTGACCACCCACAGGTCGGACTCCGGCATGAACTGCCCGCGCGCCGCCTGGCTGCCCTTCTCGGACTCGAGCTCGAGGTAGTCGATGACGGACCTCACGAACGCGTCGTCCACGCGCGACACGGCGCGCTTGATCCGGTCCGCCACGAACCCGAGCGGCTGCGACAGCACATCGCCCACCTTCACGGTCACCAGGTCACGCACGATCGCGTTCCCGAAGTAGGTCGCCGGCAGCGGCGGCCGGAGGCGCTGCCGGATGTTGGCCGGCACGCGGAGCCGCGTGTCGCTGTCGACGGGGAGCCCCCTGGCGACGCACATGGCGCGCCACAGGTGCGCGGTCACCGCGGCGTAGGTGGACGCACCCGGCGCGCACTGCGAACGGATGTCCGCGAGGAGCTTGGGTGGCACGGCGTAGACGCGCGTCACGAACGGACGCGGAGCGCCGTTGAGGTTGGACGGGGAGTAGACCGGGTGCTCGGAGGTGACGTGCGGCGGGGAGCGCGCCCGGAGCAGCGTCCGGTCGTGGAACGGCGCCGTCGCCATGGTGGGCGGTGACTCCCCGCGTGCCAGCGCCGTCCACGTCCGGATGAACTGGAACGCGCCGGCGCCGTCCATCGACACGTGGTGCATGCCCGTGCCCACCGTCACGCCGCCGCACTTGAGGAAGGTGACCTGCAAAGAGTTTTCACATCGCCACCGGGGTCAGATTGCACTCATGGTTGAAATCATAGTTACTGGTGTGTTCAAACCAGTCGGTCTAAATAAAAGGAGCGCAATCAAAGCGGATTTGCAGAGAACAGGTCGTAGACTGTTTGATCAATTATTCACCATCCGCATCAGTGGTTCGTCACAAGCATTAAAGGTCCTAAGTTTTCGGAAGCGCCAAAGGCCATTTTGAGCCACAAGTTGCAGCTACCTAGCTCCAAAAGGCTCTCATCATCTCACGCAAAAAGAACGCTGACACGCTGTAATCACACACACCGTTTATCCCAAAGCAGGAGGCAAGCAAGACAGCGACGGAGCACTCCTTTCCTCCAAATTGTCAACAAAATCGAGGTGATCGCAAATGGCCGTTAAAGTCCACCACCCGAAGCGTCCAAATCGAAACTTGGGTCAGACAGCAACCGGTAAGTCCAATTTGCGAACATTTCTGTCTTTTGCCTATACGGATAAAATATTAGTATGCATCGCCGATTCGCCGTCGTTGGCCGGCTCTGACGGTGCTACCGATTTGACGGCCTCTGGCGTGCTAACATTTTTTACCCTCCTTCCCTCCTGATCATGGGGGAGCACGGTCCAGGTGCATGGTAAAGCGAGGTGGTCGCATTCGAGCTTAGCAAAGCGATAAGGCATGGTAGGATTAGGATGGCGGGACACCACATGTCGGTCGATTGGATCAGGCCAGAAGCGAAATGATTTGCCGTTTGCGTACGTGGACACGCAGCAAGGAGAGTAGATCCTCCTAGGGAAGCCGATAAATTTTATGCCGGATAAAAAGGCCGTGGAGCATGGGCATGACTAGGATGTCCTCCTGGAGCAGGGAATGGGTCTGATTTGTGAAACCTACGATGTTAAATCAGGGTTCACAAAACCAGGGTTTGATCGGTTTTTGTTAGGGAAAAAACCGGTCGGCTAATCGGTGAAATCGGTGGTAGCGGTTTTGTAGTGTCTGTTTGGGAACGGTAACCGAAGTCTTTTTGCAACCGGGCCGGACCGGTTTGACCAGTTCCCACGGGAACCGGCCGGTTGAACAGTTCTGCGAACCCTGTGTTAAATAGCTATTTGTTTTTTTTTTACTGCCAAGTGCCAAGTAGTTTTCCCTCCCCGTCTATTTTATACGCAGCAAGCCCATGCGCATGTGTGGATGCAATCCTGATCCTGTCGAGGAACCCCATTTCGTCCACTAGTTTCGGCAACCTGTCCTGCTATGCTAAGGTGTCGGACGAGCAGGGTGGCATCTCGCAGCTTTCAGTCACACCATTTGCACGGACTGGTACCGCTGGTTTCCCCGAGAGACCTACTCCATGTATGAGCCAAGAAGGTCGCCGCGCGTGGCCGCGACGGAACGGGAGGCTGGCTTCCCCACGCGGCCGCCGTGGCCCGTGCGCGGGCACGCGACGGGACACGGGAAAAAGCGTGGGCGTCCGCGCGTTTCGCCGTGCGCGCCCGTGTCGTGCTCGATCGCCGCGGCGGAGGGCGTGACGTGACTGCGCATCAGCCGCGCTGGCTGTCAAGTCCAACTGTGTTGTGTTGTGTACTGTGGCAATGGCAACTACTCCGAGGCCCGGCCCGCAATCAATGAATGGGCACGACCCGGGCCCGTCCCGTCCTCTGCTGAGCGCGATGGCAGGCCCGGGTCGGCCCGCCCTACGGTAGGTTGGACGTTCAGTCACCTGATCTTTTCGATACCCTACGGGCTCAACAGCGGACGATGCATGCAACAAACAATTGGCCTCGACGAAAAGGTCAGCAGTAGCTCGCACTGCCGCACATGTTCTCGGCCCTATCGTTTCGCACTGTTTGTTAGCAACTGTTTTACTTTTACAAGTCAACCACACCATATCCCTCTCATAATCTAGTAGTGCACAAAAGTTAAGTCAATTACCGACGTGCCTGGTGGTCATGCTCCGGCCACGCCAACAGCTATTCGTCGGGAAACTTGCGTGCAGGTGCAGCTGCCGCCGGCCTCAGTTCCGTCCGCGCGGACTGCTCGTACTAGAAGTAGAAATAGTACTACACAGAGCTCATCGCCATCCACCCCACTGGAGCTGTCGCTGCGGCGCCGGCCTGCGACGTGTGCGGGACCCGGGCCGTGTTTAGTTGAGGGGAGAAAAAGAACCTTTTTTTTCTAGGATGCGTGTTATGTGAGAAAGATGAATAGGAAAGGTGAAAAAGGAATTTTTAGAGATGTGTGTTCTGGGAAGGAGATGAATTGGGAAGGAGATGAATAGTAAGTAGAACTAAACAGGCCCCGGTTTTCTTTGCGGTTTGTGTCGACACCACGGACGCTAGCTCCATGCTCCCGGCCGCGGCCGGTCAGCGGTCTCCGCCTGACGTGATGACACGGCCGCGACAATGCACCGGGCGGCCGCGGCAGGGATCGATCGGCACGGGCTCGGACGGGAACCGAAAGCAAGGCATTGATGCCTCGCACCGGCCAAACCGACAGTGGACCCTGCTAGCTCGGTTGCGGCCACTGTCTTGCCGTGACTGATGAGTGTAGCTCACCGGTATGTTTCAAAGCAAACTCCGAACGGAAACGATGTTTCTTTGGCCTATGTATGCCCAAGAGCGCCCAAGAAGAGCAAAGCTTGGGATCACATGTATAGCAACGTATCGGCAAGCTAAAAGGTTTGGTTTCCAAGAAACGAAAAAGAGGCTCAAGACGGGAGTAGTCCACTAGTCCTTTCTTGTTTTTCCTTTCTACCGCTTCTTCAACGCAAACTTGGGATGGCAGAACGGGATATTAAACGCTGGCTTCATTATCGGATTCTTTTTTTTTCTTTTTGGTAAACATATTTGTTTGCTAGGCCATCCGTCGGTCGACACGTACCTAAACTCCCCCATCGGGGTCCTAGTCCTACAGGGCCACACGGCGGACCACCATGGAGTGGGCCCACACGCCAGCGACCTAGAGTGACTGAAACCTGGCCTAACAGCTTCCACGGCAGCGTCCTATCCATCTTGCCCTGACTTTTCAACGATTTCCACCGACGTGACGTGCCGCGCAGAAAAAAACAAACAATCTAGGGCCGGCAGCCCGGCAGATTAACCGGGCGTGACACTACTGTGAAAACCCTTTTTTTTTCAACAATTACAAGAAACAATCACAATCAAGCAGGCGAAGCGAGCGCGCACCTGGACCATGGCGAGCACGCAGGGCGGGTCGCCGGACTCGGCGAAGGGCACGAGGAGGCGGCGCGCCTCGGGCGACGGCTCGAAGTCCCGGAACACCTCGTCGCCGGCGAAGTCGGCGCGGGCGACGGAGAAGAGCGCGCCCTCCCCCGTGCAGTCGATCTCGATCCGGCCGCCGGGCCCCGCCGCGAGGCGCCCCGCCAGCGGGTAGAACGGCACCAGCGCCCTCGCCAGCGCGTCCCTCAGCCGCGCCGGGTCGAAGAACCCCTCGGCGCCGGCGGCGGGCTTGGGGTAGTAGTAGACGAGCGGCGTGTGGGTCTTGGGCACGGCCAGGTCGAGGTTGGAGAGCCACAGCGCGTGCCGCGGCGTCGCCTCGCTTGGAGGCACCAGCGTCGTCTCCACCACCTCCACCTTCATCCTGGCGTCGATCTCTTCGGTTCGGCCCTCGGGCAGTTGGGCACCGGTGTGTGTGGCTCTGAATCTCTGTGGCTCTCTGTAACCTCTGTTGGTTGAGCACCTACAGGGGAGAGAGTGATGAGGGGTTTATTTATAAATAGCGGAGGAGCCGAGGCAGAGACCGGCAGAGGATGAGATGAACTCTTGCTCTGTGGATCGATCGAGCTGAGCATGTGGTGTTTGACGAGGGGTTAAAGTTGAGTTAAACTAGGGTTGGGCTGTGGAAAAAAAATCTTTGTGGGTTTGTCGGGAGCGCGGCGGCATATATCGCTTGCGTGCAGCTTCTTATCGGGACAAGGGGATTAGTACGTCTTTGTTCGGCACTTTTCCCCCTCGCATGTGCCTCCATGGTTCCATGCATCTTCCTGAGTGCGGCATGGTTTATCAAGGTTAATTTTGCTCCGGTAACCGCCGTCCATCAGCAGGCAGTATTTTTCTCGGTGGAGCACGTGAAAGCTAGCTGCTGATGTGGGCTTATAGCTAGATTATTGTCCAATGTCGCAGAAAGCTGTATGGGGTGTGTGTGACGTGTGTGGGAACCGGTCCTGGAAAGTCTGCGGAGGGGAGGGATAAGGAAATGGAACAATGTTGATGATCGTCTCTTCGAACGCTCCGTCCAAGTCGTATATGGATACAAGATCGACAAGTTACGAAGGATCAGGGGACGGTCCCTACCGCAGACGTGCGCCGAGCGCCCAACGTGGCGGGGGTGCTCGATCTGAAGCGAGTTGGGAAAGGGACACGATGATGCGTGTCCGGCGCTCGCGGCTGTGACGTCGTTTCGATCAGCGAACATGAGCCGTCGTGCCTCGGAGCCATTCTTCTTCGTTCTTCAGTAAACAGGAAACCACTCTGCCCCGGCCCACTTTCAGTCTCAGCTGCAGGCTCCAGGTAGTGATCTGACAGCCGTCGGGCCAGCGGATTCTGTCGTCTGTTGAGAGCTGCACGCGTCCAGTCTTCGGGGTGTTTAGATTAACAAAGATTTCTCCAAAAATATTATAGATAAAAAAAAACACTGATGAATAGTATTATGTGAGTGAGAGAGATGGGATGAATAGTAAAAAGTTGAATGAGCAGTGTTCTTTTGAGAACGTGGGCGAAACTAAACGCGCCCTAATTGGGGCGATGAGGGAAGAAAACAGCAACCTCTCGTCTCAAGCAGCAGAGGAGGAAACGGGAACACGTCACATCATCGACATGAAGAGATAGACGGTACGTAGTTTAACATTAGCGCTTGCTTCCATTTGTTAAGCAAGTGAGATCGGGCAAGTGATCCGAAAAGACAAGATGGCTGACGGCACGCGTTTTGCTTCATTGGAATAGCAAATGAATCAGGTGAGATGCCATTTGGAGTTTCGGACACGTCTGAATCATCAGGTTCTAATTGTACTTTGGGGGCTCCCTTAAAGTTGCTTTAACGTACTTCTCTTTTTTTTAATGAAAAACGTGTCATGTACGTCTTAAAAAAAATCATCAGGTTCTAAATTTTGGCCAAAGGTGCGTGATCACTGTTGTTTTCTCGATCCATCACAAGCTAGTAGATAGGAGTATGCTTAGTACATCCATGTACCTACTGGCGTGCAAATCCGCACGCCTGGACCAGACGTGCACACCATGCATGATGATATTCTTGTGCTCCTAAGGGTTGTGTTTACATTGGGGAAAGATTTCTCGAAAATACACTGTTCACCAAAAAAACACTGTAGATGAGTAGTGTTATGTGTGTGGAAGGGATGGAATGAATAAGGAAAAGTTAGATGAATAGTATTTTTTAGGAGGAAATACTTGGGAACTAAACACAGCCTAAGTCATAGTGGTAATGGATGTACCTTTGTTATATTATACTATTATGCTTTTGGATCCTTCTTAAGAACCTGGAGCATACACTTGTTTACCGCAGAATTCGGCAGCCCTCTCTGGCAGTATAATACTAGAAAGACCAACAGACCAAAGTAAGAAATGTTCTTTGCAGTATAACACAAGAAAGACCAATTCTTGTGCACATGGTTAGATTACCTTCGTTTGTTAAATATCTCCTCTGGGTTGCTCCCGCAGATAGGGATGGAAGTGGATGGATATGGATGGAAACGTATTCGGATAGCACCTTTTACCATATTTTAAAGCGGATACAGATACGGATTCGGATGTTGGCGGATACGAATGCAAAACGGATGTCTTGGATACGGATATGGATGCGGATATTTACTTGTTTTGACACATAATTACATTTATTTGTTCTATTCGTTATAAACACATTTCACGTGTATAGCTAAATCATTAGTCAACAAGGAACCAAAGTATGATTGTATAACCGTTGTAGTTAAAAAAAAGACAACTCATCAAAACATATTTGTTCATAATTTTTTAAATAGTTAATACTATTATAAATTATAAAATGCTAATAAATAAATATTTTAATTGAAATAACAATAGTTACAAGAATAATAAACTTAATTTTAATATTTACTAAATACAACATTATTAATATTAATATTTTTATTAAAATTAATTACACCTAATATTTATACATAATTATTAAACCAAGTAGCATGCCTCTCTTAGTTCCACTAAATACTTTACTTGATTTGAAACATACTATATTTATTTACTGTCGGGTACCTGTAAAAGGGGTACCCTAACCTAGGCCTAAAACTACTTGGCGAGAAGGCCTACAACGACATTGGCCTGGTTCTACGGCCCAGCAAAAGGCCCACCATTGCAAAACTCCTCGGCACCCATCTCACTCGAGGTGGACGACCACCCTCGAGCAGGAACGTCCGTGACGATCGAGGCCCGGCGACCTCGAGGGAGACGTTCACCCTCGAGCGGGTGATTTCCGTCTCGTTCGAGGTTCGGCAGGCTCGAGCCTGTAGTCCGAGCTCGAGCCAGCCACACTGGGAACGACGCCCAAGGCTCCGTGACCCATCAATCCAAGTCATGATGACGCTCCTCTGCAGTCAAAAAGCGGGGGATCACTGCGCCACGCCACCACCCACGTCCCGGAGAAGACACCGGTCAAATCCACTCGCAACAGTGGACTTCTGAGCGCCATGCTGCACGGCCAGACCTAACCTTGGCAGCAGCACTGTGCCAACCACTTCTTTGACTTCGCTCGCCTCGGGCGCGCCACCATCCTCGAAGGCGACCCTCGAAGGAGGCTACAGAGACTCGATCTGGACGCCGTACACAAGTTGTCACCCTCGACGCCGTGAGCCGTCACAAGAAGAGGTACATCACGTCAGCCACTGCCATGTCGTCAGCCGGAGTTGGAAAGGCGCGATTCCCGCTCGCACAGTGCGCGGCATGGACAGAACAGTGCACTTAGCAACGTCAACACCACAGACATATGTACTCGCACCCTGCACCCTTGTCTATAAAAGGGGAAGGGAAGCCCATGCAAAGGGCACGACCAGAACGAGTGACACTCAAGTCCACACACGCTTGAACATCCACCACATAGCTGGGGACTTAGGAGCTCATCTCCTTCTCCCACCTTGCTTATAACCCCCTACTACGAGCAACACGCAAACTGGTGCACCGCACCACTGCTGGACGTACGGCCCCGTGGCCGGAACCAGGATAAAATCCCCGTCTCTTCTCCCACCATCAGGGCAACGAGTGGATTAGCACCGCAATCACTTGTTGGTGCCGGTGCGACCAAATCAGGCACCGACATTTACTTTATTCATTATAAGCACCTTTGGAATGTGTCGCTAAATCATTAAACAATAAGGCATTAAAGTATGATTATATAATCATTATAGTTAAGAAAAAAGACAACTCATCAAAACATATTTATTTCTAAATATTTAAATAGTTAATAATAGTATAAAATATAAAATTAAGTAAACAAATATTTTAATGAAGATAACAAAGAATAAATAAAATAAAAGTCTTTAGACAAAAAATATTACAATACTTTTGGCTAGCAACACTTGGAAGTCTAACCGTGGCCGCGCACGTGGGTGCGGATGTGGATATTTTTGCTTCCACATCCGTTTCCAACAACAATTCGGATATCCATATTCATATTTGCTTTTGCAAAACGGATACGGATACTTCCACTTTGGCGTCCACATTTGAAACGGATACGGATATCCATATAGACGTTTATGCGGATACGGATATCGGATAATTCGGATATTCGCTTACCAAATTCCACCCCTACCCGCAGAACTTGGAATATACGTACTTCTTTACCACAGAATTGTTGCAGCAACCACTGGTAGTATAGATTAAAGAAAAATGACCAAAGTAAGAAATGTTCCTTGCATTTATTAAGGACGCTGAGCATCTTTCAGCATCTTGGATCGGAGAAGCAAAAGTCTACAACCCCTTGGCAGAACCGCACAGGCCACGCCCCTGCGTCAGGGCTTATTCCTTCTACGCCATTGTTAAAACTCTCTAGGCATTCATTATTGCCACCGTACATTATAAAGGCCCAGAAGCATCTGATTTGTGGGTTCTTTTAGCCAACTGTCAGCTGGATTGTGCCGTGCTTCGGTGCCTACAGCTTTGTCCGCCTTTACTTTTTTACATTGCTGGTCTCCGGGACAGATCAGCTGCCCGTTTCTGATAGTTCGATTATTAGTTGTTTTGAGTAATAATGGATCTCGTCAAGTCGATATTTGTAGTCGTCAGACGTAGACAGTGAATTTGATTAATCGTCTTGTTTTTTTAATACTGATCATTAAAAATAGTCCGCACCAGTAAAAAAGAAAAGAGAGTGAACCAGCAGTGCAGAACGTACGTGATGCTTTAATTTTCAGCAAGTTTTGGTCTGGAACTACGACTTGGTGCTGCTGTGGTGACAAGACATGCACAGGTGCACAAAGTCCGTTCCCATGGTGCGAACTAAGCGGCAGCGCGTGCTATCGTATTGACGAGTGACGAAACGAGCGAGGGCCGGCAAGGAAAACACCGAGCTGAGCCTGCCGCGCCCCGTATACGTTCCACGGATCTCACGGCCTGGCCAGCCAAGTAAACGCCGACGAGGCGTCCCATCTCGAGATCGAGAGAGGCTTTTCATTCGTCCATGCCGAGTCCCGTCGCTGGGAGGGAGCACGAACACGCGGCGGTCGTTCGTTCCTTGCGATTGACATGGCCAGTCGAGCAACGCCACGTACGGGAACGAACGAACGACCAGACCAAGTCAGGCCGTAGGGCGCGGAGACAGCGGTCTCGGGCTGCTATGCTAGGGCTGGACCGCACGCAGCAGACGACCGACCGGCGATGTGCCACGTCTCCTCGTGGCCCGGCCGGCCGTCCCCGCGCCGTGCGTCCCGGACGGACGTGGCGTTCGGTCGTCGTCGATCGCGTCGCGAGCAACGACGACTCGTGGCTGCTACAAGCGCGGTCGCGAGAGGCTGACGGCACCAGCTTGACCGGCTGGGACGGTGCTGGCGTAGCGGGTGGCCGCTCGCAACCGGCGCGCCGGGGAGAAGAATTGTTGATTTTTTTCTTTTATTATTATTGGGGGTGGCTCTGGACACCGTACGTGCGCGCTGTGCTGGGCTCGGCCCATTGCGTTTGAGCGCTGATTGTACGCGGACGCGGCCCATAGTCCATAGGGATCGATAGGAATTCCAATTCCTTTCCATCAACATCTAATTGGGCCCGAATTAAGTTTAGCATGCCGCCCTTATTGTATGGGCTACCTGCAAACTGGTCCATATATGTAGTCGCGTGATGTGCTGGACTCGGCCCATCGCGTTTCAGCGCTCGTTGTACGCGGACGCGGCCCATAGTCCATAGGGGTAGATAGGGAATTCCTTTCCATAAACACCTAATTGGGCCCGAATTAAGTTTAGCGTGCCGCCCTTACTGTATGCACTTCTGGGTGTTATACGAAGGGTAGGGTAGCACCATAGTCCATAGGATGTCCTGTTAAAAAAAAAGGAAAAGTTATCCCTTATCGGAGTGATTTGGAGGCTCAATATTGTAGAAATACAGGATAAATGTAGAGAAAGTGAGAAGCAGATGGATGTAAACGGATTTTCTCCTTTCATCGATGACGATGCAGCGAGTTTGTGGCATTGGATGGCCCCAATCGTCCTGAGATCATGTTTTCAAACGGGAACAATATTTCCTCCGCGCTAGCTTCATCCACAGACCTGTTCCCAAACGAATGAGCAAAACTTCCACTCGTTCAGTTTGTTGAAGTGATCCATCGACGTATGCCAACTACCTTGATTGAAGCCCATATCCACGACCCCCCCCCCCCTTCCCCTGTTTTGTCGATCGTTTCTTTCCAGTTCTTTGTTTGACTGATCAAACATCTTAAGCAGGGGCGGATCTAGGGCCCTGGCTGGGTGGCTGCAGCCCAGGTCCAGCCCAAGTAACCATAGGTACATATTGTTGCTGTGCTATCTCAGCACAACAGCTAATATGCATGGACTTTCTCAAAAAAAAAGAAAAAAGAAAAAAAAAAGCTAATATGCATGGAGGGGGAGGCTCATGGTGCTGATTTCGTTTCTAAGCCAATGAGCGATCAATTGAGATTACGAGATATGCATGTAAAACAAGAGTTGAGACAGTAAAGCTTTAACTCGTTGTGGCCTATAAAGTTCCATGTTTTTATGGGTGCTGTAGTATCGAATTGTTCAGCCCCCCTCTTGCACCATTCTTGGATCCGCCACTGACCTCAGGCAAATTCTGCAGTGAACCAATCGATCGACTCTAACCTGCCTTTGGAGCTTCTCCATGGTATAACACCTCAAGCAAAAGCACAACACAGTCCCATGATCAAACATATAGAACTAATCGGAGAACTTCTTTTGGTACGGTGGCCACTGGTCAGGACTTGGGAGCTTGAGCGAGATGACAACGCCATCAGCAAATAGAACTGCTACCCAAATTCTGGGGCTGTCTAGCCCAAGACTGGGAGTAGCACAGTATATATAAGCCCCGGCAGAAGACAAAGCGCGGAGGCGCGGAGCACACATTCAACAAACATGGGGTCATGGTCTTGACTCTCTTGACTAACCTTCACGCTAGCATGCAGCTAATCACATTTGGATTCATAAATCCGAAGCTGATTTGAGCTGGAATGACGATCTTATTACCATCACAAAATGGAATCAGAAAGAATTCAGGCCGTCTGCCTGCTGATCGAAACGTGCGTCCTAAGATGCTGCAACCGCGCACCTACACGTCGCGTTCGCGACCGGGACGTTTCTTCTCTCCAACGATCGCATGCGGAAAAGATGCACACCCTGCACTGTACTTGCTGGTGTTCGTAGTTTCCTCGTGACGGTTTCTCCAACGACATCTGCAGCAATGCTGATGACTGCTCTGACATGCAAAGGCAAAGCTTTGCAGCAGGCCTACGCGTGCGTGCGTGCGTGCGTGTGGCACACGATCATAGCGTGGTAGGTGGAGGGGGCACGTTTCATACCAAATTAAGGTGCCTGGTCACGTTTCCTCTCGTCACCGTCGGTCACAAAAAAAAAAAGGCGGGCGTCTCGTTGGCTTCTCGTTGAATGTTGATGCCATAGGCGATCGAGGAGCTGAAACATGGGCTGCATGGGACGGACCGACCTACACGATGCTTCAAGTGCAAATCACCCGTCGTCGATCGCCGGCCGATCCATCTGTTCATGGCCAGTCCGCCTGTGAGTTGCGGTGGTTCTCGTATCGTGGAATTATTTTTACTTTATTTATTTCAAAGTCCTGAATTTTTAATTCTGTGGCGTTTGCCCCCTACCTAGATATAGAGACCATATATAACTTGTAAACTTGGTCGCGAGTCGCGTCGCTTCCTAAGAAACTAAAGTTGTCTATAAACAAGGCCTAAGTTATCACAGGGCGGACGGCATGTCTGCATGCTTGCGTGGACGTTGTACACTCTGTAACTAATACATTGATGCGGCCAAGAAATCAAAGACAACATTTTATTTAAAAAAAATGCACAATGCACAAACATGCTTACTCAAGGACGACATAGTATTTGCTTAACAACAGAACACCGACATGCTCTGTTTCAAGGCCTAAAGTTTATCGCATTACTCAATGGAAAAGACATTCAAATTAAGCCAAAAACATCATGTACCCATTTCTAGATTACCCACCACTGGAATTATAAAAAAGTAACCTAAATACAAATACACCTATTTAAAAATTACCAAAACTGCCATTACAAAAAAAAACTAAAAATGCTGCTATAAAAAAACCCTAAAATTACGAATCTCTATATGCCATTATTAGAAAAATGAAGTAATCACCAGCAAAAGGCGAAATAACTTAATTAATTTATCAGTTCAACTCATTGCATATTATATGCTTTAAGAGACCAAAGCTGCAAATCAAATAATCTTCGATAAATATAATAAAAGGTAGAAACATAACTAGCTTCAAAAGGAAACAAAGGAGAAAAGACCATGTACAAATGAATCGCTGATCTATTCTAACCATGTAAAAAACAAGTGTTGCCTCACGTCTCCTTCTAAAATGAAGAAGATGATTGGATTGGCCGATGCTATTTGTGCACTTTACACCAGTGCAAATGGACGGATTTGGCATTGAGTGGGAGCATGTTGTTGCTAAGAATGTCACAAAGTTAGAGAAGCTAACTAATTTGTATGCCCACCAATGTTAACCAAGACAAGGATCAGCATGAGAGGATACATATGCTGGACCAGAGTCTATAACATCGACATATAAAGCTCACAGTTGTCTAATAATGGTGGAAAGATAGCATGTGGTACTGACAAAGAATGTCAATAAAGCCATTAATCTACAAGAGTAGGATATGTGAGTGAAATGGTACAAGAGAATACGCTATGCACAAAGCTTGATGATCAATGGTCAAATTTGTGTCATTCGAAAGGCGGCATACGATAATTTGGTTGTGTAGTTATAGAGTTTAGATGGATTGAGTTTAGATTCCGAGAATTGCATTTTTTTCCGGACGGAGGGACTAACTCGTAGTACAAAGGTTTTAAATTTTTTGCGTCTATGTATAAATAAGAATATTTGCGCATAACTTGAATATATGCATTTATTATATTACATTAAAATATATTCTTAATTCACACCGTTCCTACGGAAAGACAAAAATGTCATCTCATCCAGGTACGTGTCTTTTGAACAAAAAAAAAAATCATTCCCATCAATGAACAAACACAGGCAGACAGCAGTTTCAAAAATGTTTTCCGGCAAAAGCACCACCAGCAAGTTTTTTTTTTAAAAAAAAAAGCTAAAAAAATGAGATGGCGGGAAAGCCAAGTCTCGGTTGGTCGAGAGAGGGAGGGGTTGGTTCGGACGCAGCCTGCCTGACAACGGCAGCTGCATCAGGCGCAAGCCAAGCCAGCGCACCGCACCGCACCGCACCGCAGGCGGCAGCGCGAGGCTTTCGCTTCACTTAGCGGCAACACAGACGCCGCACCCAACCAACCCTCCCGAGCTCCCCCTCACCCGCCGCGACGCGCGCTTCCCTCCCTCCCACGAGCTCACGCGCCGACGCGCGCACCAGATCGCCCGATCGATCCGTCGAACAGCCACCCCTCACCTCTCTCCCACCCGCCAAAACCCCCTTCTCACATTCATATACCACCATCCAAGCCCCTGCCACAAGGCAGCAGAGAGAGAGAGAGCATCGCCGCTCATATCACACCTTGTTGCCTCTGCCGTCGCGAGGAGCACCAGAGCAAGGCCTCTTGGTGCCGCGACATCATGGAGGCGAGCGCTGGGCTTGTGGCCGGGTCGCACAACCGGAACGAGCTGGTGCTGATCCGCGGGCACGAGGACCCCAAGCCGCTGCGCGCGTTGAGCGGTCAGGTGTGCGAGATATGCGGCGACGAGGTCGGCCTCACCGTCGACGGCGACCTCTTCGTCGCCTGCAACGAGTGCGGCTTCCCCGTCTGCCGCCCCTGCTACGAGTACGAGCGCCGCGAGGGCACCCAGAACTGCCCCCAGTGCAAGACCCGCTACAAGCGCCTCAAGGGTACCTACATTTCTTCTTGTTCGTCTTCTAGTATATTGGCATTCATGCATGCATGCTGAGTGCTGCGCATTTTGGGTGAAAAATGAAGGGAGCCCGAGGGTGGCCGGAGACGAAGACGAGGAGGACATCGACGACCTGGAGCACGAGTTCAACATCGACGACGAGAACCACAAGCAGCTGACCCTGCACAACGGACAGATCACGGAGGCGATGCTGCACGGCAAGATGAGCTACGGGAGGGGCCCCGACGACGGCGAGGGCAACAACACGCCGCAGATGATCCCGCCCATCATCACCGGCTCTCGCTCCGTGCCGGTCGGTATATATATATACAAGCCTTCACTTCCATCCATGTTTGTTCTCTTCGATTCCTCGCCGGGAGTACATTTCTAACCGAGCGATCGTGACACGGTCTCTAGGTGAGCGGTGAGTTTCCGATAACGAACGGCTATGGCCACGGCGGCGAGCTCTCGTCTTCCCTGCACAAGCGCATCCACCCCTACCCTATGTCTGAGCCAGGTTCGTGCGTCCCTGCCTGTTCACGATCAAATTAATTTAGCAAAGAAAAATGTTGTTGGTTCAAATCATGATTAAGGCCTTAACTTGATGATCACTTCCTGATGATGGATTTGGTTTCATCAGGGAGTGCCAAGTGGGACGAGAAGAAAGAAGTGAGCTGGAAGGAGAGGATGGACGACTGGAAGTCCAAGCAGGGCATCCTCGGCGGCACCGATCCCGACGACATGGACGCCGACGTGCCGCTGTAAGCATTCCACCATCTCCAGCTCGATTACCTGATCCATTTTTTTTTTCTGACAGTAGCAACGTTTCCCAAGAACAAGAACTGATCACCTGCCCCTTTGTTCTCTGACGTGACGAGCAGGAACGACGAGGCAAGGCAGCCCCTGTCGAGGAAGGTGTCGATCGCGTCGAGCAAGGTGAACCCGTACCGCATGGTCATCGTGGTCCGTCTCGTGGTCCTCGCCTTCTTCCTCCGGTACCGTATCCTTCACCCCGTCCCGGACGCCATCGGCCTGTGGCTCGTCTCCATCATCTGCGAGATCTGGTTCGCCATCTCCTGGATCCTCGATCAGTTCCCCAAGTGGTTCCCCATCGACCGCGAGACCTACCTCGACCGCCTCTCCCTCAGGTCTCAGTTCATTTCATATCATATCATTTGGTCATCCGCGTGCAGTGCCACCCAGCCATGGCGATCTTGACTGACTGAGCTCTGCTGCTGAACACGGTGCGTACGTGTGCAGGTACGAGAGGGAAGGGGAGCCGTCGATGCTGTCGGCGGTGGACCTGTTCGTGAGCACGGTGGACCCGCTCAAGGAGCCACCGCTGGTGACGGCGAACACGGTGCTGTCCATCCTGGCCGTGGACTACCCCGTCGACAAGGTCTCCTGCTACGTCTCCGACGACGGCGCGTCCATGCTCACCTTCGAGGCGCTGTCGGAGACGGCCGAGTTCGCGCGCAAGTGGGTGCCCTTCTGCAAGAAGTTCAGCATCGAGCCACGCGCCCCCGAGTTCTACTTCTCCCTCAAGGTCGACTACCTCAAGGACAAGGTCCAGACCACCTTCGTCCAGGAACGCCGCGCCATGAAGGTCCGTACTAGTGCACGCAGTCGATCGAGCACTGACATCAAATCAATGGAACGAACCTTGGCCTGATGGATTGATTTGGTTGGTTGTGCAGAGAGAGTACGAGGAGTTCAAGGTTCGGATCAACGCGCTGGTGGCCAAGGCGATGAAGGTGCCGGCGGAAGGGTGGATCATGAAGGACGGCACGCCGTGGCCGGGGAACAACACCCGGGACCACCCCGGCATGATCCAGGTGTTCCTGGGACACAGCGGCGGCCACGACACCGAGGGCAACGAGCTGCCCCGCCTTGTCTACGTGTCCCGTGAGAAGCGCCCGGGCTTCCAGCACCACAAGAAGGCCGGCGCCATGAACGCTCTGGTACTCTACTGAATACTTACTAGCGATACACGTTGCAACACTAGCTAGCTGAGAGACCCTTCTTCAGGAGTACTAGACATGGAAATGGCTGACGATCCTTTTCTCTGAACGTACCTTGCAGATCCGTGTCTCTGCCGTGCTGACCAACGCGCCGTTCATGCTCAACTTGGATTGTGATCACTACATCAACAACAGCAAGGCCATCCGGGAGGCCATGTGCTTCCTCATGGACCCTCAGGTCGGCCGGAAGGTCTGCTACGTGCAGTTCCCGCAGAGGTTCGACGGCATCGACGTGCACGACCGATACGCCAACAGGAACACCGTCTTCTTCGACGTAGGCCCTGCAGCAGCCTGATCTGATCACTCAGTCCTAATCATCATACTGTAAGAATCTAGACGAACATTCTGTGATCTGACATTGGTGGTTCTCGCTGGTTATCAGATCAACATGAAGGGTCTGGACGGCATCCAGGGCCCGGTGTACGTCGGGACAGGGTGCGTGTTCCGGCGGCAGGCGCTCTACGGCTACAACCCTCCCAAAGGCCCCAAGAGGCCCAAGATGGTGACCTGCGACTGCTGCCCGTGCTTCGGCCGCAAGAAGCGGAAGCACGCCAAGGACGGGCTGCCAGAGGTCACGGCCGATGTCGGTGAGTTTCATAGTTCAGACGAAACTCAACTGCCGCTGTTCTGCTGCAGAGCATTTGGTTAAGTTCAGGACTTCAGGTGATTCTGAAGGTTACTGAAACTGCCCATTCTTGTTTCAGGAATGGACAGCGACAAGGAGGTGCTCATGTCCCAAATGAACTTCGAGAAGCGGTTCGGGCAGTCGGCGGCGTTCGTCACGTCGACGCTCATGGAGGAAGGCGGCGTCCCTCCGTCGTCGAGCCCCGCCGCGCTCCTCAAGGAGGCCATCCACGTCATCAGCTGCGGCTACGAGGACAAGACCGACTGGGGTCTGGAGGTAAGGAGAGACAGCCACTGAAACCAATCCATTCAGTCAGCTCTCGTCGCTCTGCATTGCTTCCTCCTGTCAGTTTTCAGTAACCAATTGATGAACATCAAACTCCATGGATGAATATGATGCAGCTGGGTTGGATCTACGGGTCGATTACGGAGGACATTCTCACGGGGTTCAAGATGCACTGCCGCGGGTGGCGCTCCGTGTACTGCATGCCGAAGCGGGCGGCGTTCAAGGGTTCGGCGCCCATCAACCTGTCGGACCGTCTCAACCAGGTGCTCCGGTGGGCGCTGGGTTCCGTGGAGATCTTCTTCAGCCGGCACAGCCCCCTGCTCTACGGCTACAAGAACGGCAACCTCAAGTGGCTCGAGCGCTTCGCCTACATCAACACCACCATCTACCCCTTCACCTCCCTGCCCCTGCTCGCCTACTGCACCCTCCCCGCCGTCTGCCTCCTCACCGGCAAGTTCATCATGCCATCGGTCAGTGCCTTCTTCCTCGGCCAGCCAGCCCGTCTTGATTGATTCAGTTCCTGACGAAACAACAGGTTCAGATGTTAACCCGGACTGACACGAGTGACACTGACACCTCGATCGCTGCTCTTGCAGATTAGCACGTTCGCCAGCCTGTTCTTCATCGCGCTCTTCATGTCCATCTTCGCGACGGGCATACTGGAGATGAGGTGGAGCGGGGTGAGCATAGAGGAGTGGTGGAGGAACGAGCAGTTCTGGGTCATCGGCGGCGTGTCGGCGCACCTCTTCGCCGTCGTGCAGGGCCTGCTCAAGGTGCTCGCCGGGATCGACACCAACTTCACCGTCACCTCAAAGGCCACCGGCGACGAGGATGACGAGTTTGCCGAGCTCTACGCCTTCAAGTGGACCACGCTCCTCATCCCGCCCACCACGCTGCTCATCATCAACATCATCGGAGTCGTCGCCGGCGTCTCCGATGCCATCAACAACGGGTACCAGTCGTGGGGCCCGCTCTTCGGCAAGCTCTTCTTCGCCTTCTGGGTCATCGTCCACCTCTACCCGTTCCTCAAGGGGCTCATGGGGAGGCAGAACAGGACGCCCACCATTGTTGTCATCTGGTCCGTGCTGCTGGCCTCCATCTTCTCCCTGCTATGGGTCAGGATCGACCCTTTCATCGTCAGGACCAAGGGGCCCGATGTCAAGCAGTGTGGCATCAACTGCTGAGCACGTCAAAAAAAAAAAATTCTGGAGCTTGTGGATAGGGAGAAAGAACAATTTAGAAATTTTGTATTGTCGATTATGTTTTGATGAAGCTTATGCTATGTTTTGTGTAATGTTCTGGGATCCAGAATTGTTGGGCAAGGAATTGAACAAATTAAGGACAAAGTATGAATGCTAAATAGCAAATGCTGATATTCATGTTCAATACAAATCTCAACTGGCAAATTCGGGTCCAAATCATCTGCTCAGGAAGAACAGATGGATCTGCAGGAAAGAGCACCATCATTTCAATAAATGGGATTCACTTTTGAATGCTCTTGTTTTATTGTACTTTAGTAAGTCTAGGTGAAGAGCCTGAAAATGATGAAGGTGATATATCAACCTAAAAACTTTGCTGGCAACACAAGCAAAATGCAGAACAAGCAATGTCTATGTTTTAACAAACTGATGTGTGTCCTGGACCAGCTTTGTTTCAGAGTAATCAGCAATCCAGATTCCAGAAAGGTGAGTTACCATTTTAAACTGATGTGGTTTCCAGCACCAGTACTTTTGGGTAAAGAAAAGAGAAATCTGAACATGAATAAGATATGTCAGCACTCTTAACACATAATTCTGAAGTCATTTACGCCACTACAAAGAGAGCGCAGCTACAAAATCTTACATGTTTCTATACAGGAAGACTCATCAATTCCATCTTTGCCCATCCATTTCATCTATTTCTTTCCAAATGTCAAAAATACAATGGGAAAGAAGAGGGCTCCATTCTATACAGAGAGGGGGGGGGGGGGGGGAGGAGGAAACCATTTACATGACGAGGTCTTTTAAATAAACCTATCATATCTATGCACTGTGGCCTGTAGGTAGTTAGCTGCACAGCATCACACCATGATCTCCAGGGGATGTTTAACAATTTGTTTTGTTTCTATTTGTTTCATCTGTACAGGTTCCTTCCTTCTAGTTTGCACGGTATTTTCTTAAGCTGCAGGTTCAACTTTGTGCAGTTGTACCTGTTCGATGGCACCACCTGGGGCTTTGACATGCTGATCAGCTTCTTAATTCATATCATGAAGCCTGTGCCTCTGTTGCATAAGATGTGTCGTTAGGCTGGACTCCTGCACCTGAGTAGCAATGGGAATGAAATAGGTAACTTTATGTGTACAAATGGCGGGAAAACCGTTGAACAGTTCATCACTAACATGTAGATCTGTCCACCATCAATTAGATATGGCGTACATTGTTCAAACATAAGAGCTCAATGTCACTTGTGTGTTATCCATGCCCTTCAATCTCCTCTACTATAGCTCAATGCCTTCTTTCATATAACAAACTCTACTCCATGGTGTTAGGTGACTACTGGCTAGGCCACAGTTGCATTTAGATTGAATGTTCCAAGCCAGGTGCAGACCTGCCCATTAGGCAAGCCGAGGCACCTCAGCTACTCTCCAGCGAGCACCACTACTATTCTCTATTTTTTTATCGATTGCTTTAAATTACATGGTACAAGAATAATGTTTATTCTGAAAATAGTGAGTATCTTAAAATTGTTGTTGTTCACTCACTTTATGCTAATTTGTATGATCACATTATGCCAATATGGTGTGTATATGATTATTCATTTTTAGGGCTTAGGGGGTGTTTGGCTCCCACCGGCTAATTTTGAGCTCGACATTTAGAGATCAATTAGGAAACCTAAAGTCTAAACATGAGGTAATTGCGAAACTGAAACTAAAGTCATGGCTAATTGGCAAGACGAATCCATCGATCATAATTAACCCAAGATCATCTCATATTTACTGTAGCATCGCATGGGATAATCATAGGCTAGTTAGGATCAATAGGTTCGCCTCGCCATAGTCGAGTGTCAGGCGAGACTGCAGAAAGCTGCTGATAAAGATAGGGCAATAGTAAAGTAAGGAGGATACTTGGTCCCAAGTTTAGTGAATAAGCTAACGACTACAGTATATTTCCACTGTAGTTGGATATTACAACATCTAAACTTTGAGCTAGAGGCACATATTTAAGAAAAAGGAAATGTCAAGTGACTCAAGTCAGAATAAGTACCTGCAGTTTTGCAGCTGTAGCTAAGAGTTCTCTGCATTCATCAAGCATGACCTTCTCTTGTCCTGCTATAACAGAGAGTTCTGAAACCAAGGATTCCCTGTCTGTGACCTGGTATGATAGTTTAATGTCAGTAAAACAAATCTTCACAGCCTAAAGGTTGTCCTTTTTAGGTCCTCAAGTTCTTTGATCAATCTACAAAGGGCCATGAATATCTTTAAGGTCATTAATTTTAGACCCTGTAAAACAAGCTTTCGAGCACTGTGTGTGTGCAGCCTTTTTTAGACTAGGGGCAGCTGTTAGCAAGCTCACTGGTATAACTTATTGGCAATTTTTTTAATAGAACCCAGTTTCATACCCATCTGCGATGATCTGGGACTAAAATTGACCTTTCATAAAGGTCCAGGTCCGTCTAAATTATACCTTGACCCACATGTCATTTTGTTCAAATTATTATCTGATGCAGTTTGGTTGATTATTGCTTTCCCATAAACAGAAGTTTGGATGTTAGCTGATGAATTATTTATCGAGTTCCATAAAAAAATTTAAACATATGGGATCAAATTATTTTCGCTCTCATTATCAGGAAACACATTTCTCATTGTTCATCTAAATTGTTCCTTATTTAACTGAAGTGATCAATGGCCACAAGTATTAGATCATAAATTCATATTTAAGCGTAATAATACAGACCCATGATATAAAGATTCAAAGAAACAAACGTAAAGTGAATACTAACTTTAAAAAAATCAAATACATGCAAAATCTGACCTTTGAAAGCATGCAGCAAACAGATGAACCCAAACCTTGCATGACATCAACAGCTGAGCTTACAGCATTCTTGAGAGCAATAGCATCAACCTGTTGATATGATAGTCAGTAACATGAAAGAGATAACGAGAATGGCATACTAAAGATGTGTGCAGTTTACTTTTCCAGTTCCCCGCATACCTTAGCTCCCGATGTAACTGGCAACCGCAGGGTACTTGCTTTCAGAGCCTCAGTTGCCCCAAACAAAGAGATACTGTTCTCCCTTTCTAGCGTTTGCCACTGTTCAAGGTAAGCAATCTGAACCAAGACAATGGCACACATCAATTTCTGCAATTGCAGTAATAAGACTGCTAAAAAGTTTTGCATATAGTCATAGTTTATGTTCCGTATCATCCTCCTTTGAGAAGATAACATGATACACTAACCACATTCCTACACCGTGCTGTTCAATGTAATGATCAACAATGCTAGTTTTCTTTCCCACATTTTCCATGCTCACAAAAGAATTATAGTAATACCGTTTAACAATTAATGATCATGGAATTTACCTGTTCTTTCAGAACGTTGTACAGCTTAAGTTCTTGCTGAAGGTGTTGCACCATTATTCTTCTCATATTAACCGAATCCCGCAGTTCTATGGTATTCCTCCAAACATTAGAAATGGTATTCTGTTTCACAAAACAAGAGGTAAAGCTCGTGTAATCAATGAAAAATCACTCAGAAAAATAAAAGAAAACAATATTCCAAGGAAACTAGACTCCTGGTACACCAGAATTACTTATTTTAAACATAGATATGATCAAATTTTACAGAGCAAAAATTCTGTCAGATATTTTTTTATCAAATACATAGTTGGTACAGTCCCTACAAAGCTAATTGATCTTGGAAATAAAAGGCACATGCCTAGTTAAGAAGCTTATATTTAATTTTGCACACATATTTTGCAGCTGCAGTATTAACTTATGAAGAGGAAGTATTATATAAACTGTTTGTTTTGTCATTGTACAAGTTATACTAATTGCACAAAGGAAAAGCATCCAAGAAAAAAACTAGGCAAAATGACACAAATCACGACAACTAAAACACTATTAGATAAAAAGAAAGAATGTTGATAATTTTCTAATTTTTACCTCAACAGCAGCCTTTTGAAAAGATAGTGTGTCTTCTGCATAAGCATTTATAAAGAGCCACTGCAAATGTCTATTGTACAATAAACGCAGTTGGTGGATGTTTTCAATTTGGCTGGCATTTTTCTTTCCTTTTCTTGCATCAACCATGTAGTTAATAAGAGGAGATGTAACACTGGCTTGAATAGCTTCAGTGCTTTGTGACCTACATGGTGTTGAAGGCCTTGTCCGAGATGGACTCTGGAAGGTCCTGGAAGTTGAGGATGCGGCTGACAACACCTTGTTTGGTGACGATGAGCGTTGCAGAATTGGAACAGGAAAAGTTGCTGTTCTGTTTGGTCGGCTCACAGATTTAGATCTCTCTGTTCTCTGCGAGTCCACCTTATCATCTCTTCTGCTTGACTGAATAGCCAAACTTCTTGCTACTTCATCCAATGATGGATTGGACCCTTTGAGTGAAGATTCAACAGAAGGGGTCTTCCTTGGTGAAAGGCCTCTTGAAGCATTTGCCGAAGATACTGATCTGGTAGCTTTGTCAGAAAGGTCAATAGTTCTTGACATGAGATTCTTTGGCACCTGCCCACCCATCATGGCTGGCCATCTGTGTTGTTCAATTACCCTTTTATGGGGCTCCTCTGAAGGTTGGGCATTCTCACATTGTTCACCAATGTTTTTCCTTCTGAAAGGGCTTCTCTTCCTCTCGGTTAGAACACTCACCTGACCCTTGGTACAATCCAACGGCGAGGCAGAGATTACCTTATCTTTTCTAGTAGCAGGTGAAGCGACAGATTCCGACTGGAAGGAGGAAGACAGGTTACGCATTGCTGGCCATAAACCATCAGGAGCCTTTGTGCTTGCTATACGCTTGGAACTCTTGTGTAAGTCTCTGACAGTATCACGAACTGGTGTAATGGACCTTGGAGTAGGCGTTGAGGGTGTTGAGACCCGTGAAGGAGTTGAAGGTGTTGACGGTCTCCTTCTATCTGCTGATTGCGCTCTTTTGGGTGCTGGTGTGCCTTCAGTTGCTGATGTCCGGCCAAGACTTGGTGATGTGCATCTTCTTGTCTTAGTGGCGTCAGAAAGACCAGTTTTGTACCTTGATGCAACATCCCTCCCACGGAAAGCATTATGCTTCTCCGATGGAACTAGTGGTGGTCTTAGAGTCTCATCAACAAGAGTAGCCTTCTTTGCATCACTCTTAAGGGCATCCATGAGGAATAGAAAATCCCAGAATAAACCACATCAATGTGGACCACAGGAAACCAGCTCACTGGAGGAACCAATAAGTACCTAAAGGCACAAAACCAGACACCAAATCGATAGGGTAAGCCTCAAATATGAAGAGCAATAATCTCTATTTCAATTGAAACAAGCAATAGGAACTTCTGCTCATAGGGAAAACAAAGGCGCCAAATTAACATGTAAAAACAATGAACCCTGGTGATCCACAAATTGTAGTGATCTAACTGAAGCAATAGGAACTTCTGCTCATAGGAAAAACAAAAGCGCTAAATCAACATGTAAAAACAATGAACCCTGGTGGTCCACAAATTGTAGTGATCTAACTGCATGTGGAGATGAAATTATACCGATTTCAGCACCAAAACTTTAAACAGAAACAGTTGGTGCCCCCCTATATCTCCCGTCGGGAACTCGGGATATAATGGCCAATCAGTAAGGGATTGGATGGAGGCTCAGAAACAGCGGAGGAATATTGGCATGTATAAATACATCATAGATCTACTATAAAGCATAAAAAAGAAGATTTTTTGGACAATGGCAGCTGCTACGTGGGATCACACACCAATTGAGCAAGGACAAAGCAAATAAACTTTATTCGCGGAGATTCTGATGGTTTTGGAACAGACAGGACAATGCACATGCATGTGAGACGAATCAGTTGCCTAATAATTTCTCGCCAGAAGCAGCATGGGAAACAGGGACCTTTTTAATACTTGCCACTTATGAACTATGCACATGCGTCAAGGATATGCTCGCCCCGATAGAGACAAGGCAAAAATATGACAGTGGACATAAGTTCCAGATAAAATGCCAGACTTCACTTGAAGTTGCTGAAATTCCCTTTGGCAAAATCGATTAATGATGTAAAATCCGTTGCACCTAAGGGCCAAGGTTATGAACATTCTGCTTGCATCGATGGGTGAATAAAATAATTCTTCCTTGGAAAATTCAGACACCACGAGCAAGTTAAGCACAGACAGTATGGGGAGTCATTTAATTCAAGATTCAGGATCTTCTGCAGATGTTTGGTACATGCTCTTTAATCTTTTAACCTACAGTAAGAATCACTAATATATTACACAGTGGTAACCACCGACTAGTCTTTAAAAAATGCGCCACGGAGTAATTAAGCTTCTAAATCACCGTCAAGCCCAAACCAAGGAGCAAAAACAAATGTCCAGTTAACGAGGTTAATCTCCCAAGCAGCCAACTAGCCAAGCTCGTGTCCCACTCTCAACAAAATCAAAGGACCCACTCCATGCCAAAATTCTCAATACTCACGCGCCGCAGCGAGAAACCCGAGTGGCGCATCGGAACCATTCGGTAGCCCCGCGACGAACCCGAAGAGGAGCCACCAGATTTACCCCCAAGCATCCTCCGTATTCCGTTCAAACCACTTCTAAAATTGCAAAACCACCTGAGGCCCTGAGCACCGCCGAGCTCGCGATCAGCACTAAGCCCAACCACATCTCCCATCCGCACACCCCCGATCACCCAACCCACGCCCAGGCGAGCTCACCCACCCTTCTCCCCCAGCTCAAATCGAGAAAAAAGGGGGAGAAAACGGCGAGCAGATCGGCGCCACGCACGGCACAGGCACTAACCCCTATCCCCTGAACGCACCAAGCAAGCGCTAGAAGCCTCCTCACCTCGAGAGCGCCGCCTAGCCGGAAGCGCGCGGAGACCCCCGAGCCGCCACGGAGAGGCCCTTGATCGAAGTACCAAACCCGCCGCCTCTTCGGCCTTCGCGGGCGCCGCCAGGCGGGCTGCGGAATCTCTTGGACGCGCCGACGCGGCGCGGAGATCGCTGGGGGGTTTTGCTTCTCCCTTCCGCTGGGAGTTTGGAGCGGGAGGAGAGGGGAGGTGGAGGGAGCGCGGCGTGGGGGGAGGAGGTGGAGGTGGAGAAGGGACGGTTGCCGCGGCGGCAGGGAAGTAGGGAATTAAGGCGGGTAGCCGTGTTAAAGGGAGACCAAACGGCTCCCTAATTGCGCCCCTTTCTTGTTAAGCTACCGCGCCGTTTCCACTGCGGGCACCCCGGCGCGTGCACCCCCGAGAACGTGCGTTAGGGCTTTTGGACCTGATCCAAGCGCCATGGCAGAAAGCACTGGCAAAGCCTGAAAGTATATGGCACAGAAAAGGAGCATAGAAGAAGAAATCTGGAAGATGTTTTTAATTTTTAGATGATGCAATGCGTCCCCCCTTCTGGTCCGGCCGGCCGTTCCCTCCCGCCATCATACGTGCCCGCCATCCGCAACCGAAGCGGTTACCTCGCGGGACCCCCCAATCGATGGAGGCGTCCACGTCCGCCCTCGATCGCCCAGGGCAGGCGCCAACCGCCAGTCCGCCACGTTGCCCCGCGGCCGAGCAGCGCCGACGCCGACATGGGGGAACAGCATGTGGTATACGCAGGCGCCGGACCAGGACGCAGCCGCGGTCGGCGCACGTTCTCGCGCGGCCCGCGGTCGCAGGCGCAACAAATTGTTTTCGGCGGCAGCGGCCACGGCCAGATGCGGGCGAGGAAGAAAAGCACGAAAATCGGTGTGCGCAACAACGTTGCAGCATCTCTCTGTCCAGCAGGATCGAAGAGGATTGTGTCACGCAGGTATGCAGAGCCACGATCGTACCATATGCATCCACTGGACGCCACTGGTGTTGTCCTCATCCTGTGTACTGCTCCCCATCCAACACGCCATGATGCACGGCCGCCGTGGCCGTGGGGAATGGGAATACAGCCGACGCAACGTTCGTGCGCACCACTATGATTACGTGCTCGTAATCCATCATGTAGCCCGGCTACTTACGTTAATTACTTTAGGGACCAAAAAAATAAAAGCCGTGCTGCTCCTCGACACACTGTAACCAATCGATGCTTGCTTGCTGAATGGAGGCCAGCAGCAGGGCAATCATCGCCCGCGCCGCCCGATCGGCCTCGACGCCACAACGTGCCAGTTGGGTCCGCTCACGAACGTACGCGTGCGGCTCATCAATCATAATTGTACGATAAGGTACTGATGAGATGCCTCAAATTTTCCTCCTGCAGCAGCCGGGCCGTGCGCTCTTGGCCTCGACTCTGAAAAAAGGTGTGTTTGAAGCTGCTAGTGATGGACTGATTGTTCACGGGGGGTAAAACGACGTGTACCCGCATGATCTTAACAGATGAGGAGTAAGATGGCCTCTCTTGTCAAAGCATGGAGATTCATAATCAATCAAGCGTATGACGTATCTGCCCTGGCGTCGCGCGCCTGTGATGTTTATGCTAAAAGGATTATCGGCGGTCTTAACTTGGAACACGTCAAATGCAAAGACCATTGACATTGTTTTTTGGTTTCATTTTGACAAGCGGAAAGATCGTGCCGGTGCGAGGCGTCCAAGCTGTCTCATGATAACATATCCATGCGCGAATGGTGTTTTCTTTTTTGAGGGTTACGCCACACGTACTGGCGTACTTAGACTTCAAAACTGTGTTGCTGGAAGGCACAAGTAGCACTTAGGGCATATCAGTTGTGGCATGTTAGTCGGCGTGCTATATCAGCTAATATAATTTTTTAGTAGGTAGAGGAACAGTCTTTTATTCCAAACTTCTTCATGAAAGATCCGCTTAACACACAATTTCTTAGCCAAATTAATTACGAGATGGATGACAAGTTCTTTTATACTCCCATTAAAGGTATGATCTTTGATGCGAAAATGAGTAATATAGCCGGACAGGGAATTCAAAGCTTTCTTCCCTGGCCAATAAGCCCCGTTTAACGCCAGCAGGCCTGCTATGACATAGTTCAATTGAATTTGTCTGCGGGCCTTCAAAAAATAAAAGCCCATACACAAATCGACTAGCGGGGAATAAAATCAGCCCACTACCGTGGCAATGGTAGAATACAAATTTTAAGGCCAATCCTAATCCATAGTTTTATTTTGTTACTTTCAAGAGTGACACATCAACAAAACATAAATAAAATCATAGATGAAACTGACTCCAAATGCATTGTTCACCTTTGCTATTTATACGCTCTCATCATTAACTCCAATACTTGTTAATAGTTGGGAACCGTGAATGTGTGGTTTCATCCAGATGAAAAACATTTAATCTCTCATCATTAACATATCGCTACATCATCAAATAGGATATCGTTTAGTGTGTATGAAATTCTTAGAAAACGTGCTTTGAAAATTGCCTAAGGACATGTGTGCCCACAAACATATTTAACTACTCCCGCTGTTCGAAATCATAAGTCATTTCAATTTTATTGTAAAATTAAAGCATAATTTAAGTTTATTTAAGCTAGAATAACTTATAATTTTGAACAGAGGATTCTGTCACACATCGCCTCATCAAGGAACGATCTATATGGACCGCATGTTGCAGGTTACTGGAGACTATTTTAAAACAATTCATTGGAACATTTTTTTTAAAAAAAATATAGGAAATATCGAATTTTTAAAGAAAAAGAAACTCGAATTTTTTTAGGGGAAAAAAACTCGAACGTGAGACCGATCCGAACAAGTGTAACATTATGAGGCCCAAACCGTATCTTTTGCTTCCGGCCCAGTCCTAAATCTCCGTTCAAACCCAGCCCATCAATTCGCTTTATCGTTCGAAGCCTGCGCGGTCGCCGCGGCTGCCCGGCCAGGGGCGGTTGGTAACGGCGGCTCGGCGGTCGGCGCCCCCTCTGCCACTCCGGCCACCTGCTCACCCCGGTCAACCCCCGACCCGGCGCTCCCGTTCGTAGGCTACGGCTCTAACCCTGCATCGAGAATTCGTGATGCAGCCGCACCACGGCGGCAGCGCGCGGTGGCAAGCGAGACGGCAGATTGGCAGGCAGTTGCATACTTGCATGGCAATGCCATGTTTGAAACCACGCCATCGTCGAAGTTGCTATCCTCACGGCCCGACGCATCGATGTGCTGCCGCGCGCTTCAATTTCTCAAGGCGCCGTCTCCGTGGATGTCTACGTCAAAATTCTGCAGCGAAGGACCCGGCAACGCCCGCCACCTGCTCGTGCAAATGCGCAGGATGGCCGGCTAGGCGTCTAGAAGCTCGAAACAGCCCATCCCCGGTCCACCTGATTAATCTGGTAACCTGACCGCTTCAAGGTGCCGCGAGGAGAGGGTTGGTATTACGTTACTGGAATCAAATTCTCGATCTATGGTTTGAGATCGAAGCAACAAGAATCAGCAACGAAGCGAGGGAGAAGCATGGTGCGGTACTGTCACAGTGTCACATCACACGCGAAGGTATGCTGCCAAAGTGCCAATGCCACCTAATTTGTAGAACCACAGTTGACCCCTCAGCAGGCTGACTGCTCCGTGCCTGTCACGGAGCCATCAGCCTTCTTTTAATTCTTTCACCTATAAATGACCTTTTCTGATCACGTTGTGTTCCTTGTCAGACGAAGGGAAGGCAATCATCTCTCATTCAAGCAGCTGGCACAGAACTATGGCTTCCATCCTCAAGGTCAGAACTGATGATCCTTGTTGTAGGTGTAGCGCTAATTAGGATGCTAACTTGTTCCTTTGGAAAGATAGCATTGCACCTTTCGCTTTCATAGAGTTTCCTCAAATGGCATAAAGGCATGAATATGATGAACAATTGCTAAGTGCTCAATAGGCTTTACTACACATACTACCAACATAATTCGAGTACTAAGAGGCACCTATCTAGAAAGAACACTAGTTAGGAAACGTTGGAGCTAGGAATAGCAACTCTGCTTTGTCTATTTACTTGCTCATTCGACAGTGCAGAAACTAGCATGCAAGTTATCTTTAAGATAAAATTATCTGTTTGCCTACCTGACGTCCTGAGTGTCCTGACCGAAGATACATCATCCCCATAGCCATAGGTTTTGTACAGTTTATTCCATCGGATCTACAAACATTACCCTTCTGCCCATCAGGTCTGCAATTCTTTGAATTTGTCCTGCTCTTTTCATGGAATCAATGTAGCCTGATCTACCTAGCAATCGGCATACCTCTCAATCTCAAGGTGGAATAGTGACAAAAAAAATCTGCCAACTAAGCCTATCTCTCAAGGTGAAGTGGGAACTGCATGGAACAAATGGAATCACAAGAGTGCCCCACTAGATTTGGTTAAAAGGGTGACATGATGTACCTAAAAAATCATTTAATAATATCACTTAGATATGTAGGCTGATCTTTCTAGCCAGAGCTCTGCTTCACAAAGTGCTAATCATCTTTGACATTTCCTAGTTACCTACACAAACAACATACCATAGGTTAAGCTTTCAGGACCACCCACTCGCGCCTAGTATAGGTCACTCTTGCAAGCTGGCATTCATAAGCCAAACCGTTGAAAAGCTAATACGTGAATCATGTGTGTCTAGTGAAAGCTGAGACATTCCCTGGTGGATGTGCTTGTTTGGCACAGTAAGATGGGACCATACCGTGGGAATTCTCTGATGGCAACAAGGGTGCCAATGATGACCTCCTGATGCTGCCTGATACATAATAAGTCAATGTCAATGGCTGGAACATATCTACAATCGAGCAGAATTTTGCCTGCATTCTCTGGTAGCCCTGTCTTCCCCATTTGTTCTATAGAACTGAAGATTTTAAACCTCCCAATCCCGTGAATAATATTCTTCTGACATTTGAACTATCTGCCATCTAAAAAATAATTAAGCTGCATTTTTATTCATTTGTTCTGTCCAACTTGTTGTCTGCACACCAACATTGCATGGGTGCTGTTTCTTTCAAAAATCACGTAAACTGACTAACCAGATCAAAATAGCATGGCTAATGTCTGATGACCTCTGAACTTTTAAAGATACAGTTAGGGTGCATGTCCTAGGCTAGTCGCTAGTTGACTATGAAGTTTAAATGTTGAGAAAACCTCAGAAGTAACAAAAGAAGGGATATCGTTTGCTCGTTCCTTCTGAAGTTATCTCGTTTGCTATGTCTCTGGACCCAGTCAGTTCTAAGGTAGGGTCTGGATGTTTGGTTCAGCTGATGATTGGGTATGTGAAGTTAAGTGACTAAGTAATATAGCTGAAAAGAGACATTATGCAACCTACTGTTAGTTTAAAAGGATCAACATATTGGTTGGTTACCCTAGGAAAAGATGTCGCTGTCAGCCTTCAAAAGACCGTGCAGATTGGTATAAAAAATTTCTAACAGCAATTGGAGATGTAGATATGCTATCATGAAGCATCCCACAGAGTTTCAGCTCAAACGATGACTTGCACAAGCCGAAACTGAAAAAAGACGATTATCTTCTTGTAGTTTCTTCGTCTTCTTACTGCTTGTAGAAGTAATTGTGTGAGTAGGAATATGTTTGAGCTTGATGCAGCATACTGCACACAGGTAATTATTTTTCTTCAATTTCTGATGACTTATTCATGTGTTGTTTCAGGGCTTGGGAGTTCCGGAAATCCTGGATTTTCCCCCCTGATGCCGAATATGACGAGGCTGAATTGCTTGCATAAGCCTTAGGGCATGTTCGGTTCCATCGGATTCAATCCGGGGCCGGAATGATAAATATAACAAGAAATTTATAATAGGTACATCTAGAGACCGGGATCTATTCCGGGTCATAAACTAATTTATTTGTGATGGATACATCAAGAGGCCCGGAATAATTCCTCACCTCTTGACCAGTGGATTGATTCCTTGTCTTTTGGTGTCACTATCATGTGTAAAATAGCTCTTGATCCGGAATGAATCCTTGTCTCTTATTGTACGTATCATAAAATTTCTTGTTATATTTTCATTCTTGGCCCGGATTGAATCCGATGAAACCGAACAAGCCCTTAAGAGGAGAGACAAATTATGTTGCCCATAGCCCCAGACCAACCGAGAGGTGCCCGGCAGGTACCACTTCCAGCCCATGCATGCCCTGACCTGAAATCCACAGCCCTGTTGCCGTCCCTCTCGCACAATCTCCTCCGCTGTGCTATCGGGGTCGGGAGCCCACCGCCGTCGCTTTCCCGCCTGCGCGGCCGCGCACACATGCTCCCCGCCATAGTGGCTCGCGCGCGCGAGCTCCTGCCCACTCATCATGCACAGAATCGAGCTGAAAAGCCATGCTTCGTGCGCTGCGCAATCATGGCCTGCCCAAGACGTCTCCAGCCTCCATTAGTCCGTTCCAACCCACAGCCATCTCCATCCCCATCCCCTGCAGAGACGTGACCTGCGGCAGCTTCGATCAGTGCTTCCCCTTCTCCACTCTCTCATGTCTATTATCGCTGGGTCGCCGGACAAGCTCGATCATCTCGATCGAGCTAGCGGATGACTGATGCCACTGCCATGTAGTAGCTTAGGCTAGCTTGTGTAGGTCTGGTCATCGCCATCCAGTGGTGTTACTAGTGTCCTCCGACGAGGAAAGGATGATGGCTCGCATGGTCGTGAACCGTGCGGCCATTCTCATCCTCTTGCTTCACCTTGTCCTCTCCCTGCTCGTGTCGGCGTCGATGGCGGATACGCCGGCTGGTGCCGTGCGTCGGCGGCGGCGGCAGGTGCTCTTGAGGGAGAAGGCCACTCTACTAGCCCTGAAGAAGGGGCTCACCCTGCCGTCGACGGCCCTGCTGGACTGGAACGAGTCCAACGGCCACGTCTGCAGCTTCACCGGCGTCTCCTGCGACCGGCGGCGGGAGCACGTCGTCGGACTTGCGCTCGCCGACATGAGGATCTCCGGCGCCATCCCGCCGGTCATCGGCGAGCTCTCGCGCCTCCAGAGCCTCGACATGTCCAGCAACAGCATCTCCGGCGCCATTCCGTCAGCCCTTGGCGGCCTCTCGCATCTCCGGATCCTCGATCTGTCCAACAACAGCATCTCCGGCGCCGTCCCTCCGTCCATCGGCAACCTGACGCTCCTTAGGGACCTCTTCTTGAACAACAATGTCCTCTCCGGCGACATCCCTCGCTCCATCGGCAACCTCTCGAGCCTTTATAACCTCGACGTGTCAAGCAACATGCTCACGGGGAAGATTCCAACCGAGCTCTCCAACCTCCACAGCCTTGGCGCGATTCAACTCGGGTATAACCAGCTCCATGGTGTCATACCGCCGTCCCTTGCCATGCTGGCCAACTTGTTCTACCTCAGCCTCGAGCATAACAACCTGTCTGGCCCCATCCCAGCAGCCATCTTCCTAAACTGCACAATCTTGGGTGTCATTGACATCGGGAATAACTCTATTTCCGGCGAGATCCCCCGTGCCGCCTCCGGCAAGCTCGCCTACACGTTTGCCGCCCTCAACCTCTACTCCAACAATCTGATAGGGAAGCTTCCACAGTGGCTCTCCAACTGCACGATTCTGAGGATACTAGATGTCGAGAACAACCTGCTCGACGACGAGCTCCCTACTAGCATAATCTCAGGCAAGAAATACCTCATGTACGTACATTTGTCCAACAACAACTTCCAGAGCCATGACAACAACACCAACCTGGAGCCGTTCTTCGCCGCGCTGTCAAACTGCTCCAACCTGCAGGAGGTCGAGGCCGGTGGCGTGGGGATCGGCGGGCAGCTGCCGAGCCGCCTCGGCTCGATGCTCCATCGCAACATGTGGCACCTCGACCTGGAGCTGAACGCCATCACTGGGCCGATCCCGGCCTCCATCGGGGACATCATCAACATGACGCTGATGAACCTGTCGAGCAACATGCTCAACGGGACGATCCCGGCGTCGCTCTGCCGGCTGCCATTCCTGGAGCAGCTCGTCCTGTCCAACAACAACTTGACGGGCGGGATCCCGGAGTGCATCGGCAACGCCACGCACCTCGGCGAGCTAGGTCTCTCGGGCAACGCGCTCTCAGGGACCATCCCGAGCAGCATCGGGAGCCTTGCCAGGCTCTCCTATCTCTCCCTGCATAGGAACAAGCTGTCAGGGGCGATACCTCCGAGCC
Organism: Digitaria exilis; assembly: GCA_015342445.1. Lineage (NCBI taxonomy): Eukaryota > Viridiplantae > Streptophyta > Magnoliopsida > Poales > Poaceae > Digitaria > Digitaria exilis. Next base: position 904,544 of record JACEFO010001897.1, read on the forward strand.
TCGGCCGGTGTGCCAGTCTGCTGCTCATTGACCTCTCGAGCAACAGCTTCACCGGTGCGATACCGGAGGAGATCGCCGGCATTGCCAAGGTGACACTGAACCTGTCGCGCAACCAGCTCGGTGGCAAGCTGCCGAGTGGCCTCAGCAGCATGCAGCAAGTGGAGACGATCGACCTGTCCTGGAACAACTTCACCGGCGAGATCTTGCCCGGGCTGGGAGACTGCATCGCGCTGACGGTGCTCGACCTGTCGCACAACTCGCTCGCCGGCCACCTCCCTCCGTCGCTTGGCCGGCTGAAGAACCTCGAGAGCCTCAACGTCTCCAACAACTACCTGACCGGCGAGATACCCATTACCCTTGCCAACTGCGACAGGCTGAGGTATCTCAACCTTTCCTACAACGACTTCACCGGTGTCGTGCCCACCGCTGGCCCTTTCGTGAACTTCAGCTGCCTCTCCTACCTCGGCAACCATCGGCTCTCCGGTCCGGTGGCCAAGCGCTGCTGGAGGCGTCGCCGGTCGTGGTACCAGTCCCGGAAGTTCTTGGCCGTCATCTGCGTCTGCGCCGCCGTGCTGGCGTTCGTGCTGACGATCGTCTGCACGGTCAGCGTCCGTAAGATCCGGGAACGTCTGGCGACGATGCGGGAGGACATGTTCAGGGGTCGCCGGAGCGGCGGCTCGTCGCCGGTGATGAAGTACAAGTACCCGAGGATCACGTACCGGGAGCTTGTTGAGGCGACGGATGAGTTCAGTCCGGACCGGCTCGTCGGGACGGGCAGCTACGGGCGGGTGTACCGAGGCACGCTGCGCGACGGCACCATGGTGGCCGTGAAGGTGCTACAGCTCCAGACGGGGAACTCGACCAAGAGCTTCAACCGCGAGTGCCAGGTGCTCAAGCGCATCCGGCACCGGAACCTCATGCGGATCGTCACGGCGTGCAGCCTGCCGGACTTCAAGGCGCTGGTGCTGCCGTTCATGGCGAACGGAAGCCTGGAGCGGTGCCTCTACGCCGCGACGGAGCTCAGCCTCGTGCAGCGGGTCAACGTCTGCAGCGACATCGCCGAAGGGATGGCGTACCTGCACCACCACTCGCCGGTCAAGGTCATCCACTGCGACCTCAAGCCGAGCAACATCCTCATCAACGACGACATGACCGCGCTCGTCTCCGACTTTGGCATCTCCCGGCTCGTCATGAGCATCGGCGGGGTGGCCAACACCGCCGACGTCGGCGCCTCCACGGCAAACATGCTGTGCGGCTCCATCGGGTACATCCCTCCAGGTACACGTGGCATCAAATTGCACGCTTTCTTCGTTCTCGTGATCGATTATTCACTTACCCTGATCAGTTCTGGCTATTGGTTCTTGATGGTCCGAAGAGTACGGCTATGGCTCCAACCCGACGACAAAGGGCGACGTGTACAGCTTCGGCGTTCTGGTGCTGGAAATGGTGACGAGGAGGAAGCCGACCGACGACATGTTCGAGGGCGGGCTGAGCCTGCACAAGTGGGTGAAGATGCACTACCACGGCCGCGCCGACGCAGTGGTCGACCCGGCACTGGTGCGCATGGTCCGGGACCAGACGCCTGAGGTGAGGAGGATGTCGGACGTGGCCATTAGTGAGCTGCTGGAGCTCGGCATCCTCTGCACCCAGGAGCAAGCGTCCGCGCGGCCGACCATGATGGACGCCGCCGACGATCTGGACCGGCTCAAACGGTACCTCGGCGGTGACACCACGGCCACCTTCGCATCGTCGCTGGGATTTTCCTCGACGACATTTGACGACGACATCGATTGACTAGTAGGAGCCGACACGGGATGCAGATTTGTTATGCATAGCTAGCATTAATTCCTCTTGGAGGTATGATCTTATTTTTACTGGTAAATTAATATGCAAAGAACATAGGATTGATTCTTTGAATGTGTATGATTGATGTAATTTTTATATGAGCCATTAAGCCTTGGCCATAGATCTCTCTAGAGTGATTTATGATTTCAGTTTTTTCAGATAATGAAAAGAGGGTTTTAGTTTTTCGTCTTGAAAATTTCCTTCATGAAAGATCATTACGGGAGAGCCATATTGACCAAAAACATTATCATTATGATTTCAGTTGAAGGAGCTACTGAATTATCATTATCCATTTCTGCGCATGTTTCTGACTTTTTTCAGTGCTGTGTCTGTCATATATACCTGAATAATATCACACTTCCTCTTTCTTCAAAGGATGCATGCATGTCATGAAACACAAGGTCAGCATGCACCTTTCTGCATAGGCTTTTTACGAAAGAGTAGCATCGGCATGATATGGTGGAGTCGCATAGCGATTGAGATTTTCTGGCTGAAAGTGTGGTCTATGAGCATATATATAAACGAGCAAGACCGGTGCCAAAGTTGGATGGAAAGTTGTATCTGGATAAAACCTCTTGAGCGTGCGCCAGAGCATAACGTGAGTAGCGATGCCTAAACTGGACCATCCTAGCAAATATAATACCCCAGTGCTGAAGGATAATTGGGTTTGTGGATATGCAACCGTGCATTGAGTCGGAAGCTGATGTAAGTGTCGAGTTATGCTCTTAGCCAAATCCAGTGGGCTAATGGTCCACTTTTCATGCTTCTCATTGGGTATTTCTGAAAGTAGTTTGGAAGTGCTGAGATGAGAGTAATCATTGTGGACACTTCAAAGTAGTATATACGCAAATTATTTTATTTTTCCCATCTATCTGTAGCATCACACATTTTTTTTCCTTTGGAAATTCCATTTTTGTCATATGTACCAAAATGACATGTGAGACTCATCGTAACTCAAGTTGGCAAATAAAAATGTAATAGGTTATGCTAAATTTCAATGGGGAAAAAGTTATGCTGCTATGAGAATATTCTCATTCTTTTGACCCGTGACCAAACCACTGGGAATAATCTTCTTCACTTTCACAATTGTATGTTTTATGCGATTATGGGTTTAGATTGAGTCAAATTTTATTTGATTTGACTAGATGTATAGAAAATGTGATTAACTCTTATAACTCTAAACTAGCAAGATGGCCCGCGCAAATAGCGCGGGTAGCTAGTTTTATTAATGCTAATGTTCATATTTTTTTAATTGAAAAATATTTTATTTTAGTGATTTTCTTCCTAGATGGAAAGTATAGTTTTTTATTAAAAGTAATAATATTTTATTTGTTTTGATATGTGAATTTCTATTAAAATTTTATTCACAATAATAGGTAATTGATTGCAGATTGTATGTTATTATATTTTAAAGGGAAATTATGGATAAGTTAGCAATTCTTTTGTGGTGTCATTTCAAGGCGAATGAAATCTTGTAACCATAGATGAATTTATTGGCAAGTGATCAGAAATGCAGACTGTCTCATAGGGTCGCTGAGCCTTCACTCTTTGTGTAGGTTGCATAGTATTCTGAGATTTACCTTTCCACTCTTATAATTTGCCAACCCTATCAGTTACCTTTCGTGGAGGTTAATACAAGCTCCCTCCGCTTTCTAGTTTTCTACCATCTTCATTGATGATGCTGCCTTCGATTAATTTCATCTGTTTAGTATGGTTGGTGTTTTGATCTGTTTGTTCCATACAATGTATTATCAAAGTTTAATTATGCAATCGTGGAAGGTTCATTGGCCTCCCTAGTCGCTACTGTTCCTTTTTTTTCTTCTTCTTTATTATTCCATTGCAGCAGCTCACATCCGCGGTAAGTGTTGTATCTTCGCCTCACACGGGTTTCTCGCATCTTTTTCTCAACTCTGCCATATGAATTATCTCAAGCAACAAAATGACCGTGGTTCCAGCATGTTACACGATACCCCGTCATGCATAACCCAGGAACTTTATCCACTTTAAAACTGCAAAACTTCATGCTTTGGTTGGTCCCAACATATTATTGTCTTGTCTCCATGAAAGAAAATAAAACGATTGTGCAGCGCATCGAGGCCGTGTCCGTGTTTGTCACGATCACGCTTAATTTCTCTATCTTCACGTCTTCTCCAGCGATGCAAAGGAACCCTAAATTCCGATGAAAAAGTCTATATCACCCCCAACCTATGAAGTGTGGACTACATAACCCCCCAACCTATGAAAAGGTCTATATCATCCCTGAACTTCTCAAAACCGATCAAATTACCCCCTAAAGCAAATTTGGAAAAACATAGTAAATCACAAAAAAAATCATAAAATGAAAATTCCAATTGTGTTGGACTTCAAATGAGTAGATATACACACTGAACATATAATACGATATATTTTAATATTTTTTTACTACTATAGAGAAAAGAGTAGATCTAAAGCTATAGTAAAAAAATATACTAAAACATATCATATTATATATTCAGTGTATATATCCACTAATTTGGAGTCCAACACAACTTGATTTTCTATTTTATGATTTTTCTATAATTTACTATGATTTTTCAAAACTGTTTTAGGGGGTAATTTGATCGGTTTTGAGAAGTTCAGGGGGTGATGTAGACCGTTTCATAGGTTGGGGGGTTATATAGACTTTTTCCAAAATTCAGATTGTACTCGCCCTCCTGCGCTAGCTTTTGCACCTTCTTCTCAACGAACAGGATGTATTTGATCACTATTGCAGCAGCTCACATCCATATCAAGTGGTGTCTCTTCGTCTCACACGGGTTTCTCTCGCATCTTTTTCTCGACTCTGCCATATGAATAACCTCAACCAACAACATGACCATGGTTCCTTGTTACACGACCCCCCCCCCTCTCCGCGCGCGCATGCATAACCCAAGACCTTTATCCACTTTAAAGCTACAAAACTTCATGCTTCGGTTGGTCCTGACATATTGTTGTCTCCATGAAAGAAAATAAACGATAGTGCGGCGCATCGAGGCCGTGGCCATGTTTGTCACGATCAGGCTTAATTCCTCTTTCCTCTATCTTCACGTCTTCTTCTCCAGCCATGCGAAGGAACCCTAAAATCAAATTGTGCTCGCCCTCTTGCGCTAGCTGTTGCACCTTCTTCTCAACGAACATGATGATGTCCCAAATAGATTATTTGATCGTGCACCTTATATGAAGTAATTATAGTATCTATTTTTCTGTTTCTAAAAGGAGGCCGGACAATAAAGATCAAACTCTTGTATGATATGGAATCTTGTATAGATATGATTTGATATTTGGTTTTACATATAGACTCTTCTATTAATATAAATCATTAGACCTTCATTAAATCTGATGGTCCGAATTCTTCTCTTTTTTCGATTAACGTGAGAATTTCTTGACCCTCTCGCTGAACGTGGTGGCTCCTTTTTTTCATGTCAAAGTGCCCAATTATGGGTTCATCTGACCCTGATGATATATAGTGTTGCACATATGTTACTCTAGTATACTTCTACACACCTTATTTATTAAAAATTTATAGGTCCTGGCTTGCTTGCTTCCCCTGTTGACGGGAAAAATGCTGTTGCGTTTGAACTTTTCTTTTTTCCTTATCCTTTTTATTCTCGCTTATAATTTTTGTATGTACAGGAGATCAAATCCATATGGAAATCCAATTCGTTTCTTTCTTCAAACTCAATCTTTACGTTGTTTTAGTCCGAACTATTTTTTAATTTGCACTATCAGGGAATTCTCTTTTTTTAGGAGGCTTGCATACTAAATATTGATCTGTGAACTAATTTGATGAACTGGTATTTGCTTTTTTTAGGAAACTACGATGAGAGGGTTGCCCACCTGGTATTTTTCTGAATGTTAACAACGCGTCTTTTTCTCTTAGGGATAGCAGCTTCGTTCAGCGCTACGAACTATATTGACATTGTTTTCTCTTGTTTTACTTTTATATACTTTTTATCTTGCTTTAGATTCCTCTTCTTCATGCACCACGGTGTACCTACTACTCCTTCACTCGTGTATTTTTTGTGGACATAATTAAAGGTTCTCAAAACAGTTTATTGGTGGACATATAATTAAAGGTCCTCGAAACATGCATAGACAATATACCGTGAGATGTTAGCAAAAAAATAAATGCATGACATTGTTGTATACGTGTATATGACGTTGGTTATGGAGATATCAACATATATTTTTATTTATTTAACTTGAATTTACTTATTTACTCATTATATTAGACGTGAACTCTTTGATCTCATCTAAACCGTTAGATCTTCATAAAATCCGACGGTCCAAGTTCTTCTCTTTTTTCGATTAACGTGGGAATTTCTTGGCCCTCTCGGCGAACATGGTGGCTCCTTTTTTCTTCAAGTAATAATATAATAGATATATATGTATGGAAATATATTTTATGATAAATCTAATTATAATTATTATGTACAATCAATAGTATTTATATATATAGTCAAATTGAGATAGAATGACTTCTTAAAATACGGGAATTGTATTTTTTTTTTTACAAAGCCAGTGCTAGCTAGGAACTGAAGCGTACAACATAGTAAGTAATCAACATTCAACAGCGATGCCGGTTTGCTAGCCACCACAAGAACCTTACCAGGAGCCACCACATAGATTGACTTCTGGAGACTATGAGTGCTCGCCCCCAGGACTTAAATCTTTGTGGCCAAGCTCCACCACAAGAACCTTACCAGCTTAGCTATGCTTAATTTAGTGGGTGTGTGTGGATGTATTGCTCCCCCTTCTTTGCCAGGCTAGGCAAAGATAAGCACGTTTGGTTCCTTTGATGACTTGTCCCGAGGTCTGCAAAAGCAAGGATTTTCTTGCTGCAGCAAGAGAGCTGGATTGGCTCTCCGCCAGAAGCAATGCAAGCCTTGCGTGGCAAAGAGAGGCTAGCCAAGACTTTCTCTGAAACTGACCCTTAGTTTGCATATTAGATCTATATAAATTGATACATCCTATATTTGTCCTATATATAAAAAACCTATAACAACATAGGAATTACGACATACAACTTCCGTCCCAAAAGAATATAATTCTCGTTTTTACTTTTCGAGGAGTCAAATAGTTTAAACTTTGACTAAATTTATATAAAAAACAACTAAGATTTGTGACATAAAATAAACATAATAGATCACTTATAAAATATAGTTTCATAATTAAATTATTTAGAAAAATAAGTGATAATACTATTTAATATAAATTTAGTCAAAAGTCAGTTAGTTTGATCGACATGGTACCACAGTTGCATTCTTTTTTTGGGACATGAGGTAGTATTCTTTGGATAAATTGATCCTAACGCAAGTTGGTACAAATTCTCTCTGGGAAAAGGCATCACTAGACATAATACAACACAAGTTGTTTTAACACATATCTTTCCTGCGCACTTTGTCCTCACTCATGCGCACCCGGCAAGCACTCTTCGGTTGGTCGCCCATCCTGAAGTGCTCCGGGCTAAGTACGCTTAACCTTGGAGTTCTTTTGGGATGAGCTATCGAAACTGTGAAGAGAAGTTACAACTTGTTGGTATGAGTACTCTTATCAATCCTATTAAGCCCTGAGCCAGGGTGTTACAATATATATGCACACATTTCTAGTAGTGAACAAGAAAACTTGTTAGCTTACAAAATACTCTCTCTTTCCCTAAATAGATGTCTTTCTTATTTTCTAGATAACAAATTTGACCAATACATATAAAAAATATATTACAAATTATGGTACAAATTAAATATCATTGGATAGATATTTGAATCTAGTTTTTTATAGAATTTATTTTGAGATCTCAATATTGCACGTATTTTCTATAAATCTAGTCAAACTTACGGCACAAACCCAAAGCGACATTTATTTAGAGACGAAGGGAGTAAGTATACCTATAATATAAGTTTACAGTTGTGTAAAAAAGCTAAAACGTATCACTTGTGGGTCTTATTTTGTAGATCGCGATGAAAAATTTAATTGTGCTTGTGCAATTCTCCACCTCTTAAATTCACCACTTCATGTCTTTTCTAAGTCCACCTAACTTTTTGTCCCCAACAGTCATCACTTCTCCTAAACTCACCCAACATTCTGTACCCACTAAAACAACTCTATTGAAACCAAAGCTCCAGATGTAGTCTAATCCTTCATCACTCATATCCAACGCTAATAATATAGAAACTTTCTCTCTCATCATCACTCTTCCCACCGTATACGGACTCCTCCGCGACGCACAGGATGGGCGGTTTCTATCGCCCGACTCCTCCTTCTGCCGTTTCGCGACGACTCCTTCTGCCGTTTTGCGATGACTTTGGTGCCCTCACGCACGGACGGTTGCTCGGCTGCCGTGTCCCTCCTGCTCAGTCCGCGCCGTCGCTCCCTACTTGGCCGCCGCGTCGCTCAAGCCGGCCATCTACCGGTCGTCGAAACCAGGTCCGACTGACGCGGGCCGCATGGCGATGGTTTGGAGCGGGGTGTTTCACCCTTGCCGCGCCAAGATGCGGCTGCCTTGCCTTGTACTCCTTCGGCCGACTACGAGGATCACGAGAACTAGAGACGAGAACCAGAGTAAGACTCAGAGGACCTCAACTAAAAATTTGCGGCAAGATGCGGCCGCCTTGGAGCGGATAATGTCTGATTGCCATCAGACATTATCCGCTCCAAGGCGGCCGCATCTTGCCGCAAATTTTTAGTTGAGGTCCTCTGAGTCTTACTCTGGTTCTCGTCTCTAGTTCTCGTGATCCTCGTAGTCGGCCGAAGGAGTACAAGGCAAGGCAGCCGCATCTTGGCGCGGCAAGGGTGAAACACCCCGCTCCAAACCATCGCCATGCGGCCCGCGTCAGTCGGACCTGGTTTCGACGACCGGTAGATGGCCGGCTTGAGCGACGCGGCGGCCAAGTAGGGAGCGACGGCGCGGACTGAGCAGGAGGGACACGGCAGCCGAGCAACCGTCCGTGCGTGAGGGCACCAAAGTCATCGCAAAACGGCAGAAGGAGTCGTCGCGAAACGGCAGAAGGAGGAGTCGGGCGATAGAAACCGCCCATCCTGTGCGTCGCGGAGGAGTCCGTATACGGTGGGAAGAGTGATGATGAGAGAGAAAGTTTCTATATTATTAGCGTTGGATATGAGTGATGAAGGATTAGACTACATCTGGAGCTTTGGTTTCAATAGAGTTGTTTTAGTGGGTACAGAATGTTGGGTGAGTTTAGGAGATGATGACTGTTGGGGACAAAAAGTTAGGTGGACTTAGAAAAGACATGAAGTGGTGAATTTAAGAGGTGGAGATGGAGATAAGTTTACCAGGGCTTATTGTGGCGAGGACGAGCAGATAAATGTGTTGTTTGTAGATTCAGAGACTAAACTTCAAGATCCGTAGCAATCAGGCATTATCCTACATTCAGAGGTGGAAGGCATGTATTTGGTCTAGATTATAAGTTTCATGATTAAGTCGGGAAGTATGTGTGCTTTTCAGTGCCTCCCTCCCCACTTTTTTTTTCTCCTGCTATCTCAGGTTTCACTTATCATGCATTCTTTGGACGTTTGCTACTAAATTTAAATATAACCAATTTACAGTAACCGTCAGCAGTTTTTGATATCTTGGTTTTGCGGCTGACACCTTTGGTATTGTTCTGCACGGGATACAGTTGATCCCTTGGGCAACTATGTGTATAGGCATGATATTAACTTTGTGCGGTAGATTGGATAGTTATCTATGATGATATATTCCATTATTTCAATGTATTTATGTTTACAACATGCTGGGTTTTGAGTGTCTTGGAGGATGTAAACAATGTCATTCTTGTAATTTGAGGTTTTTAAGTCCATGCTAGGTCTAAGATTTTTTTTTTTTGCGCAAAACATGATATTGATCAAAATCAGTTTCGTAGAAAATCACTCATTTAGTTAATTGATTTGAACCACAACTTGTTCCCGTAGCGTTAGCACAGGCAATATGCTAGTGAATTTTAAAAGGAAAGTTAAGTGGGAGAGTAATGGTAGCTTAGAGAAAATACAACCAATTTTCTTTGCCGACGTCAACGCTGACACATGTTTCGATGTATGTGCATGATGCATCCTCCCGCTCGGAGTCGGAGTTCGACAGGAACAGGATGTAACAGCAAGAGCACCGGGAATCGTTCGGTTCCATCGGATTTAATTCCGGCCAGGAACGATGGATAAAATAAAAAATTTATTATAAGTAAAGCTAGAGACTGGGATTTATTCTGGGTCGAAAATTTATTTATTCATGATAGATACAACTAGAGATCCTGAATGATTTCCTATCTCTTAACTAGTTGATTGATTTCCGGTCTTTTGGTGTCAATATTGTGAGTAAATTAGTTGTTGACCCAGAATGAATCCCGACCTCTTATGAGGAGTTTTACAATGCTTGGAAAAATGGAGAACCGTCCATTCCCAAAGATTCAATGGTGGTAAAATAAGAGGTACCAGGAGATACCAGGAGGTACACAAAGAAAGGTACCTGGAGGTGCTAACTAAATATATTTTTTTATTAAAATAAGTACTTAGCTAAATATTCAGCTAGATCAGTGGCTAGCATTAATCAGTCACAAAAGTACCCCGTCGTACCTTGTGGTACCTTCCAATCACTTATGAGTTTCTGGTTATATTTATCGTTCCCGACCCAGATTAAATCCGATAGAACCAAACAAGCCAGCCTCGCGCTCCATTTGATAGAACAAAGGAATTTACATATGATTTGCTAAAAATAAAGGCTATATTGAACCTCTTTTTTCTTAGCCCAGCTACATTGAACCTCTAGTAAACGAGAAATCAAAGCCTATAAGAAATTAGTTTGGGCATTACTTTTTCGTCTCTCCGTGATTGAATCCGTACAATGTGCACTGTGCTGCCGCCGCATTTGAACCGATTTGTCCCTTCAACAATGTCCATGTGTTCATACTCCACGGCATCTGCACTTCTACGTCTCCAGTCAATTTTTTGGCGAAAAATCGATCCCATGTCGTTTGTTGCCTTCCACCAATTTGTCAACGCATTCCCCTGATCAAGCATTCCCCTTCCCAAGCTCAAGTCTTCCCCAGTCCACCCCATCTCCAACCCCCACGAACTACCAATTCTTAAATCCATTTCTGATCCCATTTGCATCTGAGCACGCTCTGCGCTCAAGAACTCGCCAAGAAACCATGCTGGAAGAGGACGGCGCCACGGACTCGGACCACCTCGTCGGCGAGGAGCCGGGGTCGCCGGCGCAGCCGCCCAGAGACGAATGGGCCTTGGCGGCGGCCGTGCTGGAGCCGGTGCGTTGGGTGCGGATGCTGTGCCGGGAGCTGGGCGCGACTTTTGTGGCCGGGGTGGTGCTGGTGTACGGCCTCAGCCAAGGCTTCGCCGGCTCCTTCTTCCGGGTGGCGTCGGACTACTACTGGAAGGACGTTCAGCGGGTACAGCCGGCCACCGTGCAGTTCCTCTCCGTCTTCTTCTTCGTGCCGTGGGTGCTCAAGCCGCTGTGGGGGGTCATGACCGACGTCTTCCCCATCCACGGCTACCGCCGTCGCCCGTACTTCCTCTTCTCAGGTCAGCCAGCCGGCCGGATAAGGACATTTTCTGCCTTCAAAAGAATCGTCTCAAAGCCATGATTTTTATCTGTTTCGATTAGTATCTTATAGATACTGTTCAGTGATGTGCCTACGCAAAATACAGATTTAGTTCAGGGATTTACCAGTGCTTTGCTACTAAGCACTTCGGATATGGGGATAATGATTTGACGGATGTTGTGGTGTAACAGATTCAGCTTGACCATAGCTGGTTATTGACTTTGTGGTGCTGAAAAGGATTTGGTAAATGTGGGTGAGAAACTGTTTTGACTGGCATACGGGTGTGGAGTAGGTTAAATCCTTTGTAGTGTTCGCGGTTTTTTATTGGATTCTTATCTCAATTATTAGGAGAAAAGCTTAGTGAATAAGGTGCTCTTCTGCCCTAGTTACAGGGACAAAAGAGTCTATTTAATACATGTCACTTTCAGCATTTCTCTACTTTCTGTTGCAATTCACCTTGTCAGGGTAAGAAGGATTTGGTCAAGGTGAATATGATAGTGTCTCTGCCTGTGACATACTGGTGTGCTCGTGTGGATTAGGTGTACATCTTTGGCAATGTGTGCATTGTTTATTAGATGTTTGATTTTTTTTTTTTTTTGGTAGCTGAAAGTTATAGGTGTTGCTTTTCGCTCACTATGGAGTGCATGTCTCTTTCAGCCTCTTTAGTTACTTCTGGCACAATTTCGATATATCTCATATAGGTATTGTCTAGTTGTGTGTTGTAGCCTTATCCTTTTTTTTTTCCGCAATGTGTTGTAGCCTTATCATTGTACACACTTCCATCCATGCCTGCAGTTTTGAAGCCATCGTATGAATGTGTGATTATTCATTTGAACAATGTTATATTTGTTTTATTTGTGGTAAAAACGTTGTTATTCCCCTTGAATCATTTGAGCAACAAGGAACAAGCTAAGCTTTTGACTTTTTTTCTTACACTAGCCCTTACCTTAATTTTTAGAGTTTAGATGACAATTCTCATAATGCACAAATGATGTCGTAATAAACTAGTTTGAGTTAGCTATTTTAATATTTGTTCTAGTAGATTACACGTTGACAACTGCCTATTTGATTTCCAATTTTCGGGTCACACTGTTGCTTTCTATTTTGGCATAGTAGGTCAATAGTTGCGTAATTATAGACCGTTTTTTTTTTGGCATAGTAAGCAACAACTTTAGACTTGGCTGATAAATGCTCATTTAATTTTTCTGATGATAGGAATACTTGGAACGGTTTCAGCCACTATTGTTACAGTGGCTGCTGGACTCCCACTGAGTTCTGCTGTACTTTGCTTCATGGGAATTTCAACGGCAGTCGCCATTGCTGATGTAACAATAGATGCTTGCATCGCAAAGAACAGTATTGATAAACCCGCATTGGCTCCAGACATGCAGAGTCTTTGTGCATTCTCATCATCTTTAGGTGCACTTATTGGGTATGCCACAAGTGGCATGTTTGTTCATCATCTTGGGGCACAGGTCAATCTCTGTCAAATGCTCTAATTTGCAAAGCGTCATCTTTGTGTTGGTTCACTGAGGAATAATATGTTGAATGCATCTTGGATCATTGTAGGGTGCATTAGGTGTGATGGCTATACCTCCTGCCACAGTGGTTTTCCTTGGATTTTTTATATATGAGATGAAAACGTATCAACATAATGCTAAAGAGAAGGTATGTTGATCACTGATCGTTCACCATATAGCTGTGACCGTTTTTATTTGTTTGCATCAGATTATAAATTTGAATCTCTCTGAGTGCTTCACTTTGACAAATATGATCTTCTATTTGATATCACCGCATGTTGCCTGTTTTGTCCAACCTGAATTGTTGTTTTATACATTATTCTTCTGGAATACATACCCGACTTCTATCAGAGTTCAGAATAATATGAAGCTGATGCTTCAATAATTAAATTTCTTCAGATAATCTTTAAATAAATTAATACTTTCTCAGTTGAGCGTGAAGTGGACCTAGAGAGCTTACTGAAGAGGTGTATATGCATACATGTGGGAAATAAATAAGAAACTTTGTATACGTAACCATTATAGTGATGAAATATACATGGAAAGTGCAGAAGAAATCAATGTCTCACTGCTATGCTGATTAAATGCAGGTTTTAAACAAGGTTGGCGGGGCAGTGAAGGGAATGGTACGGACTATAAAGTATCCAGTAGTGTGGAAACCATCTCTTTACATGTTCCTATCGCTGGCCCTGAGTATCAGCACCCATGAGGGGCAGTTCTACTGGTACACTAACAAGACGCCACCAAATCCTGGATTTTCACAGGTAAAAGTAGTTTTCCTTACCTCCTTAATGACATTACTAATTACTAATTGGCAGATCTGTTAACTAGAGCAAATGGTAATCTTGATGTGCAACATAATGGCATGGTCCTTTGCCACAGAATGTTTAGAAAAAAAATGAGTCTGCAATTCATAATAGTCAGTCAACTGGATTCTATTGAGGAAAGCCATATTGCAACGCTGCAGCTTAATGCGTCTTGAAGTTCCTTTAGGGTAAATAGATCGTAGCCACGCAGGATTTTCACAAAAGATTCAGTTGAAGTAATTGCTGCAGTCATTCCAGTGAAAAAACGTGTATGTGGTTCACGTGGCATACAAATCATACATGAATTGATTTTCTACAAGACTATTGTTGACACTAAACCTTGGTCATTGCCCCACCCCAAGTTTTGGTGTCAACAACTATCACTTCTGCTCTCGCAACATTTAGAAAGGGTACAACATGTGAGAAAATCATAGGCATAAGAGTTCCTTGCTTGATTTCTTCGCATCTTATTCTCATGATGATTTTCACTTTTATTATATATATAGTTACCTTTTAATCTCTGAACTTATAATACCAAAAGTTCACGAGAGACTGGGAGGAAACTACAAAAAGCAAGAAAAAAAAATAGAACACTAGGTACAACACCAATCACTGTCAGGGACTGCAACTAACAAAATCAAGATCTATCAGAAAGGAACCTAGATAAAAGCTGCCCTCCAGCCCCTCCTTCAGACTGGGAATCTGGGATGCAGATCCTGGTCCACCAATATTGCTGCTCAATAATGTTGTCCTGAATGTCCCTGACAGATGCCTTGCTACTCTATGATGAACTGGGAAACTACATTATCGCAAGCTTTTTCCTCTCCATATTTTAGAATCTTGGCCTAGATTTGAATAGCCAGTCCACTTTTGAAAAGTATCTCGACAACACTGCGTCGTCAATCTTCATGCACATGGAGTCCTTATCCTTAATATGACGTTCTTTCAGAAACATCAGTCATCTAATGTTTGTACTGAGTCTCAAATGCAAAGAAAGTAGCACAATGAATGCTACATGTTGGGTTATGGAAGAACGTACAATGTCACTTACAAGTTATTAAAATTAGGGAAAATTGGTTTCATAGCCAAACGGATCACTATCATAAATTCATTCTACATCTGCATTCAAATCATTGTTGCACCTACCTACCTCCATACATGCAGGAGTTCGTCGGGCTGGTCCACGCCATCGGCGCGGTGGCCTCCATGGTGGGCGTGCTCATCTACCACAAGTGCCTCAAGGACTACCCGTTCCGGAGCATCCTCTTCTACGCGCAGCTCCTCTACGGCGTCTCGGGCCTCCTGGACCTCACCTTCGTCCTCCGCTGGAACCTGTCGCTCGGCGTGCCCGACGCCGCGTTCGTGACCCTGGAGGAGTGCGTCTCCCGCGTGGTGGGCCGCGTCCGGCTGATGCCCATGATGGTGCTGAGCACCAAGCTCTGCCCTCCCGGCGTCGAGGGCACCTTCTTCGCGCTGCTCATGTGCATCGACAGCCTCGGCATGCTGGCCGCCAAGGCCGGCGGCGCCGCCGTGCTGCGCGCGCTGCACGTGACCAGGACGGACTTCAGCCGCCTCTGGCTCGCCGTGCTGCTCAGGAACGTGCTCAGGCTGGCCACGCTGGGGGCCATCTTCCTCGTGCCCACGGCTGACCAGACCGACGTGCTGGTGCCGCGTGAGCTCCTGGCAAGCTCGCCGGCGATTGTGGCCGACGAGGAGGAGGAGAGCCTCCAGCTCTCCATGCTCACTTCCCACACTGACGATGTATGATATATGGTCCACGTTGTTGTGTTTGTGTACAAAAGGAAATGAATCGGCTAAATTTAGCAATGGATTTTTTTTCTAGAAAAAGAAAAGAGCAATGTCACTCATGGCTGTATACGGGCTCTTAAAAAGAATTCCTGCGAGAATGACCTGAGCACTATAGTACTGTAAACATCACATGCATTCTACCATGTTCGTCGATGTCGAACTGTACGTATTAAGGTGGACTTTGTCTTCCTAGTCGAGATCTTCTAATAGTTCGTTCCAAAAAGAAGATTTTCTAATAAGAATATAACAGTTCTTCAAAATATTGCTTGATTTTGGACCTGGAGGTTTCCGCGAGTTGTTGGTCCAATCACCAACATGTTTCCCTTTATACGCCTCTAATTGTCGGTCACAAATTGTTATAATTTCTCAAAATAAAATAGAATGTGCTCGAGGTTTTGACTTTTCATCTTTGAGATTGACTTTGACCCTAGTACTTTCTATTAGCATATAGTAATTACACGATCTAACAAAACTATTATAAAGTTATAAAATATCTTCAAAACAGATTGACACGTCTATTTGTTTATGTTTCCAAACTGGGTGTCTTTATGGCTATTGATAATTTTAATGGTATGGCAAAAACATCAAGTACTAATGACCAGAATAAGTTATGATCATCCAGTACTAATTTTAAAGGTATGGAAAAAACATTAAGTACTAATGAGCAGGATAACATTATGAAAATAATTTCTACTAGTTCATAGAGAAATACGATCAACTCGATTATATCCCATTTAAACCGTAAAAGTTCTAGGACCCCTAGAAATTAAAGCTAGTTTCTATAAGACCATAAAAAATTGTGTTAAATGACATGTAAGGTTGATGTACTATGTATTCATCATGGAAACTACTTCATATTATTTAATTATTTAATTTGAATCAACATTTCTTTTATAATGGATGAATATCCTCAGTAGCATGGTTGCTCTTATCCCAAATAAAAAATGCATTATAACATTGGCAGTCTTTGTTGTGACACCTTGACTTGCAATATTTATGGATAATGTTGTTTAAACATAGAAATTGTAATATCCATTAACTAATACTCCTTCCGTCCTAGAAATATAATTCTAGGTTTAGTCACTTCTTTAGATTTCACTAAACTTATTGAAAATATTATTAATTTTTATAATTGCAAATACATATGATACAAAAATACTTCATGATAAATCTAATTATAACTATTTGGTATCATAAACAATACTAATTTTTTGTGCTTATCTGGTCAAAACTGAGATAGTTTGACTCAATGGAATACGAGAATTGCAATTTTTTTTTGGGCGGAGTGAGTACTGATCACAACTAATAAAGTTTGGCGAAAACAACCTATTTTTTTTAACACAACAAAAACTATCTTTTTCTGAACTTGTATGTTGTATATAAAGCCAAAAAGATTATCAACCCAAATCGAGATAAGAGACAAATAGGAAAAATATTTAACGTTTATGTTTGATGTGTAAATAAAATCGAAGCGGTTCTTTAATCAAATGAAGCAATCGAGCCGCAATGTTCCAATGCCATCACGAACAGCATTACCCGGACCAAGTAGAGCAGAGCAGGCAGGGCACACTTGTCGATACGAATCATCATACCATACGAATATACGATCCGTGGACCGTGGACACACGACATTGCCTTAACCCTCGAGAAGCCGCACCACCCGGCCCCGCAGTCCGGCACGACCTCACCCCATGGCAGCACCATCCGAAGAAGAAGAAATTACCATCCGTCTATGCTGCCAAATTCCAGCCTCACATGGCAATGCCCTACTACACCAGACAGAGCAGAGCCCGTCTCGTCACGCACGGCAGCACACACGACTGTTCCGCTCGTTTGTTCATCCGGTCCGGAGCCAATTTACGGGCGCACGTATATCGATTACACTCCGATTACTACAGTGCAGCACGACGCCTCGGCCCTTTGGGCTCAACGGAGCCATGGCCTCGCTCTTGGCATCTTCTCCGCCGTGCTACAGTGTGCGGCCCGGGGCAGACAAGGCTGCGGCGTCGCTGACTGACGACCCCCGGCGCGACGCGCCTCCTCGCCCAGCTGCAGACATTAATAAGGTTTTCAATGCGTCCACCCACGCACTCTGATGACGAAACTCCCCGCCTCTTTTTCCTCACCACCAGATACTCCTCTTCCGTCTGTCCTCATCGGCTTCTGCTTCTCCCTCCTCCATCCATCCCCATGCTTACGGCCTTCTCTGGTTCGCCAAATTTTACTTATTTTCCGGTCATATCAAGTCGCATCTTCTTTCGCAGACACATTTATCAATGCACTATTCACTCCTCTAACTTTCCACCAACCTCCTCGTCTCTTTCACAGACATATTTACCAATGCACTATTCACACCTCTAACTTTCCACCAACCTCCTCGTCTGAACGACACCTACTTCAACATCTACTGCTACTGCTACTATGCTGCCGCGCTGGTAATAAAGAAACGTGTCAGCACCGAGGGCCCAGGCCCCACCAGCTCAGGGAGAGGGACTAGGAGAGATGGAGTCATGGAGAGTAGTGTAGAGAGAGAGAGCTTGTGTGTGTGCTGCGCTGTGAGCACTGTCTGGTGGTGCTGCGGCCGAGCAAGAGGACATGCATGTGAAGAGCCCAATAATTCCTCTCCTCACCCACAGCGAGTACACCGCCGCACCCCACCCCACCCCCACCCCCGGCCCGGCGGGCGGCCAGTCGCCAGCTGCTGCGCCTTTGTTCCCATGCGCCGCAGCAACACTGCTACCTCACCTCTCACTCGCTCACGCCACCCAGAATCTTTCCCTCTCTCTCTCTCTCTCTCTCTCTCTCTCTCTCTCTGCTTGAGAGTGGAGTGGAGTGGAGGAGAGTCGAGGCTGAGCTGAGCTGAGCTAAGCTAAGCTGGGCTTTGCTGGGAGAGTGATGGCATGGGGAGCTTGCATTGCTGCTCTGCTCCTGCTGCTTCTTCCTGCGGCAGGTGGTGGTAATGGAGGGGTGCATTGCCTGGAGGAGGGGAGCCGGAGCCGGGGCAGGAGAGCCTTGCAGGGGAGGCAACACCTGAGGTCAAGTAAGTCCCCTCATAAATTGAATCATAGCATAGTCCATCTCTGCTCCGTTTCTTGGTTTCTCCGGTGTTCTTGGATGGGAGAGGAAGAGGAGGAGGAATCAATGTCTCAATGGGTTGGTCCAGGCTGGAGGACACAAGAAAGAAAGATTCAGCCACTCCCAAACTCCCAATGCACTTGTATAAAATGCCAGCAATGGCAATCCGTGGAGTGGCGTGGATTCTGTTTACTCCCATTTTGGAAATGCATTTGATTGGGGAATTGTGCAAATGCTACTGTTGGAAAGGCACCTAATTGGAAAGAGGAAGCATCCAAGAACTCCATCTTGCCATGAAAATGGGTCTGCACGAGGAATGCAATGCAATTTCTTTTCCGTTGTGTTTTTTCCAGTCTTGGGGGTCAGAGCCTCCCGGCACTGCCAGAAGTAGCCCGTCCCAAGTACTTTTTAATGTGACGGATTACATAAACAACGATAAGAATAGTAAATTACTAAATTTCCATGTGGTAGGTGGTGACACCATCCAAGATCTTTCAGCTGCTGAAGAGAGAGAAGCGTGACTCTTCTCTTCCCCCGTGAATCCACATGATGTTCACTCTCCATTTGGTTGCAATTGTACAGGAGCAGTGGCTGGCGCGACGGTGCTGGAGCTGAGGCACCACACCTTCAGCTCTGCGCCGAGCAAGAGCAGGGAGGAGGAGGCCGACGCGCTCCTGTCCTCCGACGCCGCGCGCGTCGCGTCGCTGCAACGCCGCATCGAGACCTACCGGCTGATCGGCTCGTCCCCTGACACGGCTGCTGCAGTGTCTGCGTCCAAGGCGCAGGTGCCCGTCACCTCCGGCGCCAAGCTCCGCACGCTCAACTACGTGGCCACCGTTGGCCTCGGCGCCGGCGAGGCCACGGTGATCGTGGACACGGCCTGCGAGCTCACCTGGGTGCAGTGCAAGCCCTGCGACTCGTGCCACGACCAGCAGGACCCCCTCTTCGACCCCTCCTCCTCTCCCTCCTACTCCTCCGTCCCCTGCAACTCCTCCTCCTGCGACGCGCTCCAGGTCGCCACGGGCAGCGTGTCGGGTTCGTCGTCTTCTTCCCCGGCGTGCTCCGACCACCAGCCATCCTGCAGCTACACGCTCAGCTACCGCGACGGGTCCTACTCCCGCGGCGTGCTGGCGCGGGACAGGCTGAGCCTCGCCGGCGAGGCCATCGACGGCTTCGTGTTCGGGTGCGGCACGAGCAACCAGGGCGCGCCGTTCGGTGGCACGTCGGGGCTCATGGGTCTCGGCCGGAGCGACCTCTCGCTCGTGTCCCAGACCATGGGCCAGTTCGGCGGCGTCTTCTCCTACTGCCTCCCCCTCAAGGACTCCGGCTCGTCGGGCTCGCTCGTCCTCGGCGACGACTCGTCGGTGTACAAGAACTCGACACCGATCGTGTACGCCTCCATGGTGTCTGGTGACCCTCTGCTGCAAGGGCCATTCTACTTCCTCAACCTCACCGGGATCACCGTCGGTGGCCAGGAGGTTGCATCCTCGTCGGGCTTCACCACGGCGAGCAAGGTGATCGTGGACTCAGGGACGGTGATCACCACCCTCGTGCCGTCGATCTACGACGCGGTGAGGGAGGAGTTCGTGAGGCAGCTCGCCGAGTACCCACCGGCGCCGGCGTTCTCCATCCTCGACACGTGCTTCAACATGACGGGGCTGAGGGAGGTGCAGGTCCCCAGCGTGAAGCTCGTGTTCGATGGAGGTGTGGAGGTGGAGGTGGACTCCGGCGGCGTGCTCTACTTCGTCAGCAGCGACTCGTCACAGGTGTGCCTGGCCATGGCGGCACTGAGGTCAGAGTACGAGACCTCCATCATCGGCAACTACCAGCAGAAGAACCTGAGGGTCATCTTCGACACCGCGGCGTCGCAGGTTGGGTTCGCACAGGAGACCTGTGGGTACATTTGACTTTGACTGGGATGTGGGGCTGCGGGGACAGACAGCCACCCCACGAGCTATTATATATGTGAATATATTTATACTTGCAGATTTGTTTCGAGAGATTACCTCTGGTGATTGGCAAATGGTAATACAGTATTTAGTTGATGGCAAACGTACAAGCATTCGCCATTGCTTCTGTATCTGTCTTATTAGTCTCTGTGCCTTAATTCATAGGTAAGATAATTGGGCAATTGCCAGTTAAACCCTGCTGCAACAAGCCAACAACATGTGTATGTGTATTGATCGATATAGCCTATTGGCAGAAACAAGTTACGAGATTTCTAGTTTCCACTTTCCAGCTGCTTTACGAAAGGAGCTATGAAAGCAATGCCCTGACAAGTATACACAATACATGTCGACAGCCACATGAGGAGGGAAAAAAAGAGATCAGGCGTTGCCGTCCCTTTAGTGGTCAGAGTTCAGACATGGAGGGCGTCACAGCCTTTCCATTTGAAGGTACCTGCAAGAGAACAGCTCGCAGGGAATATATATACACGCACTGTGCAGGAATATGATGCTACAGAATACAGATCATATCATGTCGCATGATGGTCTCCATCGGTATCCCAAAAAGAAAATTTAAGGAAATCTAGCGCCACCTTGGTGAATCTCAATCCTGCCACCCCTGGAAGGGTAAGTCGGAATACGAACTCGTGAATTCTCTCCAGGAAAATTACAATTTACTATGGTCATAGGTGAAGATTTATTCGTTTGTTTTCTAAACGCTCCGGAGAGCTGTGTCTCTTCACATCAAACCATGGTAAAAGTTTGATGCTAGAGTCTTTTACTTGTTTTATTACAGGAGAAGAGGTCACGGAATGCCAAAAAAGACTCGTACTTCACATTTCCTGCCATGCGTTTGAAAACAAATGAATGCTTGAGAAAAACAATAACCGCATCAACAAGAACAAACGAAGGCGTATATAGTACGATCACGGGCGCACAATCCGTGAAACCAGTACAGCACAGTCGCTAAGCATAACGAGCTCACCTGACCACGACGGTGTCCCCCCCCCCCCCCCCCCCTCCTCCTGACCCTCGTGCCGGAGCCGCCCGCCCTCGCGTTGCGGTGGGTGAGGTGCGGACAGCGCAAGCGACCAAGGAACAGGCTGTGAGCCAGGCCCAGGACAGAGGAGCCCCAGCGACACCTCCTCCAGCGTGGCAAAACATTGCACAGATTAAGCTAGAAATTTTAAGGCAATCGAGATCAGAGTACAGGCGATTTGCCACATGCAGGAATAGTGCAATTGGGTGATGGGGCTCAGGAATCAGGGAAGTGCCAGTCAAACAGGCAGCAGATGGACAGAGCTCCCATGTTTGACTATTTGACTTGACCAGATCCTAACGAACAGGTTACCCTAATCATCCGAAGAAAATACAGGTCTTCCAGATAGGCCCTTGGGGGTTTCAGTGGGGTTCCTGCTATTTTCAAAGCCCCAGATCTGGCCCATTCAAAACAGTTCTGATCTGGATAATTGAGCGAACTGAGTGGGGGAAACAAAACTAGAGAGCTCAAACAATTTCATTTCTCTAATCGATTTGAAACCAATTAATATTTCCAATACTCACAATCAGCTATAACTAGTGCCGCATTGGGAAAAAAATGTAAATAAAATGGAAGAAACTGCCTCTATGTTGCACATGCGTACTGGGGCACAAAACATTTCTGCCGCACCAGCTCATGGAGGTCGTGGACGATTTTGAACACGGCATCCGGTCGAGCTAGTTTGAGGGCATTCTGGGACATAACTCTGAGTTCATCTGACTTTGGGCCAAACCAGTCGGCGACTATCTTTGCAATATGTTTTGGAGATTTCGAGAACTTTCCACATCCATTTTCAACAACGTATGGAACATTGCCAGCTTCCTGTTGAGTGAATAAAAATATTTTAATGCCTAACAAATTTAATGATCATAGGCTTATTAAGATAATGTCATATGCCTCACAAACTTGGAAAAGACAGACATAAAAAGTGCCCCTTTGATGCATACAGAAATAAGTCACACATTGCATGGTTTTGCAACTTGAATGGGAGCAAAAAGAAAGGAAGAATCCTACCCAGGTTTTCAATTTCCCGAACTTTGGCTTTCAGGTTTGTAAAGGTTCGAGACTTTGCACTTGGTCATGTCCAAAAACAAAAAGTAACATCATATCCCATTATCTATTCTACAATGATGTCCTAAGTTTGCACTTCAGTGGTGGTGATGGTGGTGTGGGGGTGGATGGCCGTTCAATGTGGTCAATTTGACTGGCCTCAACAGAACAAAGACTGGCTAGGTAGCTTCCTTGAATGGCATGAACCACAAGGATGAAGTAAACAGATGCTCTTTGATGGGCGTGTAAATTTCAGATAAGTATCCATAAAAAGAACATAGACAATGATTTGGAGCTAAGCTTGTGCTCAGTGGTATATGAACCTATGACAGTACAGCATTCTGCTATTCAGTGAATTTTACTAACCACTTCTATAACATATTTAACATATAAATGAGTCAATGATCCAGGGGTTAAATTCAATGTTCTTACGACTGGTCGTCAGCCCATATTTGAGGACAGAAACATGCAGGAATGGCACATGGTAATAACAATAAGGATCGGCACCATGAAAGAAAACAGAATGAAGCAGACCCTACAATGGGTGCGAAAGGAAATACCTGCCCAGCAATATAACCATTTAGAATAATCGGTAAACCACGGATCATAGCCTCGGCAATTGTACCAGGCCCTGCCTGAAATTGAACATAAATTATGCATTATGACATCACCACCAATCATGAAAGCTGTATCACATAAAAATACAAAGTTCATGAATTGAACATGAGATGCTAATGTAAAACATACCTTTGTAATGATACAATCACAAGCACCCATACATTCTTCCATCTTTGTAACGAAGCCTTTCACCTAAGATGTTAGAAAACAAGGATTAAAGAAATCTGGATAGTGTAAGTCTGAAATACAAGAGATATTTTCAGTTTAAGACGTTTTCAGCTCAACATATCAAGATAAGGTTTTTGCAATTTTGCCACCATAAACAGATCAGGCTCGTGTATTCTAAGCTAATAATTTTCTAAGTTTATTTAAGTTGTCTATGCAGTTGAAAAGGTTGGATAAAAGTGCTCTTGCCAAGGAAAGAGCAACATCAAGAAACTGGTAAGGTCTAAGGAAGCACAGTTATAATGTTAAAATTATTGGATGTTACAAATCAGCTTTTAGGGAAGTACCTGAACTGGAACTTTCCAGTTTATTGATTGCAATCGGTTGGCCAGCTTCTTATTACGTCCACAAATCACCAGTATCTGACCAGTGGGTTCCCCTAGGTTTTCATCATACAAAGAATCACCAAGGGCTTTAGCAGTAGCCTCAATAGGGCCCATTCCTTCACCCCCACCCATTAATAGTACAGCAGGTAGATCTTCATCCATGCCTAATTCTCTTCGCAGTTCATCCTATTAAAAATGACAACAAATACTACAGTTGGTAACCTCTGATAGATGGAAAGTGTCCATAGAATAGTAGATATTACACTGACACTATCTGATGAAATTGTGTACCTTTGGACGAACAGGCTTGACAAAAGAGGGCCGCACAGGGAGGCCATATACTTTAATCTGTGAGGGCTTAAGTCCAGCTTTTAGTGCTCTCTTTTCCACCTCAGTTGATGGACAGTAACATCTAGTGACAAGCTTGTGGAACCTAAAGGGCAACAATTGAATAGCTATTTCATTGTAAGTGTGTATTATCACATTGTTGTGGGAAACAAACAGTTATGCAAACATTGAAGCTAGCATACCATGTTGGGTGACAAGTGCTGAGATCTGTGATAACTGTAGTGAATGGGATCTTATCCAAGAGCCCTTTGGATCTTAAGATTCGGAGAGGCACATGCTGCATTAAAGGATGTACACTGATAATTACATCTGGTTGGTACTTCATTAGACCTTTTGCAACCTCTCTGCAGAAACAAGTGGCATTTCCTAAATTACATAACTACCTTATTAAAAAAAAGAAGCATGAGATAGCTACAGTATAACACAACTTACATAAAGCAATCATGGTCATTCTACAAAAAGCAATCACCGCCTACATTCTCAAGCAAGATTTGAGAATCCAACAGACACATGATCTAGTCATCACAGGAAGTCATAGGATAAAAGCCCTAGGATATAAATCTAGTATAGAATATTGAAGGTGTGTTTTCCATGATTATCTTTATTCTTTCATTCTTTGAACACTTTTATTAAGAGAACTTTATTTCATATTGGCAATCCAAATACGGCAAATAAATAAACATATAGAAGGGAAAGAAATAAAAAAAAGGCACATTACAATATTTCCTGATCTAATTAACATAGCAGTTACACAGTGTCACCAACTGTACAAGGGCAACACCATGAAGAGTGAGAACTGAGGTACTCCCTCCGTTCTTGAATATCTGACAATCAAATTAGTTCATTTTTCAACTACCTAGCTTGTCCCAAACGACATATATTTAAGGGCAGGGGCAGTATTAAGCAAAATTATACAAAAATGGCATACATTATTCTGTATATAATTGTACAAACCTTGTAATTCAGTATAGTAATGAGGCAACTATGGAGACCTTTCCATTATATAAAATAGAATTTTTTCTGATGTAGCTAGTAACCTTGCTATGAATGTGGATGTTGCAGCAAAATGTGGTTGATGAATTACACGCGGTGCAGTACCATAGTATGTCATCTTCCACAAGGGTCCGTGCTTCACCAAAAAACTATAGCTCCTAGGCAGTTGGTTGAATGGCCACGGAGTGTGGTCGGTCCACAAATCAGTGACAAATACCTGCAACAAAGTTCCTTTGTTAGATTTTTTAAAAAAAAACTTTTAAACATTAATAGTGACAAGCGCGCTAAAAAATGAACATAAAAAATCTTTAACTCTAACTTTAAGAAGTTCTCAGATTTGAAAACACAAATCTGCAACTCGTTCATTGTATATCCAAGAATTAAGCCTATAGAATGACACCAGCCATCACAAGTGGAGAAGGTTCAACTGCCTAAACCCCCTATCCTACTAGAGAGCAAAGGCAGCACTAACGTTAAGCTAATTCATCATGTGTCATATCAGTACTAACTATTTTATCATTCCAACATAGATAGGTGGCTCGGTGATATCAATGAGCAATAAAATAAGCAAACAAAAGATCATCCTTCTTCTCCACTAAAAGGACAGCATCAACACAGCATTATGCTAAAGCATCAGACAAAAGTAGGGTTGAGAGCAGAGCACAGAGTAGCGTGGGAAACCATTCAAATGCCATATTCAAAATTGGTTGTTGTGAGAACATCGACCTAATAGAGTAGGGCAACCATATTAAATGCCAAACAGACAACAGCAAAGTCAAATCACCAATCAATTGCTCCATATAAGTTATTATTCAGATTATAATGTGATAATTAAAAAAAAATAGAGTTCAACAATACATTGGTGTGCGACTTATAATGTGGTGATACTATTACGAGCGTACAAACATACAGTGCTACACTGATTCTATAATGGTACACGCAGAGCCTAGAGAGCAACATGTGCAATTGTATTGTAATGTAAATCGTTGGCGCAGAAAATGGAAGCGAAAGTGCGAAACCATACCTGGTAGTCATCACCGAACTCCTGCATGAAGGCGGCCTTGATAGCCTCGGCGGAGGCGCGGTGGCCGCCGCCCGTGTCGCTCATCAGGATCAGCACCTTCTTGGGCGCCTCGGCCCGCGCCGCGGCCTCCTCCACCTCGCCTAGCCCATCGACATCCCCTCCGCCCCCTCCTCCCCCACCGCCGCCGGCGTTACCCCCACCGCCCTCGCCCCCGCCGAGGCCCAGCCCGAGGGACGCGAACCCGAGGGGCGCGATTTGGTTCCCGTGCAGGCGCACGAACCGCGCGAACTCGCCCCACATCCGGTGGAGCCGCGACGCGGCGGTGAAGGCGGGGCCCGGGGCGGAGAGCGCGCGGTGCCCGCCGCCGCCGCGCTGGGGGCGCGGGAGGAAGGAGGCGTGGTGGGAGGAGGGCGCGGGGGAGGCGGAGAAGGGGGCGCCGGGGAGGGGCGCGGAGAGGAACGGGGACGGGACGCAGAGGAAGGCGGCCGGGAGCGCCGGCTCGGAGGTCGGCGCGGCCATCGCGGGTGCCGGCGGCGAGGAGGGTCAGTCTCGAAACATTCGAGTGCGGGGGCGCGGTGGTGGTGGTGGTGATGTGGGGGAGAGGGGAAGGTGAGCCACACAGCCGAGAGGGGGTGCGCGTCTGTTTTGTTCGTGACGAGGATGGGTTGGGTCCGTGTGACCGTGTGGCTTCCCACCCGGTGTGGCCCCGGTCGGTGGCCGTTAGAGTTGGCGAGAGGCGTGTGAACATCATGTGGGTTTCCGGGTCATGGCCAACGAGGTCTTTGTTTTCGCAAGTGTGGGTTTGTGACCCCGCAAAAGACTCTGATCAAAAGCGTAAAAAGATTCTACCTAACCATTCCTTTTCAATGTGAAGTCAGCAAAACTAAAAGATCCGTGTTACATGTGACTAATTGGCTATATTAATGTTTATTAGGTCAATTTCTTATGAGATGATTTACGGTGTAGTTTAGATTAATTGTATAATTTTTCATATAATGTTTTAGGTTAGAAATTGAATTGTTTACATATTATCAAGTGTTCAGAGATGGTTTTTTATTGTTTTGATTAAACTCATGATGAATTATTTGATTGGATTGTTCCCGCTGTATCCAAGAGATATTCATATTACTTATTAGATTGTTCCTACAACATCAGAATATTTGATTATGTTTTTTGAATTGTTGAAATAATATATATGAAAAGATTCTTAAATTTTTCCATGATATGTTCTATTATGTTGCTTAGATTTTTCTCATATCGTCCATGACATGTTTCATAGTGCCTTTTGAATTGTTTGCACATAGTATCAATGTGAGGATGCAATGATGCACACTCTTTGATGATGAGTGATTGAAAATCATTGTTTATGATGTATATCTAGGCTCATGATGTGATGATGAGGTCTTTGCTTTTGCAGTTATGAGTTCATGACCAGGCAAAAAGTGTTGTTCAAAGTGTCAAAGATTGTTCCTAACCATTCATTTCAATGTGAAGTTAGCAAAATTAAAATATTTGTTTTACATGTTACTAATTGGCTAATATTGATGTTTGGGTCGATTTCTTATGAGATAATTTATGGTGTAGTTTAGATTACACACATAATATACATGGAACGATTTAGGGTAGAAACTGAATTGTTCACATATTCAAGTGTTGGATTAATCATTTGATTGGATTGATCCCAATACATACAAGAGATATTCTCTAGTATTACTTGGATTTTCCCTACACCATACTAGGATAGGGTGTTTATTATGTTTTTTTTAATCGTTGAAATAATATACAAGGAATGTTTCTTAAACTGTTTCCATAAATAATGTATCTTAGATTATTCTCTTACCATCCATGAGATGTTTCATTATATTGGGAATTGTTTTGCACAATATCTATGTAAGGATCAATGAT
Organism: Digitaria exilis; assembly: GCA_015342445.1. NCBI lineage: Eukaryota > Viridiplantae > Streptophyta > Magnoliopsida > Poales > Poaceae > Digitaria > Digitaria exilis. Next base: position 932,654 of record JACEFO010001897.1, read on the forward strand.
GGTCAGCATTTAACGACGAGCGATTGATAATTGTTGTGTGTGTTGTATCTCTTGGCTCGTGATGTGCAGGATACGACAAGACGGTTAATGACACCCATGGAGATCAAGTGAAAGGTTTAAGATGATGGATCAGAGGACGGTGAATTAACACAAGTAGACTTGGCCCCGAGGAATCCAAGGAGTCCAAGTAGAGTCATAGGCGATCCACATGGTGCACGAAAGATCAAGAGTATATGGAGATGGAGACGAGGTTGGTCACGTCAAATAGGTAGATGATGGCAAATCGAGTAGGCGGCCTGGAGTGGGAGCGTGAAAGATTTGAAAGCATCAAAGCGTGGTAGATGCTAGAACAAGAGAGGAGAACAAGCAAAGATTGATATTTTGGTGGGCCTCAAAACCACCATGCAGACACCGTTATTTTCAAGATTGGGATAAATCAAAGTCACGAAGGCATCATATTTATCTGTTGCATTTAAGAAAAGTTTGATGATTTTGCCCATGTATCAATATGTCTCGGTAGTAGTTGTAGGGGTATTCTTGTATTTTGATCATATTTCCATATATAACAGACAAGGGGGCTGGAATGTTCAGCAAATCTCTTCCAACCCTTTCAATTTTTTTTCTCAACAAGGGCTAAAATTCACTTAACGGTGGGAAATATGCTTAGAGGGTGATTACTTGAGGTTTAGTTCCCTTAATCTTAAGTGGGAGGGTGATAGAAGGTAGATAGGTATGAATATTAAGACCATGCTTTCTAATCATTCATGGTTGATTCATGGTTAATCTCCTCGATTTTTATTTTTTGGGAACTGTTTTTATGAGTTTTTTCATTCTTCATCCTGGCTGCGATTTGGGGTGTTTTTCTATGGGGAAAGTTAGTGCTAAGACAGTTGCAAGAATTCTCTAGGGTGATTTCCTAGCCAATCCATGCACAAGCACCTCTATTTTTTTAGTTTTAAGGAAATCCCTCCTCTCAGGTGTTCTTGGCCGAATTCTTGCAATTTATTTGAGTGCAGTCATTGAATTTTTTATATTTTTATAAAATACTAGTTTGGGTATTTACTATTATTTTTTCTAAAGTTCCTTTTGAAGTTATTTCCGTGTCCACATAAATGTCATCCCTTTTTTTTAATCAGAACAGCAGGAGACCCATACTATTTTTTTTTCATTGAAGAACAAAGTTATAAGGCCGCAAGCCCAAAGATGATCCTAACTAGCCAAAAAAAAAGAACTTAAACGTGCATTACAAACCCATGAGTCTAAATGTCAGTCCTTAGGTCAGACTGAATTGATGGAGAAGTTTATTATGATTTGTATGCCCAAGTATGTTTTAATTCTGCCGATATCCTGTTTTTATATTATTTTGTATTACTAGGATGGGTGCTTCCGTGTTCCAAAAAAGTGCTGTCTGAATTTGTGATGTTACTGCATCTTTTTTTTTCTGCCAGGTCCACAAGGTCTTCGTCTAAACAATTAGCGCAGTGTCAGCTTTGGTTGCTTGACAACTTTTCGGCTGATCCATGTTTATGTTTTAGTCAAATATTTCTTTTGCCCCTCTAGTACAAACCAAATCCTATCTGATGGACGATGCTATCTTTCTTTTGTTTCATTAACAGTAAATTCGACTGGGACAAATACATGAAAAACACGCGATAGTACGTTGCAGATACATCGTAATACAGAAAAGATATGCAATCTCTAAACCAGCAACTATAAGAGCAATGGGTAGGTCTTATCCGCCACTATTAGAAAATACTCGTCCTCGCCCAGGGCGCAACGACGAGGCCCTTGAGTTCCTGCCGGCACAATCTGCAGGCCGTGCCCTTGAAAAACCACCTGGTGATGCACTGCGAGTGGAAGGCGTGGCTACAGTACACGGCAGGTTCACCGGCGACGTCCTGTTAGAGTTTGTCAGGTCGTCGAAGCAGATCCCACACGAATCGCCTATTGCCGGGTCCACGGTTTGCATCACGTTCTCGTCGCAGTAGCTGAGCAGCGCCTTGGGCTCGTTGAACACGAACTTGACTTGCATGTCCATATCGACGGCAAAGCGGTAGTGGCCTCCGCACATCCCTTGGTCTTCATTCTTGCGAACAGTGCGCAGGATAAAACCGGCGATGACGCTGGGCGTGAATACGTGCCAATTGCTGGGCGAGAGATCGACGCAGCTTAGCTCTGGCAGTTTGGTGAACAAACGGCAAACAATATGCTGCGTCTGGTCATGATCGAGGAAGGTCGAAGGGTCACGATCGATGGTGCGGACAGGCTCGGCGACCCCGCCGCCGCCAAGCCGGCGCACGGCGTATTGCACGGTAACTTTGCAGGTCAAGCGTATGTATGAGGGCCCCTCTTCCAGCGGCGTGAAATCGTCCTGACCGTCCATTACTGTCCCCTTCCTCGGCCAGCAATGAATTCTTGTCTCCATGACCGGACCGCTCGGACGAGCGAGATCAACCGTCGTTGCTACTGAATTAGTAAGAGAAACGAAACGAAACGGACCACAGAACAACACCGAATCGGACTCGACGACAGTGGACAGACTTGTGGTTGTGGCCGGCCCCTCGAGACCGGGTCGCCGCCCCGTGTCCTTGTTCCGAGTCCGACCCTTGTTCCGAGTCCGACGCTCCCATGTCCTTTGAGGCTTTGACCGCGCCGAGCCGTAGTCCCGTGGGCGGGGTCAGGCCGCTGCCGAGCCTCCGAAACCGAGAGCGGCGGCGTCCTATTCCTCTCCCGCGCCGTAGAGCTCCTGTGGCGCACCGGCGCCCGCGCAGCCGCTGCAGCAGGAGCAAGGTTGTAACTCTTTGCACATTGGCTAGTTAGTTTTGCATGCCGTTTTTCTCTTTTGTAGTATGCGCACGAGCTCCGATCCGTGGCGTGACCATTCGATTGATCTGTCCGCTTTGTCCGTTGCTGTGACGACGAGCACTAGATTTCAGCCTGGTCACCACCACGTTCGTGGACGCGTCCGTCGTGGACTCGTGGTGCACAGGAGGCCCAGCCCACGGAACCAGAGCCTCTCCTTCCCCACGAGGCCACGACTCCGCCCATCTTCTTGGACCCGAAGCGGAGCCCCTCCGAGTCTCCTCCGACCGATGCAGACGCCGGCGACCACCTGCGGGGCCCACGCGGCCGCCTTCACCCCATTCCCCCGGCGCGCCGCCCCTCCTGGAAGCTCCAGGAAGCCCTCTCCCGTCACTTCTCGGCGGGCGCCAGGGCCCCGGCTCGTCGCGCCCATGGCCTCCGCCATTGATTCGCCGGGGAGCTCCTCCGACTTTGCCAAGCGCATCGAGCGCGCTTGGCTCATCTCCCAGGTCCCCCAGAGTCCATAGTCGCTCCCTTTTCAGTGATGTTTGTTTGTTTGTTCAATCGGTCCGGCATGTGGGTTATGGGCGTGGCTAGATTTCGACCCCTTTTGCAAGGTGTACGCTGCCATACGGTATCTGGGTTTGTGCCTTGTATGTGAAAAAACTGAATGGCTGCGTCGAAGTTTCTCTGCGATCACCTGAATTCAGTACCGTTACCGTTACCGAGAAAATTTGTTAGGTATCCGTAGGAGGACAACGATATACTGCTTCTGTTGGTGATTCAAATATCAATTTTTGTTCTGTTGGTAGAAGATGCCATTAATTGTATATGTAGATGTTGAACTCTTAAATACAAGGCGCTGTTGTTGTTTTTTATTAAAAGAAAAAAGCCTCATAGCATTTGGGGTGCATGCATTTAGGCACACTAGGAATCATGAGGTTAATGATAATGAATGTAAAATTCCTTAAACAGGTTTTATTGTGCTAGTTTGGGGAGCTTAGCTAGCTCTGAGAATTTGGTGCTAGATTTTGCCAAACACTCCTTGTGTCAAGATTGTGGCAAGCCACAACTCATTTCAAACAAATTATTCAGCATACTTGCAGTATTTTTGGGCTAGAAAAAGGTTTGTGGAATAATGCTGTGGCCAGAAGCAAAGAAACTTGCAACAAACCACACATTTAGTCATGAACTAAAACAATACTTGGTCAACCTTGTGTGGTTGCCTATAGTTGTAGCAAATCACGGTAGTGAACCAAACGCTCTCTTAAGCTTTGTTTAGAAGCCACTCTTGTTGGATCTTAGCTAACTCATGAGTGGTGTCAAAGTTCTTCGACATTTAAAAATTAGGGGACTGTAAGTTGTCCATTTGAAGCCCAAGAACCCTCACCATTTGATGGAGTTTAAGCTACCAGCTCGTTTAGGCTAGAACCTCTTGTAAACAAGTTCTACCTTCTCCGGCCTTTACTGACTTTGCATATCTCTATATGCGACATTGAACAACTTCGTTCAATAGGAGCTGCTAAAAGAAGTTGTACCAACATTTTTCCTTATATGATAACTAATTAGAGTATTGATAGTACCATAGCTTTGTAGAGTGTGGTGTGGTATTCAACAAACAAATATCCTCAGTCCAAAGCATATTTGGATATGCTAGCAGTGCTTTTGTATCATTTGATTTAATTCAATTAGTTTTGTGTTCAAATAAGAAGTATTCTGGATTTTTGAAAGATGGTGCTGAATTTTGTTCATGTATGTGATAATAAACTAATTTGGAGTAGATGGATTGGAAATGCAAATGCTACTTCTTCTAGTTGCTTGCTTTTTGGTTCTCCAAAACTTTAACTAATAAAATTGATAACTAAGTAAAAATATATAATGTTATCATATGATGTACATTGCTTAAAAGTTATAGTTGCATTATTTAGAAATGAATTTGTGGACACCTTGCCTAAAGGGCAGCAAAATAAAGGTCCCAAGTTTCTTGTTATTTCATCATCTGAGCCTGGTGATTAGAGAAGAGAGTTAAATTCAATCAGAAGTTGGCAAACCTAGTCTTTATCTATCTACAGTAGCGCTCTTTATTAGTTGCCCAGCCTTCTGCTGCAGTCTAACATGCATGATCTGTTATGCAGCAACCAGGACCAATTGCTTGCTCTTCCTGTCAAACTGCTGGCCATGTGGAGTGCAAGTGGTGTGCAGGCACAGGCTTTTTTATCCTTGGCAACAACATGTTGTGTGAAGTACCATCAAGAAATACAAAATGTGTTATATGCTCTGGAAAGGTTGTATAAGTTATTCCTTGCCATTCGTTTACAGTTTTTGCTAAGCCATCTAAATGCATACCAACTCAATGTGAAATAAGTATATTGTTCCTCATTTTTGTGCAACATGAACCAGTTCATTTATCATGGCTATGATGTAATATATCAAACTTTTTACATAAGATATCCTTCCTTCTCAGGGATTTGCAAGTTGTGCTGATTGCCAAGGGACTGGGTTTCGTGCCAAGTGGCTCGACAAGCCTCCTGTTAACAAATGAGCTAAGGAAACCAATCATATTGTAAATCTTACTGTTTCATAGTAAACGCTAATTGTATGTACCGGTATCCATATCCTTTTTATGCGACTTTGACGCTATTATTTTTCTGTAACTGCATCAGTTCCATGCCAATGGTGACATGTTAATTTTCAATATACCTTTTATCTATAAGAATACGAGTAGCAAGAGGCATTTCTTGATCTATCCCACAGATTTCGACTCGATACTCTGCATCTTTTTTCTTGTGCAATGCACTACATACGGAAAATTAGGATATATCATTTATATTTCTCTTGCTGGTTTTTTATGTAAAACGATGAAGATGCATATCGCTATTCAGCAAAATGTTATTATGTTAACATCATGGTGAGGAAATATATTTATATTTATGTTTAAATTATTCATAATTTCATATGCACAATACAATGTGTTGTATTCCGGTTATATTCTTTTTCTTTAATGGATCGTATCATCATGATCAGATAATTTATGTAAACATTATGCTTTCCTCGTTCTTTTATCATGGTTGAAATTGATCAAAATTTCAAACATATTTTCTTAGAACAGGATATAAAAAAAATGTTATATAATATAATAGTGAAATGAACTGCAATTTAACATTAAATTCATCACCAAATCAGAGTGTTCTCATCTCATATTAGCACCAGCCAAAAACGTGACACATGAAGGCAAAAAAGTTAACCTTCTAAAGTGTGTACATGTCCAAAATTAAGATGAGAAAACATTGGAAATTGTTTAACAGCTATGGATGACATGTTTGCATAGTTTTAGTTTTAGTACTGTTATTTATGTAGTTAGGCTGCAAATAGGCCCTTGAAGAATTGGAACTATGTATCACGTGAGTAGTGAGATTCAGTCTAGTGTATTCTCTTTAACTGTTATTTTTCTAGTTACATTCCGTAGTACATGTTACAACCAAGAAATCTTGAAGCCAAATAACCATTGGAAACACAGATCTGCCCTGTTTGTAATTGCATATTTTTGTTCTTTTCAATGTCCGTATCGAGTATTGTTGTTCATTTTAATCTATATCCAGAATGTTGCCAGTTGAGATCATTGTTAGGATTAGCTGTCTACAAATCCTATTGATTTGTAGCTTCTATAGTACCAAAACGATTTTGGAAGTTTGAGGATCTGTTACTTTTGTATCGAGCAAACAAATCTTACTCGCACAGCCAAAGCACTTTTGACAACTTATGTACAGAGTATTTGAGTATGTGCATTTCTTTGTCAGTGTGCTTGCACATATTTCTGGTAATTGTTTGGCACCATATCCGCACATGACTGTGTCTGATCATTTCTTATCAAATTTGGCACCATATTCGCATATGGATTTATCTGATCATTTATCATCAAATGGAGTAGATTTTCTGTCTTTTGTCAGGAACAAATATTAGATCAAACTTAGCTGGCTTGTAAATTTTACAAAGTTGTTACTTTCTAACACTGATATTCGATGATCGCAAAGCTATCCAATGTAAGCCTAAACAGTTATGGTGTAGTTTTATGTTTTTCTGGTACTAAACAACTGAATATGCCAAAATCCCTTTCAGCGCCACTTTGAGGTCCGCATCATTCCTTATCTAAATGAGTTTTATATGGTCATGCATGGACTTACTGCCTTGACTTAAAAATCTTGCCACTCCATAGCTGTTTACTGAACAAAGTTCTTAGTTGGCTTTTGGCACTGCTTCTTAACCTATGCATTGGGGACAAGTACGCAAAGGACAATGTTTCTATCTACCCTATGCTTACTGTTTTCTTCCTTTGGAAGTAAATGAAATTATCCATATGGTCTGAAGGGAAGGGATAGCAATATAGCATGGTGAAGTACAAACCATGAAGCTTGCGATATTGTTGTACCGTTATGGACAAACCAGTTATTTGTCCTCAGCAATTATGGGTTTTATTCTAGGGATGTTTTTGTTTACATCAGTTGTACATTTGGTTAATGCGTTGTAAATTCTGAGATGGTTATCTATGCTGATGGTTAAGTAGTGCATATTGCCTATGGTATATTGCAATATTTCAAAATATGAACAAATCGATAGTCTATATGTTTGTTGTTCTAAATATATTTCTTTTTAATGTAGCTTTGTGCATCTTCTGATTAATTGTAACCTCGATTTTGTATTGTATATGAGGTTGTATGCATTGTTGTACCATGCCATGAAATTTATCTTTGGGAGCCTTATCTTAGACAAAACTAAAGGTGAATGATTCTGTAGAAAAGGGGATGGTGCATTGATATCTGAAACTCTTTGATATTTCCCTATTTTGTCTTTTATATTTTACCGTGGGCTATTTTATCTCTTCTGTTGGGCTTATTTGACTATGGGGCAGAGATGGTGTCAGCAGTTAAGACAAAAACTGTACCAAGGATTGGACTGCTTTGAGCCATACAACGCAGATCCTCCAAATGGAAGTAGCCAAAACTGTCGTTTGTTCGCCATTGCAATTGATAGAACTTACAGCGCGAAACAAAACGACAATTGATTGGAGTTGTATGAATTGATTGCGACTTTTATGGCATATCACTGTGACCCTGAAGCCTGAACTGTTAAAATTCTGCGTTTGATATATGGAATTTAGACAGTGCATCTCAGTAAATAGGATTCTGTGGATTAGACTATATTCGACTTACCTTGATGGGTTTTTGCAGGTTTGTTTCTAGATCTGCTGTATTCAGAAAATTTGACATGCTATACAATGGTCAAAACCCATCTTTTTGTTCTGTGATGGTTGATCCGAAAATTTAAAGAAGTCATGGAGATGAAGAGAAGCTTGACAACCCAAGCTATGTCTAGTGATCCGGTAAATAGTCATGGTTTGTAAAGCCCACGCTCCTTATCTTCAGGTATATTCTCAAAACCGTCCTTACTGTCCCATCCGAGCTGTGGAGAATTGGATTGTGGTTTTATTCTTCTTATGGTTGCTGTTGAGAACTGGATGAAAATGATGCACACATCAGGAATTTTTGTCATGCCCCAGATAGCCCTATGCATGGAGGTCAATCACACAAATACATGTAGGGGATCCAATTGCTTGTGCATTAGGGAATCTTGAGGCGTTGTCGGAATTTGTGTTAGCACTCTGCAGAATAATGGCGCAGAGTTGGGTTTGCGTGTGGTGCTGGAATACTCTGTCCAGCCCAACCAGAAGGAACATCATCGGTCCATTTGGTGCATGATGAGCGAGGCATGCTGAACCTTATTGGTCCCCCGGCGCTGCTGGGGCGTAGTAGTATGAGGTATGACTCTCGCCATCAGGTTGGTTTGAGACACAGGTGGCTGGCTGCCTTCAAGTCCTTTTGCTCCCAGTTGCCATCGCGGTCCCGAACTAAAACGTCAGGTGTAGGCATTAAGAATTGCCCATCTGCAAAATCAGTGGTAGGGGGGTCATCGCATTAAAAGGTTTTCTTGTCATTCTAAATAAACTAAGATTTGTTTTTTTTAGTCACGGACTGCAGTTGATTTCTTGGCTATTTTGACAAGGCAATGAATCTGGTGGACAAGATGAGTAAGGCTCCCCGTTTTTATTATGATTTGAATATTATGTAGTGTAAGCAAATCTTAGATAATTGTATCTGAGAGCCCCTTTGGATCGTAGGAAGTTTAAACAACGAGGATTACCTTTTCCATCAGGATCCTTTTGGACTGTCCAAGTTCTTGTGGGATGCACTCCAAACATGAGCTCAATCAACACAGATTTTACTGTTTGTAGTCCACTCTCACTTCATTCCTCGCTGCCTCCTAAACAAGAGGCCTCTTGAAGCTCCAAATGCCGAAGACATCTTGAAGCACTCGTAACGATCAAACACAAGGCAGCAATCTCACAAGCACGCCACGCCGCTGCAGTCGTGATCATCGGCGTAGGTCCTAGACGAGTGCTTGCTCGGTACAGGTACCTGTCCAATCGACAGGTTAACATGCCTGCTTCAGAACAGTTGCTTTGGACTTGAGCTTCGACTCCGGTGACTGATGGATGCGCATGTACTTGTACATCGCCATCACGGGTTTGCCACATCGGCGTCATAACTAGGAGAATGTACCTGTTTTAAGAGATGGGGGCGGTTGTGACTTCGGACGGTCGGAATTCGTTGGAGGTTGCACAATATTGTCATAAATTCTAGCACATACTCTTCGAAAGGATCTTTCCTCTTCAGGGAAAATTATTCGCTCAGCATAAAAAGAAAGAGGTGCTAGCGACGAAAATATACCGGGTCATTTCCTCCAGTCAACTGACGGTATCTGTGGATCAATCGCATCATGGTGTCACTATGCTTATCGTCACACTCCCTTTTTCATGAACTTTATGAACGGTTTGCAGTTTTCCAAGGAAAAAATGAAGCACATGGCGGAATGTGAAGCCGATCGATGCTGGGTTATCTCTAGGTCAATAAAAGTCTTTGTTTGCAGTCGTTTTTACCAAGAGTTTAAACATTTGCTCCGAAAAATAGAGATAACAATCAATCTAGGTTCACATTTTTCACTATGATCCTACGGAGATTCTAGCCTTAGAGAAATTCGTATGACGGCTAATGGATCGCGAAATAATGCTCACACCTCATCGTGACCGGTGCTTGCTGTCTCGATGAGAAATGTGGCTAAAGACTCTGGGAATGCGACTTGACATTGTAGTTGACACTTGACACAATGCTTGGTCAAGTGGAAGTAGCCTTCTGCTTGTTGTTTGTCCTTTCGAGCTCACATGGAACAAAGGAATGAAATGTCATGAGAAACCGATTCCATATGATCTTTTTTTGTTTTTGCAATAATTGCCACAGGAATTTAGAATATTGAGAATTCAACAAATGTTAAAGGAGAGATAGATAATTCAAAACGCACCAAAAAATTTCATATTAATTTCTCTAGGGGGGGGTACTTTTGTTTGATAAGGTAGAGTTGAACCCGAAAAAAAATTGTTAGGATTGAACTATCTCGAGCTCATACATTTTTCTTTCACTACTCCAACCGTGGAATAATAACCAAAGTTCCTCTAGCCTAGTTGATCAGGGAGACGAGTGGTATGGTTGCAAGCAGTAGGCTCAAGGATTTGAGTTCCTCGTTGAAGTATATTACAGGATAACAGTACTGGTTTTAAAACATCTCAAGTTTGACAAAATTTATACAGCAAAGTACTAACATTCATGATACTTAATTAAAAACCATTGATTTTTCATTAAATATAGTTTTCTTAATATATCTATTTGGTGCCACGAACTTTTTCATTAGATATGTTTTTCAAGGTATGTCTATTTGGTGTCGCAAGCCTTTCTAATACTTTCTATATTTTGGTCAAACATAAAATGGTTTGATTTTTTCAAGAAAATTAGAATGGCATAATTTGAAGCAGAGGGAGTATAACGAGTGATGAGTTTTACATTAAGTCGTGCCACTCTACAGGAAGTTTCTTCTCATTGCTCTCTATTGTTGCCTTGCCATACTTTTCTTTTTTTTTAGTACAGTACCAGCATCGAGTGAGGTTGCGAAAGGACTCACTCAGTTCATAGTGCGAGCCCCCTCGCTCACAGGCACAGCTCGCTAGGGACAAGAAGACGCCGTTCTCAGCCGGCCAATCAGATGGATCAGAAAATTCAGAGAGAGGAGAGAGAAAGGCCGGCCTCTCTCTCTCCCGTCCTTCTACCTCCTCTCCTCATTTGGCACTTGCCCTGCTCTCCAAACACCAACTAATTTTGCCGCCCCATCACCCAGCCATTCCAATCTCTCTCTCTCTCTCTCTCTCTCGCCCCCTCCCCTTCTCTCTCCACATCTTTAAAACGGCCACCTCCAGAGACCACCATAGTTGGCCACCCACCTCTCCCTCTCCTCCTCCTCCAGTGTCTCTGTATCTCTCTCCACACTCACAATGGCCAAGCCACGAAAGAACAGCACCGCCGCCGCCGCCACCACCACCACCACCGCGAACGCCGCCGCAGCCGGGGACGTCGGGGTGCGCGTGAAGCCGAAGCGTACCCGGAAGAGCGTGCCCCGGGAATCCCCCTCCCAGCGGAGCTCAATCTACCGCGGCGTCACTCGGTGAGTTGGTGGTCTGTCAGTCAGCTCTCTGAAAGTGAAATTACCCACAGCTGATCACTCACTCAGTGGTTAATCGATCGGTGACAGACACCGGTGGACGGGGAGATTCGAGGCTCACCTGTGGGACAAGAACAGCTGGAACGAGTCGCAGAACAAGAAGGGCAAGCAAGGTTAGTAGTGGTTAATCTCCCTTTCTCCTCTGCTCGCCGAATTATTTACCGCTAGCATGCAGCGGAGGCAACGGTCCCCAGCTGCCAAAAGATCACGGTGCTATGTCTGATCCTAGCAAGTGGCGCATAGCTAACACAAAGAGTAGTAGTAGTAGCTTGCAATATTTATAAAGATAATACTAGTACTTCATTAGTATAAGATTCTAGCTGACCCTCGTCAGTGGCAAGCTTATTTTAATTACAGCAGTTCATTTTGTTATTAAAGTGAGATTGTTTCATGATGATTCAGAAGAGGACTCTGACCATCTTGTTCTTGCTGCTCTTTGTTGTTGGTGCATGCAGTTTACCTCGGTGAGGCTCTCGAGTCACGACATTGGCATGACATGAGAGAGGAGCGAGCTACTATAGCCACACTCCTCTCCCTCTTCTCTCTAAAAAAAGAAAATAAGAAAAAAAATCAACGCTAATCCTGTTGGCTTAACAAAGGTCGTGGCGTGGCATGCAGGCGCGTACGACGACGAGGAGGCAGCGGCGCGGGCGTATGACTTGGCGGCATTGAAGTATTGGGGCCCCGACACCATCCTCAACTTCCCGGTACCGCCAAAATTCATTGGTCGCACGCGCCAGCCACAATTATTTATTCAGCTTAATTCCTCGGCTTATCTCTTGTCTGCCTGCTGCCATCTCGTGACATCTCTCAGGCGTCGGCGTACGAAGAAGAGCTCAAGGAGATGGAGGGGCAGTCCAGGGAGGAGTACATTGGATCCTTGAGGAGGTATGCACTGATACTCTGAAAACAGCGCACAGCTATTTAGCTTTTACAGCAAATTCATCAGTGACTATTTTTACAAAAAAAAAAAACCGAATCACGTCTATGTTTAACCAAATAATCAGGTCCATGAAATTTATCCGCAGGAAAAGCAGTGGGTTCTCCAGAGGTGTCTCGAAATACAGAGGCGTCGCGAGGTAACCCATCTCGATGTCTTAGTATAAACCCATTTTCTAGGGAAATAGTGCAACTATTTTGTTCTAAAACAAGCCTCAAGCATGGGAAAAATATCAAATTAGTTTAAACTCATGTGCACCGACAATCAATTTTTACAGACATCACCACAACGGGAGATGGGAGGCGAGGATCGGCCGTGTTTTCGGGAACAAGTATCTTTACCTCGGCACTTATGGTAAATTCATTTTCTTGTGAAAGAAATCACCTTTAAAAATAAATACAACCACAAAAACAATATTATCTAGTGTTACCGTTTTTATTTAATTGCAATCCATGAGGCTTATAATTCAATTGTACCAATTTTCAATTTATAAGACACAGTGCAATTTTTATAAGGTGCGCTATATACATGAAAAGTGCACTAACTTTTGGAGTTACGCATTATGGTTCGGTACTTTGGACAGTAGGCCAAGCCAAATCTGAGTAGTTTTAAGTGCAAGCCGTTGGGGCAACTGTACCGCAGCCGTAACGCTGCAGCTACAGGAATGTGTGGGCGTGGCCCCTCTTGCTGACGAACGTGCTGCCCTCAGTCACATCAGGGTACGAATTGATTGACCACATGAATTCCCAACTAATTGCTGAATCCTCTTCTGATTGTAATGGCTCGATTAGCGTCCAACAGCAGCCCGTGCAAGGCACGTGTTCGGACTTCCAAAGCATCTGCTCGGAATGCAGGGAAGAGAATCCTTGTGAATAGTATATATTTGCAAGAATTTCTTCTGTCCTTTTGCATAGAAATATAGTACCACGAGCCCTTGATTTAAACATGAATTAGATACTCCATGATCTAGCAGTTGGGGCGTGGCTGATGTGATGATGCAGGAGGCGAGGCCATTTGGGCCAGTGGCATCAACTTGAATTCCGGTTAGTTGGGGGGATTAGATGCAGTGTGACCTCACCTCACTGACGTCGACCCCCCCGGCCAGGGCCAGCAGCCAGCGCCAACACCCAACGCTCGCCCTGTGCTTGCGCCCTGTGTTTGTCGGACCCTACGTCCATTTAACACTGGGATTATCGCAATCAATACTCATAAAAGAGAGGAGATCGAACTCCCGTGGAGCAAAGATCGACACGATGGATGTGTGCTTCACCTGTCGCTAGCACACGACACACGAACCTAATAGTTGCACCTAATCCTCCACCGAAACCTTCGGAGTTTTCAGACACGTCGTGTTCAGAATAGCCCGTTTGGAAATTTGAATGCAGCGATTTTATAATACCAATCCTATAAAAATGGTCAAATTCACTCGAATTTGTCCGGAAAATTGCGTCTATCTCTCAGTGCTGATGATGATCGGTTCCTGCAGCGACGCAGGAGGAGGCGGCGATGGCGTACGACATGGCGGCGATCGAGTACCGTGGCCTGAACGCCGTCACCAACTTCGACCTCAGCCGCTACATCAAGTGGCTCCGCCCGGGCGCCGACGGCGGGGCCGCCGCCGCGCAGGACCCGCACCCGATGCTCGGCGCCCTGGCGCAGCATCATCACCAGCAGCTGCTGTCGCCGGCGGCGGACGCCATGGACGCCGCCGCGTTCCAGCACCAGTTCCAGTTGTCCTCGCCGAGGACGTCGCTGGGACACACACCCACCACCTCGGCACTCAGCCTGCTGCTGCAGTCGCCCAAGTTCAAGGAGATGATCGAGCGCACGTCGGCCGCCGAGAGCGCCACCACCACCACCACGTCGTCGTCTTCCTCGCCTCCGGCCACGCCGTCACCGTCCCCGCCGCCAATACAGCAGCAGCTCCAGGCGGCCAAGGACGGCTCGCCGCAGTCCGGCTTCCCGGAGGACATACAGACATTCTTCGGCTGCGAGGATGTCGCCGGCGTCGACGTGGACGCGCTCTTCTTCGGCGACCTCGCCGCGTACGCGTCGCCGGCGTTCCACTTCGAGCTCGACTTGTAGCTCATCACACACACGCGGGATTACTACACTAGAGCCCGTTAATCACTTTTTAATTCGTCTGGTTTTTTGTCGATAGGGGAATCGGATCACCAGATGTGAACCAAGAAATGGTTGGTTGGTGAGGGTGACAAACAGGAGGAGGAAGTAGCACAGGGAGACATATACATGTTAGCCTGCTGAGATATTTACAGCGGTAGTGAGAATTTACTGAACGATTTTTAAGATTGTATTTTTTTTTTCATCACCTTGGTAACCTGAGGTAGAGTGAGCGTGCGTGAGTGAGTGTGTTGTGTGTGAGCGAGCAAGAGATTGTTTCATTTCTTTCATTCCTGAATCCTGACAAAAAGGAAAAATAGCAACCATATACATATGATATATTCATAAACATACCTGAGAATTTGTTCCCTCATCTGTGGTCTTGCCTTGGTTCACATGGATGGTCCTGCCTCCTGAGCAATACTGTCAGTTAGTAGGCTGGTTTTCTGAAACCCTGTCTCGGCGTTCGAATTCTGAAGATTTGCAGCCACTCGTACTCCTAAACAGCGCAAGTACGCGGCTGCGATTTGAGGTCGTCCTTGCACCGCACATGCGCCACAACAGAGCAGGGCGACCAACCACGGCGGCAGTGTGCTCGCCGTCAGATCGTACATACACTAGCAAGGCTGGCAGTGACCCGGCGAGAAACACAGTTTGTGTGTGGCTGGAAACGGAATAATGGTTAATCACCGGGTCACTGCTTCACTGTCGCAGCGTCACTGGCTGTCCGGCTCGTCCGGAGCGCTTTTTCACACCAGTGTCGTTATGGCACGGTGGGGCTGCGGCGGCAAGGCAGCTCGATCGATCGTCGCTAGCTACGCTAGCTGCCCAGCCACACGTCCTGGACGGCAAAGTATCATCTACGGGCATGGCTGCCGGCTGCTGCTCCTTCGTGGAAACCGATGCGTCTCGCACGCATCGACGCGCCGCGCGCGCGCTCACTGCTCGCACGTCTTGTGTTGCCGACGACGACGGGAGAGCGAGCGAGAGGCTCTTCGTGGGCACCGTCGCTTTGTCAGTAGCTGCTGTTACGGCTAAAAACGCTCCTGTTGGATTTTAGCCGGTGATTGGCTCGTCTCTGAACGTACTTCGTCCTTACGTTTGGCCCCTTTCGGCGTCGGGGTGCCAAGAAAGATCCTCTTTTGCCATTGTCTGGCAAAAAGCTTGGTTTGTCTTTGGCAATGTCGCGGCGGCGGACTGGCGGAGGATGCAATGCGAAGAAATCGTCGTGGCAGTTTCTTGCCGTGACTCGTGAGAGTTGAACCGCATGCATGGCTTTTTCTACATGGAAAGGGTTTGAACATTGTTGGGTTGCAAGATCAGGCCTCATCTGCATCTTGGTGATTTATCTGTAACACAGCCTGCTGCGCAGGTCCTGATCTGTTGTTACCTGTAGTTGTGAAAAAAAAAACCCTCTCTCATTGGGCACATTTCTGATTGTCAATTTTTCTCACACTTTTTACACAACTTATTCAAACTAAACAGACCCTAAAAAGGGCTGGCAGCCTTGTTGAAAAGCTCAGACCTGGCCCGGTTAAAGCCAAGCGATAGACCGGATCCAAAATTCAAAATGGAAACAAAGTCCAAAATGGTCCATATTGTAAACCAAAATGATATACGACGCAACTTTGTGTACGTGGTTGTAACATATACAACTTGTTGAACTAAAATGAAACAACAATGCAACTTTATGTATGGTGAATGCACTTTACTCTTTCATTAATACAACAAAATATAAGTTTTTAGCTCCCAACAATGTCTTGAGGTCACCCTAGTACCAAAAAGTTTCTGGTTTACTCGACTCGATGAACGGATACGTGAAACGTAGATGAATATATTCTGTAGCACGTGACACAGGACGTTTTTTTCTTGCGGGTACGTGACACGGGACGTTAACGAACTCCTTTTGACATAAGTTTTTTTAGAACATCCTTTTGACATAAGAGCAAGGCTAATGATTTAGCCATCTGCTGGTTGTATGAGTTTTTATGGCCCATCTTTCAGCCCATCTATATAGTGATTAAGCCTTTTCAATAAATATAGAGCCCACCTGTCACTCTCACAGAATTTCTTGGTTCTTGTGCTTGGGCGGACTGTAAACTTCCAACCTACTTCTCCTCTCTCTCTTCTTCTCTCTCATTCAACTCAGCATTTAGCTCTTAGCATACCATTATACTTGCTCTAAGTGATCATGATTGAGACTAGCACTAAGTGATCATGATTGAGACTAGCAGCAGCATACCGTCCACGTTATAAGTGACCTTGGGCCATGGCAGTGCATTTGATTTTGATTTTTTTTTGAGAAACCGATCACTTTTTTTTTGGGGTGGGTGGGGGGGTCTTGTTTCAGCGTGGTACGGAGTTGTTTATGTGGGCCACGCGTTGCAGAATTACACAAAATATAGCCCAGCTAGCCCATTCGATTGGCCCATTCCGTCGTCTTCTCCGCTGCTGCTCCTTGCAGCGGCACGGCACCGAGTGGGTGTGTCACCCTCGTAGCGGTTGAACCCAACGGAGTCAAGTCAAAAGTAGCCGGCTAGGCGCGCACCACTCCCTCCCTCCCTGAACCCTAAACTCTCGGGACGGCCCTTCACCCTCCAGGTAACCGCCGCAACTGCAACTCCACCTCGCTCCCCCGGCGTCCTCGCCTCCGTCGTTCTTCTCATCGGCACGGAGCGGAGATACTCGTCCTGAAGTTCGGCTGATTTCTTCTTTTTTTGTTGGTATATATAAATAACGAAGCCTAGCTTCTGTTATGACGTTTCCCCCCCTTTTTGGTTCACCCTTCAAATTCGATTTACTGTTTCTCCGATTGGCGCTCCAGTTTGTCGCGGATTTGTGTTTCTGGGTGGCGGAGTATCAACCGAGGTCTCGATTTGGCGGTTGAAGCTTTGTTTCTCCATGGCGCTTCGGTTCGAGGTGAGTCGATGCTTTGGTAAAGGTTCTTCACTTAGCTTTGGGCTTTTGCAGAACTGCCTAGTTTTTCTTTTCGACTGTATTCGATTCGCAAAGATGAGAAGCGAACGTGGTGTTTCCCCCCTGGACTGCCTGTTGAAGTTCGTCTGGAGACTGGAGTGTGTGGTGTGAGAACGGATAGCCTTTGTAGATAAGCGGTTGGGATGGAATATCTGATTCTAATGAATGTTTAATTCTTATTCGTACTAGCTTCTGAACCTACAGATTCGCAGTTAATCTATAATCTTTTCTTGAAAGATTGCACGGGGCAGTGACTAGTCCAAATAGTGGGCGTTGACCAGTACAAATGAACAATGCTGTCCTAGGCTAGGCAGTAGGCACGTGTGTTTCCGAGCTACAGATCTCCTTTGGCTTTTCTTTTGTGAGGTGCAAATTGTCTTTTCCTGGTATATATCTGATGGCTTGATGCACGTACTGTGCAATGGGAATAACTTAAAGGTAGAATCTGTCTGTATTCTTACACTTTAGTACTTTATATTTTTATGTTATTCTTAGCTGAAGTGAAGTAATATAGTGGTCCATGTAATAGTGTATGCACAAGAAAAAGTTAGAAAGGTGGGCACTGGGCCACATTTAAAGGCCACATGGCCATGATGTCAGAGTGGCATGGTCTAGATGAGCTGGCTTTACTGTTAGATCAGTAGCTCATCCTTCAGCTTCTTTATAGATCACCATCTTCAGGGGAAAAAATTGTGTTGGATGTCGATTGAACCTGTTGACCATATGCCCTTATAATTTTGGAAGGCAATTTATCAATACATTTCAAAACAATTGAGCTCAAACAGAGCATTGAATTTAATTTTAGCAATGTAATCTAATGTGGAAGTATTTCTGTTTTGTGCTTCCAGATACTAGGAAGATTTAATCGTGCCCGTGCAGCTCGCTTAACTCTTCCCCACTTTACTTGCCAAACACCACTTTTTATGCCTGTTGGAACTCAAGGTTTGTTCTTCGTCTACTTTATATGCATGTGCTGCGTGAGATTTGAAATAAATTGTCAGGCTTTACTCATTTTTTTTACTGCTAAGTTTAATCAGAGGTTTTCTGCATCATGGTTGGACTCGGTGATTCCAATATCTGAATGTATGCATGTCCCATGATGATGAACATTGTAGTATCATTGTCTTTGAAATAAATCTTATATATTTCTGTTCTTGAAAGAGTAACCGCTTAGGCCATGATTTTCTATATCCAGCCTTTCTTGTCCTCTTCTGAAAGTTCCCAAAGTGTTTTATCATTCAAATAGTTTAATATGACTAAGCGATTTTGGCTTTGCTTGAAATTTATGGGATTGTGTGTGCATTTCTTGTATCTCACAATGTTTTTTTTTCTTTTTATTTAGGTACAATAAAAGGCTTGACTACTGACCAACTAGAGGATATAGGTTGCCAAATTATACTTGGAAACACCTATCATCTTGAACTGCGTCCAGGTTCTCAACTTATTGATGACTTGGGTGGCCTTCACAAATTTATGAATTGGAAAAGGGCATTGCTGACTGATTCAGGCGGTTTCCAAATGGTTGTTCCAAATCTTTGCTTTCTTAACACATTAAATGTCGAGACTATGAACATGCAGAACTAAGCTGTTGGCTTCCTAATTTGATGTTTTGTTCATACAAAATGGTATAAAATACAACACTTCTTGAAGTCATTTCCACACAAAAGCATCAACATTCATCCTCAATATGTATTATGAACACCCATCTTTTAGTATCTGGCCCCTTTCACACTGTAGTCCTTCTGTTTTGCTAATTGTTCGGGATTTTTTGTAGGTCTCGTTGCTGCATTTGGCTGATATCACCGAGGAAGGAGTTACATTTCAGGTATATTTTTGTAGCCACTTGTTATGTCATGCTCTTGTTCTGAAATTATGTTTGGCAGTCCTCTGTTACGATCTGTGTAAAATTGATTGGTCAGGTCTATCATATAGTCAACATTGAATCTTCTATGGGGACATTTCAATCGTAGCTACCACTGTGCCTTTTATTTTATTTTTTAAAAAAATTCATATTTATTATCACATGATAATCAGGAAATTCTGCTTCCTTCATGGTTAGTAGGATGCATTTTTAGTCCTAGTAATTTGAGATGTAATATTTAGTTTTGATGGCATCTTGTGCCATACTTATAGAAGGAATTATTCATGCATTTGCTGATGTGATTCTTTCTCTTGATAGATAAATTTTATCAATGTTAATAATATATTTATTTATACCTTATTTAATTTTGCTGCTCTTTCGTGCCCAATCTGCAGTCACCTGTTGATGGGAAGCCCATGCTCTTGACACCAGAGGAATCTATCCACATTCAGGTGTGGTGTTCTCTTGGCAACTTTCAACCTCTCAAAGAGTTAGATTTTCCCTACCGCAATCTCTCAGTTATATATGTTTGCCAATTACCACCTTCATAGTTGTTGAAAATGAATGCAGAACAATATTGGAGCTGATATTATCATGGCTCTTGATGATGTTGTGAAGACCACAATTACTGGCCCAAGGATAGAAGAGGCTATGTACCGCACCCTTCGTTGGATTGACAGGTGCATAGCTGGTATGATTATTGATCTGGCTAACAGAACTGTTTAGTTATCTGATGTTAAGTGAAAGTCTAGTTAAAAACTTGCATTGTTTCACTTGCTCTATATATGAGATAATTTTAGTTGTCTTACCGAAAGAACATTTGAAACTGATAATGATGTATTATACAGTGATAAGAATGATTTATTAAGGGGTACGCTTGTTCTGTTCAATGTTCAAATGTAGCTCACAAGAAACCTGATGTTCAGAATTTATTTGGGATTGTGCAAGGAGGATTGGATCCAGTTCTTAGGTGAGTTCATCTAGCTTATTATATGTAGTACATGCAATCCATTTTTCTTTCGGTCAATAAGTTAGACTTATTGTTGACTGTTCCAAATTTCCTCCCTAATTCCAGAGATATCTGTGTGAAGGGCTTGGTTGAGCGGAATCTTCCTGGGTATGTCACAAACTATATTGTCCCTGTGTTAGATTTATTATTTTCTTTATTTAGTATAATATCACTATGTTCCATTAGTTAATTTTCCAGTGGAGTGGCCCATATTTTGATTCTTTGATTGCTAGATATGCAATTGGTGGTCTTGCTGGCGGTGAAGACAAGGACTCATTTTGGCGTGTTGTTGCCCAATGCACTGCTGGATTGCCTGAAAATAAACCACGATATGTTATGGTATATGCCATAAGTTTGAATTTCTTGAAGTGGCTATATCAATTCAAATATTGTGTTCTGCCTGCATAATATTTGATCTGGTTCAATCATGTGGCACACACATATACATTGGTTAACTTCACTTCTATGCTAATATGCAGGGTGTTGGCTATCCACTTGATATTGTAGTTTGCAGTGCTTTGGGTGCAGACATGTATGATTGTGTTTACCCGACACGGACTGCTCGCTTTGGGACTGCCCTTGTTCCTGAGGTAATCCATTTGACGAATCTGTTCAATAGAACCTAGTGTGTGTTCCCATTGAATCATATCACAGAAGAGCCTCATATTCTGAGCAACTTTTCTTTTTGTTTCCCCCAGCTTTGGCTTCAGTACAATGCCAACTTTTCTTATGTATCTTCTTTTATCCTTAGGGTGTTCTGAAATTGAAACAAAATGCAATGGCAACTGATGAACGGCCAATTGATCCTACCTGTTCATGCATGGTAAGGCTGCTTGGACAGCACCAGGAACAAAGTGGTGAAGTTATCTGGCAATCTTCTTTGTTTATATTGTATTTGTATTTGTATAACATGGTCATCTTGCCAGGTCTGCAAAAAGTATACACGTGCTTACTTGCATTGCCTTGTCACAAAGGATGCTATGGGCTCTCAACTGTTGTCATATCACAACTTATCATTTATGATGCGGGTATGCTTTTTTTTTTTTGCCAAGTTACTCGCTGTTTGAACTTTTAACCACTGTCCCTGATTGTTTACCTGTCGATTGCAGTTGAGTAGAGATCTCCACATGTCAATTCTTGAAGGACGATTTCCAGAGTATGTTGTGCCATTAAATCCAATTTTTCTGAATTGTGAGTAGAAAGTTGCATATAGAGAATTAACTTGATTTTTGTGTCATGTTGTAGATTCGTGCGAGGATTCTTGAGAGTGCAGGTTTGTCTTGCTTTTCTATTGGATCACACATGTTATCGCAGTCCTGTTCTCAGGAAAAAGAACAAAGGAACTTTGCTTGAATTGACACAACATGCTGAATTTTTTTACTTCTCAGAAAGCAATAGGCCATATCACAAGCTGCCTCCTTGTTATATCCAGAAACTAAAAACATAAATCTGTCCTATTATGTTCTTTCATATTCGACACTTCTTACTGCTTAAACCATGTTATGCAGTTCCCAAAAGGTGACGTTCCGCAGTGGGTTCGTAACGCGATGGAGGTCGCTGGCATCGACATATCGGAGTGCTGCGCTTCCACCAAATGCCTGACCCCAAGCATTGATGAGCAACCTCCTCTACCTATCCCAGTTGAAGCAAACGGAGGCGTGCCGAATTAAGGCGCACGGTCTAAAGACAAAACGCGACAGGGATTTCGATTTCACGAAGAAGTCTCCCTGTCATACATCTAGGGTTTCACATTCTCACCGATTCAGCATAGAATTTTCCAACAATATGCTGAAGCTTACCCACAGGTTTTTGTAGGATTCGTTTGTGTGTGTGTTTAGAAACAGCAGGGCATAGGTTATAGACTGGATGGAAGAAATACCTGTCATTGTGTGTTTTGTACGCAGTCGCTGTTAAAGGAACTTTTAGTGGTGCGGTCAGAGCAAAAGAAAGGTGTAAAAGCGTCAGTGATTCACCCTGCGCTGAAACATTGTTGTTGTGACCGAAAGAAATGTAGTTCTCGGGAGGCATTTCATCAGCTGCCACTGGTGACCTGTACTACGTGCGTGAAATGCTTTGCTTTTTTACTGCCGATTCCGTCCAGCACGAGCGTGACTACGTGCGCTGCTCACCAGGAGGCGGACAGAGCAGGCCCGGTCACTTGGACTGGACTGGAGGGAGACCGGGCTGGTCCAGTCCAGTCATGGCGTGTTGGCTTGGCTGTGTCACTGTATGGAGGGAGCAAGCGGAATGACCCGACCGGTGTTGGTTCCAGTCTCGTGTACCGTCGAGGAGCGGTGGAACACGCACTAGTTCTTTGCACTTGCCGCTGGATTTGGCAGATGAACGGACCGTAGTCTGTAACTTCGCAGGTAAAAAGGGCCCAGTCCATCCCACATGTGTCCGACCATGTGCGAGTGTGTGACACAGTGAATTTTCGGTCCGGGATGGGAAGGTTCCAGGAATCCATGTCCATCCAAGGAATCGGTGGATGGGCCACCGGAGCGGCCAGCCGGAGACGATCGACGTGCTTGCACACGAGACACGCAGCTAGCACAGCTTGTACCCTCCATTCGTTGTATTGCGCAAATGCGCATTGTATGCTCTCAATTAGATAGAAACCTTGGACCCTGCTACCATAACGAGTTGTCAACTTCAACATCAAACAATTGGTGAAAATTGGAGATATATACTTCCAAATTTTCTTAATTGCTGGAAGTTTGCCAAACTTTTAGTGATAGAGGAGGGTAAAAAAAAACATTTACAACGAAGGAAAAAAAACTTGGCGAACAGGACAACGGCGAACACTAGGAGTAAATGTTTGCGTCTACACTCCTCCTTGATTCTCTCGAGTAGCCTTTGTTGTTGTAATGTCGACGGTTGAAAGTTTGCTTATTCCTTTCTTCGCACAGCTCCCATTTCCCAACCAATTACAGATCCTCTGCGTACAAATTGCAGTATCGTAATGCCAAAAGGGCCCAGTTGCAAACATACCCAGCAGCCAGGAACTCGATTCTACGAAACCAGATCAGAGAGACTTACTTTCAAAGTTGTTGCATCGCATCAAGTCCATCGTCTTCACAGTTTCTATTGGAAGTAAATACTTCAATAATTCACTTTGAGGTCTTTTACAATACACAATACTATACTATACTACTATTAGAAAAGGAGTAGTATAAAAAGATCTGATGGTTAAGATTAATTGTATACTACTAAAAATCCCCCTATGGTATAAATAGTATATCTAGGTGGTATACGTAGTATAAGGGTATTATAGGAAATAACACTTGTGGAATCAATGTAATTTGGATTATCGATTTGTTTGTTTCCATCTTCCTGGACGGCGCCATGGCTGCAGGTCGACGAGCAGCAGCGTTGGCCGGGTAGGGGCTAAGGCCACACGTGAAGGAGGCAGGCTGGCGGCTCGGTAGGGGCATGGCCGCACACAGGGGCACCGGCGGCACGTCAAGGATGCAGGATAGCATCTGGCCGCACACACGTAAACCAGGAGAAATGAGGTGGCGGGGGAACGTGGAGTCGCATGGGCCGGTGAACGGGCAGGGCACGGACGCCATGGAGAGATGCTCGGCGGCGGCGGCTCATGACCATTCGAGGAAGAAAGTTCCGGGAGATGGGGAAAGAAGAAAACGATTCAACCAAGAGACGTGAAATAATTACTAAATTACCCTTTAAAATGGATGGCTAGATTTACTCCATACCTTATACTACTAAGTGGTAGTATTATGGGCTGTAAAATACCTCTTCACTTTTAAGTGAGCCTTTCTCGCCCCTTTTTCACAGTTTCCCAACTGCAAGGAAATTGGCATTTGTCCCTCGCCCTCGGGCACACTACGTTTGGAAGATACAAAAACTCGAACCTGTTCTTATTCTGCACAAATTCGCCTCTTCTTTTATTGCACGGAACGGATCTATATGCAATGTAAGTTGGTGAGCACATCTTGAGAGCAAAGCAAGATGCTGCAGAAATGGCTAGATTCAATGAACCTCAAGAAATCTATCCTGGTTGCAGTGGATTGAGATTCAATTCGGGGGCACTCTGTGCTACCAAGTGATCAGCATCAGAATATCGACCAACGTTTTTGTCTTGTGTGGATCTTGAATCTTGATAGACGGTTGCTTATAGTGGGCTACTAGTAGTAGCCATGTGTTCTTGCCAAAGAAGACAAGGTGCTTTGCATGACTCTACGTCTTGGCACCAACAGGTCCCATCTTTTTCAAAGAATTTTAAGGACAACTTTCAACAGTAGTATAAATATAGCATTGTCCCGTCCTAAACGGTTGCTTGAGTTACGACTTGCGAGGCTCCATCTGGTGAAGAAAATTTCAGCGTAGCTCAACATTTTAAACCCGGACAACGGTTTCCTCGAAACCAGCTAGCTCGTCAATTTCTGAAGACTGGCAACTGCTGTCTTACCAGGCTACCAATAATTTCAAAATTCTAGCTCGCCAGTTTCTTACACCTACTTTTTGAAAACTCGGAATATTTTTTAGCAAGTATTAGAAACCTAATAGTACCTATCATTCTAAATGTGTCACGTCACATTTGATTTAATTTTGATGACGGCATTTGATCAGTCACCTCATTCGAAAATTTAGTACAGATATACGAAAATATAAGCCATGCTTAAACTACCTTTAGGACTAAACAAGACACAAAAAATTATTTAAGTTTTTGAATAAAACAATTGGTGAAACGTATGCTCAAAACACAACAGTGACCTTCAGGAGGTGGTAAATGTTTAGGACAGAGGGAGCCGAAATTAGTACAGGAAGCTCACACATGACTTTATGGCCACACACTATTAATCGGTCAGCACAACCCGTAATATAAGCGATCAATTCTCGAGTCCCACGCGAGGACAAAAAGGACGTTCTCAGGTTTTGAAAACGCTCAGGCACCTGCTAAACTGGTCTCCCTAAAGGCCTAAACCATGCTACAATTAGAAATGTGCCATACGCGGCAGGTGCCAGAAAATCATTGAATAAATGGAAAGCAGCCACTGAGAGAAATTGATTAGTTGAATGAAGCATGAGCTTGCTTGCATTGACATTTCCTTCATCTCTGACTAAGGATCACGAAACATAAAAAGGTCATGCCAGTATATGGCCGTGTTTAGAGTCGTAGGAGCAGGCTAGCGTCTCCGCTTCTTCTTTTTTTCATACGGTACAGACTTCAAATAAAAGTTCCAATAAATCTAAAAAACAAAAAAACTTTATAACTTTCAAATATAATTAAAAGAGACTAAATTAGACTGATCGAAACTCAAAGTGTTCGATCAGGGAAAACATTTTCAGCGATAAACTCTGTGCTTAAAGAAAAGGGAAAAGTCTATTTTTCACCCTCCAACTGTTACAAAAGTCTGATTTTCAACCCACAACTACAAAAACGGACACTAAACACCCTCCAACTATCCAAACCATGCAAAATTGGCCCTTTGGGTGGTTTTGAAGGTGGTTTTGTAGTTTCCAAAAAATTAAAAAAGAATTTTGTATTAAAAATTCATAACTAATTTATTTTGAACTAGATAAATTAGAATCTGGTGCAAATGTTTTTCTAAAAATGTGACCTACAAGTTGGTGCACCATTAGAAGTTATTTGCATATTATTTATTTTCATTCTAATTGTTTTTTGAAAAACAATAAGCCACTAGTAATATAAATATATAATACCCAAATAACATTAAATGATGTGCCAATAGGTTGGTTACATTTTAAGAGAACTTTTGGCACTGATTTCATATTTTTTGGGTCCAAAATGAATTAGCTATGGTTTTTTAAAGTTTAAATAATATTTCTACTATTTTTAGAAAATCCAAAACCATCCTCAAAACCACCCAAAGGGCCAATTTTGCATGGTTTGGATAGTTGGAGGGTCTTTAATATCCGGTGTTGTAGTTTGAGTTTGAAAATAAAACTTTTGTAACAATTGACGTGTGAAAAATAGACTTTTCCCTAAAGAAAATTACTTGTGCTTACTATACGGTAAAAATCATATACCACCTTGTCGAATTTTATTTGAATTTCATTTCAATCTGTCCCGACCTTCGGATTTGCTTATATTTGAATAAGTTGTTTTCACGTAATTTGTTCTTGCCGAACTCGCACGTACGTACACGCGCTCTGGTCACCGTACGTCAACGAGACCATCTCCGGCTTGAAACTCTCCGCTGGTACGGCCCCAAATCATGATGACAGTCAAAAGCTCCGCGGCTGGCGCGCGCGACGAATCCCAGCAACCCGGCGGCCAACGTTGTCCGCGCGAGCAACTGCAGTGTGAATCGGCTCATAAACGGCACGATCAATCGATACGATAGAGGAATCATGCGATCCGAGGTCTGAACTCTAAAGAGCCTCACGCCGCCTCTGACTTGGCATATCCCAGCGCAGCCATACGCTTTGCCACATTTGCTTCGCTCCTGTCCTAATTGCCGTCGCGCGTCCTCTCTGCCTCTATAAATTGCCGCATTGATCCCTCTCCAGCTGCAACACACACACCACACACACATTTTCCAATCGTGTCGTTAGCAAAGCTCGATCGAACTTCCAAAGGATTCGATTGACGACTGACTAATCCACCATGGTTGCTATTGTGGAGGCAGCGGCGAGGAAGACGAAGCCGGGCAGCAGCAGGAGGTACGCGCTGCTAATGGCGGTGCACGACTCGGAGTACGTGCTCAAGAGGTACGGCGGCTACCTGCACGTCTTCGTCGCGGCGTTCGGCGACGACGCCGGCGAGGAGTGGGACATGTACCGAGCCATCGACGGCGAGCTCCCGTCCCGAGAAGACCTCGGGTGCTACGACGGCTTCGTGATCAGCGGCAGCCCGCACGACGCGTACGGCGACGACCAGTGGATCCTTCGCCTGTGCGGCCTCGTCCGGGAGCTCCACGCCATGCGCAAGCGCGTCCTCGGCGTCTGCTTCGGCCACCAGCTCATCTGCCGCGCGCTCGGTGGCCGCGTCGGAAAGGCCCGCGCCGGCGGCTGGGACGTCGGCGTCAGGGAGGTCGCCATCGTCGCCGGCGACGCCGATGACGCCAAGGCGTCGTGCCGGTTCCTCGACGTGATGCGCCAGCGCCACCAGCTGCCTCGCCGCGCCAAGATCACCGAGGTCCATCAGGATGAGGTGCGCGTAGTGTATATATAATTATATATATGTATATATATATAACGCTGGTATTGCTTTGCACACTGGCATTTTCCACGTACTGTACACCTCTGCACGAACTGGTGAACACACGGGAACGATACGTGTCTGATGGCTTATGCTTTTGCTCCTTGCGTCCGTGGCAGGTGTGGGAGGTGCCGGAGGGCGCGGAGGTGCTGGCCTCCTCGGACAAGACGGGCGTCGAGATGTTCCGCGTCGGCGAGCACGTGCTGGGCATCCAGGGACACCCGGAGTACACCAAGGACATCCTCCTCAGCCTCGTCGACCGCCTGCTCACCGCCGGATCCATCACCGTGAGTGCCATGCTTCAGACTCCATTGCTGCTTGCTTGTTCTGACGAACGACACAATGCATGCAGTCCTCTGATACCTGGGTCTGAACCCTGAAGCATTCAGTGGCCTCGCACTAACAGAGACTTGGATTTTACCATGCCGCAGGGGTCGTTCGCTGAGGCCGTGAAGAGGCAGTTAGAGACCACTGCGCCGGACAGGGAGTTCTGGCTCAGGCTCTGCAAGAGCTTCCTCAAAGCTGATGATGAAGATCATGTCTGCTTATGACTTGGTTCTGTGGCATCTACTCTGACAGTTTTGTAGATGTACTGGAATTGGGATGCCTCAGGACCAGTTTATGATTATACACTGCACGCTAATGTAAATAATATAAGGGTTGGAAAGTTGGAATAAACAAAAAGATTGGTCTGGTTATAGCCACACTCATGCAAATCTGCTTCAAAGAAAATTTAAATAAGAGACTGGAGTCGGAAGCATGCTCAATCTTGTCTTTCTTGTCAAACAATTGACTATCTTCTCTCTCAGAAAAAATGAGCATTTTCACAAATCGAATAATAAAGTATGCATGGTTTGACAACTGCTAATAAACTTCCAGTACTTACGGTTTTATGTATTGGGAGCAAGCTTTGGCTATCTAATAACTGGACCAAGCTTTGACTTTTGTGCTCAGACAAGATAAAGTCCCGCGGAATATATATGCATATGTTTAAACATACACTTATATGCATTGAGAAACTATTTCTAACGAATGGCATTATCTATCTGAGATATTTGTTTTCAGAGTACGTACTCTCCAAAGACTTTTACACTGAATCTAAATTCCTTTTTAAGTCTGAACAATAAGACCATGACTCTGTTCTGGTACACTGGGGTCTAAGGCTGCTAATTGTTAACAGACAGAAATAATGCATCTTCATTCATTTTTCAACTGCACCCCACTTATTTTGGAGCTCCCTCACTCAACAAGAACAACAGCTTAAAGCATGAATAAATGGAAACAAATAAAATGGAAAGGAGAACAAACGAGTCCGCTTAGAATGGAGAATAATCTAGGACATCATTACTCACACCAGTTAGTAACTGGTATTGTTACTTTCTCTCTTCAAGACACAAATAACTATTTTTATTACATTTAGTTTTGCTCATAAAAAATGAAGGGTTATTAGGCCAAGTTTCAAAATCTTGACCCAATATTAACCAGAACGTCAAGCCTTTAGGGACAGGAGGAAGAACCATCTTGCATTCCAACACTAGTGATTCGTGGGGACACCACAGCTAACACTTGCAAGACACTGACATCCCTGTGGGGCCTTGATAAGTCTAATGGTTCTTGTTCATTTTTAGCAGCCACAAAGATACTTAAGTCAACAATCAAGGTTTGTCAGAAAAAAAGGAGAGAGAGAGAGAGAAAGGGTGTGAATCATTTGCCGTCTAGTACAGCTCTTATTGCCTTCTTGACCAGGATTCAAAGTAAATTTGTGTCATGTGTCAAGCGAATTCTGCAGTGCAGCAAGACTCAAATTTCTGACAGAAAAGTTTTCTACCCGAAGGCAATTTAAGCCCCGTTTAGTTGGTTACTCGTAGAGCATGATCAGAACTCAGAGAGCATTTGCCGCAACGTCATTCCGTGAAGACTCAAAAGACCACAAGCAATCATTTAGAACACGTAAGAAATGCTGACAAATGACAACCCTCTTGAATTTCTAATGTAGTGTTAGCTCGGTGATAAGATTGTTTTCAGATCAGGGGCGGAGAAATAATTTACCCTTATCCCAAAATGTGCGTCATTACCCAAATAATGAAGCATGACTTTGGGTCCAAGGCTTCTAATCGTCTGAAGAGACAGAAATTATGCATCACTACCGTCTTGTGTAGTCCTAAGATTGTGGGGCACACCGCACACAGCACCTAAAACTTGCAATGATACTGTGAGTCCGTGAGGCCCTTGTTCCATGAGAGGTCAATAAGCAATAACTAAAAAGTTTGTCCCCTTCTATCAGAAAAGGATGGGACCGGGCCCTAGTTGGCCATGAATCGTTGGCCGTTTAGTACTTCTGACAGTCTCCTTGACCAGCCAGGATTCTTGGGGGGCAAGTTCTAATGTCACGTGTTAAGCTTTGGCGAGTAGGAGGCCATGACATTGCTGAAGCCTGACCATCCTCTCAACTCTTAGAGCATAATCAGAACTAGTACATTTGCAGCAGTGCTAATGCTTTAAAGTGAGCATCTTCTTGAGCTTGACAACGTTTCAAACATGGCGACAAGAGTAGGAATCAGCATATTTCAAAAGCATGATATCAATCAATCAGCATGTTCACCAAGACTATGAAATCAAATAACATTACTGATATCATGTTAATGATTTATGTTGAAAGCATCTTGTTAAATTGTTATACTGACTAACAAAACATCAGTGGTGACTGGTGAGTTGGTGAATCAAAAGTCTATTGGAAATTAGAAAGTTAAATGGAACCATCTCCCCTCAAGCCAGCAAAAAACATCAGCATAGCAAATTTGTTTTATGGGATTAGCTTGACAAAAAAAGAACAGTACACCATCGAATGACAAGAGGTAGAAGTTAAACCAAAGATTCCAATAATAGATTGAGAATAGAGTTATTACATGATCATTCTCCCCACAAAGGGCATCGGCAGCAGAAACAAATGCTGAAACAATAATATGCAGCTCACTATGGCAGACGCAGCAAACCATCTAGAGCACTTAT
The DNA here is from genome assembly GCA_015342445.1 of Digitaria exilis. Lineage (NCBI taxonomy): Eukaryota > Viridiplantae > Streptophyta > Magnoliopsida > Poales > Poaceae > Digitaria > Digitaria exilis. The sequence continues at coordinate 963,219 of JACEFO010001897.1, forward strand.
TTTGCAGGAAAATATAAAAAAGAACATAAGATTGTTGTGCTTGCCAGTAGCCCAGCCAGCTGCTTAACTGAAACAAGAACAGGGCCAACAGAGGTCTCAGAAACCTCAAATCTTCAACACTTGCAAGAACCACCCAATCTCTCAGACGACCACATCTTTCTTCACCGCCTTCTTCTCTTCACCCCAACAGATACACATTTCATCACTGTTCACAGCCGTCTCCATTCCATCACTGCTCCAGCCATCCATCTCCAAGGTTGACCTGGGCGAAACAGTACCAGGCGCAACAGCAGTAAAGCTCTGGTACATCAGCAGACCACCACCAGGAAGCTCCTGCTCGACAAGATCATCGCACATGTAGGAGTCAATGTCTGCGCTCTTTGCCCATGATTTGGCAAACCCATGTCCGCCGAATATGGTAACAGCAACAGAGAAGTCCGAAGGAGAGAAGCCTGCCAGGACCTTTTTAACTACGTCACTGTAAACCAAGGAGCTGGGATCGAAGTTCATTGCTTCATAGCTTGCATAGCTGAAACCTTCCTCAGGTGTCACGTGGATGGTGGAGGCTGCAGGTCCAAAAACACCGTTCATCGAGTACCCGCACGGATCAAACTCAAAGTCACAGATCTCCATCTCAGGGATGATCTCAGAAATCCCTGAAAGCTTCGTCATCTCCTTTGCTGATGAGCAACGGCCATCAGCGGAGTTCTTGAAGAACACTGCAGCTTTCTCAACATCCAGCCCAGTCATGCACATCTCAAATGTCACCATAGGCTGCTCAGGTTCCTCCGTGGCATAGTAGACATGCCACTTTTTCTTGGGCTTGAACGCGTCACCGATCACGTATGCATTGCCACCAGACTTGAGGCTACCAAAGAAACCATTCAGCACTGATACCTCCTCTGAGAAGCTGCGGTGCGGTGCTGGCTGTGCACCAGGGAAGATGAACGTCCCACGAGAGTACTTCACCGAAAGAACAGGCAGTGACAGCCCTGCAGCAAGCTCAAGGATGCGAGGAATGGAGAGCAGCAGCTTTGTCGTCCCACAGGTCTTGAGGACAACCTTGTGGGGATACACAAAAAGGCTCGACTCAGACAGAACATACGAGTCGAAGTTCTTGTTGGAGAGCTGGGACACTATGGTGCACCGTGCAAGATCCAGGAACGAGTCAATTTGCTCGCGAGAGAGCGCTCGAAGGCCACGACCACAAGGGTCCTCAAAGACAGGTGCATCCGAGAACGTTATCTCAAGGCGCTTCTCATAGCCCTCAAACCCAATAGGGGAGGCAGGAGAAGAGCCCCAAGAATCAGCTGAAGCCATCGCAATTGGATGATGTGTTGCGTGGAAGACAGGATGGGAAAGGGAGGAGAGATTGGAGAAGACAAGTTGGAATCTTAGAAGCAGAGAATGCAGCCAGCCAAGGGAGAACTACGAAAACAGGAAAGAAAATTTGAAGGGAAATCCTACTCTACGGCGAATTGCATGTGAAGGAATATCAGGATGGCTGGCGGACGCACTGCAAAACAAGAGATCAACCATGTAATAAGCATCACAAACAAGAGTACAGAATGCTTCACAAAGCAAGTTTTAATTTAGAACTAGATTGCATAAGATGTTGGTTCAGTTCTTACGTTGGAGTAGGCAGCAGACTGGAACTTCTTGATTCCTCCGGCTGGGCGAACGTCCTCAATCTTGTAACCAAGGGGAGCTTCGTACATGAAATTACTACTACTAGAAGACTTCTTGCCACCTTTCGACTCCATCAGAGCATCCACAATTGTTCCTTTCTTAAAACTGTTGATCAAAACAGAGTGAGTTTGTTTCCTTAGGCAGTTCAACCGCAGAAATGATAATAGATTATCAAGATCCAAAATCTAGCAGATACAGACGTTCACAAATGTTTGGAATTGGGATTATAAAGTCCTGTTTAGACGATGGAGCCATTTCAATTGAATAGAAAACAGAGCATGAATGAAAAAAAATGTTGAGGCTAGCATATGCAAATATGCAATTGCAGCAGTGATACCATCATACCATACGCAATTTTGAAGTAGCAAGCCATGAAAAATGAACAAGTATCCAAAAGGACCAATTCAATATTTAACTAAATATAATCAGTAAATTAACCAATTAGGATAACCTCATCCTAATTGATGATCAAACCCAATTAAGAAATATCGTTTGGTCCTTTGTTAACCATGCAGTTCTTTAGGAGACACCATGGCCTCATTATGCCTAAAGCACACAACACCATTATGGCCACATATCAGACAAGAATATTATATTAGCAGTACAAAAGAAGCATATGTGCAAACAATTGTCCAAATCAAGAGTTTCATAAGAAACAGCGCAAGAAAAGTTTAATGTCTCATGATCTGTTTTTTTTTTCTTTCGTAGCGTTAGAAAAGTTTAATGGCTCATAATCTGTTTTTTTTTTCTTACGAAAGAGGACAAAAGCTTCACGTAACATAAAAGCTTCACGTAACATATTGCTAGTCAGCTAGTGGACGATCAAAGGAGGTCGAGAAAAAAAACTAAGAAAGGTTACACTTTCTCCTACTTCCTGTGCATTGCTTTCCGGTGATTTGATTATGATAAGTGTGCATGGAGATCCGAGGATTTGATTATGGCAACCAACTACAGCACATACGACAAAGAAAGGAAGGACTAAGATTTACCAGCGCTGAGTCACCACCGAGAACAGAATAAACAAAAAGAATTACAGGCAAGATCCAATCTACCGCCCCGCTCCCCCAAGAACGAAAGAACAATTTTCCCAGCGCCTCCAACAAAACAGAGGAGGACAACGAGGCCTAGGGAATCAATCCTATGACCTAGCAGAGTAAATCTTCCCATCGCCAGCCCAACAATCAATCCTGATCCGACGCGAATACAACCTATCAACCTACACAACAAACCGCCGCCGCCGCCGCCGCCTCCGTAACGAGGGCAGGGCGCGCGCAGAGGGAGACGGCGGCTTGAGCAGAGCGCACGGCGCCAAGCAAGGGAGAAGAACTCACGTTTGTTCAATGCGGCGGCGCCGAGACGGGACCAGCAGCAGGCTTCCTTGGAAGGACCACCGGCCGAGAGGCGACGAGAGCGGAGGAGGGAGCAGCTGCTGTTCTTGGGGAGGGGAGGGCGGAACAGATGGATATAATGGCGAGACGCTGCGGGGCGAGGGCGGGGCGGCTTCCTCCTCTGCGAGGCGAGGGCGAAGGATTGGGCTCGAAGGAACGGGGGCGCGGCTTGTGCTTTCTTGGGATGGGGGGAGACGAGGTGGCCACCGGCGCCGCTATTTATAACTGCCAGGGTGTGCGCCTGTGCGGTGAGACGGCGGCCGGCCCGGGCCCACGGGACGGGAGCGGGCGGCAGCCTCTGCCTGGCCGGCCCGGGCCCAGGGCTGTGTCTAGACGAAGAAGAAAGTATTTCTCCAACAAGTTTTTCATATTCATCTCACTCACAGAACACGCTTTTTAGTACACTATTTATCTAGAAAAAATATTTTTTACTTCCAATCTGAACACAGCACAGTCGGGTCCGTCCGCTGTCCGCGTGACAGCGCGGCAGGCAACCACGCGCGACCGTGTCTGTAGATGTAACCAATAACAAGTTTGGTTAACCGAAAAAATAATTTATATCATATTGTGTAGCTTGTGTCAAAATTTCCTCAGTGTTTTTCTTAACGCGATCGACTTTTATAATGCGAGTGGGTTTTAGCTACATTCTGCTGGTTGTGTTTGTGTTTTTTTTCCCTTTTTATTTGCTTCATGTTGTGGTTCAAGAAGCTTGGACTATAGTTGAACCCTGTCCACTCGATTAACCGTTCCGCGACACCGCGCCTATGCTTCAGAATATGCTTCAGAACCGTTCCGCGACACCCCCATTTCTCGTGGTGGTAAGAGGAGCGGGGTCCGTCCTTTAGCAGATATGTTGTCCTATTAATTTTTTCCAATAATTTTTCTTTTCTTCAGAATAATTAGGCTAGGGTTTGAATCATCATTTTAATGTTTTATCGGGCTTTCTACTTTGTACTAGATTTCCTCTAGAGGATGCACTCCTTTCGTCGATGGCGACATGTTCTTCATTAAGGGATCAAGATATGTTGATTGAATATATTTTACTTTTTGGTGGAATTATTTTTTTTCGGATGCTAGTATCTCTGGCCACGACTAGTAATGGCTAATGGTTTTGTCAGATCTTATGTTCGGTACCTTCGAAAGATATGGCCGATATGCTTTCGGTGTCTTTTACTCTCCATATTGGTTGAATATATTGCGCTTCTTCTGCGTCTCCACGATTGTGGAGTCTTTTGTTGGTAAAAATTGTGACTCTCGTGGTCGAATCTGGTAAAGTTCCATGCTGATGGAGTTTTCTGCAGTGGTGGATGTTGCCGGATGCAAGGAAGACGATGGATAGGACCTAGTGACGTGTTTCATTGAAATTTTACATTATGTTGAGATCTCAATTGTAAAAGGGGTTCTATTTTAATGAAATCCGATGTCTAGAAAAAAAAAAGGTTAGCCTATAGTTATCAACATTGAACTTAAAACAACTTGCGTATAGAGTGGCTCTAAAATCTCAAGTAGACACTTCCATTCATCAAACTTTTGGTCTAATAAAGTATATATATTGGGATCTATATAGATGTACCATGGGCAAACTTGTAGCTGGCATAAAAAGGTTTTGTTATTAGTATACGAGATGTGATGTTGCCCATATGTGATTTTAGCTGGATTTTACTAGTTCATATTCCCATATTCTAGAAGTATTTTCTCATGATTCCATTCGTTAAACTTCGCCTAAAAAAAATAGGGAAAATAGTTTGCAAGGAAATACTAATTCCCTTCTGAAATACTTGTTACTAGAGATTCCCATTAGTATATTTACGATTCGTGCAAAAGCACTATCATAGTACAGAGATTTAGCGATCGACTACACGATCAGTGGCACAATTATTAAGCACGCGCATGGAATGGAACCACTTTGAGGGTGCAAAAGCTTCACAATGGGCGGTTAGGAACAAAATAGAACCAGCAAAAGAGAGCACGTGGCGGATTTGTCGTTAAGCATAAAGGTGTCTGCATCAAGATTTGATTATTAACGTTATTGGTGCTTTCACTGCATGTAGTACTCAAATGAACATCGTCATATTTTTCTAAAAAAAAAATGAACATCGTCGTATATATAGCTTCCGCTCCTCTGTTTCTTAAACAAAATGAAAGATCATGTTAATTGTTTACACCACCTTGCAGTTGCAGCACCAGATAAGACAACAAACTTTGACCTCTCGCTTAGTCCAATGAGCAGGAAGCCTAAGAAAAACGGCATATGGGTCTATTAAATCAAAATGCAACTTTGAAGACAAAATCAAATCCTAACTAAGACTGATAACTCGTCCTTCTCTTTTGTGCTTCACCATAATGCTCTGGAGAATGACCAAAGCGCTATTAGCTGTCAGTAAACAACAAACAACAATGATGCATGCACTAATTGGAGCCTACCCCTCCGCATCTTCCACAAGACGACGTAGATTCCCATAACTTGCAAGCATAGAATTGACATTTGACTGACCAGCTACTAACTTTTTTTTTGGGGACGAAAGACTGACCAGCTACTAACAGATCACAGAGTCATTAGCTATCTAGCTGCACCGAATATAGCTATCTAATCGCGCAAGTGTGTATCGCAATTATTGGACAAATACGCAAGGCGACTAATCTCGATGACGAGTCATCGAGATCTATCTATATATCCCACATCGAGGCCGAGCTGGTGTCCACGGCCACTACGGACTGCGAGCGGCGGCATGCGAGTGTCTGATGGAGACCTTAGCGTGCCTGAATGCCCTGCTATGCAATGCCTCATTATATTATTTTAGAGCAATAATGAAGCGCATCCATATGTGTGTGTAATGCGCGGGTTAGTTTCAAGACCACTAATGAGACCACCCACACCGTGGCTGATGCCTGATGCTAGTGGCTGTTCAACCATGTTCATGTTTAAGATAACTATGCACGGTGAGTATCCATGGCCAGATTCTTCTTATCACTGCTAGAAAAATCTACATTCGTCTCCCTCCCGTTATAGAGTACATGTTGCTTAAAACCAAGTACTAAGGTCAATTTAGTATCGGTTCATAAGCACAGAGCCCCTTGAGACCATTTAATACAAGTTTGTAAGGCCACCCGGTACTAAAATAGTGGCATTTATTACCAGCTGGTGTTACGAGGGACAGTAAAGGAGACTATGTGCGAAGAGGTCTTGAGTTCGAAAACCCACGAACCGTGCACGGCCATTTACGCATGAAAAAATCATAGGCCTCCCAATGAGTTTAAATTTTTTATGTTTTTTTTTCTTAAAACCATTAGAACGGGTTGATGTTACCAATCGGTAAATGACCCCATTTATAGTATCGATTATTGCAGCTGATACTAAATAGGTTGCCCATCGGTATCAGAAATGTACATCCGGTACTAACGGAGTTTGTGGCCCGACATATTCCTTCTTCTAATTTGGCCCCTTTGGCAGGGCTCTCAAACCAGCTTTATCGTGCCTTCAGCCGAAGCCCTACCATAGGGTCATCTTCAAAATGGCTTCGCTTGAAACCAGAGAAGAAACCCAAGACAATTTACATGGCAAGAACAAAGCCGAATTTTGTGCCTACTTTGGTTCCTAACGTCACAAGTGTTAAACCAGAGAAGAAGTCGTTCTACCAAACATTTTTCAAAACGGCTCCTACCCTATTAGAGAGCTGCTTCACCAAAGAAGCCGCAAACAAAACTATTTAGAAGGAGCCAGAGCCCTACCAAACGGGGGCTTAGGTTGACTGCTTAATTGACATACTTTGCCATAGCCTATAGGCCTATGGGTGAATAAAAGAAATTTCCATATTTGCCTAGTCCAACTTTGGATTTTGATAGGATGCATCACGCATTGCTGTTTTGAATTGAACAAAGATGACAAATTGACAATTTGGATATCTTCCCATCAATCTACAATAGTTCCATCACATGGTGAGCATCTTCGATTGTATTGTGATAAGAGAGATAGAGAGAGAACTAAACAATAAAAATAATTTCGGATTTATGAGAAATCTGAGAGGTATATCGAGGTAGGTGTAAAGTTTCATTCTGTTTTTTTTTGCATGCACTTAAGTTTCATTCTCCTATATATTGTAATTATATTTGTAAAATAAGTTATTATATTCTGGTTTTTCATTCATGAACAATTAATTAGTCACTGTTTGTTTATTTTTTTAGTCACTGTTTGCTGATGCCAGCTTAGCTTTCTTGTTTCCATATATGGTACTATGAACTAATGGACAACACGACTACTTTATCTTTTACGCTGACGACAACGCGCGCGATTACTTATTACTCGCTAAACATTGGACACTACTCAGCATCCCTTAGGCCACTTGTCTTTGGCTACCGAACGAGATGGCAAGGCATACTTAAGTTGGGGCCGGCATATACATACTGACCGTGCCATGGGCCAAACTAACAGTCGAGCTGTGATAAACAAATTAAACCGAAGCCGCGCAACCCGTCATGGAATGCAATGCACGCGCACGCCCCCACCCCCACAGCAGCAGCACCGTTCGTGCCGTGCATCTGCCATCCTCCGCTCCGAGAACTAGAAGAGAGGCCCGTGCGCCGCGACGTGCATGTGATCGGAAAAGGCGAGGCTCGGCACGGCACGGCCGGGGTGGTGGCAGCTCCAGCTGCAGGGACGATCGTATCGTATCGCCGCACAGACGCACAGTCAGAAACACAAGTGGGTAGCGTGTGATGGGGCCGTCTGAGCATATGGCGCCAAGTGGAAAAAGAGGAAGAGACAAGCAGCTAGCCGCAACAAAGCACAGGCAAATTAAAGGCGATCGACAAGGCAGGCGTGCACGCCGCACGGTCACGGCGCTCACCGCTCGTTTGTTCGCTGCCTCGCTCACTCTTGGCGGAATAATTGGAGTAGCCGATTGAGGCCGTGAAAGAAAGCGACACGGCGGCGGCAGGCTCGAGGTCGATTGAGGACGGACACGGACGCCATGCCCCTCACACCTCACTCACACACGACGGCCCCGGGGCCGGGCAATCGATTCGGACGATTCACATCCACAAAGGCAAAAGGGCTGAGCCTCGGGATCAGCGGAGTTTGTTTGGGGGCATCGTTCGGTAGCGCGAGCGACGGCCGTGACGACTGGCCTTGGCCGGGCCCCAACCTCTGACTTTCTGCGAGGCCACGCCACAGCCACACACGAATCTACAAAAGCTAGCTCCCGTAGTACTGATTCTCCGTGACCGTGAGCAAACAGAAGCATGCATTTCGAGCTACAGTAATTGCCTACGCCGCGCACCAGGGAAAGCCAAGGGAATAGGGAGAATCTCGATGCTCAGCTCGGCCAGCCAGACGACGACGCACGGGGTGACGGGAACGAAGCTACAAGTACTTGTTGATCTATAGTACCAGCGAGAGAGAGAGGAGCGCCCAATGATTCACGCGACGTGGGCGATGGCCGATGGCAGTGCAGCGGGTCGCGTCCTCCTGCCGGATGCCCGCTATGCTATTGCTACCGCCACTTTATCAGTAGCGCTCACGTGCTGCGTCACCACCCGTCAGCATGCAGCGCCTGCCTCCGGATCCGCATCGGGATCGCACGGCTCACCAGGGCACGCCACGACGCGATTCGATTCGTCCGGTCCGGGTCGACGACATGCACATCCACAGACCTGCCGGTGCTGTAGCAGTGCAGCGCTGGAGGCCTCGAGCAGCCGAACTGGCGCGCACGCCGCGGCGTGGCCCCACGTACCGTCATCAGTTACTTACGGCCCTGTGCAGCCTCGGGTCACTTGCTCACGTGCACACGTTGAACCATCGCTTGGCTGCTTGCCTGCCTACCTCATCGACTGCGGCGTCAGCGTTCCGCAGCGGGGCTTTGGTCAGGTTTTGTCCTCTCTCCGCTCTCCCAGGTGTTAGTTCGGATCTGATATTACTACTACGAGTACTACTGTAATGTAACACTACTCGCCTTTATCCACATATGTGATGTGCCCGTGTGCTCTCACCGATTGAAAGAGCGTACAGAATTCCCAAGAACCAAAGTGTTTCCGGTCCCCGTTGCCGGCGCGCGGCGGCATCACCAACCAACCTAGGACCAGGAGCACCAAGTAGACCTGTCGGTGGGTACCCAAAATCCACATCCAAATTCATATCCATGTATTTTGGGTAGGGTATGGGTAAAATTCTTCTACTCATTTTGATTTGGATGTGGGGAGGGTATATCCACGTTTAACTCTGGATAATCAATCACCCACCAGACTTTGCTTCACGGAGAAGGAAAGAAAGGGACCCTGAAGAATCGTCGAGAAACAACCCGAGAGAAACAAACAATGGCAGGCAGGCGAGAGGAGGGGGACGACCGCGGGACGAGCAGCAGGTGGAGGCAGAAGAAGATTACATCGACATGGGGAGCGACGACTCGAGGAACTCCGGTGCGTGGTCAAGGCCGCCGCCGCCGGCGGCGGCGTGGTGCTGGACTGCTGGTTGTGGAGGACTTCGGGTGGGCGACGCGCGGCGAGGCGGCAGGGAGGGGGAGGTGGCCGGCGTCGAGCTCCTGCTACTAAGGCGCCGTGAAGCACGCCATCGCGGAGGAGCATGGCCTCGCGTGCCGCGGAGGCCGATCTGATTCTCCGCCGTTGGGTAATATCCATGCCCAACGGGCATTATCCACTTTAATTGGGTATGGATAATTTAATTTGAAGTGGGTAAGGGTAATTGTGGATATGGCTTTGGGTGCTCCATACCCTCCCCAACGACAGGCCTAGCACCAAGTCCACACAACACCACTCCGTTCCAGCGCCGCACACATAGAAACGCTGGGGTGCATGCATGCCCTCCACGCGCTCATCGCACATCACTGCCTCGCGAGCCTTCAAAGCGACACAAAGTATCGTACAGTCCCCCGCCCTCCCCTGGGTCTGTGGGCCGTACGGCGTCTCTCATCAATTTCTCTTTGTCGTCCTTGCACTTGCAGCGGCGAGGCACTCAGCCACTCCTTGCAACTTTCTTTTTTTGAAGTAAAGCCACTCCTGGCAACTGGTTGGCGCCCTCAGGCCTCAACACGACACAGCAGTCAGCAGCTGCATGCGCGGCACCTACCGCCCCCCCCCCCCCCCCCGCTCGATCGGCTGCTTCCTCGGTATAGATGTACGTGGGCGGCCCGGCCCGGCCCGGGCCCGGGCCTAGGTGGCCCGGTAAAAACCGGCCAGGCCAGGCCCGGCCCTACCTCCCACCGGGCCGGGCCGGGCTGGCCTGCGGGCTAAGGTGATGGCCCAAGCCTAGGCCTGCGGGCCGTTTTTTGGAGCGGACCAGCCCGGAAAGCCCGGCCACAGATAAAGGGCCGGGCTGGTTCATAGCCCGCGAATAGAAAAAAAACCTAAATTTCAATGTTCAACATTCTAAATTTATAGTTTTAACATTTATTAATTTCTACTTCAACATCTTATATGTGTAGTTTCAACATTTTGAGTCTCAATTATTGAACATGTTCAAATCTAATGTTGAGATATTTCATTCATGTTGTTGAGTTAGCTCAATTAAAATGTTGAAGATGGATAGGAGCCCTAGATGGAGGAGGCACCGGGCCTGACCGGCCCGTTCTCTTTCCAGCGGGCCGGACCGGGCCGGCCTGCAGGCCGAGGTGACGGCCCAGGCCCGGTACCAGGTAACGGGCCGGGCTAGCCCGGGCCCGCAAAAGACCGGGCCGGGCCGGGCTTGGGCCGGGCCAAAAATCCAGGCTTCTGGGCGGGCCACCAGGCTGCGGGCTTTTTGTACATCTATATTCCTCGGCATATATGAGCGAGTTTGTTTGATTTTGAAGACCACACATTGACACATGTATATATGGTCATGATGACTGCAGCCTTGGCCGCTCGCTGGACTGCAGAGTTGGATTTACATGCATGGATGTGCTATACGTGCAGCTTAGCCCGGTTGACGCTGGCACATGAGTAAAACCAGGCCCTCCACATTGCACCGGTCGGTGATGGGTGATGAGTCAGGTAGCAGCCGGTCAGCTTTTTTTTTTTAGGGAGAGCAGCCGGTCAGCTGTCGCGGCAGCCAGCGGGGGGACGTGCCTGTGCGCGGAACGGAAGTGTGCCGTCCTGGGCCCCCAGGGGCTTGCGCGATCGTAAGTTGTACTGTGCGGAAGCAGCACACGAATGCCTTATGGGCCTTTTCCCATGTGCGCCCAGTTGTACTCTCTTGCGATGCTAAAAAAAAAAAAAAAGTTGTACTCTCTTGCTTGTGCTCTCTCGTGCGTGCGTCGGCGTGGCGTGGTGGTGGTCGTTTCAGGGGGCTGTAAATGTGGCCCACACGTCAGGAAAGGAGACACCACCTGGAGAACTAGAGAGTTCAAACAATTAAAAAAAATACTATTTAAATCAGCCAGGCTACACCCAATGCAAGGAGCTAGTGTGGCATGCTGTGACGTGGATCGTTACACGTGAACCTTATAGGTCTCCCTCTCTCAGGCCCGGCCCTGAGCCGGTGCCAGCCGCACCAGGCCTCCTAATACCAGGGGCCTCCACCTTGGAGAGATACCAGATACGAAGTATACGTATACAGGCTCCAACGAGGCAACGAACAGGCCTTCCACACCAAGTGCAAGTAGCCCAAAAAATAGTCCGCCAACCCACTTGGCTAGCCTAGCATATCATGTATAGACCAATCGACTCGATAACTCGCGACTTGCGAGCGGCAACTGGCGAGACGCCGCCACAGACAGCAGATCGCTGCTCGTCAGCTCGCCACTGACCTGCTCTGCTCGATTGAGCCCTGCCCGATTGTCGATTTGTCATCACCGGATTGAGGTTCAAAATCTTCCTCAATCACATTCGCTTGTCTGTTTTTCTCTAACCATTTTTAGATACTTTGTGCATTCAGAAGAGGTTGCTGGATGAGATTGATGTTGACTCTATCATCACTGATTTTGCATCTATAATTGTTTGAAGAAATTGTTTTTAATGATCTAAAGAAATTTGTTATTTGTCTTTTGTATTTTACAGTTATTAGTGTGAAATTCGTTAATAACAATGAGTTTTTTAATATTATTGAATTGACTATATTATCTTGTATTTTTTTAAGGTTAGGGCCTCTATTTTTTGTTCCGCACCGGGCCACCAAAAAGTCAGGGCCGGCCCTGCCCTCTCTCCTTTCTTCTTCCGTGCTAACGCACCTGCGAGTAGGCCCCTGGCACCTTCCCTCAGTGGGCACCAAAGTTGTTAGTATTGAGATACTAGGCAGCATTGTTTTTGGAATGATAGTATCGAATCATAGGATTGTATCATAGTATCAGAATTCTACCAAATTCTATCAAATAATGACATGTTTTATATAAGATTGGTAATATATTACATATATTGAAGTCTAAAATATTAAATTTTGTCAGTTTATTTATCCTTTTGTATATTTTATTGATCTTATTAACATTATTTTTAGTGTAACTTAATTTAAATAATACTTATTGCAACTAGATTATTAAAAAAAATCATTTATATCACTAACTATATAGTATTGTAGGGTCGTAGTATCGGGATTCGACGAAATTCTAGGTACGATCGTGTAGAGCCTCACTGTAGGATCGAGATACTATGTATGATCGGTGTCGTTTTGGTTTGGTAGGATCGTAGTATAGTAAGATACCACAATATATATCGGGATACTGATAACCTTAGTGCGCACTACGTGTGGCGTAGTTGGACCACATGATGTGGTGCCCGCGGCGATGCAGGGCACGAGGTCCAAGTGTAGCAGATTGAGGAAGGAAGAAGAAGAAAGGAAGGAAGGAGAGAGAGAGGAAGACAATGTAGGGGTCCACATGTAAGCTTCCACATCAACATGCCACTTGAATTCCTTAGGTGTGGCATGGCTAATTTGAATCTAAATGTCCCATGTAGATAGTTTAGAAATCTAAAAATGCAATTTTGTGGTATGTAGATCTAGAATTCTAGATGAGAGTCGCTCAATTGTTTAGGAATTGACTATAAAATTTACTAAAAAAAAACATGAACAACTAGTTCCTTAGGTGTTATGTGGCTGATTTAGACTTAAGTGGCCTATTTAAATAGTTTGCAATCAAACATACAATTTTTGCAATCAAATATACAATTCTGAAGCATAGAGATATAGATGAGAATACGCACAACTAGAGGACAAAATGAATATAGCGGATCAAGCAATGACTTATCTTGGTCCTATAAATTTGACCGATGCAGCAATGCTGCCTTGTAGGAGTAATGTGATCCAAAGATTTCTCAGCAAAAAAAGACACGGGGTGCTCCGTCGTGTCACTTGGTCACGCACACGGTTTGGCCGGGCCTTTAGGAAAAAGGAGGCCTCGCCCCACCAGCCCACGAGCTCCGCCAACGGGGCCGCACATCTGGCCCCACAAGTCAGCGAGGTGTACACCACGTGTCCCGTGCGTCTTTCCCAGTGGCCGCCTAGGAAAACTTAGCCGTCTCTCTCCCGCGCCCCGCCCCGCCCCCCTCGCCTCAATCATCACGCCGGCGACCACCGACGAACCGCGGCCGGCTCCGATGGCAACGGCGGCCGCCGCGGCGTCTAGGCGGCTCCGCCTGCTTGCTCGCTGCGGCTCCCTCTCGCCGCTGCTCTCCGCGGCGCTGGCGCGGTCCTCGCGAGGTTTGCTGCGCTCGACCCGTTCGACGGAATGCCGACGGGGGTTGACTGCTGACCGCTTCTTTGTTTGGATTGCGTTGTGCCAATTTCCCCAGGTCTGCGCGCGCTGTGCTCGCTCTCCACCACGCTGCGGTCCGGCGCCGGCGAGGACGAGATCGAGCGCATCCGCCGCGAGTTCGAGGACGCCAAGCGCAACTACCTCAGCATCCCTGCCGCCATCAAGGACATGCCCAAGATGAACCCGCAAGGTCAGGGATTTTGGATCGGGCGCTGCTTGTCAATTCGTGCCACTGTTTAGCGATTTAATGGCAATCCAATTTCTCAAACTTGATATTCGTGGGGTCGGACCTCCTCTGTTTCAGGCATTTACGTGAACAAGAACGTCAAGCTGGATGACCTGCAAGTCTATGGCTTCGACTACGACTACACGCTGTCGCACTACTCCGAGCACTTGCAGTGCCTCATCTACGATCTCGCCAAGAAGCACTTGGTCAATGAGGTTTGGTTGCTCTCTCTTTATTGGGATGCACTGATGATGGATACCCCTAGAGCTGCTTGAAGTATGAGTATGACCGCTCTTATTGCCTTATTGTTTATGAGCGGAGATGACGTTTTCTGCAGTTGAAATACCCAGAGAGCTGCTTGAAGTATGAGTATGACCGCTCTTTTCCCATCAGGGGCCTTTACTATGACAAACTCAAAGGGTGCCTTCTCAAGCTTGATTTCTTCGGTTCTATTGAACCGGATGGTTGCTTCTTTGGGCGGCGCAAGGTAGACATTGCATTGATTCCTTCTCCATTCCCACAAACAGTCACATGCAGCTTTCAAACCTAGCTCATGTGTACATGATTTATGTTTTGTACTATATGTAGGAATTTGTTAATACCTGATGTTATTTGGTTTCCGTGTTACTTATCTTTAGGATACGTATGTTCGTATGTAGGTTCTCACAAGTGATCATTGTGTCTGTGCTTGATTGCTGTGTACTTGTTGAATGTTGAATTCAGTCTTTGGATAATTTATTTAGGTAAATGCCAACAGCTGAACATAGATTAGACGTGTTGACTGTTCTAGAGAATTTCTGTACTGTTTTTGTGCTTGTTCTTTGTCTTCTACTATGTCTATTGGCAGCCTCTGAATACAACCTCTTACCTGAATGCTTGTTAATCAGTTGAGTTTGAGTGAGATAAAAGAGCTCTACGGCACACGACATATTGGCAGAGATCAAGCTCGTCAACTTGTTGGGCTAATGGATGTCTTCTGTTTTAGTGAGGTACTTTTGAATTGATCAGAGCCTCACTTCTCTTTCTTAGTTTCTTTTTTACGCTGTATATATTTTCTTACAGAATAGTAAACGTACACATATGTCATGTCAACCAGAGCACATTGTTATCGCCCAGTTTGGTTTATGCTTTGTTCGCTGCTTAATTAGATTTTATCTGTTCAGTATCCGTAGATAAACTTTAATGTGTTTTGATCATCCTTCAAGGGCATCTAGCTGTGCAACTGACCTAGCACAAGTGGATCAATATTTTGCACTTAGACGAGATGTATAATTAGATTTATTATGCACTCAATGTAGTATCATGTACTGTTTTTAATTTAAGAAAAAAGTCCAAATTACTCCCCTCAACTATAAGCAAAGTCCACATAACCCCCTAAACTATTTTTTGGTTTATTTTACCCCCTAAACTATGTTATTTGGCCTATTTTACCCCCTAATACAATTTCTCTTTTTTATTTTTCCATGTACAAGTGTCATATTGCGTTCAAATTTTGGGAGATGATAGTAACATCATAATACATGATAGAAAAATATAAAATAATTTTTTCTCATTATTTTGATAGGGGTAAGATATTTAATAATTAATTCATCCTTAGGACACGATATTATACAAAAACTAGTGACAAAAAATTCATAATATATTTTTTGACATACATTGTGATGTTCACTACAAACATACAAAATTTTAAATTAAAATTCAACTTGTGTATGGAGAAATATAAAAGACAAATTGTATTAGGGGGTAGAATACACCAAGTGACATAGTTTAGGGGGTAAAATGAACCAAAAGATAGTTTAGGGGGTTATGTAGACTTTGCTTATAGTTGAGGGGAGTAATATGGAATTTTTCCTTAATTTAAACAATTGATGTATCGTGCAACTAAACTGGCATTTCCATAGTACTTTCTAATTATGAGATATTCTCTTCTTCACAGGCATGTCTTATCGCTGATATTGTTCAGCACTTCATAGATGCCAAACTGGAGTTTGATGCCTCTTATGTATATGAGGATGTAAACCAATCGATTCAGCATGTCCACCGAAGTGGTTTAATTCACCGGCAAATTCTTTCCGATCCCCAGAAATTTCTGATTAAAAAAGTAGGTGGCACTGCTTTTGCTGATTTTCTATGTGTGAAGTTTCAGATATGATGATATAACCTGATTCTGCTTCTTGTCTTCTGGCATTCTTTCTGACATGGAACTCTTAAAGTTGTTGCCTCATGTGTGACTTGCAGAGCCAGGTGTTCCGTTTCTTAAAGATGCTTAGAGAGAAAGGAAAAAAGCTATTTCTTCTTACCAATTCACCTTTCTACTTTGTGGATGGGGGGATGCGTTATTTGCTGGAGGTTCTTCCTAAACTTAAATCTTCTTGTATGCATTGTCCATGCTGCGCATTCAAAACAAGATTTAAATCAAAATATATTTCCAGCTGGTCGATTAATAACACATATATGTTTATATGACCTTTTTCATGCTTTCTGAGATCTGGCATGAGCTTCTACCTTTTATCTTTGTGTGCTAGCTTTTTGTTGACAATGTTGAATCATATTTTAGCCTTGTCACATATTCTTGACACTTACAGCAAATATTTTGCATATATGTAATGCAACCCTCCTTTATTCTTAGCTTTCATTAAGGGTTTGATGTATTCTACCTATCTATTCCTTGTCTGCTACTATAGGGAACAGTTGTGCTGTACAAGGGGCATTTTGTATTTTTATTATTAATTTTGTGTCTTTTTGGTATTGTTCTCGACGAGTACTGTATTCCAAATAGAAAAGTATCATATCAGCTTACTGTGGCAAGTTATTTTTGCTCACTCACATTCTCCAGTTGACTATTTAATGATTTGGTTGAACAGGACCAGCATTTTGATGGGAATTCCTGGAGGGAACTCTTTGATGTTGTGATTGCTCAGGCAAATAAACCAACTTTCTATAACTCAGATCACCCATTCAGGTCCTGTGGAACATCCACGTGTTAGTGTTACTAAAGAAAAAAATATTAAACTTCGAATACTAGAGGAAACTAGGTTTTAATAAGTACGTATGCATAAGGGCCTGGACCTATAGTGCTGCCAGTTAATAATTTTTCACCACCATCATCTCTAAGTTCAGCACTATTATGTCTACTCCAGTTCTGGATTCCTAACTATGTTTGCTGGTTACTTCCAGGGTGTATGACACTCAAAAGGACACCTTAGCTTTTACTGCAGTTGACAAGTTTCTGCCTGATCAAGTATACTACCACGGCTGTTTGAAATCGTTTCTGCAGATCACAAACTGGAGAGGCTCAGAGGTTGTTTTTTTTCCTTAACCTAACAAACCAATTTCTATATATGTTTCTCATTTTTTCCCTTTTATCTGAGTGATACAACTCACTCTTTTTTCTGCCTTACAATAATTTTCATGTTCAATGTGGTTTATATTACTGTTCCATAGTGGAAGCTAGCAGTCATGTTGTTCTCTGCACTCATCAGCTACATGTTTATTATGTTTCTTGCTCATTGCCTTATTCTGTTATAGCATGTTTGAATAACTTGAGAGTACAACCAATCTAATATAGAGGGAACTACATCACCTCATTATCTGAGTCTTTAGAAGGTAGCAGAGATAGAGTAACATGACCTGAACAACAACCTAGCCCAAACAGCTTAACTAAGACCTCTAGCAGACTAGCAGCAGCCAAACACCACAGGTGAATCTCTTCTTGAAATAATAAGCCCCAGACTAAATTGCCCTGCCAAATTACTTGCTCTAATATGCCCTGCCAAATTATAGATTTAAGAAGTTTTTCATTTGAATTTCTCATCTTGGATCTTTTTTGGCCATGTGTTAGGTGATATACTTTGGTGATCATCTTTTTAGTGACTTGCGAGGACCTTCAAAAGCTGGTTGGCGAACAGCTGCTGTAATTCGAGAGCTCGAGGTAGATGCTTTTCTATTTTATTTGAGAAGTACATTTACCCATCAGAGACATGGTTGCATGAAATTCAAGCACTACCAAATTTAACATTTCATATTTTACCTATTGATTATAATGTCTCAATCTACGGTTGCGGAAAATGTAGTGAAATGTTCAAACTAACCCCTTGTTACCGTGATCTTGAATCTGTTGGATACTCTCCTAGATAACATGAGCAAGCTTTTTCTTTTTTTAATACGTGAATAATTACTTTATTATAAGTTTGTCTTGACTATCTCACACAGTTTCATTATACAAGAAACAAAATTATGTTGAGACGATTATGTTTTGTACCCTATTAACAAGGATGTATGCTGTCACTTGCAGGATGAAATAGAAATACAGAACGGTGACAGCTACCGGTTCCAACAGGTGTGTACTATGTTATTATATTCTCGTGTTTTTGACATGATTTTACGCTTCCCTTAGACCTTAAGCTCTGTTTCTTCTTATAATAAAGTATTTTTTTCTGAACAAAATTGTGCCTAGCCAAATTTGTGAGAGAAGGAAAAGACTCATGCTGGAATATTATAAGCACAACAACCTCGCGGGAATTCATAGATTGATAATGAGGGTGAGGATTATATGGGTATATAGGCAAGGGTTCATTGGGTTGGCTTATGGAAGAAGAAGAACACGAGATATCCTTGCATATCTATCAATCTACAGCTTTGCTCAGGATAAACATTCAAGTCAGCACGGCATCCATGGGACAAAGGGCCAGCTGAGCTAATAGGCATACTAACTATCAAACATTATTGATCATTACAGCTTAAAACTCTTGCTGTGTGGACGTTGGATTTGGTTCACGTGATTAACTTAGGCTGTAGGCACTTTTGCAGCTGTTATTGCTTTGTGAAGTGCAGTAGGGCTGGGGTTGGTAAATCTTATTCTCCATCCTCCTGGAACACATAATCTGAAACATGACACAGGGATGGTCAGTTATATCACAAAATGACTTATAGATTGGTGGTGGCATTTGCCTTTCTTATCTTCTATATTTGTTAGTCCCTGATTTCTACCCAGATGTATGCTCATCAATTTACTGACTATATCCTGCATTGCAGGCGAAATTGAGTATAATACATGATCTACTTGGGAAAGTCAATGCAACTGTGGTTAGTACTGAGAAAGGCCAAGTCTACAGAGCATTGCTTGATGAGTTGAATGCAGAAAGGCGACATTGCCGATCCGGGATGCGAGATCTGTTCAATAGCTCTTTTGGCGCAACGTTCCTTACAGATACTGGAAGGGAATCATCATTTGCATATCACATTCATCAATATGCAGATATTTACACGAGCAAGCTTGAGAATTTCTTATCATATCCCCCTGAATCTTGGCTCCATCCACCTCATGACATAAAGATCATGCCACACAATGCGAAGGTAGTTTAAATTTATCATTCCAAAACCTTTTACTAGAAATCCAACATACTCTGATGGGGAACAAGCTAGAACTTCATTCTATTTGCCAGATAAATATCTCCATTATGATATGTTTTTGTCATTTTTCTTGGGAACAAATGCTGATATTCGAAATATTGAGTTAGAACAATGATTTTGGACATTCTTTGTTGTAGGTCCCAGCAAGCCTGTTTAGCACCTCCTAAGCTCATTCTATCCTTTTCATTGGAGAACCAAGTGGTGGTATCCATTATGGACTGTGGTCCATTCTACTATGGAGACCTCGAGAGAGGACTGTATACTGCTGCTGCCTTCTTGGGTTATGAATAAAGCACCAGATGATGCATCAATCCAGCAGACCAAGCAGCAAGTTAGCAGTCATTCTCCTGGCTTTGGCATGGAAATGGCAGTCATGTGAGTAGGTGACTGTTTTGCCTGTATGAGGAAGCAAATCTGCTGCTCAAAAAGGAGAGAAGGAAAAGGAGCTTGAGATACCACTTTTGTTCAACTTATGTGGGTATTTTTAATAGTAAAGATGCTCATGAAACCCGGAACTCTGACAGTCTAATGGCTTGTCAATAAGAGGTACATGTAACCCACCAATTCTTCCAATTTTCTTCCCGTTGAGCAGAAAAGTACATTGGGTTAGGACAAACATTCTAAGGGTGAATTATCAAACACCTATTCATCCTTCTCTGTTGTAATAATTCCATCTTGATTTCCGTTGTTTCTGTTTCTGGAGACTGGCTGGAGTTCCAGTTCTTGCTTGCGTGACCGTAAAGATCTGACATCACAAGAGTAACAGCCATTAGGATACTAAAAGCAAATGATAACACAACAGATTTCCGATAGCTGAATAACAGAAGAAATTTATGACTACAGGATAAGTGAATAACGGCGTTTACCTCTGACGGAAACTTGCTCTGTTTGCACCAGACGGGACCACAGCTGCAGGTGCGGAGCAATGTCCAATGTCCTCAGATTGTAATGGTGAAGCACGCCTCTTTTCCCCCCAAAACAACGAAAACGCATTAGAAAGTTTTTTTTTTTAAAAAAAAAGGGTCAAACGATGGATGTGCAAAACCCTGTTTCGAGTTTCATAGATGCTCACATGCCGATGAGATGAGGTCTTCTCCGGCGTGCACCGATCCCTTCGCTTAGTCTTCAAATCTTTGATGCATTTGAAGAGGAAATACAGGAGAGCGACGCTAAGGCATAGCATCGTTAGGATCTCAGTTACCATCAGCCATCCAGCCACTAACAAGTCAACAGATCAAAGATGAATTCCATATTATATAGCGGCATGAACTTCCATTTTTTGAAAAAAAAAAACTATATGGGGGGCAAGAATTTCATTTCAGGGCATGGGATTCGTTTGTAATAAATCAATGGAAAAGCGAATGGAAAACATCAAGTAAAATACTACGAGATTTCATACTTACAGTGATCTATTCGCAGGCTCTTATGTTTTCTTTTGACTAGATGAACAGTTTTTGCAGCGGAGAGTGGCGTCCCCATCATCTTTGAACAGTCAGGGTAACATCCATAGGTTCCCAGGTCGTCTACGGTGATGGATAAGGTTGTACGGTTTGGACCCTTAAAGAGAAACACTCTCACTTTATTATTTAGTATATCCTCATGAAGTGAATAAACAACATGTTCCTAACATTTTTTTTTCAATTAGCTTCTTATTCAACTGCTAGTTTTCCTGGAAAAGATTATCCTAATCCAAAGTATTAACTAGCAATTCTGCTAAAAAAATCTATGCAAGAAATGGACAATTGTGAAGTGAAGATTTACTTGGTAATGCAGCTGCTGCATCGCATTGTTGCAGTCCTCTACCGTCCCACGGAATCTGATGGCAGTTCCTTCAAGCACAAAGTGATTGGCAATGTTCACATATGTTTGAATCGGTCGCCAATAGTTAAAGCCCTCGGTCTTGACCTCCACAGTGGGAATGATACTGGCTGGCAAGCTCAGTGTCAACGTTCCCTCACAAACTTCTAGGGAAAGCACTAGCGAAAAATGAGAACTGTTCCCTGTGAAATTGGTAAAATATATTAGTTTGGAAACACTATATATTTTTTTTCTGACAATGCATAAAACATCACCCATTTGCCTCAACTAAGAGATTAGATTCCTCATTCAACATCAACAAAATATAATACATACTGAGTACCTGGGAAATTTTGAAGATCTGGATCAAAAATGGAAAATTGAAAGGTATCTCTACTCTTGTTATAGATTTGATATCCTTTCCTTGATTCGTTCCGACCCAAGAAAACTGATGTTGGAGCTAGTATCACTGGAGGGTCATTGACTGGCTCAACAGAGATTGGGAACTGGGCGACTTCTACACCATATCTGTTCATGGCATGTAGTGCTATAACATCATCTCCATAGAAGTCTTCATTTCTGCACGTGGTGATACGGTAATTATAAGCGAAAGATTGGCAAGGTTTTTTTTTTATACAATATCAGGGCGTGTATGAGCGAGGGAGAGTCAGATTCTTGACTAGTAGTACCCAAGGTACTGCAAAAATTGTAGCGCTCCATTTATCGCTTCTATTTTGCCTTCCAATATCAGGTCTTTGCCAGTTTGACCGCCCCTGCTGATTGAAAGTACATAATCTGACAACTGTTGAAGCTTCATTGGCATTAGAGCAAGAGACACATTTCCAGACTGCGCTGTCACTGTAACAGATATATTTTCAGTTATATCCGAATACAGTATTTTGATCCCTGGAAATCCACTGCCAAAAACATATCCTTATTTGATTAGTTTAGAAAGTGAATAAAAGAGGCTGAAACTATATGATTAGATAAAAACAATAAAATAAATACAAATGCAATACTTGCATAGAAAACAATATGGCTTACCCAAATTGTGGGCCGATGGTATCTTCAGTTACATGCAACTTAATGGGTAAAGATACGAACTGAGGTGGTCTGCAGATGACAGATATGAAAACTGTTGCCGTGACGACATTGTTGTGCTCATCAGATACTGTGTATGAGAATGAGTCGTTCCCAAAGAATCCTTCAAAAGGCGTGTAACGGTACACGTGGTTGAACTGCTGGACGGATCCGTGAAGTGGCTTCAGAGAAAGGAAAGATTGCCGTTAAGTTAACATGTGAAGTAATGAGGAATTAGAGTAACTCGAAAATTTGGTAGTAGATTGTTATTCATGTTATTTGAAATTAGTTTTATGCGGAACATTTGCAATTAAGAATGGGCTGTGCGCATTGCCAAGAAAAAGAAGTGGGCATATTTCTCCTGTTGGAATACTCAATAATGATATTGTAAAATTCAAATTGGTTGCAATAGAATGTTTTTTCCCCACCAATTCCACTCCTCCTGTAGCACAGTAGCAGCCTATTGTAGAAATGTTCGACAATGACCAATGACATTGCGAAAAATCAGTTTATATCATTAGCATGCGCAGATGCAACGGTTGATGGCAGGTTTACCAAAGTGTCACTATGAGGTGGAGAAATTAAGAATTGCGTATTTCACAGAATATACTTACAGAAGATGAGTTAGCTATATCAGCTTTACTTCCTGCGATACGGTCATTTGACAGTACATCAAACGAAACTGATTCACCCTCCCATACTGAAACACTATCATCTTTAACATCTGAAAAGTATTCGTCTGCATAGAGATATGCATAGAGATAAGAGATGCAATTCATCAGATTTACTCGAAAAACAAGCATGGAAAGTGGGAATGCTCGAAATATTTCAGTATATAATGACACAGGTTATCTCTACCAACCAGAGCTTAACAGAAACACAGCATATCTCATCTGACTGATTTATTTTCTTATTTGTATTAAGCAGACTAAAAAATTACCTGGAAGAACATTGACTTCAAATGGGCAAGGAGACAGCTGCTTTTCCTCAAATAGAACACATATGCCATATGAAGCAAGGTTCCTTGCCACATAACGAGCAGTATATGATCCATTTCTGTTATCGAAAAATTCTTTTGCCACAAAAGTTGTGGTACTTACAGGGGTTGCAGTACTTTCAGATTTTAGCTGAAATCCCAATTTTGACTCAAAGGATACCAGCGGGTTCATGAATGAGTCAACAAGTCGAACACCAACTTCATTTTCAACTGACATTTTGATTCTTTGTTCGAACTTGACAACACTTGATAAAGACATACTGATTGCACCTAGAAAAGAAATGAAAAGTTATGGTATGAGAAGTTTGAGGGGGAGAGAGAAGCGGCCCATTAATTGGTGTGAGATGCATAGCTAGTTGGCATGGGTTTGTGATGGTTAGCCCTTTATTTTAAATCATCGAAGAATCTGTCATTAGGAGTTCATGAAAGTCATGAATTATTTCTATTGACAATTGAATTGGCATTTCAGTAGAGTGTAACCCATTCAAATCCTCATATTACACGCATTGCATGTCAAGTGGACCAGCATATCAAATTCATGCATTACATGAATGAAACGAATGGACATACAAAGAGTTAACCAAACCTGGCAAAACTGTCATGACATATGGATTTCCACCATTTATCACTATGTTCCCACAGAGTATCCAAATTTCATATTCCCCCACAATTTGAGGAGTATATGAAACCTTAAATTGACTTGCTTGTGCAGTTGAGTCTCCACCAATGATCTAATAACATAAACGGAATTCAGTAATCATGCTACTTGATCTGTAGCGAATTAGGCAGAAGAAAGGATACTTACCTTCTGTTGGCCAGCAGGTCCTAGATTAGAACTTTCTCCTTCCATAAATGTCTTCTCTGTAGGCAAAAAGCATTTTGAGATTAATAGATGGCTGAACTGCTAAATGATTGTACAGCATTACCAGGTGATATTATTGGGTCTGCGTAAGATGTGCCGTTTTTAGCCAAAATCTTCACGTGCAGCCTTGGGGTGTCAACTGGAGAAGCGTTGCTGTACCGATCCTCCAAGAAAACGGCGAAGGATGATGTTGAACCAGCGACAGAATGTGCCAAACCAGAACCATTTGCAAAGCTTTTTTCTCCGTCGCAATATCCTAAAAGAGAGAAGCAACATATCAGAAGAACCAGCTCCATGATCTGGACTTGAACGTCTTGAGTAATAATAAAGCAATACCTTCCCCGTTGGTTCCTCAAAACAATAAAGCAATACCTTACTAAAGAGTATAGCTGCATACCTACAAAAACATCAAACTTGTGGACCGTATCAGAAACTCTTTTGTTCAGCTGAGGATCAAAAACTGTGAGCACAAACTCTCCAGGCTGTACAACATCAAAAGATAGGAGCTGAGTTCCATCGGCTACCGCCTCCATCTTAAGGTTAACTGGGATGGACAGATTCCTGGCTGTCTCAACTACTTGAGCATCGAATGGATGAATCTCTGGAACAATATTTCCAAATGAGTCCTTCTGATATATGAATATCTCCAGCTTGGAAAATATCTGCAAAGTATTGATTCCATGCTTCCAGCTGCATGTGCTTTTCTCTATGTTAAGGACACCTGAAATATGTAAAAATACACCGCCGCATTATTGGCATTTCCACAAAATGCACATCCACATGCATAATCAGCATATCTACTCAGTAGAAGCTGCACGTCACTCTGTATATTTCTAGTACTTTGTCTTTTGTAATTAATGAAACATCACTCCTATGCCCTTGCACATTAAATTGACGCTACATAACATTACCAGGGGGAAAAAATAGAGGCATCATTACTTGAACCAATGGATCTAGTATCTGACGAAACACAACAAGAGAAACTTTGCTGGGACCAGACAGGATTGTAAACAAAATTACAGTCGCTGCATTAACATTTACTGCCAGCTCTGATGCTAACATTTACAGGCAGTGAGTAAATTCTTTAACCTGGTTTCACTGTGAGCATCAGAGGCGAATCACGCAGCTCCCTGTTATCCCCATAAACATGCACCAACAAATCCCCGGCAACATTAGGCACGAACTCGAGGCCGATACGTCCATCAGCAACCCATCCATTGTAATGGAAATTCAGCAACTCCACTGTCCCTGACCCATTGATGTAAGTCCCCAACACCTTGAAGTAGTCAGGCATGTCATCTCCCCGCGCGATGCCGTTGCTGAATGCATCCCTGGGTGACACGGACACGAACGCCCTCGACCCGGCGACGACGCACGCGCCGTCGTCGAACATCCACGACGCCCTCGACGCGGAGGGGTGGACGGTGGTCGCCGGGAGTACCCCGAACTCGAGGTAGGACTCGGCGACGCTGTAGCGCTCCTCGGCGACGAGCAAGACGAAGTCGCCGGCGCGGAGGGGCACGAAGGTGATGCTCCAGAAGTTAGGGTCGTTGCCGAGGTGCGCGGCGACGTCGGTGACGTAGCTGCTGTTGCCTCGCTTGCCGTTCACCGACACCCAGAAGGATAGGGAGGACCGCCGGCTGGCCGCGTCGGGGAAGTCGAGCGGCCTGACGGTGATCGCCGCGGTGTCGCCGGCCTTGAACGTCGACCTGTAGTCTTGCCAGCCGAAGAGGAATACAGGCACGGGGGCGCCTGGTTGTGGTTGCTGCTGCTGCGCATGAGAGGATGATGCCATTGCCAGCAGCGAAATGCAGAGGAGGAGAAGGGAAAGTGACAGGGCTGAGCGCGGCGAGATCGTTGCTTCGGGGTTGGCCATGGCTCTCCTTGGATTCCCCCGCCGGGGCGACGAGGTAGGTCTGCGTCGTGTCGCCGAAGGGCGGGCGGTTGTTCAGAGTTTCAGAACTAGTAAGAATTGGCGAAAGAGCGTATGGGAAGTGGAACCGCAAAGTTATAACAGCCGATCCGGCGTGCAGGGCTGCAATGTTAGTAGGCGGTTTCAACTCTCAAAGTAGTATAAGCGGTTTCATAATTCATTGCCAACTTTTGTTAAGGAAACAGGAGATGCTTGCAACTGCAAACAAACATTCTTTTTCCAAAGGAAAACGAATGAAGAAGTGAAGATGCTTGACTGGACCTCGCTTTGCATCAACTCATCATTTCATCGAAGGCTTGTTGGATGGATAAAACAGTGAGCGTGCATTATTATATACATACAATTCACAATAGTGAGAGCGTGCATTATATCCATATAATTCATCACGCAGATTTATTTTTACGGATACACAGAGAACAACAACACGCACGCATTGGTTGGCAATACAAGCTCTTGATCATGCATGCATGGTCTCATTTGCCGTGTCCAGAACCGTACCCGTAGCCGTGTCCCTCGCCGTAGCCTGAGCCTGAACCATCTCCATATCCTCTGCCTGAGCCCTCGCCGTATCCTTCACCATAGCCAGATCCGGATCCTTGGCCAGAGCCTTGGCCGTGGCCAGAACCATAACCTTCGCCATAGCCCGATCCTTGGCCGGAACCACTTCCTTGACCATGACCTTCACCGTATCCTGAGCCAGACCCTGAGCCTTGCCCATAGCCCGAGCCATGACCTTCCCCATACCCGGATCCTTGGCCTTGACCTGCGCCTTGCCCTTGACCATACCCAGACCCAGACCCAGAACCCGCACCGGACCCTGCACCGGAGCCACCGTATGATCCTGCACCGGAGCCCGCACTGGAACCAGCTGATGAGCCTGCACCCGACGCAGCGGCCGAGCCAGAACCCGATCCTGACCCTGATGCCGAGCCAGAACCTGACCCGGATGCAGAGCCAGAGCCACTAACACCACCACCTATGCCAATGCTAATCCCGGTACCGATCCCAAGGCCTCCACCTCCACCACCACCAAGGTCGATGCTCAGGTCCTTCCGAGAAATGCGACCCTCGGATGTGAGAACAATGGCAGCTACCACGGCGATGCCGAGGAAAATGGTCATGACTGCTCGAGAGCGAGCCATCCTGGAATTGCAGCCTCTGTGTGGGTACTGCTTCTTGCTACTTGGTTCGAATGTTTGTTCATATATGCTACCTTGTTTTGTTGCAACTTGTGGGCTTGGGGTGCCGTGCATTTATAGGACCCAAAACTCCAGGACCAGGAGTGCAGCAGCTTCACAAATAGTGCTTGGCTTGTTGGTGGCAGGAACGTGTGGTGTTGTGGCCATTGGACGGCTCGATTTTGCTTCCAGTAGTGGGTGCTGTAGAGTGTAGTGGAGCAGGGACAGTGCAAAGGGATGGGCCTTACGTTTCTTTTTAAATTTCAACGACCGGCGAAATCGAAATTTCATTACAGCATACAAAAATTAATACGAGAGTAGTGACGAAATTACAGAAGCTGCGACTGCATGAGCCATCACTACTACTGCTGCTACTATCCACCTTTCAGCAGGCACAAGGATGGGCACTGCATAATGAGATGAGACCATGGGAGTGACACGTTTCAGTTCTCAATTTCTCATGCATGCAACCGTCACTGCATTGAAAAAGGTGTCGTGGTTTTTGAGAGCTAGCTCTCTTTTCTGATGGAACAGGTCACTGGAAGATTCAGGAAGCTCTTGCGTTTTATCCTTTTAGTTTTAGCTAATGGATGCAGGTATGATTAGTGGAAGCTTACTTGTCAGGCTTATCAAGCTAGTGCTGGTCCCTGTTCTTCTGTCTACTTTGTGCTATCAACCTCAGCGTTGACGTCCGCCTGCCATTGATATTCCTTCCGTTGACAGTGTCATTTTTCGAGCTGTTAGCAAAGCAAGGCAAAATATATACTCACAGCCACATGGCATACCTGCAGAGAGTGTTATATATCAACTAACTAGAAACACGCTTCTTGGACCAAGCTTCCTTATTTTTTTTTTAGAAAAGGAGATATATTTCAATATTCCAGCTGCTGCAACCATAGATGCATATAGCTGTTTTGATGCATCATATGGTTAATGTAACACCCTAAAAGACCATCACATTAAAAATAAAGTAAGCAATATGTTAGTGTAGCTTTTATACTGAACATATTAATTTTTGCATTGTGTTTTGAGTGAAGTTTTAAACCTAAAAAATGTTGAGAAAAATTTACAAAATATTTAAACCTTTCTTTTTCCCTCCCCTCTCTTCTAGATGTCCCAGCCCACTCTCCTTTCTCTTTTTCCTTTCCGAGCCGGCCCAGCTCTCCTCTCTCTTCTTCTCCTTCTCACGCGCGCGGCCCAGTTGGCCCAGCTCGCGCCAGCCCTTCCCCTCAACCCGCGCGCGCCTTCTTCCGCTGACAAGCCGGGCCCGCCTGTCACCCGTCTCTCTCTCACGCAGTCGCTCTCTCCCTCGCCGCGCTCGCTGACCGTGTGACCCCACCGTCAGACTCGTCTTCCACCTCCGGCCCGCGACCGAGCGGAGCCTCGCGGGTCTTCCGCGCCACGTCGCGCCCCCTCTTCACTCCGTCTTAACCCCAATCAAGGCTAATGAAGCGCCATCATCAATCTCCTTCACTCCCCCGGCCGCAACCGCCCGAAACCACCACAACGGCCGCCTTAATCCCCATTTCATCCCCTTCAAGGCCATGAAGGTCGTAATGACCTTGTGCGCCACGAGCAACCGCCATACCTCGGCCTATATAGCCTTGCCTTCACTCCAAAGCCAGCCCCGCCTCTTTTCCCACTCTCCTGCGCCCACGCTGCTGCACTTGGAGCTCACCGTCGCCATTGATGCCACTGGACGGAGCTCGCTCCTCTTCTGCGACGACCGAACCCCTACTTCCTCTACGACCGCATCTTTGTCACCAAGTCGTCGTCCTGAGTAGGGTGGTGAGCACTCCATTCTCCCCGCCTTTTTCTTTACGATCAGTCCGAGCTCGCCATGGCACCCCGAGCCGCCGGCGAACGCCGCTAGGCCTCACCAGAGCCCAAAACTCCAAATCGAACCCTTGGTAGCGATTTAGTGAACCACAGATGCTCCCTAGCCTCGTTTTGGATGCATTGATGACGTCTAGTCCCGGTTCATCGTGAACCGTGGGCAGTCGTCCGCCGCCACTCGCCTCCGACACGTCTAGTGGCTGGAGCTTCAACGAGAGCTAGCGTGTTAGCTTCGCCTAGGTCCCAGCTACCTTTAGGGCCTAATTCTGGTTTGAATCGAGGTCTCTAGCTCTTGTTTCCACTTCGCCGTGGCAATGCCGGCCGCCGCTGCTCGTCGCCGGTAGCCGCTGTCGCGGGACTTGCACCGCAAACTCCACCAGTGGACTCCGTGTGTCACTAGCTTGCTCCTGAGCCAAGAACCCCTCAAAACCGTGCACTCTAGCCTCAGGCGCAACCTCGCCGTGGTTCGCCACCCGCCGCCGCTCATCGCCGGCCACCTCCGGTGCACAAAACATCTCACTGACCCCATCGTTGAGTTCGCCATGACCATAGCTCTCTCTAGGACCTTGAATCGAGCAAAACCGTGTATCCTAGCACCAAAACAACGTCGCTCTGGCGAAACGCCGCCGCGGCTCCGCCGTGAGCCTCGCCGCTGGCGACCCCCAGTTACTCCCTTTCACTGCGACCGCTGAATCTCGATCGAACGGCCTAGATCCTCTCCGAATGAGTCAACCAGGGCGGGCACCAGTCAGCCGTACCATTTTGCTAAAGAGCCCATGACTTTCTCTGAAATCAACCCGCAGTCCAGCTCACTTCAAAAATAATTCTATATTAGTCCTTTTCTTTACTTTTAAGCCCCTGAGCTTTTGAAAAATAAAAACCGCAATTCAAGCTGTCGGTTTTGCGCATAGAACCCTCTGTTTGTATACGAAATTATGTAAAAGCCCTCGGTTTCTTCAGTTTTGGCCCCTAAGAGGCTAATTTTATAGCAGAGAAGCCCCTGAACCTTGTTTTAAACATATTTTTCACTGTTTTAAACCTGATTTGAGTTATTCCTGCGCTCATGCATTCCTCTCTGCATCAACAGTAGATGTAGAAGCACGTTGACGACTTTTCATAATGATTGGTGTATTGTTTAGTTATTCATTTGTTGTATGCCTTGATTGCCGTGTAGATAACGTACCGGTTGAGGAAAAAGACCAGGAGCAGTTTGTTGAGGAAGAACAGGAGTTTTCGCTGAGGAAGGCAAGTGGCTTCCCCCTCAGCATATTCTTTTTTTTTCCCATTAACATCATACTATATACACCTTTACTTTCTTATGTTATTGCATTAACTCTAATGGGAACCCATAAGGACAACTAGTCTTTTGACCCACACCTTTGAACTACCTTGGTTCATACTCATGCTAGAATAAAGGCTAGTTGCTTACTACTAGTTCATGGAGGTTTATGATAACTTGATGAATATGGAATATGTTAGTCTTGTTAAGCAAGAAAATATGATTTAATTAGAACATGGAGAACCACCCGGGATTTCCCGTACAACCACAATGTCACATGGCTCTGACCTAGGCCAAGTAATTAGATGAACTATGCGTGGTGTTTGGACTGCTTGAGGGTGGTTTTGAGTATGTGTATGGAGGGAGCGGTGAAGGGAAGTTTCGGCTTATGAGGGACCGCATGTCTTGGGATCAAGCATCCACGAATAGGAATTCTTTGGAAAGGCCTAGTCGTTAATCCCTCGCCACTCACCTCGGAAGTGTTTAAGGGCTTTGCAAACCCGGGCGGAAGGGGAGACACGAATTGTGGGTAAAACTGTACAACCTCTGCAGAGTGTTAAAAATCTATTGCAATAGCCGTGTGCACGGTTATGAACGGCCCGGACCCTCACAAGATAAGTTTATTGAACGTAAAGTTAAATCGTGGTTCTCTGGTTATGAATGTTTATAGCTATGATGCTACTCTCTTATCATGCTTAATTGGGGTTGGTATACACTTATACCGTAGTATTTAGGCGCTTCCTAATAAAACTTGACCAACTAAAATGCTGACCGCTCATAGCTCAACCTCACCTCGATGCCCCGCATCTTCACCCACTGGCTGAGTACCAACCATAAGTGTACTCACCCTTGCTCAAATTTGGATTCAGAAGAGAACAATGATGGAGAATACATTGAAGAGCTCGATGATTTCTAGGCGCGTAGATGCCTGTGGGCGTTCCGCTGTTGAAGACTCTCTTTATGTTATCGTTGTGAACATGATTAGGCCTTCGAGCCTTTATCGTCTGTGTAATAAAGACGATATTTCCCTTTTATCAAATAAAGTATTGTTTCTGTTATTCACTTAGTTGTCAACATATGTGTGTAAATGATCCTGGCGCACATGTGCAAGACATTTGGTTCTGCTATCAGAATCGGGTGTGACAGTTAAGTATGAGCCAGCAGTACACATGCATGATTTTTTTGTATGGTAAAGACCATGTGTTGCTCATTCAGTGGTTCTGTGGTTGTGCTGGAAAAAAACTCATTGCCTTATCTTAAGGCTTTGATCACACATTATCACTTCTTTGACGGATTGATGCTTAGTTACTAGGTGCTGAGGACCTGAGGTTAAGCCCTTGATTCAGACTTGTGAGAAATTATATTTTATTTCATGGCCCGCTTTATGGCACTTAATTTGTTGGAAACACCAAATTGTCAAACAAAATTATGCGCAACAGAATTTTAGTTTCCTCACCAAAGAGGAAACATGTATATGTATGTGCTGACTTCTGATGGATTGTAGTGAAGATTCTAAAAAAACAATAATGCATTTTTTCTTCTCATGGATTAGTTTTGTATACTTTTGCACTTACAATGACATGAAGTTTCAAACTTTTGCAAATATGAATCATGGGAAGTAAATTAACGGTGTTGCTAGCTCCCGGACGCCCGATCCGGCGCTAGCCGTCGGATGCTAATGCGCGTTGCGTCTTCCTGTCACCCCAACAGCCCACCATCCCTCCGGCGCAGCAGGCTAGGGTCCAAGCCCGGCCGCTCTTGCCGCCACCTCCCGCCGCCGTCGCCTCCCACCACCATCGTTTCTGCCCCAAGCCCCGCACCGCCGGACTGCCATCTCCCGCGGCCCGGTGCTGGCCTTGCTGCCCCTGCGCCAACCACCACCGCCAGCTCTCTTTCTAAGGCCAACGGTGAGCAGACGCCCCATCAACCTTGGAACCCTAAGAAGACAGGGAGAGCTCGTAGGAGGAGGAAGAAGAAGGAGAGCATGGGTGCAGGGAGGGAGGGAGGAGGAGGAGGAGGAGGAAGAACAGCAGCCGCGCCGCCGTCCGATGTGGGATAGGGAATCAGACACCCTTCACTTAGCAGTACGGAAGTAGTATTAAACATGAATGTTACACACTGAGTTCACTAGATAAGTAGATAAAAAACAATGTATCTGAACATAACTTCGATGGAAGAGAAGAAAACACATCCTTACATAAAAAAATCGAGTACAATATATAAAACACACATAGGTGCTATTCTTATATGCATACCAATTGTTAGGTAATGTTCAGATGATTATTAAAGAGCCAGGTTGATCTTCTAGAAGGTAACACACATTGACACATATCAATGGTGCCCTTGCCCACTTTGAGATCCTGCACTAGACCTTGATCTTGACCCAGTATGTGATCCTGAACTAGAACCCGCAGAAGACGAGGCACTTGATCCAGCACTTGAACTACTCCTAGACCCTGACCCAGAGCCAGAAGCTGATGAACCACCATCGCCACCACCACTACTTCCTAATCCAATACCAATTCCAGCACCGAGTCCAAGCCCGAGCCCCCCTCCCGAGCCCGACCCTGAACCTGAACCAGAGGCCGACGCTGATCCAGAGCCACCAGAAACGGATGTTGACCCTGACCCAGAGCCTGAACCTGAGCCACCGGCGGCACCTCCTAAACCTATACCAACTCCAACACCAAGCCCAAGGCCCAGACCTCCAGACCCCGATCTAGACCCAGACCCGGACCCTGAACCTGATCCCGAGCTGCTAGAGCCAGACGAAGACGCTGAACCAGATCCGGAGCCGGAGCCGGCACCAGAACCCCCGGCACCAACTCCTGCTCCTACACCGATGCCGATCCCAAGGCCATTCCCAAGGCTGATGCCAAGGTCCTTCCGAGCAGCAAGGCTCTCAACCACCGGCGCGAGCAACAGCACGGCTACCCCAAGCACGATGATTCCTAACGAAACGGCCTTCGTGCAGACCATCGCGTCTTGTTGATCTTACTGCACTGTGCGTAGAAATAGGTTGTTATATTGGGCGATCGATGCAAACTCTGACAGCCCCGTGGGAATTTATAGTTCCATCAGATCAGGATCTACTCCATGAACGCTACAGATGTTAAGGTCTCTTTCCGGAGTGGTGTGGTTGAATCGCGCGCGTGCTTGCTCCGGAGCCTCCATGCGGATAAATGTGGCCGCGACCTGTGCCTTAACTTTGCTGAGCAAAAGTGAGAGTCGAAGCACAGCAGGCCGCCGTGCGTGCTCACGGCCACGCATGGTGTATGGACTGTGGAGTGGGCGGCTGGTATTAGTCGCCGACGGCCGGTGAGCTATTCCTAGCGCCGCGCGACACGTCTTGGCGGCCATCTGAAAGTTTGTGGGATACATTTCGATGTCAACGACGATCGTTTTAGTGCGCCGGAAATAAAGCTGTGGATTGAGAGTTCGAGATCGAATGGGCAGCGCTTATCTGGTCGCAGCTTGGAAACAAAGTACTGTGGACTTGTGGTGGTGGTGCGACTGCGAGTTGACTAGTTGATGCGGCTTGCAACGCTGATGATGCCCTATATGTCGATGTAAACGGATAGATACCCACGCATGCTCCTTTTCTTCTTCTGGTTCATATGTTGTAGACTTTGTCGCTATGTGGTTTTCTGCGACCGTTGTGTCTTAGTCAGAACTGCTACAGGTCAAATCTTACAGTAATCTGCCTCGCAAAGTCTCAAGTCTGACTAAATATTGGCACTCCGCACTCCTCATCATTGTTTAACACTCACAATATTAGCCATCCGGATGCCAGCTTCAATAGAAAGTAAAATTTAATGTTTCGAAAGAAGAAGGGTATGGAAATAAACGGTCGCTTCTTTTTGCTTTTTGTCCCTCTTCTAATAAAAGCCACGGCAACTCTTTTACCGTTCCGTTAAAAAAAAAAAGAAACGGGCCATATGGATACGGTAATGTACAGGGACCGACGATGCATCATGTCAGAGACCGTATACAACTCTACTTGTTTTCAAGCCCAGCCCACAAGTAGAAAGGACATCATAATAGCAGCTTGGTAACTGCGAGCACATTACGGGGTGAAACGTGACGAGCGGACAAAGTACACGCGCCTCCTGCTTTTCTCTCTCCCTGGCGCGCACTTGTTCAATCCAAGTCAAAAAGGGGACGACGATCCCAGCGACTTCGAGATAGGCCACTACGTACATGGCACTATAGCTTCCGCATCATGATGACCTCGCTAGTGACTGCTCACTGAAAGTCTGAAACCAACTTAACTTCACCTTGCCCAACCGTAGTAATGCTACTTGAAGAATGAAGACTCGATCGGGAGACGACGACATCGCGCAACACCGTCAGTGAGTGAATCTACACTGCAACTTGATCCGCCTAACTTTGCCTAATCCATATGCGTCGACAATGGTCGATCCCAAGCTATAGCTAACTATATATATCTCGAACTTTCGACATACATGGCCATATGAGGCAGCCAGCCAAACCACCCTTTCTTTTCACCTTTGTGCGCGCACGGTCCCTATCCACGCACCGCACCGATCGACGCGACAGGCCGAGCACGCACGCGCAGTGCCCAACCGATTCGACCTCGCGCCATCACCGCCGGCGTGCCATCTCTCCCCTGTCCGGCAGTCGAGGTGGCAAGTGCTCTACTAGCCCTGGTGGTGGCTGTTATCGTGTGCTTCGTGTCCAGCATCCCGGCGGCGCATGCCCGCGTGGCGAGGAAGGACCTCGGCATCGACCTGAGCGGTGGCGGTGGTGGTGGCAGCGGGCAAGGGCTGGGCCTCGGACTAGGGCTCGGGCTCGGTGTGGGCACCGGTGGCGTCTCCGTGTCTGGGTCCGGTTCCGGGTCTGGATCGGCGGCGGGTGTGGGTTCGACCTCTGGGTCAAGATCCGGGTCCATTTCCGTTGGTGGGGCGAGCTCGTCCGCCGGGTCGAGTGCCGGATCCTCTGCTGGGTCCGGCGGGTCGGGGGCTGGGTCTTCCGCTGGGTCTGGTGGCGGGGGAGGGTATGGGCAGGGTGGTGGGAGTGGGTTCGGTTCTGGGTATGGTGAGGGCAGTGGGTCTGGACATGGGTCGGGTAATGGGGTGGTTGGGATAGGGTATCGCGAGGGATATGGTCATGGGTCACCTAGTTCGGGTGGAAACCCTTGATAGACCACAGTACACGTCACAGTTGTTAACCGTCGCGTTGAATATGTATTTTTTTAAAAAGAAAAAGCTCAAAAGCATGTGTCATGCTTACTGTGCCTATTTAGATGTATTTTCAGATTCTGCTTATTTATAATCTGACGTACAATCTTGCTGAGGCTCAGCTAGAAAATATAAGTTGTGCCAAACAGGGTGATTATGTGTACGGTATCATGGCAAAGAGCGTAATGTTAGGCGAAATCCTTTTAAATAAGTACATATTGTCTTGAAGTGGAGTGTATTGTCTTTTTCTTTTCTGTTTGTAATATTTTTATGCAATAAACAACATTTGCTTGTGTGTTAGCATTTCATGCTTTCTGACGGTCCATGCTCTTGATCAGTTCATTATCCAGAAGGAAATTGTTGATCATGTCATCTCAAATCTGAATGGCTTGCAAATAATTTCTGAATGTAGTTAAAAGCCCCTGTTTTTGTTGTTGTTATAATATTGTTATTGTTGCTATGACTATTCCGCGAATGATGTATGCAGAGAATTAGGAAAACTACTTTCTGACTGTGGTAAAATATTATTTGAATGTACTAAAAAATGATTTGGAACATACAAATTATGAATAATTTTTCCAAGAATTGTCCTCTCTCTGCTTATAGTATATCAGCTTATATGTGAAAAATCTCATTGTGGCAAACAAGGCCGATCATGGAAGGCCCGTGTGGGGGTGTCGCCCATTATCAGCCCATAGAGAACTTTGCGTGGCCCAAAAGGGAACATGCGAACCCCACACCCGAGCACATCTGGATGTTTCCATGGCTTGAAGCTTCGAAACGAAAGAGTGAGCGACACGGATCCCCCGCGTTGTGCACGTAGGTGACGTAGCATCAGTCTCGTTTATAGCAGGTGAAGCAACGCACGAAAGCAAAACGTCCCCAAGGGGTGTGTGAACGTGCCCGCGTCGCGTCGCGTCGCCTCAGGTCCCGTGCGAGAGCGCTCCCGGTGCTCCCCGAGGTCACGAGGCTCCGCGTCAAGGCCGACCCGCGCTCATGGGCTCATGGCCAGTGTTGACAAATATATGGCGCGTGGTGGCTTGAGGA
This sequence comes from Digitaria exilis, assembly GCA_015342445.1. Classification (NCBI taxonomy): domain Eukaryota; kingdom Viridiplantae; phylum Streptophyta; class Magnoliopsida; order Poales; family Poaceae; genus Digitaria; species Digitaria exilis. The sequence goes on from JACEFO010001897.1 coordinate 999,817, forward strand.
GATCAAAAACAGCAGCAGCATCATCCGAAGCCGGCGTGGCTGGCTTCCGCACGCAAGATAAACCCAAAGAAGGAACAGCGCACAAGACCCGCCACGCGTGCTGGTCTGGCCAGACCCGTATGCGGCAAGCACAGGAGCAGATGCGTGTATCGTATGACACGCGGACGAGTGGCGCAGCGTGATGGTGAAAATGCGTGTGGTGGGTGTTCCTTCAGGCAGGCTTGAGCGCGTTGGAGGACGGAAACGATGCAGGTACTGCCTCCCTGCTTTCGTTTTCGTCACCGCTGCCGGCGGCGGCCCGTCACGCGGTTTCTCGCGGTTGTTGTGTATCCATTTGGTCGATCCCTCTTGCAGACCGTTACAAAGTTGAAAACCGCCAATGCAACGATCATTGAGTCCTTGACAACGACGCCAAGATCGAGATCGAAAACTTATTTAGAGCTCCACGTTTCGCCGCTGTACCTAGCTACCCCCACGGAGCCACTCCATCTGAATCTTCAGTCCGTGGAACCATTCAAACCCGGGCCCTGCAACTTAAATCGAAAACCATTTCCCATTCCATCCAATAGTCCCTCCAACTCCCCCAAACCCCAAAAGCCCACGAACTTTCCAGGACCCTTCCGCATCCGCACCCCCAAAACACCACGCGCCCACACAACCCTACACTACAAATACGCCCGCCCACCACGTCCCCGAAACCAAACCATCCAACCCCCACCGTGCCCGTCCATCCCCTCCAAAACCCCCCGTAACCACCGTGCGCCGCGCCGCCTCTCCGAGCCCATTCAGAAACAAACCACGCGCTTCTCGAATCGCCATGGCGTTCCGGCTGAGCAACAGCCTGATCGGCATCCTCAACCTGGTCACCTTCCTCCTCTCCATCCCGATCCTCGTCGCCGGGATCTGGCTGGGCCACCGCTCCGACGGCACGGAGTGCGAGAAATACCTCTCGGCGCCCGTCATCGCGCTGGGCGTCTTCCTCCTCGTCGTCTCCCTCGCCGGCCTCATCGGCGCGTGCTGCCGCGTCACGTGGCTGCTCTGGGTCTACCTCCTCGCCATGTTCGTCCTCATCGTCGTCCTCTTCGGCGTCACCGTCTTCGCCTTCGTCGTCACCAACAAGGGCGCCGGTGAGGCCGTCTCCGACCGAGGGTACAAGGAGTACAGGCTCGGGGACTACTCCAACTGGCTGCAGAAGAGGGTGGAGAACAACAAGGACTGGAACAGGATCAGGAGCTGCCTCCAGGACTCCAAGGTCTGCAAGAAGCTGCAGGACAAGCAGGAGACGCTCGCGCAGTTCATGAGCTCTGACCTCTCCCCCATCGAGGTATTGTTGTTGGTTTTTTTTTATTACGTATGAAAATGCATTCGTTTTCCCCTTCATCGTCAGTTTCAGTTTTTATTACGTGCCAAATTAACCACCAAGATAAAAATCTACTAAATGGAATACTACTCGGATGAATGGCAGTACCTATCCAACTTCTTTCTATCTATCGCCGCCTTTTTTTCATGAAGAAAAGATAAAAAGAAGAAAAACCTTTTTCACGTGTTGTTTACTTGTTTTGTGCTTTTAATTTGGTCACTACGAATTGCGATGTGACTTGGGAAGGTAAAGCCAAGGACTATTGAAAGAAAAAATTGTTGCTTGTGAAACGCAAAACCTTATCTAGGGTCGGCTGATAGTTACTTGCACGGTTGTGCGTCGATCTCAACCGTACGAAATTTAGGCATCTACAGATAAATATGCATTGCACTTGGAGTTGATATTGTCAACGGATTACGTCTATTGTATACTAGTTGTATCTTGTGTCCAAATCAACCTTTAGTACCTGCTCTGAACTGCTCCCAATGCTCTGACCGTTGTTGCATTATTGAGGGAAGAAGTTTCCTTCCAAGCACATGGCTAACATTTCAACGCTCTGGTCACTCAACTTTTAGGTCGCGTAATCCAAACAGCTTCACAAACTCCCCCACCTGAAATTACCATAAAAAAATAAAATAATTTCACTTGCATTTACCTAAATAAACAACGTCAACGTCAAGTGATGCTTCTGGTCATGAGTAGTAGTACCTTCGTTTCACTAGTCATGAACTCGATCTCTTTCCAAAAGAGAGACTCATAATCAGTTCTTCTTCTTGCTCGTGCAGTCTGGCTGCTGCAAGCCCCCGACCAGCTGCGGCTTCACCTACGAGAGTGGCACGAACTGGACCAAGACAGCCACGAACTCGACGTCGGACCCGGACTGCAACGCCTGGGACAACAGCCCCTCGACGCTCTGCTACGGCTGCCAGTCGTGCAAGGCCGGCGTGGTGGCCACCTTCAAGCGGGACTGGAAGCGCGTCGCCATCGTCAACATCGTCTTCCTCGTCTTCATCATCATCGTCTACTCCGTCGGCTGCTGCGCCTTCAGGAACAACCGCAGGGACAACGCCCGCCATGGCGGGTGGAAGGGCGGATACGCTTGATGATCTCCGATCCACCAGAGATCGGCCGCGGTGCCACCAGAGTGCTCTGCTCTCAGGCTCACTGTCCTCCCATCGATGTTGTGTCGTTTAGGCTTGATCTAGCTCTGTACAGGCGAGATTATTGTTACGGATTCTCATCGTCTTCTAGTTTACCTTATTATGATATGATCTGATCTGATCAGCAGTAGGTTTTGTACATGCTGTTCGTTGATTCGACACACTTCTATATATATTCGTATATGGATGGATATCCCTTTATTCTACATGTTTACTTTGGTTCAGGCTTTTTCCTGAGTGACTTGCACCTTTGCTTGTTCAGTTTTTCTCTTTCTTTTTTTTAAAAAATACTTCTTTGCCTGACACGAAACAAATTAATATCTTTTTCATGAAAACATTACGACGATCTTATATCACTATGATTCCAGAATATATGTTGACACGGCAGAGGGTTAGCTAGCTACTTTTTATACTCTTTCAAGCGGTCTCTGTCAATCTTTACTCTGTTGTCCATGATATCACCAACCCGAAGTTGTTGAGCTAATTGCCGTTTTGGCTGTACAAAACCTCCCGTTCTGCACACAAAAGTAACACATGACTGGTTTTTTTTTAAATGATCAACGGACCTTTCCCCGACTTGTATCAGCCTCCCCAGCGAAGCAAAGTAACCCAGAAAGATCAAAAGACGAAGGCTTCAAGTCTTGATACTTGAAGAAGCGATAGGAAAGCTGTGGTGCCCCGCGAGAGGCAAGCCCAGCCTAACGCGCCCTGAAAATATCCACCTCTTCTTTCCACTCTCGCTCTGTTCAGGCTCCGAAAACGACTCCAGGCACCCGTCTTGCTTGTCGTCTTTGCTGTGCGATTCTTTCCTATCAACCTAGTGGGAATGCCTTAAAACTGGATCAGAGTCCTAGGCATCTTTCCTTATCTTCCTTCGTCAGATGAGAAATATCTATAGCAATGACAGGTTCTGCAATAGACAGCGATGGATAGATGGCTGATCTGGCCAAGAAAGCTTTGCAGATTGTTACAGGCACCTATATTTCGTTCCAAAAGGATGGAAGAGCACATGGCTGATGACCTGGTATAGGTTGGCAGGTTGCCAATGTGTAAATTGGTGAATGCGCTTGCTGTTACTAGTGGAGTTACTGATTCACAAGTGGCGGTGACTATTGCTCGTTCGCATGGAAATATCCTAGGAGACTGCTTTGGGCTTTTCAGAAAATGAAGTGATAGAGCTGTCATTATATTGCTCCATGGAATATTTCACTAGAAACAATGCTCCATGACATCAGTTTGAGAGGAACTTTTCCCACACAGAATTCTTCTTTTATTTTCACTTTGCAATACTCTTCTACAAGTATTTTAAACTAGAGAAGACTTGCAGGCTGTGCATTGGACTGTTTCGGCAACACGCCATGCCATTGCCAGCAAGGTAGCTTAACTGCTTAACCACAGCTAATTCTCATACCTAAGGTTGGATGTTAACGTGAAACAACACTAGAACGAATACTGGCATGACTTAGTATTTTTCATCGATCAGTGTTCTCAGTAAACAACGGTTCTGAAAGTGTTTTGGTGTGGCACTTTACTCATCTTCAATATGTTTGTGTTGGACAGTGCTCCCGTGCAGTACTGCACATGCAGTGGAGGTCACTGACATGTGCGCTTGCGGAGCCCTGTCTTGGTTACTCGAAGGAATTATCAATCTCACGCTCTTGCATCATCTGCATTGCCAACAACATGGCATACAATCCACTGATTGATTTTATATTTCACATATAAATGGAGGACATCTGTCACTATATTGTTCGATCGTACATTCCACTAGGAAAATGTTCTATGGCGTCAGTTAAAAAAAGATTGCTGACACAATGCCTTACTTTTCTTATACTGTTATATACTGAAATCACTCTTTTAAAAATGGAAAAAGTCTATTTTTCACCCTCCAACGATTACAAAAGTCTGATTTTCAACCCACAAGTACAAGACCGGACACCGAAGACCCTCCAACTATCCAAACCGTGCAAAATTGGCCCTTTGGGTGGTCGAAGGTGGTTTTGTATTTTCCAAAAAAATTTAAAAATAATTTTATATTAAAAAGTTCATAACTAATTTATTTTGAATTATAAAATACGAATCCGGTGCCAATGTTTTTCTAAAAAATGTGATCTATATGTTGGTGCACCATTAGAAGTTATTTGCATATTATTTATTTTTATTCTAATTATTTTTAGAAAAACAATGAGACACTAGTAATATAAACATATAATATCTAAATAACATTAAATAGTGTGCCAATAGGTTGGTTACATTTTAAGAGAACTTTTTGGCACTGATTTCATATTTTTTTGGGTCCAAAATGAATTATTTATGATTTTTTAAAGTTTAAATAATATTTCTGCTATTTCTATAAAATCCAAAACCACCCTCAAAACCACCCAAAGAGCCAATTTTGCATGGTTTGGATAGTTGGATGGCCTTTAGTATCCGGTTTTGTAGTTTGAGGTTGAAAATCGGACTTTTATAACAGTTGAAGGGTAAAAAACATACTTTTCCCTTTAAAAAATCACTATTAACTAGATAGGACTTGGATCATTTTTTGGTAAATGAAAGTACCTCAACCTCAATCTTAATTCCTTTGGGAAGGTCGAAGCTTCTATTTCATAACTAGCATGCCAAAAATGATACCCATGCAATTCTCTGGTGTATTCTTTAAATTTAATAGCCATACCCAAAAAGAAAAAGAAAAAGGAAAAGGAAGAGGAAAGAGAAAACTAGGGTGTCTGAGTATTACTATTACCATTTTCAGATAACAACGGTTCTGAAAGATCGGTCTGAGACTCTACCCTAACACCGATACAGTCTGAATCTTCACCTCCTTTGGAACCACTAGAATGGACTGCTACACTCTTGCTCGTTTCGTCTTCTGCTTTGCCCCACAGCACCACATACAAGCCGGCAATGATAGTGATCGCTCCTAATATGCTGCACGAAATAAAATTCAGTGTGAAGACGCACAAGAACAGTTCCAACAGGGTGCTAGTGTCGTAATGAAGCCTACCTTCCAACATGGAGTTCTTCATTCAGGAAGAGTGTAGATAATATTGCTGTGATCACTGCACTCAGGGGTGTAAAGATTGCGCTGTAAAGGGGGCCCTTCAGTGATATGCACCAGGATTGGAGGAAAAAGTTTGCGCCGGAGGCAAACACTCCCTACAAAAAATGTTCAATAATTTTGATCAACCACTTTACAGTCTAATGTAATTCAAACCAGTGCGTAGGTGACCGATCAAGCATGGAATTAGCTGAACTTACTCCGTACAAGATGCAGGGGAACTGCCAGAACGAGTTGAGCTTCCAAATTTCCAAGTAGTTTGGCTCAAGGAAAAAGGCCATCACGGCGCATTGCAAGGTTGCCAAGAAGCACATCCAGGTCGCCAGAGACAGAGGATCTAGGTAGGATTTGCAGACGGGCACCTGAAACCATTTGATGCAGCACCATCACATGATCAGTCATTGTTCGTTCAGAAAAAAAAAAGAAATCACTTGATCAGCCACCTAAACCCCAGTAATAGCGTCTTGAGTCGGTTGCCAGCACCACTGCAACTGCAAACTGAAATTAGGTACCTGGAAGATGTACCAAATGGAGACGCAGACAGCATTTCCGATGAGATAGATCCCTCCTTTCACCCAGTCGTCACTGGTCGCCGAGAGAAGAATCGCGCCGAGGAGCTTGGGACCCTTGAAGAACGCCATGAACATTGCTCCGGCGAGGCAAATGGCGGTGCCGACGATCTTGGCGATGCTTCTCACGTTTCTGACATCCACCACCTCTAACCTGCGCGAGCCGAATCGAAAGGCGGGCCGAATTTAGGGCTGCTACGGTCGAGGTCATAATTCTAAATGGGCTGTTCTTAACGAGACATTTTCATGGCCTACTCGGCCCAAGAAACAAATAAGCTCATAATGAAGAATTTAGCCTGGCCCAGTAGTCCAGAAAATGCCAAAGTGCGGGCCAAACTTTCCGCTTAAAAAAGGGAACAAAGAAAATAAAAAAGTATTTAGGGGAGAAAAAGAAAAGAAAACTGTTGCGTACCCGATTACGGCGGCAATGGCGAAGGTGATGCCGGGGGCGAGGTTGGTGGTGGCCCTGGCCATGGACGGCGACGCCAGGAGCAGCCCCTTGAGGTAGAAGTACTGCCCCGTCGCGCTGTCAGATCAAGCCAGGATCACAAGTCAGGTAAATGCATGAGCCAGCCCAAATTTACAGTGCTAGCTGGCGGCGCAAGAAATTCAAGTGTTCCAGAGAGAGCAGGGGAGCCGGGAGGAGGAGGAAGACTCACGCACGTGGCTAGGGAGGCCGCGAAGATGAGGCCGAATGCCCGGGCGCCGACGGCCATGGGGCGCAGCGTGCATCCCCTGGCGGCGAGCGAGGCGAGGAGCAGCGTGGCGGCGGCGATCCCCTGGCGGTAGGCGACGAAGACGATGGGGCGCATGCCGAGGCGGCTCGCCGTCTTGAGCGCCACGTCCACCAGCGCGTAGAACAGCTGCACCAGCACCATCCCCGCGCTCGGCCCGTACCGCTCCACCCACGCCATGGCCGCCGCCGATCGAGATCGACGAGCGCGACGAGAGGTTGGAGGAGGGAGATGATTGGCCGCCTCACGCGCACGCGCGCCCACTCGAATCGCCACTACGCCAGCTATGTAGGAGCATCCATGACTCCATGTGCGCGCGCTTGCGGACAAACTTATTACCCGACCGACCTGGCGCCGAGCTGAGTCAGTTGCGCCGCCGTCGCTCCGATCCTGCGCTTTGTTTATGGTTTGGGCAATTATATTGTCCTCCCTTGCGAAGTTCCGTGGTCAAACCAATCAGAGAGATAGAGAATTCATGGATATGCTAATTAAAGTAACTTGGCGAGAGACAGTTCTACTTCTATATGCATGGTATATGTGCCATGGCCTGCTGGATCTCAATATCTCATCGTGATGAATTACTTCCTGTCTGCGTCGCACTTGATTGGTGATGAGCTAGCAAACTTGTTCGATTTTCTCTTCTCTCTGATAGCATATTCTGTTAGATTATTGGGCCTGGACCATATGAATAAATCTAAGTAAATCTCAAAAGCTCATTAGCACTCGAGGAGGTACGTCATCTATTAGTCCCATATTCCTAATGAATGAGGGTGTGGGGGTTTTTCTCCCAATAAATAGAGACAATCTCCCTCGTGGAAGAAGTGCACCATAGACTCTATACGAGAATCCCCTAGGTTTGGGAGTCCCTAATAAAGTCTATACGAGTTAGGGTTTTGCTACTTCTCATTGCTGCGTTGCCATCGTACTCTACTCCATCCCAAGCGCCGGCGTGCACCGGCAAACGGGAGAGCAGGTCTCCGGAACCAGTCGTCTTCGAGATCCTGCACCGGGAGAGGGCGAATAAGGTTTTTGGGAAGCGCTGCGCGCGACTGCTCAAGACGTCTTCACCACGACTCGTCCTCCGTTGAAGTCTGGTGTGCGACGTACCGTCGTCTGCAACATCGTCTGCTACGCTCCGTCCGTAGAACCGTCGTCGTTCCAACTGCGCCGTTCGTCTTCCCTACGGCAATCCTCAGTACGTACATTGTGTTTTAATCATGTTTTCTGATGTCATGGTTATGTTGTTTGTACTGCTTAGTCTGCTAGAGAATTGCATGCTAGGATTGTTTATCTTTATGTTTAATCTAGTTCGGAAATTAAACTTACAATTGCCTATTTTTCCAACATATTCGCGTTGCTATTTTACAGCTTATTACAACATACAGGTAGCATCGCCACCACATGTATGCTGCCTGCTGCGAGCCTGAGGAGCCAAGGATCACCGCATACATACTGCTAGACTGTATACATGTAATCCTGTCACATTCAAACCTTCATTATATTGCCGCCGAATGGTACAGATCAGACATCAACTTTCAGAGGCAGGTTTCATGAATCGGTTTTAAAAAGTTGCTCTTTGGATCGGCGTGGCGGCAGATTTCATGGAAAACAAAGACCATAGAACTGAAAAGGAACCCTCTGTTCCTGAATCAGCTCGATGCTTGCGCGGTTGCCGCGTCTGCCATGAGAGGTGCAGCGAGAGTGTTCTCCACGTTGGTCCGATCTTTTCTCCGGTCTGTTGGCTGCGTCCCCTTCCCCGCGTCCTCTGGTTTGCCCCACAACACGACGTACAGGCCGGCAACGATAGCGACGGCGCCTAACAAGCTGACAAGAAACGAAAAGCTTTTGTTGTCAAGCTCCCTGGTTTACAACAACTCAATATATAGTACCTGATAATAGAGAAAAATATTAGTCTGACAAAGGAATCAAAGCTTGTCGCTCAGACAGAGAAGAGCCGTGCCTGCCGATGTGAAGCTCCTCGTGCAGAACAATGGCGAAGAGCGCGGTGGTGATCACGGTGCAGAGCGGGGTGAACATGGCCGAGTAAAGGGGTCCTCTTACCGAGATGCACCACGACTGCAGGTAGAACACCACTCCAGACCCGAACACGCCCTGCATTTCCAATTTTGCATCGTGCCGCGACACGGCTCGTCAGTCAAAGACCTCAGTCAGATTGCTTCTCCATCCTGTACGGGTAGAACTCTGAAGGAGGAAGCTGTGCGTACTCACGGCGAAGATGTACAATGAGAGCTCAAATAGGGAGTGGATCTTCCACGCGCTCCGGTCCGGCAGCAGGAAGATGGCTATCGTCACGGATTGCAGGGTGGACAAGAAGCAGGTCCATGCCGACAGGGTTAAAGGATCCATGTATGATCTGCAGATAGGCGCCTGAAATTCGAATGATCCTATGATTCTGCAGCAACTTATATTGACGATAGGACAGTAGGTGTTTGTTCGGTAATTTACTTTTAAATATACTACTTCAATCCTTTCAAAAAAATAAATATTCACATTAACCTGCAAGATTAGCCAAAGGGACCAGCAGGAGCTGCTGGCGATGAGAAGGAGCGCTGCCATCAACCATTGGTTGATTGACGAGTGGACAAGTATGTACGAGTCTCTGAGGGAGAGGTTCAGCAGCTTTGGGCCTTTGAAGAATGCAATCGTGATTGCTCCTCCAACACAGACTGCAGTGCCGAGGACCTTAGCTATGCTCCTTACTTCTTTGATATTCACTCTTTCTTGCCTGTTGGTGAATTATAGATGCATGAAGGCGTAGTATCAGCGATGCAACATTCCACAACCTCATTATGTACATAATTAGCTACATTTCTGTCAGCGACTATTGTCGCCTGGAAAAAAAATACAGTTAGGAAAAAAAAAGAAGTATTGTGCCCGGTAAATGTGATATTCTCTCAGAAAAATTAACAATCAGATCAAAATTCAAGCAAACAACACATCAATGGCTACATAACTCCAAAATTTGGCGACAATAGTTTACTTTTTCTCGAGGGAACATATCATGCGACTAGAATTTTTTTTATTCTTAACTTGTTTTAAAGAATATTTTAAAATTAACACCCTTGGAACTTTATTTGCATGGTGTGACCGTTTTGGCCACGCCGAGCACGGTAAATGCTGCCGCGGCGCGGCAGTTTTACCACGGTGGAGGCGCCAGCCTGCGCAGTGCTGACATGGCCTGCGTTGCCGCGCTAGGGGCAGCGCCGCGACGGCCTTGCCGTGCCATTCTTCCTGGCGCGACAACCCCGCCGTCCTCTATCTCTGGCCATCTCCTCTCCGCGGGCAAATGCTGCTGTTCCTCTTGCTCCAACTCAGTAGCCCTGCCTTGCCTGCTTGATGCTGACTAGATGGCCACCGCTACTTTCCATGCTATACTTTCCGGTACTTCTCGTCCACACACCACTCGTGATGGCTCCTGACACAGAAGACAAAACATACTTGGTCCATCCCAAAAAAATGTATATTTGGAATACGTGCCAGTTAAAGTAGTTCATGTTTGACTAAATTTCTGGAAAAATATATTCGTATTTATGGCTCTAAATAAATTTATTAAAAAACTATATTTAAAAATAAATCTAATGATGCATATTTTATCTGATAAATATTTATATTTTTTTATTAATTGGTTAAAGTTAAGATTCTAGAATTTATTGGGAAGCGAGAATTGTATATTTTCTGAGATGGAGAGAGTAGAACGTTTTTTTTACTATTCCTATCTCTTCCGTCCTTATCCTGTCTTTGTTCACGTGTAGCTGTCGGCTTTGCTCTTCACCGACAGTTGCCTTCACCCATTAGGCCACAACAGCAGCATGCCTCGCCTTTCTTGCCGGTGACCATGGCCTGCCAACAGCAGCATGCTCGGTGGAGGGCGGACTGGTGGCCGGCGAAGGAGCATGCGTGGTTCGGCGGTAGGACGGAGCGGAGGCTAGCGGAGGAGCCTGCGCAAGCACAACTCAGACATCCAGCCATCCAAGGAGGAGTGCTGGCTAGCGGCAGAGCCCTCGCCGCTGGCCCACGACCATGCGCTAGCTTCGCCCCCCCGCCGCCGCCGCCCTCGCGGCTCGCCGGTGATGTCGAACCCGACCGGCGGCCGGTTGACTCCAGCGCCACGGCGAGCTCCATCATCTGCCCCGACTGGATCGTGTTCTGTGACCCGAATGAGATGTACAACACCGACGACGGCGGCTTCGTGTCCAGCACTCCAGCCACCGGAGCACGGCGTCATCGGCGTCGGTCTCCGGTGAGCCCCCCGCCATCGTCGTCATGTCGCCGCCGTCCACCAGTCGCTCAGCTCAACGCAGAGCAGGAACGCCGGCGACAGCTGCGTCTGGTGGATCGCCATGGTCAGGGGCGGGCCCACCTTGTATTCAAGTGTATTCATTGAATACAGATTATTTTTTTAAAAAAAACGAGTATATATACTCATATACATACATATGTATTCAACAAAATGAAAAATTAACACTTCCCAGCTGAAATGGGCCAAACAGCCCAACAAAAGCCACGGCCCAAACAACCCCCCACCGGCCCACAGCCCACCCTCACGGCTGCCCGCCTGGCCTGGGCGCCTGGCCTCCCCTGGGCCCGCCCTAATCCCCAGGCCAGTCCTGCCTGCCTCCCTCCCGATCCCCCCTGGCGGCTGGCGGCGTGCCGGCGCGACTGGCGGCGCGGCAGGCGGCGGACCAGCGGCAGCGGCGAGCAGGAGCAGGGCGACGACGCGGCCAGGCGGCAGGCGGCTGGCGAGCGCGGCCCGCCCCTGCGTCGAGGGCCCTTTCGTCGAGGGCCGGAGGCGAAACGGCCCGTGTGGCAGGCGCAAGGCGGCAAGGGCAGGCAGCTGCCTGTTGGCCAACGCAGGCATCCGATTCAGCAATTGATTTGAGGAACTGAGGTAATCTTCACCCGTAGAAAAATTCCCAAATTCGTAATCCCATTTTCCTATCTGTCATCTATGTTAGCCAACTTGAATGTCAATTTGCTCAATAGCCAATTGATTCAACTTGAATGTATTGAATTTATAGGTCTAAAACATGAAGAGGAAGAGGTCTGAAACATGTAAATTGATTTATAGGTATATGAAACATGTAAATAATGTATTCAACTTGAATGTCAATTTCCTCTTGTCATGTTTATTATTGAGTACTTCTATGACTATATGAGTATATCTATGTTGTATATATGTGTACTTTGTGTTGTCAAATTTTTTTTTTGCACCCTTTATAATCTTGATGAATACCCAAAGTCCAAATCCTGGGCCCGCCCCTGGGCACACGGTTGCGTGCTTCGGCAGTCGGAGCTCGATCGCACCCGTGTCGCCGCGCGACTTTCGCCGTCCAAGTGACGTACGCACCCGATGCGTAACGGCGACGATGCGCAATGGCCGAGACAGGAGCTGTCGCGCCGTTGGCCCTGGCGCGGCAACGCAAGCCATGTCAGCACTGCGCTGGCTGGCCCCTCCACCGTGGCAGAACTGCCGCGCTACTGTACGTGGCGCGGCAGTGTTTTCTTGCCGCGCCATCGTGCTGGCGTGGCCAAAACGGTATGCAAATAAAGTTCTGAGGGTGTTAATTTTAAAATATTTTTTAAAAATAGTTAAAAATAAAAAAAATCTGCGACTAGCAAGTAGCAACCAGTAAATCCCTTCTTCAAAATAATTCGGAGAACAGTTATTCTAACATGAACAGTTATTCTAACATGCAATGCAGCTTTAGGTACAGACAAAGCTAGTTACAAGAGATCGAGATCAATCGCAGTGCATGATTGTAAAAGACAAAAGAACATGCATGCATCTGACGCGGTGGGTGAATACTGACATGTCATCCCATGTCGTTTTAGGTCCCGTTTAGTTTCCATAAAAATACACTATTCATCTAACTTTTCACTATTCATCCCATCCCTTCTACTCACATAATACTATTCATCTACAGTGTTTTTTTGGTGAACAGTGTATTTTCGGGGAATCTTTCCCCAATCTAAACGCACCCTTAGACTAATATGACACAACTGGGAAGAAGCGGACGCTTCCTGTGTTTATGTTAGAGCAAGACCAATAATATGACAAGCAACTGGCTGTATAGATTTTGATAACCCATCTCTCAGATCACTTATACAGTGTTTAACTCTTCATTACAAATATATGTCTCACACTGATTTTCTTGGTTTATGTGCCTGAGCGGGCTGAAAGCTTATAGGCTGCTTCTCTCTCCCATTCTTTCTCACCCACATCATCATTTAGTCTTCTTGCGGTCCTCTGTTATATTTAGTCTTAGTGCCCTCTCTTAAGTCTTTAATCATTGCCTTTTAAAAGGTCTTTGATCATTGCCTTGTAACCCATCAAACCATCAGCTCTTAGGCCATCACCAACCCATAATATCTATGGGTGATGTTTATGTTGTCATATCATTAAGACACAATCATAGAAACTAGACTATGCAACACATAGCTTTTTTAGCGTGAGTCCTTAAGAAACCCCTGTATTCTCTTCACCAATTATATTTGTTTTCTCATTAATTATGAAGATGCCATACTCTTTCAATGCATAACTTGGTAGTGTCTATTGCATATGTTCTCGTGTAGACACTGGAGCTAGCTTCTTCCTTTTCTCGATTCTCTATCTCATTTATTAGTGTGACACATAAACAAAATATTTTTATTAATATTATGAAAACTATCCTATATGGAGGCTTGACTTTAGTGGTCTCTCTTAAGTCTTTAGTCGTTGCCTTTCTAAAAAATAAGTCTTTAATCATTGCCTTTCTAAAAAAACAGTCTTTAATCATTGCCCCATCGAACGGTCAGTGAAATTTATAGCCATCTAGATCTAGTGCTTGTGCATCTAGTCACCCTAAAAAAGAGAGTGAAATCAAGCAAGGCCTGTGTTTCTAGGTACTCACCCAACTGCTACCGCCATGACAAAGGTGATCGCTGGTATCAAGTTTGTCATGGTCGTGGCCAGTGTCGACGTCCCTAATTGCAGCCCTTGGTAGACCAGGTTCTTTCGCTGTTGCTCTGTTGCACAAAATTGGTGGTTGTCAAAAACAGAGGAAAATGTTCGCGACTGCACTCCATGTCCCATGAGCAAAAGAATCTGTACCCAAACAGAGCTGCCAAAAACACCAAGAAGAAGCCTTTCACCCCAAGCCTCATCTCCTTGAGCTTGCTCCTGATGAGTTCAGGTTTCAGAAAGAATCACAACCAAAATTACACTACACAACGCTGAAGCGCTGGGAGCAGCATCACTGAGCGATCAGATCCTACCGGTTGGAGACGAGGGCGATGGGAACGAGGACGAGGGTGGCGACGGGACGAAGACCATGGGGCTCATGCCGCCGTTGAACGCCGCCTTGACCCACAGCGTCAGTGCCGCGAAGATGCACTGCGTGGCCACCATCGCCGCGCACGGTTTGTACCCCTCCGCCACCACGGAGATGTAGCCGCCGGCCATGGTGTGTCTGGCTTGGAACAGGAGTGGACGAGAGAGGTTTGGGATATATGGAACTGCGCGGAAGAGAGCTGTGTGTATTGATCAGCTCGCGCTTGTGTTCCGCATCCGCTCACTCTGTTCTTCACTTGTCGCCATGTCTGATCAAAAGTAATCTATCTATTATCTATACATATTTCTAAGGTCCGTCTCGTTTCATAGGCATTAAAATACATGACAAATCATCAAATTTGCTTATGTGACATGATAATTATGAGAGAAGAGAAGAAATGAAACTAGCATCGAGAGCTATTTTGTTTTTCCTAGACATATTTGGCCATACATCATGCAAAGTGGTCAAATCAGTCATGCAAAGTGGTCAAATCATGTAAAGAAAAATCAAGCGCAGTAGCAGACAAAGATGGTCAAATGTGGGAATGAGCATAAATTTACAGAGAGAGAGGCAATAGATAAGAGCATGGGAAGAGTTGGTGATGGGGTGGAGCTGTGAAGGTGCGATCAGTTGTAGAATCTATGAGCAAACGATAGGGCAACACACTCTGATCTTCTTGATAAGTGTAGTGTCCATCTGTATTTTGACGGGAGAAAAAATACTTCAAAAAAGTTATCTTATCTTTTCTTTGTGCTCACAAATCGAACTCAGCAATATGCCTATCAAACGATAGTTAAACTCGCTTATTGTTCTCTCCAAAATCTACGCAACACTTGAGCTGCCTCAACAAATACTAAGCATTGGTCACGTAAATGTTAGCAATAACATCTCGATGACATCAGGAAGTTCTGCCGGTGATGGTGGAGGTCGCTGAGAGAACTATAAGTTGTGCCTGTGGGTCGTAGAACAATTGATGATAATATAGTGTGTATTAGAAAGAGACAAACTAGTAAGAAAACTAGCTATCCGTACTATTTATCCGGACCACCTGCCTAGTTAATTATTATTATAGCACAAATTGCACAATATTTGTATAAGATCAGGCATCAACTTGTAGCGACAGATGTCATGAATAGGTTTAAAGAAGTTTCTTTCTGAATCGGCGCGGCGGTGTGTCCTCTTTCATCAGCTGGGAGCTTGCGCGGGTGCCGCCTCTGCCATGAGAGGTGCAGCGAGAGTGTTCTCCACGTCGAGCTCCCTCCCTTTCCTCGCGTCCTCTGCTTTGCCCCACAGGACGACGTACAAGCCGGCAACGACAGCGACGGCGCCTAACAAGCTGACAAGAAACGAAAAAGCTTTTGTTGTCAAACTCCCTGGTTTCCAACTGAATATATACCTGATAACAACGAAAAGGATTGGTTTGAGGAAGGAATCAAGCTTGTCGCTCAGACAGAGACGAGCCGTGCCTGCCGATGTGAAGCTCCTCGTGCAGAACAATGGCGGAGAGCGCGCTGGTGACCACGGTGCAGAGCGGGGTGAACATGGCCGTGTAGAGGGGTCCCCTCACCGAGATGCACCACGACTGCAGGTACAACGTCACGCCCGACCCGAACACGCCCTGCAATTTACCATCGTGTGCGGCACGGCCTGTCAGTTAAAAGACCTCAAATCCATTCTCGGCCTTCAAGTTTCTGAAGGAAGCTGTGTTGTACTCACGGCGAAGATGTAGCATGAGAGCTCGAAGAGGGAGTGGATCTTCCACGCGCTCCAGTCCGGCAGCAGGAAGATGGCTACCGTCACGGATTGCAGGGTGGACAAGAAGCAGGTCCATGCCGACAGGGTTAACGGATCCAAATTGTATGATCTGCAGATGGGCGCCTGAAATTCGAATGACCCTATGATTGCGCAGCAAAGTATACAGATATATAAGCAGTGGGTGTTTGATCACTAATTCATGTTTCAATATACTACTTCAGTCCCTAAAAACAATGCTACTTCAAAAACAGTGAAATTTAATATTACCATACTACTACTTTCCAAAGCTTACCAGTGTCAATGTTGATAGATTCAGTATATACATCATACAACATTAAAGAGTATTGTTGCTAATAAGAAAAATTATAGCTAGTGGAAATGGTTCCTTGAAAATCCATAATGATCATCATTGCAATCATCACTCTGAAATTCACTAAACCAATTCGACATGGTTCGCGACTCCTTTATATTTGAAAGAAGGATCACATACTAATGAGAATGGTTGGTTAGCACAATAACCTGCATGATAAGCCAAATGGACCAGCAGGAGCTGCTGGTGATAAGGAGGAGCGCCCCCATCACCCATTTGCTGTTTGACGGGTGGATAAGCATGTATGAGTCGCCGAGTGAGAGGTTCAGAAGCTTTGGGCCTTTGAAGAATGCAATCGTGATTGCTCCTCCAACACAGACTGCAGTGCCGACGACCTTAGCGATGCTTCTTACTTCTTTGATATTCAGTCTTTCTTGACTGTTGGTGAATTATAGATGCATGAAGGCGTAATATCAGCGATGCAGCGTTTCAATCTCATTAGAAAATGCAACTATCAAATATACTTCTTAATTCCTTTTATATATGGGTTAGCTCATTGTTGAACTAACCAACGAAAAATATAGAGTAAAATATATGAATGATCCTCGAACTTGTTATGATGTGTCGTCTAGGTATCTAAACTCTGAAAATGTGTTTTTAAGCCTGTGAACTCTCAAAATTCATTTTTATATTCCCAAACTTGTCCCGAGTCCCTAAACTATCAAATTTCTTTAGTTTCCTCCCAATCAAGCATCAAACAACATAAACACACTCACCGTTGTGGTTGCAAAGCCGCCGAACAAGGAGAAGCATCAACATTAATGACACGGGACAAACGTTGAGATTTGAAAATGTTGAGAGTTTATAGACTCGGATGACACTTGAGGACAATTTTGATGACCTAAAAATAAATTTTGAGAGTTTAGGGACCCACATGACAGCCTAAGTTTGGGGATCTAGAAATGCTTTTTGATAGTTTATGGATCTAGATGACACATCAAGATAAGTTAAAGGATTGTCCATGTATTTTACTAAAAAATATACGAGGAAGGAGCGAGTCTATAAAACTTTAAAATTTGGAGACAAAAATTTACTTTCTCGAGGAAACATATCATGCGACTAGTAACTAGTAAATCCCTTCGTCAAAATAATTAAGAGAAAAGTTACCCTAACATGTTTCAGGTTTCTTTTTTTTTCCTCTCCAGGCGATGGACAAGTTTTATGATTTAGATTTCTGTAGCTATTAGCCTAGCCACAAATTTAGCATCTGGATTTGACTTTTCAAAACGTCTGCGAAAAAAATTAAATGTACAATGATCATGCAACAATGCAGCTTTAGGTACAGACAAAGCTGGTTACAAGAGATCGAGATCAATCGCAGTGCATGATCGTAAAAGACAAAAGAGCAGGAATGCATCTGACGCGCTAGCCGCTAGGTGACATGCCATCCCATGTTTAACACGCAACTAGGGAAGAAACTGACGCTCCATGTGTTTGTTAGTGTCTTCTCTTAAGTCTTAATCATTGCCTCAGTGCGCGTTTGTTGTAACCCATCGAACGATCAGTGAAATGTATAGCCATCTAGATCTAGGGCATCTGATCACTCTATGCACAACACTGGTATTCTTAAAAAAAAGTGACGCTCCCTGTGTTTTTTAGTGTCCTCTCTTAAGTCTTAATCATTGCTTCACTGCGCATTTGTAACCTATCGAATGATCTGGTCACTCTATGCTCAACACTGGTATCCTAAAAAAAAAGTGAAGTACAGCAAGGCCTGTGTTTCCAGGTACTCACCCAACTGCTACCGCCATGACGAAGGTGATTGCCGGTATCAAGTTCTTCATGGTCGTGAGAAGCGACGGCGTCCCTAATTGCAGCCCTTGGTAGACCAGGTTCTGGTTCGCTGTTGCTCTGTTGCACAAAATTGGTGGTCGTAAAAAACAGAGGAATCAAAATGTTGGCTACTACTCCATGCTCCATGGCAAAGAAATGTACCCGACCAGAGCTGCCAAAAACACCAAGAAGAAGCCTTTCATCCCAAGCCTCATCTCCTTCAGCTTGCTCCTGATGAGTTCAGGTTTCAGAAAGAATCACAACCAAAACTACACTACACAACGCTGAAGCGCTGGGAAGCAGCATCACTGAGCGATCAGATCATACCGGTTGGTGACGAGGGCGATGGGGACGAGGACGAGGGCGGCGACAGCCTGCCTGTAGGCGACGAAGACCATAGGGCTCATGCCGCCGTTGAACGCCGCCTTGACCCACAGCGTCAGGGCCGCGAACATGCACTGCGTGGCCACCATCGCCGCGCACGGCTTGTACCCCTCCACGACTGCGGAGATGCGGCCGCCGGCCATGATGTGTCTGGCTAGATAGGAACAGGAGTGGAAAGGGACGAGAGGTTTGGGATCTATGGAACCGCGCGGAAGAGAGCTTGTGTCTATTGATCAGCTCGGCATCCGCTCACTCTGTTCTTCGCTTGTCGCCGGTGGGAGAGAGTGACTCGCCCTTGTGTCCGGATGCGAAGGGGAGCGAGCTAACCTGGCTGCGAGCGGTCGTCTTCTTTGCTGCCTGATGGTGCGAAAATTCAAAATTTATACTCCGTGCTCTCTAGTAGCAATTTTATACACATGCATTTAGGGCAATGTCTGATCATAATTAATTAATTTATCATTATTTTAGTAAAGTATCTGTGTAGAGATACTTTGTAATATTTTTTAGTTGTGGTGGAACTCATTGCTAATTATTATATATCCGTCATAATCTCCTTATCATTTCGTCTATGATAATGTTAAATGGATAAATATATCGTATTTTTATATACTTAAATTCTATACTTTGCAGTACATTTATTATAATATTCCTTTTATCGAATAGTTTAAAAATAGTTGGCAATTTATTTTTTCCTACCATAATTTTTATTTTATTTTATTTTGGGATTTATATATTAACTATTTATATTCAGAATTGATTTTTTATTTCACATAAAAATAATACATCTGTTTTACTAATTATTTAGACAAATTTATTGATTCATCAGTTTATTGGACCACACTCTTTATTTACCTATAGACTCTTTAGATTAGTCTAACCATTAGATAATCATAAAATCCAATATAATGGTTTGTATTTGTCGGCGATTTATGCTGACTAGATTCTCGAGGGGATACCCCGAGAGAAGGGTTTAGGGAGAAGCCGTCGAGAATCTAGGATCGAAGGTGACAAGAGACGATTTAGACAGATTCAGGCCGCAATATGCGTAATACCATACGTCCTGTATGGTGTATCTTGTATAGATTGATGTGTTTTGAGGGGGTCCCTGTCTCCCCTTATATATGCTGGAGGACAGGGTTACATGGAAACCGTATAGGAACATGAGACTTTTACAAGTTTATCTCTAATTTTCTAATACAACATATCCTAACCGACTAGGACCTATCCTTGTCTTGTACATCAAGTCTTGTATTTGGGACGGCCCATAGGATGGCCTGCCAGGGTTGTTTTGACCGTCAGGACTCTACACCATCAAGCCCCCGAGCGTCTTATCTCCTGAAGGACAACGTTGTTGAAAATACAGAGTTCTTTGAGGCCTGTAAGGGTTGTATGAAGCCCACAGGGTTCTTTTCCTTTGGAAATTACAACCATGCTGTACAAAAGGTAATGAAGTGCTCAAGAATCTTCCTGAAGTTCGGATTGGTGCGCACCGATTAGGTGCGCCCAATTGGGCAGCCCCCGAGCCTCGTTTATCTTTGAAGAAGAAATTCGAGACTCTTTCGAAGTCCGAATCTGAAGAGAATCAATTTCGCAAGGAAATCCGAGTTCTTTTAGAACTCCTTTGAATTTATCAATTAAAACCCAAAAAATTTTAGAAAAATATTTCCTGAAAATATTCCCGCAGCCCCCGAGCCTAAATTTGAACGAATTCAAATATAGGATCAAGGAAGGACCTGAAATGAAAAATTACCTAAGTAACGATTCGAAAAGGCACTATAAACCGTCCGCCTCCCCCATAACTCTGCACACGTCTTTGCGAAACAGATCTAGTTTTAGCGACAGTGCCTTTGCGAGCAATCCAAGAATTGCACACGCGAAAACCACAACTCCCCAATCCTCGATCCCTTCCACGCCAAGTCTCCACAAACCTAGATGGCCGGTGGAGAGGGTTCAAGCCGAAGCAAGATCGCCAATAGAAAAGCCGAAGCCATGAAGGGAGTCGCAGCATCTGAAGAAGCATCACCAGTTGATGAAGTCTAGGGACCCAAAGATCCAATTAGTGACTGGCCAACCAGTATACTAAAGGAGAAATATATCAAGAATCTGGACGCTGATGGATTCATTGCGGCTCAAGAGATCAGCCGATGGCGGTGTGCACATGGTCATGAGTACCCTACAGAGGAAACCGAAGAAATCTCGGTATGGAAAGCTTTTTACGAAGTTGGTTTTGGCATGCCCACTTGTGATTTCTTCCGTCGCCTTCTGCGATTTTATGGAATAGAGCTGTGTCATTTGAGCCCCAACTCCCTTCTCAATATTTCCATCTTCATCCATTTGTGTGAGACATTCCTAGGAATAGACCCACACTATGCTCTTTTCCGCCATATCTTTAGAGTCAAGATTTCGAGCGGACCATCTCAAATAGTTGGTAAAGTTGTAGTTCAGTTCCGCCAAGGCATGAAACCTCTGCATCTGGACTACACTACCAAGGAAAGTCTGAAGGACTGGCAGAAGGAGTGGTTTTATGCCTGGAATCATCAACCACAACTGCCCAGCCGCTCAGGTCTACCTCTAGTGATGAAGCCATTCTGGAGTGAAACTGTTGGAATAAATCAGGCGATGCAGATCCCGGAACTGCTCAACATGATCAGAGATCTGAAATCGCAAGGGTTGACAGGAGCTGGCGTCTATAGGTCATTTCTGATGAGGAGGATTCAGCCCTGCAAACAACGTTGTAACCCAGGGTACTCGTATTCTGGGGGAACTGATCCCTCACGGAATGCCACTGGAGCCTTTTCTGAAAAGAGAGCCATGCAATTATTGAAGAAATATCTGATCATCAGCAATGAAGATTTTCCAGAAATCATGGAAATCTCCGCAATCACCATGACTCCCGAGGTATGAATCATTTCTCGATTCCAGAGTTCAATACTTGTATTTACATTATGATGTCGTGTAAACCAAATTATTATCTTTCACATTATGAAGCCCGACGATCGCTATATGTCAGCCTTCTTCCTCTGGATCCAACTAATGCAAAGGAAGTCAACATAATAGCCCGTTGTGTAGATCCAGGAATTAGGGACCAGGTTGGTAAATCAAACCCATATTTTGATCAATCGAACACCAATGAAGAAACTGATGAACAACTTGGCAATCTTGAGCATCAGGAGTCTGAAGAACCCAGTACCAAAACAGGAGCAACCTCCACGAGGGATGAACACTCAAAGAGGTCGGCAACAACAGACCTGAAGGCTCCAGTGCCTAAGAAAGCACAGACACTAGCTAAACCTCGGACGAGGATTATCCCAGAGGAAAAGAAGAAGATATCTCCAAAGCCAAAGGTGCATACTACAGGGGTAGCTATTAGAGAAATTGGGACCAGTCGACCTCGGCAAGTCGATGCGACCCGCAAACCATTGTCGGATGATGAAATTATCCACATTATCTTCAACCCTGCCTCTCCTCCGCATGCTGGATCTGGAGCAAACAACCTTGCGGAGGAAACAACCAGTACTGCAGAAGAAGTAGCTGAAGTCAAGAAGTCATAGTGGAGCCCCAAGAAGGTCCCAGCATTGGAAACATATCGACTGGAAAATCCGTGGAGAAAATATCTAGAGTTGAAGTATCTGCCATTCCAGTTGCAATGAACCCAGAACTAGGGGAAGAATTCACATTGGGAGAACCAGACATCCCAATGCGCCCCATTATCATGTAAGTAATTTGAAGACCTTTGTTTGATAATTAGAACTTGTAGTGATTGGAATCCAATCTCATTGTAATATCACTTATGCAGGACTGAAGAAATTCCACCAGTGGCAGTGAATGTGCCAGAGATCTCAGTGCAAGAAGAACCCAGGGAAGACCCACAAAGAACTCTGCCTGAGATCCCACCAGTCACACCATTAGTAAACCAGCCAGAACAAGCGGAAGTGCAAGTAGAAAAGACAATCGCTGAAGTTCTGGCAAGTGTTGAGCAACTCATGATGCAGGCAGTGATTGAGGAAACAGAAGCAGAACGCCACGTTCAAGAGATTGTTGAGCCCCCGAGCAACCTAGAAACTCCCCAAGTTGCTCGGAATGAATCTGCTGAAGAAGCTGGATGCTCAAGGGGTAAACAAGTTGAACAATCCACCCAAGAGCAAGAAATTGAAGAGATCCCCGAGTAGCCATAGCTGCTAAAGCTGGAGAAGGTATCGGGAACTTCCGTACCGGAAGTTATGACCCGATGCTGAATCCAAATCCGCAGGCATTCGAATATGTCTTGGATGCGGAAGAGGATAAAGGGTACATTGACAGGGGACTCTATCATGCCGAGAGGGCGATAGCGTACTTCAAGGTATGAAAAAGAACCCTGAACTTATTGCCATGTTAAACATTTGTCTCATAGTTGTACTCTACAGGCTGTTGGTGAAGCATCAAGGCAGAAGACCGACTACATCCGCAACATTTCCCTGATGCATGCCAAAGCTGAGCGCCTCCAAAAAGAACTGGACTGGGAGCGCAAGGATCACAAAGCCCAGGAGGTTGAAGATGTCAATATGATCCGCACGCTGCACCTACGAACCAAGGAACTATCTGTAGAGAAAGAAGACTTGAAGAAGAAGCTTGCCGCTGTCAAGATGGATCTCACAGGTACCCTGACTCTGTTTCTAGCTTCTGGCTTATTATGTCATAGCCGATAATAACAACTCTGTCTTGTTTTCTGATGCAGATGTGCAACAAAAAATTGACTGCAACCAATAACAAGATGATAGATTGGTCTAACTTGGCCAATCGTCATGAAGAATCCTTGAGGAACCTCACCGCGGAGCATGACGAGGTGAAGGAACAAGTCAGGGTTGTTAGTCAACAACGTAAGGATGCGGATGCACAACTGATCCAAATCATCGAGCAGCAGAAGAAGTCCGCCAAGGAGCTAGAAGATGCGCGTGCAGATAATAAACAAATATCAGAAGAACTCATCCAGCTGCGTCGCAATCTTGCAGATAAGAAGACCCTGGACGAGAAACTTGAGCAGGCGGCCAAGAGGATGACGGAGCTTGAAGACACCATCCAACAAATGAAGAAGTCTGATGAAGACCTAGCCGAAGCCCTAAAGCGTATTGCACTGCTATAAAGGTCTGCCAATCCTTTGGCGAAAGCTTTGGTTCCGGAAGATCCTGCCGGTCCACAGTCCTTCTTGGAGCGGTTGAAGGCCGTGCCTCGACAGTTGAAGGTATATATCAAGAGATCTTCCAAAACCTGTCCTGTGCATGTTTTAGCGGTAGTGAAATCTGGGTACCCTAAAGTAGATATCTCTAAATTTGTAGAAGGCGCAGAGCCAAGCTGCACGGAAGAAATCTTCAAGGGCCTGAAACAAGAGGCCGAGCCAATTGCCGAAGCCATTGCTTAGAGCCTGAAATTGTAATTGAAACAAGTATTTATATAATGATTGGTACTTCTCATGTTGATGCAATGAAATGTACATATTTCCACTTATGAAGAATCAAACAAGAGTTTGTAAAGAACTCTTACACGTCTCTGTGTTTAACATCTGGACATAGTCAGAAAGTACGAGGTTTCGTAAACTCCAACTGTGAAAAACAACCCTGTTGAGGACCCAAGGGAACCCAGGGAGATTTCTATAGCATAAGCTATCTAGTAAAGTAAATGTACCCTGAAGGAAAACAACGGGAACGAACTGTATCTGGTCTGCTACACAAGAAGCCAGTAAGACCCACGGAGCGGCAGCTTTAAGCTAAATTTTTATGCTTAGTAGCGAAAGTAAAGGAACAAATCTGTTAATGGCCCCGAAGAAACCCGGACAGACCTCATATCGTTGCTCTGAATTCGTAGCGTGAGGAAAACAAACTTTCCAAGTCTTCAAAAGAACCCGGATAATATTTGAACGATGTCGCGAAGACAAAGTAAATTGAACAAAAACAACCCAGTAACGGGAGAATAAATTTCATTTATTGAATACACATTGTGCTGCCGAAGCAACGGTACAAAGAAAATCGCATTACCGAAGTAATGGAACAATAAAGACCCTACACATAGAAATTGCGAAGGTGTTCTATATTCCAGGGGTTGGGTAGTTTATCAGCATCCTCTGTTTGAAGTCTGTATGTGCCTGGCTTGAGGACTTTAGATACAATAAAAGGACCATCCCAAGGTGATGTAAGCTTCGTGTGACCTGATGTGTTCTGAATTTGGCGCAACACTAAATCACCAATCTGAAATGATCTCGCCTTCACATGTTTATCATGAAATCTGCAGATACCCTGAAGATATGCAGCATTATGTAATAAGGCGGCCAATCGTGCCTCTTCAGCAGTATCAACCTCAATCAGCCGTTGTTCATCTGCCATGGCTTCTTGAAATTCTTCAACCCGAGGAGCACCGTGCATAACATCAACAGGTAGAACTGCCTCGGACCCATAGACTAAGAAGAAAGGAGATTGTCCCGTAGCTTTGCTGGGTTGAGACCGGAGGCCCCATACGACTGGAAACAGTTCCTTCATCCAGCGGCCCTCAGCCTTCTTCAAGGTTCGTTCCATTCGAGCCTTAAGTCCATCAAGTAACATGTCATTGGCTCTTTCTACTTGACCATTAGCTCGTGGATGAGTGATAGAAGCATAGCAAACTTCAATGCCACGGTCCTCACAATAATCCCAGAATTTGCTGCATGTGAAGGTGGTGCCCAAGTCTGTAATGATCTGATGCGGTATCCCGAAGCGCAAAATCAACTCCTGGAGGAACTAGACTGCCTTTTCAGACGTTGGTTTAACGATTGGGAAGACCTCGATCAACTTAGAGAATTTGTCAATTGCGACAAAACAATACTCAAAACCCCCAGGAGCTTTGGGTATTTTCCCAATCATATCAAGCCCCCAGCATGTGAAAGGCCAGGATGGAGGTATAAGCTTGATCTTGTGTGCAGGCTGATGGGAGTGATAAGCAAAGTACTGACAGCCCTTGCAATGACGAACAATCTCTTCTGCATCATGTAAGGCGGTAGGCCAATAGAACCCTACGCGAAAAGCTTTGCCAACGATGGTACGTGATGCCGCATGGTTGCCACATTCTCCAGCATGGATTTCTTGTAGGATGTTAGTTCCTTCTTGTTGTGAAACACACTTCATGAGAGCACCAGAGCGCGCACCACGTCGGTATAATGTATCACCAATTATCACGTAAGACTTGCTATGACGTACGACCTGCTGAGCTTCTGCTTTGTCTTTGGGAAGTTTCTCGTGCAAGATATAATCGATGATTGGCGTACTCCAAGATTCTTCCATAAGCATAACCTCAAGAGCTGAAGTTGCGTTGGCGGAAGGTGTTGCTTCAGAAATAGATGGCTTAGAGAGTTCGTTAACGAACACGCCGCTGGGTACTTTCTGCTCAGGAAGAACCCAGTTTCGAGAGAACATCCACAACAATATTGTAATCACGCTCGACATGATGAAATTCAATGCCGAGAAAATGTTTTTCCAACTTTCGAACCTCTTCACAGTACGCATCTATGTTCTCATGGTTCCGATTCCAATCTTTATTTGATGACCAACATTGAGTCTCCATATACGAGTAAACGCTTGATACTGAATTTTCAGTTCGTGAAGAAGGGGTTCATATTCTGCAGCGTTATTGGAAACAACGAATTGAATCTGAAGAACATACTTGAGTTGATCTCCTCGAGGGAAAATCAACAAAACTCCGGCACCACCACCCTCCAGTTTGAGAGAACCGTCGAAATACATGATCCAATGCTCAGGTTTTGTGGTGGCAACAAGAAGATTGTGCTTAGTCCATTTAGATATGAAATCAGTAAAGACTTGAGACTTCATAGCTGTGCGAGATCGAAACTCAATGCTATAGGTTCTGAGCTCGACTGCCCACTTAGCAATGCGACTCGTAGCATCTTGATTGTGAAGAATCTCACCGATAGGGTATCCAGTAACCATAATAATCTTGTAGGAATTGAAGTAGTGTCGCAGTTTTCTTGATGTCATTAAGACAACATAGAGAAGTTTCTGAATTTGAGGGTACCTTGATTTGGAGTCGGAAAGGACTTCGCTCACAAAGTAAACAGGCCTTTGAATCTTTTGGAGATGACCTTCCTCATACGTTTGACAACAATAGCGGCACTAACAACATTAGTGGTTGCTGAGAGGTAGAGCAAAAGATCCTCATCTGGTAGTGGAGCAGTGAGCACAGGGGGAGTAGTGAGAAACACTTTGAGGTTATCAAAAGCGTGCTGAGCCTCCTGTGTCCACTGGAATGTGTCGTGCTTCTTGAGGAGCTTGAAGAACTCGGCTCCGCATTCACCTAGCTTGGAGATGAAGCAGTTGAGTGCAGCCATGCAGCCTGTAAGCTTCATGACGTCCTTGACTGTACGCGGCGGCTCCATGTTAATAATAGTTGCTATCTTCTCTGGATTAGCCTCAATGCCGCGTTCGCTAACGATGAACCCTAGGAGCTTGCCTGATGGAACGCCGAAAACACATTTGGCAGGGTTGAGCTTCCAGCGCCATTTGCGTAGATTATCAAGCGTCTCGGTGAGATCCGCGATAAGGTCTTCGGGGTTCCTTGTCTTGACAACCACGTCATCAACATATGCTTCAACGTTGCGATGAAGTTGATCCTGAAGACAACCCTGTATCGCCCGCTGGTAGGTAGCACCTGCATTTTTCAAACCAAAAGGCATGGTTGTATAACAATACGCGCCATATGGCGTGATAAATGAAGTTTTAATCTGATCCTTTTCTTTCAGAGATATCTGATGATATCCTGAGTAACAATCGAGGAAATAGAGAAGAGTGCATCCAGCGGTGCTGTCAAGGACTTGATCGATGCGAGGAAGCCCGAAGGGATCCTTCGTGCAATATTTGTTGAGATCAGTATAATCAACACACATTCTCCATTCATTAGAACTCTTTTTTCTTACAAGAACCGGGTTGGCTAACCAATCCGGATAAAAGACTTCTTTAATGAAGTCGGCTGCTAATAACTTAGCTAGCTCTTTCTTAATGGCTTCTCGATGCTCCGTGGCGAATATTCAAAGTCGTTGCTTTTTTTGGCTTCGCGCTTTCATTGAGGTCCAGCTTGTGCTCGATCAACTCTCTGGGGACACCAGGCATGTCTGAAGGCTTGGTGGCGAAGATGTCCGCTTGGGCCCGCAGGAAGTTGATGAGCACGCTTTCCTATGTGGGGGTGAGGTTGGAGCCGATCGTAGCTGTCTTCGTCGGGTCTCCAGTGAGGAGATCCACTGTCTTCGTCCCGACCTTGTCGACAGGCTTGATGGCGCGTGTCTTCTTATGCGTCAAGGCGTCACCGTCTTCATCAGTGATACTTGCCACCAAGGAATGGGGTTCTTGCTGGTCAATGGTTGCGGCGGCCCTGACAGCATATTCTACTGCCTCCGTGTCGCAAATGTGGGAGCGCTTGATGTCGCCCCGGAGGGAGAGAACGCATGAGGTCCTGGCATCTTCAGCACCAGGTATGTGTAGTGGGGGATGGCCATGAATTTGGCCAGCGCTGGTAGCCCAAGGATGGCGTGGTACGATGTCTGAAAGTCAGCGACCTTAAACTTGATGTACTCGGTGCGGTAGTTTGATGCTGTGCCGAAAGTGACGGGCAAGGTAACCTGCCCAAAAGGTATTGCAGCTTTGCCGGGCACAATCCCGTGGAAGGGGGAGTCGGCTGGCTGCAGCGTGCTCGTGTCAAGTCCCATATGCTTGAGGGTCTTGGCGAAGATGAGGTTGAGGCCACTACCTCCATCAATTAGGACCTTAGTGAGCTTGCTATTGGCCACCATGGTTTCCAAGACGAGAGGATATCGCCCTGGGCAAGTGATCTCTGCCCATTGGTCTTCCCTGGACCATGTGATAGGGATGTCTATGCCTCACACCGTGCATTCTTGTGATGGCGCTAGGTGTCACTGACTGCCAATCCTTCGAAGATGACATTGACAGTGTTATTGATATCTGGGAAACCATCGTCGCCCTTGTCTTGTTTGTTGTCGTCGTTGCCACCAGACTTCTTTTTCTTGGCGGGCTTGCTGAAGGTTTCCAAGAGAAGCCAACAGTCGCCCATCGGATGCTTGCTATCTGGGTGGTACGGACAACGCTTCTTGAGGAGTTTGTTGAATTCCTCCTTTCTTTGCTGTGTAGTTTGAGCAGAGCGTATAGACTGGACGGTTGCAACAATGTTGTTTGGTCGCTTCCGTGAGTTGTTGCCATTGCGCTGGAAGGAGTCACGCAGCTGATCGTTGTTGTTCTCTTGGTCCCTGCGCGTATTGTTAGCAGAACGTTTACCGTAGCGTTCCCATTCTTGATCGTCAGTGTCCATCCAGTTGGCCATCAGCTGGCGGAATTCTTCCAGATCCTTTGGTCGGTTGTGGCCAAAGTCCCGGAAGAGACTGCGATCAGTCATCCCGTTTTGGAAGTAGTCAATGACCTCCGAATCAGGGATGGGTACACAAGATGCTTTGATGGCAAAGAAACGGCAGTTGTAGTCGCATAGGGATTCATCTGGTTTCTGCTTGCAGGCTTGTAGTTCGTATTTGCTGCCGGGGCACTCGAAAGCACCCTGATAGTTGGAGACGAAAGCCTTCTTGAGTGCGTGCCAACTGTCGATGGAGTCTGGGCAAAGGGATTCAAGCCAGGTGAGCGGGCCTTGCACCATTGCAAAAGGAAAGTACAGCATCTTAGAGATATCATCGCCTCCTGCTGCCTCAATTGCTGAAGAATATCTGCGTAGCCAGATATTGGGGTCTTGCTTTCCGTCGAAGTTGGTAATGCCTGACGGCTTGAACTTTCGAGGGAAGGAGCTAACGCGGATGGCGCGTGTGTAGCATGGCAGGGCATCGGGATTGGGAACGTCATGCCCTCCCGCGGAATCCGCAGTATGCGATGTAGCTTATGTCTTTCCCGCCCGAAGCCGGTTGATGTGATTGTGCGCATCGTTTGGAGCGACGTGAGAATGGGCGGGGCGAGGGGGTTCCTCGTGAGGCCTGTTCATACCCTTTGGTTTTTCGGCAGAACTGCTGTAGTGGCTGCTCTGTCGCTTTGATGAAGGGGTATGGCTACGGAAAGAACTCTTGTTTCTTGAGGTGGAGCGGCTTCCATCCAGGCGATCGACCATAACTGCTGCAGCTTCGAGGCAAGCTTTAGCAAGGTCGATGTTAGGGGTAGTTTGAAACCCTTCCAAGACGCTAACGGCGAACATAATGTTGGCCATAGGTGACTTGAAGACACCTTCTTCGTCAAACTCCTTGTTGAGATTCTTCATCCTGATGTGGCGACGCCTGAGGGCACGGGAGCGGTTCTGCTCTATTCGGAGTTCTTGGTCTCCGTCCGTTTCTCCGTCGACTGTTGGGGCATCGTCGGAGACAACCTCGTTGTCGCTTGCTTCGTTAATGATTGTGTAGAGCTGGCGAATTGGGTTGTTGAGCCCAGGTTGTTCATCGTCAGAGACGACAGGAAGTTCTCCGCCTTCCTGAAAGGGAAGCAGAGATGAAGTACCCAATACTTTGAAGGGGTCGTTGGCTTCTTTGAGAGCCAAGACAGGATCCATGTCAGGCCAATGGATGATAACCCCCGAGGGAGT
This sequence comes from Digitaria exilis, assembly GCA_015342445.1. Lineage (NCBI taxonomy): Eukaryota > Viridiplantae > Streptophyta > Magnoliopsida > Poales > Poaceae > Digitaria > Digitaria exilis. The sequence continues at coordinate 1,029,903 of JACEFO010001897.1, forward strand.
TGTGGTCATGACAAGGTCTGAGTTGATCTGGCGTGTTTGATGAAGCTTCTTCGCCAGGTGAGTCTGATAAGCCGAGGCTGAATTTGTCAACCCGAAGGGAAACTGAGGTGCGAACGACCTACGCACTGGAGAGCTTGGAACTTGTATCCCACAGGAATCTGGATTTAGGTTCCTGGATACCCGTGGAGTGGCTGTTACGGTCCTGATTGTAGAATCCTGGCGGACGGCAGATGTGATCTTGAGTCCTCCAGGCAGTCCTGGACAGTTAGATCGAGCCTGTTGCTTGACAGCAGCAGGATCAATGTTGACGTGTGCCCGAGCTGGACTCTGCTTCGGGCGCCATGTACTCCTCCGAGTCGGGTACGATCCTAAGATCATGTCGAAGTTGGAGTTTTTCTGTGATCCTCACGGCGTGAGCTGCGCGGGCGACGGAGCTGACGCAGCTTTCTCGCCACGTAGTTCATGACGGAGCTTCCCGTCCTGGTTCGCGGTGCAAAGCCAGGAACCAAAGATGAAGGTCACGCCTTCGTCGAACTTGACGTTGATGGAGGCGCTGAAGGATGACATCGACTCTTTAGCGAGTTCTCGACGAGTGGATCCCACAGACGACGCTAAAGTGTCGGCGATTTATGCTGACTAGGTTCTCGAGAGGATACCCCGAGAGAAGGGTTTAGAGAGAAGTCGTCGAGAATCTAGGATCGAAGGTGGCTAAGACGATTTAGACAGATTCAGGCCGCAATATGCGTAATACCCTACGTCCTGTATGGTGTATCTCGTATAGATTGATGTGTTTTGAGGGGGTCCCTGTCTCCCCTTATATATGCCGGAGGACAGGGTTACATGGAAACCGTATAGGAACAAGAGACTTTTACAAGTTTATCTTTACTTTCCTAATACAACCTATCCTAACCGACTAGGACTAATACTTGTCTTGTACGTCAAGTCTTGTATTTTGGCCGGCCCATGGCCTGCCAGGGTTGTTTAGTCCGTCAGAACTCTACACCATCAGTATTCTTGTTTCTTCTAAGAGCATCTCCAAAAGCCTAGCCAAATCTCAGTCTCTATATTCCTATTTAGCTATCCATTTAGCCAAGATTTCCTCTCTATATTTAAGTACATCCCAACAGACTAGCCAAATCAGACTTTTGTAAACGTGACATGTGAATACTCTCCTTTGGATCTTTCCTTTTTTTTTCACCGAGTCCTATCCTAAACCCCTTCCTTTCCCTCTTTGTAGGCGGGGCCGGGCCAAGGTAACAAGCCACTCGACGACCAGCTGATTCCTCGACGACGGCGAGGTTCCGGCAAGGGAGAAGTGGTTGGCGAGCATGCTCGAGGTGAATGGAACCCATTCATTAAATAAGCTCGGAGGAGCAAGCAAAGGCAGTTAGTGGCGTGTCGCCGCACTACGAGGAGTGACTGGGCGGTTGTGTGGTAGGATGAGTAGAGGAGGCGGTGCGGGCGGCGATGAATCGGGCTGAGGCAATCTGCTATAGCTGGCCCTGTCAGTGGGAGGGCGTGAGGCAAGGAGCGATACTGGGGTGATGGTGTTAGGGCACAGGAGGAGGGGCTGGCGAGCCCGATGCGCTTGGCAAAAATGCCGAGAGGCGAGCAAATGACGAGCGAGATAAAGTAGCAAGTGAGAAGGAGAGTCTAATGGACGAGGATTATAAGGCAACAACTATTGTAAATTGGAAAAAAGTATTATTTTTATCCTAATATTTTAATTGTTGCAAACCACTTCAAGATACATAGGGGGTTGAGGCAAGGGGACCCCATGTCCCCTATACTGTTCAATCTAGCGGCTTATGCTCTGGCATATACTTTGAACAAGGCCAGGGCTCAAGGATACATAAAAGGGGTAGTGCCACAACTGATAGAGGGTAGAATTCGTCACCTATAGTATGCTAATGACATAATCATTATGGTGGAAGGAGACTATGAATACATCAAGAGTGTGAAATTTATCCTATACTGCTTTGAGTGGATGTCGGGCCTGAAAATCAACTATCACAAGAGCGAGGTGGTCACCTTTGGATATGATGGGGAACAACAGAGAGACATAGCCAATGCCATCAACTGCAAGGTGGGTAAACAGCCCATGACTTATTTGGGCTTCCTGATCTATGATGAATCTTTGGGGAGGTCTGCATTCAAACCCATCCTAGAATGAGGAAAATCTACTGCCTGGGAAGGGAAGAAATTTGACTTCCAAGCAACATGGCAATATATGCGATGAATATTTTTCTGCTGAAAGAGGGGACTCATCAACAAATGGATACGATAAGATCTCAGTTTTTTGGAGGGGGGACTGCAGCAAATTTATTGGGAGGATGTTTGCCTTCCCAAGGATTTCGGGGGATTGAAAATCTTAAACACAAGACTAATGAATGAGGCTTTGCTCACCAAATTGGTCTGGAGACTTCGAAGCAACAAGGCTGATGATATTTGTTGCCAACTCCTAATAGCAAAATATTTGAATAATCAAACCTTACAGCAAAGTAACGGAAGAGGGGGGGGGTTCTCAGCTCTGGAAAGGGATTAGTGAAGTGAAAAAAACCTGAAGTGGGGGGATAAAGCTTTGATAGGGGATGGCAAAGATACAAGCTTCTGGGATGACATCTAGACGGGAGAAGTTCCACTCAAACTACTATTCCCAACACTATATGATTACTGCAGAGACAAATTATGCACCGTCAAGGACTGTTGGATAGAGGGTGAATGGGTGATGATTTTTAGAAGATCCTCAAGCATGGCAGAGGCTGCACAATGGGAGGAAATGATAGAAAAAATTAAAGATTCCGAACTGACTGGGGAGCCAGACAAAATCACATGGATCCTTGAGAAGTCAGGACAACACACTACAAGATCGATGTATAGAATGCTTGCTCACAGGGGTGGGGGTGGGGGGGGGGGTGATAAACTACCGCATGAGAAGAATTTGGGCTTGCCGAATACCACTCAAACTGAAAGTTTTCCTTTGGTTGGCTGGTAGTACAAGATAGGCTACAAACGGGGGTGAATCTAAAAAAGAAAAAATGGAAAGGGAACCACAAATGCCTCATATGTGATACACTGGAAACTGTAGACCACGGTTTACCTGGTGCTGCATCAGGGAAGCGCTATGGTGGGCAAGACTACCAGTTGGGGTGCAAGATTTCATGGATAACCGGGCTCCACCAGGGTCTAAACACATCAACCTAATTTTATCTTGCATCGCTATTGTTCTCTGGGGGTTGTGGACCACTAGAAACAAGTTTGTCATAGAAGGGATTGCCCCAAATCAACCATCTGATGTTCTTTTTAAAATAATCAAACTTATGCAGAAATTGCGGGTGCTACTTACCAAGAAGGAGAAGACGATCCTGGATGACAAGATCAAGAAAGCGAAAGAGTGGATGAAGAAATTCGTGAAGGAGTGCAAAGAACGGCCGACAACAGAAGGCTTTATGTAGTTTTTCTTTTCTTTTTCTTTGTCGCCTGATGGGTTTTTTGTGGTTGGATTCTGTTCCTAGTGTTCTCCTCTAGTCGCTGGCAACCAGATTAACTTTGTATGAAAACTGGTCATTTGCTTTCTGTAAAAGCAGGGTTAAGCCTTTTTCAAAAAAAATTGTTGCAAACCGACCCTTTAATTAACTAAACTGGTGCACTAACCACTAATCATGCCAATCTCAGTTTACTAACAATTTAGTGCCCAATGACAACGATTTAAGTGCTCTAACCATCTCAGTTGTATGTATATATTGACAATCCATGCTACAGTACAATTATTAACATAAACACCACATATTTCTTTTTGACACTTATGTTTCTTGTTCATCTTTATTTTGTTCATTTTACGAGCCATAAATATTTACTGTTTATGAAATTTGTGTCTCAACTTAATTATTAAGGAAAATATATATTTTACTATCCTCACCTTTTCACTTTGTCCACTTAACCCCCTCAATAAATTCTGCCTCAATTTAGTCCCTCAAACTAATGTTATTGGTTCAATCTACCTCCTAATGATATTTATCTTTCTAGTTTCTCCCCATACAAGTTGAGTTTTAATTTCAAACTCTTCAAGATGGCTTATAACATGATTTTCTATATTAGAAAAATATATTATATTTTTATGATTATTTTTATGTAGTTATGTATGCATAGAAACTATGTTGTATAAAATGTTTGAAATCTATGCAAATAATCAAGAAAAACTCTCAATATATTTCTTTAGCATAAAAAATCATATGCTATGTCTACTCACAAAATTTTAATTTAAAACTCAACTAATATAGAGAGAAACAAAAAAAAGACAAATCTCATCAGAGGGTAGCAAGTGAGAAGGAAAGTCTGTTGGACGAGGATTATAAAGCATAACTATTACAAATTGGAAAATAGTTTGATTTTAATCCCTAATGTTTTAATTGTTGCAAATCAACCCCTTAATTAACTAAACTGGTGCACTAACCACTAATCATGTCAATCTCGGTTTACTAACAATTTAGTGCAAGGGGCTTAAGCTAAGCGAACAAAATGAACTTTTCCAACTATTGATTATCTTTGCTTAAGTATTGATTCATTCACTCATTTTATTTTTCTACAAAGGTAAACAAAAAAATTTATGTTAATCCTAATTTTCTAGAAATTAATCTATATTTAATATCCCATACAAATTAATTTTATCGAAAAAGTTTTATAGAGTTAAATTTACATGTGATCTCACTTTACATTACGTTGCATATGAACCGCTATCATGTAATGATAAACCATTTACCAAAATGAGGATGACTAGTACACATGTTAATTAGATAAATGGTTGATTTGCATCAATAAAACATAAGAGATGAAACTCACACCGTTGCAATACTTGAGGGATGAAAAAGACATTTTTTTTCCTTCCAAATTTACCCAGCCAAATTGATTTAGTTAACCCATTGAAGTTGCTCGTATGGTTAATTAGTGTGGGAACTTGTAGACTCTCTTGGGGAATGCGGTGAGTTTTTTTAACATAATTGTAATATGATAAAACAAAATAATAGATAGATATATTTGCAAAATACAAAAATATAATGTTTTGGTTTTTGGGCCGAACTCTTAAAAGGCATACAATCATCAGTCAAAGTTCTGTAGTATAGCTTTTGGAATGCGCTGTCTTTGCGGCTCGACTACTTGCTAGTTGGTGTTGGTGTGCACCTAGGCGCGCCCACTAGGACAGGTGCCACATGAGCGTCCACGACATTGAGCTGAGAATCCTTGTTTTCCACCGTCTTCGCTGATCGAGTCATTCCTCTCAACCGACACCATCCCCCTCCTTGTGTCCTCTGCTTTGCCCCATAACACCACGTACTGGAAAAAAATACTCCCTCCATCCTCTATTGATAGTTCTATTTCAAAAACTCAACTTTTCACAAATGATAGTCCTATTTGCCATTGGTATGGGACATGGCAATAAATAGCACAAGTGACGACGAGTTCCCAGTTAAAACATTGGATGACCAACTAAAAAATTTGTGTTGCATTAATAAGATGATAAGCAAGGTTGTTCTCCTTGGTTTTGTGTCAACGTGAAATAGGACTATCAAAAGAGGATGGAGGGAGTAACATGTAGTACTTATTACGCGGCCACTCATCGAACCCTAAGCAATTCTACATGGGTAAACAAGTTCCAAGGTGAATCTGCATTTACCCAGGAACTGAATGCAATGCAATCTGCATTTACCTAGGAACTATGAATACAATGCAATTTGCATTTACCGAGGAACATGAGGCCCAGAAGCAGACTAATGAAAGGAGGGAGCAATTGTTTAGTGTGCTAAAAAAATTATCTGGGTTAAGTCGTGATTCGTGAAGGCTGCTCTAGTGATCGGCCAGAATGAGAAATGGTTGAATCTGTTCTTTACCATGCCTGAGTTGAAAGATGAGTTTGTTCATAAGTGTTCAAAAGGTCTAAGAAAATTTCTAAAAAGTTTAAGTAGAGCATTTGTGGTCCTTTATGTGTGATATAGGTGTTGCCATGGTTGACTGAAACACTTAGTGCCTTCCTTTGGCATGGGGCCAATTGTCTATTTTGTTGCCATGTGTTCTCAGAGACAATTGTGAATTTGTATCACTTGGAGCCATTGTTGAATTTATGTTGTTGTTGAAATTTGATTATGTATACTATGCAGCCTTGTATGGTGTTGAGGATGTGCCTTTGACGACAATGGCTAGGCCCCTTATGTACGAAAGAGGTCCATTTGAGTTGTCTAAGGCCCATTTTAGTTGTCTAAGGGCGTGGACGTAAGGTCCAATGACCTCTTTGTAATATTTGACCCCACCACTGCTCTTCCCTGTAAATAAAGCCCCAAGGCATGGAAGAGGGAGGACTATTGACTATTTTCTTGCTTGTGTTCCCTCTCTTAGTGTTAGCATTGTCTCTAGCCACCCCCTCTTATCTTTGTAACCCCATGTTACAACATATATAATATGCACAAAGGTGATGCTTGAAGTAGTATGTTTTTCGTGTTGTCTTTTACTGTACACATGTGAGCATGAGATTGCAAATTCGTGTTTTTATTTCATCTACAAGGGTATTATGGTCAATTGAAATTTTATTTCCATTCCCTATCCCATATAATGCCAAACATGGGAATAGGTTTAAAAGCACATATCCCTATCTCTAACCTAGCCTTTCTTATCCCATCCAATTTTCCATTCCCTACTATAGGATCGAGGAGGTCGACTAGAGGGTGGTGGATAGTCGGTTTTAAAAATATTTAGCAAACTTAACCTATAAAGATAAGGAATTAAAATGATCGGCTAAAACACAACAACACCCCCCAATATATGATTCTCAACTATGTGCACCAGCACCCTATGTCTAGATCAAGGGTTGCAATCCTATTGTGACAAGCAAGCAACAAATATTTCTAAAAATGTAAACTTGCTTGAATATAAATTGCACAAAGTAAATGACCTCAAGAAAGCATACCACTTGGAGACACGAATTTGTTCCCGTGGTCTCGGTGACTTGCCGGTCACCCCTAATCCACGTTGAGGTTGATTGAAGGCTCCAACCGCTCCTCTACCAAGAATTCACTTGGTCTATAAGCCAGCTTGGAATCAATGAACCTCTCCACACCTCGATTCCACTAGCGTTGCTTTTCACCACTCCGGTGAGGCAAAACATAAGAACCTCTCACAAGCACATTGGGCCTTCTCACAAGCTTCACTTGAGAAGATCACCAGCTCACAGCTCCTCCATGCTGTCTAGGTGTTGAAAGTGCATTTGGTCCCCTAGTTGGTTTTGGTGTTGATGACACATAATTTGGAGGTTACATATGTTTATTGAGATGTGCGCAGGGAGTAAACAAAAAGGGATGAAACGAAAATGAAAATTCTATAAAGAATCCCCGAAAGCAAAAGATCAAATGGTGTGAAGCTCAATGGTGGATTTAAATCTTACTTAATGTCATTGAGTGTAGGAAATACCGTACTATCAAGGGGGATGTGATCTATAAGCAAAGGATGCCAAAATGCCTTGAAAGATGAGAGAAACTAATTTTGGGAAGCACAAAAGCACATATGTTGTCCTGACTGGAAGTTTCGGTCTGGAGCCGGAAGTTCCGGTGTGGGACAGAGCGTTCCCGGATTTTGCATTGGCAAATTCCGGCCACGTGGCACTCTAACTGTGGGATATCAGCGGACTGGAAGTTCCGGTTGGGAGCCGGGTTCCTGTCCAGGACAGAGCGTTCGCAGAATTTATCTCGGTAATTTCCGGTGTTTGAAAGTTGACCCGCATATACTCTATGGACCGGAAGTTCCGATTGGGAGCCAGAAGTTCCGGTTTGCACGATTTCAGTACACAACGGCTAGATTTTGAGGGCCTCATATATATACCGCCACATACCCTTTCACTCATTCTCCCTCGCCCATTTGAACAGCCAACATTCTCTCTTGCTTTCCTTTGAGCTCCTCTCCTCTCGCTAGCCTCCAAATCTTAGGGAAACACTTGGGGATAGATTGGAGTGGAGAGATTTGAGAAAAGAGAGTTGACTTTAGTGAGGGAAGGCACTCATCCATCTCAAAAGGCACTTGAGACATCCTTGGCTAGGATTTCGCATTTGTTACTCTTGGAGCTTTGCTCCTAGACAGTTAGGCATTGCCAAGTGCAGCACCTAGATTGTGGGAGCGCCTTGGAAGTTTGTATAACCCGTTCCTTGTGTGGAACTATTGAGTAAGTGGCTCAATCTTGATCTTTGTGGTCGATTGAGGGAGGAAGTGAGTTGAAAGAGACTCCACCCTTTGTGAGTAGCCTCAACGGAGATGTAGCTCCCTTGGGAGTGAACTTCGGGATCAAATCCTTGTCTCCGCATGCTATATTGTTTTCATATTTGCTCATTTACTCATATTTGCTCATACTTGCTTGTGACGGATCGATCTCTTCATATACTAGTTTCCGCTGTGCTAGATCATAGTTATAAGCAGTTATTCATCTATTGGCATCTTTCTATTCAAGTGGAATTGTGATATTATGGTTAGATTTTGAATATAGAGTAGGGGAGTTCATCTTTACCGGAACTTCCTATACAGAGCCGGAACTTCCGGTGACCGGAAGATCCTACTCTGAGTCGGAAGTTCTGATTTAATCATCACTGTTTTGCAGGAATTTTTTCAGGTTTTATTAGGTACGCTTATTCACTCCCCCCCTCTAGGAACCTACAAGATCCTCTCAGGTGTCGGCAAACACCAACACTCACTTGACGCTTCACCAAGTCCCTAAAGCTCAATCACATATGCAAATGCACTCAAATCTTACCCCTGATCCTCTCTTATGTGCAACACATGTACAAACTCATGGGGAGGACTTCCACTAGCTAAAAGATGCTCAAATGGATGCTCTAACTCGCTCAAACCCACAACACATCAGGTATATATAGCCCACTCACCAAAACTAGCTGTTATATTGAAACATCCCAAAATGCTCTGTTTTCACGGACTGTCCGCCATACAAGCCTGGACAGTTTGCCATTTTGAAACCAGTAGCTATATTGCAAAGAAACACTCCTCAGAGTCGACCTTTATGCTTTTTGCGGACCATCCACTTCACAAGGCCTGGACGGTCCGCCGTTCGTGCAATTTTTACACAGAATGTGAGTCAGATCGGACCAGCCGGAAGTTATAAACGTCGACCGTCCGCTCCTCGATGCCGGACCATTCATAGTTCAATTTGGGACTTCATCCAGAGCCAAGACCGTCCGCAGGTCAAATTTCAGCACAGCCGAGCTCTGTTAAATGCTCATAAATTTTGACTCCGAAGTCCAAATTAAGGGATCTTGGACTCTATGAAAAGCTTATTCAGAGGAGCAGACATCCAAACTAAATTCTTGACCTAAAACACATTGGATCAAAGTATTATTGCAATTCAAGATCCACCACAACCATCACCATCAACTATTTGTTAAGCAACTTTGCAAACTATTGTTTCCTGGCCAAGGTTAGTATGCATATGCAATATTGAGCTTTTAACACTTAGCAAAGACTCAAGCATCATCAGGACCCCTCTTAATAGTACGACATTGTATCTTATCAATCCGGTCTTTTCTCCACTAATCACCGAGACCTGCAAAAAGAAATGCCCTATACATTTTATACCTTTGCCCTGCGCAAATCCATTTTGCATTGGGTCTATCTTGATGCTCATATGCATATAATATACGTCACCATCAGTTCTTCAAGGCGCTTGATGTTCATCAATATATGAAGTTCGACTTGCATTTCATCAATTCACTTGATGTCAATCAACATATTGTTTGACTTTTCTCACATGATGACCCTCATCAACACATGATAGAAATTCATTTCTATTCCTTAAAGCAATGTAAAGTCCTTCCCCACATGAAGTATATCATTAATTTTTAATCTATATCTTCCTTCATTCTTCTTGTAATTGACAGAGATCACTCATGGCTTTATATGGCCTCTCATAGTCCATTGGCCCAAGCCTTTACTCGCTCTTCATCATTGCCTTGGTCCGTCGGTGCCAAGCCCTTTGCTTGCCCTTTCATTGTTGCATAGTCCATCGCAACGAGCCTGGCTTATCCTTAACCATCTTTCCCTATAAAACCAATTTGTATCACACATCATCAATATATTCACTTGCTCATTTTGATCACTAACTCATCATGTTTTTCCACTATGGTTGTTGATCACTAACTCAACATATGTTTCCACCATGGTTGTTGATCTTCAAATTATCACATTCTTCCTTTTAATGTTCATCCACTCATGATGCTCAATACATGTGCATCCTCAAATTGTTGATCCTCAACCAGTGAAGTATCAACATTTTCATCTTGATGCCAGAACTCAACCTACCACACAATCTAATACGGTGGCTGCCCGATCTTCTCTTGTAGGATCATGGGGGATAACTTGACCCGCGCAACCTGACGAACCGAGGCACCAACAACTGCTCGAATAGCCACCTGTGACAAAGATTTCGCCCAACCACACGCTTCGGTCGATGCCTTACCTGAACCATGCAAAGGTAGAAACGATGCTCTTGCAAATAACAAGGAAACACAAGAACAAGTGGTAGAGAAAACTCTCAATTCTTAAGGTGGCAGCTATGGCACAACCCTAAGGACAAGAACACTGGGCTTCTCTATTTTCTGATTTCAATTCATGGTTAGGGTCTCCAATAGTACTACAAGGGGTATTTTGTGGCAGAACCGCCCAATTTAAACTGGCTCAAGTGCGCCATAACATCCTTTTACGGACATTGAACGCACTTCAAATAGTTTAAACTGGTGATCTGTCGAGTGTCCCAAGGACTCCTCGATAAACCACATTACTTTTATCTTTACCATACGACAGAATCGTTTTTGGTAACGAGAACACAACGAGCATTACCATTTTTAGATAACATACCAAGATTCTTACTTAATACAAACCAAGTTTTGAAGTGAACTTAAATACAAAGTCAAACCACACTAAGAGTTTTAAATACAAACCAGTCTAGGTAGTTCTATTACAGAAATGTCTACAATCTCCGGCTCCATCCTAGGACCAGCGGGACCACAATGATCTAGGCCTTCGGGAAAACCTTTGCGCCCTCCTCAGAAGCTGCTTCTGAAAAACAACAAGGAGGATCCCCTGAGTACGAAGGTATTCAGCAAGACTTACCCGCCTTACCAAAGAAAAGACTCTCAAGGAATATGATTGGCCTTTATGTGGTCTTGGCTGACTCGACTCTTTTGCCAAAAAGCGTTACTAAAGCTTGATCCTTATATTTTCTTTATTTTAGCAACGTTGAGTTGTTACCTTTCCATCTAGGTTATAAAATATTTTGTATGCAGGTGGTACTAAGCTCAACCAGCATTTATGAATCAAACTTATCTTGTTCAACTTGTTTCCTCTACGATGCTTAACAGTTGATCAAGTGCACTCATAACCAAGGGTTGTGTCGATTCGGATCAATGTACATCCTACAGGAGATACCTAGCCCCCAGTCACGCACAGTCGATCATACTGTACGCAACAACCTTTGAATCAGCTGGGCTAACGACCGGAAATATCCTTACTCGAACCCAGGAACGCACCCCCACGTGGGCCCCACATCTAGCGACCACCCCGTGAGTTATAGGCTACGGCCCCGCCTTTCTCCGACCCAGTAAGCACGGGTAAGCGATATTTCCAATCATTGAATCAGCTAATCTAATTGGCTTTACTGGTCCCATAACCCAGTAAGAAATCAGGTAGAATCACTTGATCCTCAGTTAAAACAACGGATCGGTCCTTAGTCACTTAAGCAAGTAGGCAGAACTAAGGATCGAGCTTACCTCAATCCCTCCTACCAACTTCTGCCCACTATCTTTCATCACCAAGCCTTTCGTGATTCATATAAAATTGGTGACAACCTAGATCATCATCTTTTAACTTGACCTTACTAGGCATAGCCAAAGTAGCCATTGCTAATCAAGTTTCTTAACTAGGCAAGGATAGTTCTACCAAGGATTATTTCATGCATCAAAGGGTTTCAATCATTCTCTAACCTAATGCAACATTAAAGCATAAGAATTGGACTCATGAATATTACGAAATAAATAGGTGATTCAAAGAGGCTCCGGGGCTTGCCTGGAATCACAAGCAAGTTAGATTCTTCTGCGATATGAGATTCCGGAGCGACAACGATCACTTTCTTGAATTGTCGCTGCTCCTCCGAGAGTCCAACGAACCCGTACTCCGAAGCTTGAGATACTAAAACGTAATGGGAGTTAGTGATATGATATGCGACACTTTTCAAAGAAGCTATGCAACTTTCCCTTCTCGAAAAAGTTGGAAGCCAACTCAAGCTACCCCAAAATTTTTAAAGACAAGTCTATACTTTTCTTTTAATAAAACTTGCCCTAAATCATTTTTAGTTGATTTTTAATGATTTAAAATCATTTTCTAAATGGATAAAGCATTTAAATAAATAAAGAAACCAATTTTCTAAATCATTTCTATTATTAAAAGATTATTCAGAATTTTACCATTTTTAATAATTATAAAACATTTATTTAATTAATCTAAATAAAGGAATTGATTAATTATCTATACTTAATTATTTAACATTTTTAATGGATGACAAACTTAAAAACAAGATTAACAAAAATTGATTTCATGAATTTTGGACATTTGCATGATTTTCTATGAATTATCTAGTGAAAAACCGAATTTAAACCTAATATCCAAAACCTAAAAGGACATTTTGCAGAAAATCCCCTACAAAACCTCTCCTTCTCCCCCCAACGCCCCTCCCTCTGTTTTAAACAGAGGGCGGCGCTGACCAGCTCCGACGCCGGCTTGACCGGCGGCTACTTGCCGGCGGCGAGCCTCCCTGGCCAAGGGAACGATACCAACAGCTCCCCCAAGACCCGGTGCATCTACTACCCCTCTCTTCCCCTCCGATTGAAGCTCGAAAGATGGTTGGTGATGACACCAGCGGCGGCGCAAGGCACTACCTCGTCGGCCGACCAAACATTGACGGGAAGGCAGCAAAACACTAGCCTGTGAGCATCAGAGGACCAAGAGGAAGCTAGCTCACCCTCTATCTTGGACTGAGACGGCCGGAGCAAGCCCACCCACATGCGCCGGCGACCATGGCGGGTGGTGGCTGCTGGAGATGAGGAAAACGGCGGCGCTTTAGTTCTGTGATGGATGAAGGTCAACGGGGATTGATCGGGGAGGTAGAGGAGTTCAAGGCGAAGCTGTGGCCGGAAGGAATTGAAGGAGGGAGCTCGGACGGCGGCGTACGGCAGCAAAACAGCCGGTGGCCAGGAAGAAGCCGAGAATGGCGAGGAAAAGGAAAAGAAGAAGAAAGAGGGCGACGGGTGACTATTTATCGACGAGAACCGACCCTGGACACCTCCTGCTGCTCGTATTGACACGGTGATTAGCATGCACGCCAGCACGTGGCCGGAGTTACCGCTTTCGAACCGACATCGGCCGCCTTGACTTTCAACCGAGCTCCGAACCGAGAGACTACGGCCAAGTTTTCTCCCAAAACTTCTTCTAAGCTTGCCAAACTCCAAACATAGAACATGTAAAGGGATCGTAGCACTACAACTTCTTTTTTTACACTTTGCTGATCTGATCAATATTTTGAGAGGAATAGAAGCTCCAATGTCGGCTGATTCTTGTCCCCATTTCAGACTTTGGATTTGATTTACTCAAATTACTTTCAAATTCGAATGCAAACTTTCTCTGATCCCAAAAGGAAAGTAGTTTGAATTGACTTCAATTTCATCTTCTATTTTTAACTCATGTCCAGATTCTCAGTTAATTGCTCGAATTTAAACAGAGATCCAAAATCGAGTTCAAGTGTTCATCCACCTCTGAAACCCTAGGTTTACTCAAAACTTCAAAGTCAAATTACTCCGAATTCTGCCATAAAACTTGGTCTTAGTCGAAAAACAAAAGTTCTCTGTTGTGAGTTGAATTCCATTCCTTCTTTTTGAACCTCTGTCAAAAAGTCGATCGTTTGCTCTTAATTTGAATATGAACATCTCAGCGTATTAAAGTCTGATTTTGCTGAATTGTTTGCTGATTCAGTTTTTACCTCAATTTTTCTCCTAGATCCCAACCCTATCTTAAATGGACCCAAACATAAAAGTTGTCTATTATTCTTTACTCAACAACTTTCCTTTTTGCTCCTTGCTGAAACAACCATTAGTTTGCTCACAATTCGGCACTGAAGTTGGCTTCCCATTATGCAAAAACCTGAATTTTAACTTAAACTCCAAATTGCTGTTTTCATATGGGGAATAGTAACCTTCCTCTTTTCCTTTCTCCATTTAATTGAGATATTTCCCATACTCTTTTTCATCCCAATTTTGTATCCACAAATCTCTATAGATCTCTTTGGTCTATTTGAAATTTTTACTTCAAATTTATGTTGAATTTTGACTTTGGTCAAACATAACTCAAATTGCTCCCTTCCCTTTTATTTTCTTAATTTGAGTGACCAAAATCTTCTTTTTCCCTCCAAAACTTGAGGGCATCATATCACATTTCTCATAACCTTCTCATTCTTAAACTTGCATCCCCCAATTTTTGAGGCTAACAAAAATTTGACTTTGGTAAATTTTTGACCCAATCTTCTTCTTTGTGCTTATTCATTTCTTAAGCCACATATGGTTTAAACCATGTGTAAAATCTTGGGATGTCACATATTTGTACTAGGAACATCCCTCCTAGTTAGGCTGGAGGCCTCCAACAAAGGCCCAATCCGAAATCCTAAGGTCTGGAACAAAATACAAGTCAAACAGTTTAGACTGGTCTGAACTGCACAACCAGATCAGTCTTTACTCAAACAACTCTACCGGTTGATGTAGAACTCCAAATGATGATCCGTCAATTGCCTTGGAAAACATACTTCAATATTCTTCCAACCATGTATTGCATGCACCACGAATCCTGGCAGAATGGTACAGTTTTGTTTGGCAAGTTGGCCCTTCATAAATCTGCAATCAGACTTTGGACCTTCTGACCACTCTTCATTAATCTAGTCGGACCTTCATAATAAAAGTTCAAAGGAACTCGGAACTTGATGGTATTGTAAGGTAGACTTCATAAGCTTTCCAGCAAATACTCATGGACTTCCATAGCCCTTGGGAATCAGAAAAAAAACTCTAAAGTTTGCCTCCAGGGTACTTGACAAGAAAGAACTCTTCATGAGGAAGAGTACTTGGAAGAAATCCGACCAAGGTCCAAAGAACTCGGATGAGTTGCACCTTCATGAGAAAACCTGAGGACAAGCAATGCACCACTGTTAGGTAGTAAAGAATTCTTACTAAATGCATGCTTCTTATCAACAAGGAATGAGTTCACCTCATGTTGTAGTTGATGGATGCATCCTTGATCGAGTCATTGGCCCCTTGTTGATAATGTCATCTTGTTCAGCACATGGTGCTATGACATTATGAGCATCATTGAGGATGTCCTCATCACAATCTCGTAGAAATAGTTAGTCCTATACATCCGGTTGTCATTAATCACCAAAACTCACCTAGCACAATGCTAGGGGCCTAGATCCTTCACCTAACTATATCCAAACGCCAACTGAAACCAATTGTGATTTTGCAGTTCCATATCTCTAAGGCTCTATTCATTAAAACTAAATGTGATTTTGCAGTTCCATAACTCTAGGACACCGTATGGAGGTTCTGGCTATCACTCGTTTAGGATTTCACCCCAACACACCCCCTAAATCCGCCTCTATGTAGCACCGATGTATCCTCTCTGCTTTAGTACTATAAATTTGCGGAGAGGGTCAAGCACCTCCTCCCCATGCACTCATCTCATACACAAAGCTATAACCATTGTTTGTTCGCTCGCTCATTGGTTGTCTTTGATTGGGTGCTATATTAAATATATTCAGATCGGTTAGCTCACTCTATTCTCTAAGGTTCTATTCATTAAAACTAATTGTGATTTTATAGTTCCATATCTCCAGGACACCATATGGAGGCGCTTGCTATCATCAGTGCCGGGATTTCACCTCGAAGATATGAAGGGCCATCTCATCACGTCTACCACCGTGCTTTCAACCACGATGAGACTCCTATGCATTTGTCCTTTGTCACTTATGAGTGGGCCTTGCATGTTATTGACTCAACTGCAGAGGGACCAATTGCAGAGTAACCACTTCCTTCCACTAGGGGTGAAGGTACATAGTGTTTAGGGGCGCATGTGCACCCATATGTAAATAAAAAATTATTATCTTCATTTCAAATTATAGTTGTTAGACATTTTCACCTCAAGTTTGACCACTCATCATATTAAAAAAAATTGTGATATCATATTTTTTTTGTTATGACCTGCTTTATTAATATACCCGTCCGCCCCAAAATAGATTACGCTTTTGACTTTAAGACATCACACTTGACCATCCGTCTTATTCAATTTTTTGGATAAATACTAAAACAAACAAGTCGTGATGGAAATACAGTAAATGATAAAACAAGTTATCAATAAATAATATTTATATATTTTTTGAATAAGACGAATGGTTAAACATGATGTCTAAATGTAAATAGTGTCATATAGTTTGGGATGGAGGGAGTAAGCACTTCAAGAATGTCGGGTACCTGTAAAAGGATACCCTAACTTAGGCCCAGAACTACTCGATAACAAGGCCCACAAACAAAGCTGGCCTGGCCCCGTAGCCCAGCAAAGGCCCATCACGACAAACTCCGCCACGGCACTCGTCCCGCTTAGAGACCCTTGAGCGGGGAAGTCCGTGACGATCGAGCCTAGCCAGGCTCGAGGGAGACGTTCACCCTCGAGCTGGCGTTTCCGTCACGTTCGAGGCTCGGCAAGCTCGAGCTTGCGGGCCAAGCTCGAGCCTGCCACGCCGGGAACAACGCCCGAGACTCTGCGGCCATCATCACTGATCTTAAATGACTCCTCTGCGGTCAAAAAGAAGGATTCACTGCACCACGCCACCGCCCACGCTGCGGAGAAAACATCGGTCAAATCCACCTGGCGCGGTGGATTCTGATCTGACACTGCACAGGCTGGTCCTGGCAGTGATACTGTGCCAACCACTCCTTTGACTTCGCTCGCTATCCTCGAAGGCAACCCTCGAAGGGAACTACGGAGGGTCGACCCAGATGCCGTGCTCAAGTCGCTACCCTCGAAGTCCCGAGTTGTCACGAGAAGAACATCACGTCAAGTCATCAACCACTTCCATGTTGTCAGCCGGAGTTGGAAGGCGTGATTCCCGCTCGCATCGTGCGCAGCATGGACAGCACAGTGCACCTAGTAGCGTCAGCCTCACGAACACATGTACTCGCACCCTCCTCCCTTGGTCTATAAAAGGGGAAGGGAAGCCCATGCAAAGGGCAGGTGGACACACAACAAGAACACACAAAAATAATTAGCCACTAAAAGGCCCAGGGACTTGGGAGCTCATCTCCTTCTCCCATCTTGCTTGTAACCCCCTACTACGAGCAACACGAAACCGGTGCTACGCACCACTGCTGGACGTACGGCCCCATGGCCGGAACCAGGATAAAAACTCCCGTTTCTCCACCCGCCATCGGGGCAACAAGTGGTTAGCACCGCAATCACTTGTTTGTGCCGGTGTGACCAAATCAGGCACCGACAAAGAATGACTTAAATTTGACTATGTTTGTATAATTTTTTAACAAGATGAGCGATCAAACTTTGGATAAAAAACATCAAACGAACTGTAATTTGAAACATGGAGTAATGATTTAGATCAAATGTTAAT
This sequence comes from Digitaria exilis, assembly GCA_015342445.1. Classification (NCBI taxonomy): domain Eukaryota; kingdom Viridiplantae; phylum Streptophyta; class Magnoliopsida; order Poales; family Poaceae; genus Digitaria; species Digitaria exilis. Next base: position 1,047,649 of record JACEFO010001897.1, read on the forward strand.
ATATGCACTGTCCGAGGCTGAATACATATATCCACAAGGTAGAAGTAACTCCCTCTAATTTGGTTTAGATTCTCCACTGCCCGCCCCCATTGCTTTTGGTGCTACTACACCAAATTGATTTAGTTAGCCCGTTAGAGTTGCTCATCTTACTATTACTAATTGGAGGCTCCTTTTGAGGGCTCCAGGTGATGCCACCTAGGATCCTAGGTGGAAAACCTAAAAAAATAGAGAAATCCTAGAAATTCTCTCAAAAAAACAAAACATCCACCTAGGATCCTATGTGGACACTAATATATTTTATTTGTGGACACTAATATATTTTATTTAATAATTATCCATTACAACTAATAAATATGAAGTAGCCCCTATGTATGTATCTAAACTACCCCTAAATCTGAATCTAGGTTATATATTATAAAAGATATTAAGAGCACCAATATAAAATTCTAAATTACTATTTCTATCATTATTAACATTGTTGTGCCATGAATATGTATGAGAGAAGACACAAGAATACATTTTTATATTATTCATATAGCTCAAACAATAAAAAAACAAATACGGAGGTGTGATACTATGTGAAAAATTTGTGACTAAGTAAGGAGTTTGCTACGGTACTCTAAAATAACTATGAGTTGGTCATGATGGCCACATTGATATAGCCATCAACTTAATTAGATCAGATGGTCACGATGATATACTAACTCTTAGGGAGTAATAGATTAATTTTTATTTATATGCTTTTCAATTTAAAAAATAAAGAAAATCTGAATGTTTTTCTCTCTATTAGTGATGCTTCATCTTTTTTTCTCTCTACGTGTACATGACATGGCCATTTATTTTCATCCAAAATCTGAACATTTTTATTGTCTACATGATCGACATGACCACTTTTTGTCCATAATACGAACTGAACTTGACTGTACATGACAAGAAATGTGGAAACAAAAATCAAAATCATGTTGTGCATACATGCATGTATGAGGTTGGCGGTAGTTAAGTAGGCGATTAATAAGTGGTTCATATTTTCTAATTGATTTTTCTCAATGTTTATTCATGGTCCATATTTAGTTAAAATCTTACCTCTTAAAGGTAAAGAGGTGTATCGTAGAAAGCCCCCCCTAAACTGAATCTAGAATATATATTATAAAAAATCATAAGATGAACCAATATAAAATTATAAATTACTATTTCTATTATTATTAATCTTATTGTGTCATATTAATGTATGAGAGAAGACATAAGGATGAATTTTTATATTGTTCACATAGCTCAAACAATAACAACACATATGGAGGTGTGATGTTATGTGAAAAAAATTATGACTAAGTAAACATATTGTACTTAGATAATAATAATAACTATGTATCTTTAGAGTATGGTGTTTGAAATATTTAATAGATGAAAGATAGAGTGCTATAGATAATTATAATTATTAGCTATAATTTTTTATTTTTATATTAATTCTAATTAGCCGGTGCGGCAGCACGGGTTCATAGGCTAGTATGATTAATTAGTGTGGAAACTTGTAGACTCTCCTGGGAAATGCGGTGAGCTTTTTAACACTATTGTAATACGATAAAAGAAAATAATAGATAGATATATTTGCAAAAATACACAAATATAACATTCATCAGTCAAAGTTCTGTAGTACAGCTTTTGGAATGTGCTGTCTTTTACTTGCTAGTTGGTGTTGGTGTGGACCCAGGCGCGCCCACCGAGGAGAGGTGTCACGAGAGCATCCTCGACGTCGATCAGCTGAGAATCCTCTTTTTCCACTGTCTTCGCTGCGTCCTTCCTCTCAACCGGCATCATCCCCCGCCTGGTGTCCTCTGTTTTGCCCCATAACACCATGTACAGTCAAAAAACTATACCAACGCCACCTATAAAGCTGGAAAAAAAATAACATGTAGTACTTATTATGCAGTCGCTCTCTCGTGCAAACCTAAGCTATTCTACATGGGTAAGCAATTTCCAAGGCAAAGCCATATGTCGTTTGTTAGATAATAGATATGGACATACCTTCCAAAGTGAAGCTCTTCATGGAGGAAAATGGAGGCAAGCACTGTGGTAATCACGGTGGCGAGGGGCATGAACATGGCCCAGTAGAGAGGACCCCTTACTGAGATGCACCATGACCTTAGAAAAAAGCTCACGCCTGATCCAACCACACCCTGCAACGTTTATTACCATGCACATTATAACTAAGTTAAGATAATATTGCTTCCCTAGTGCCGGGGAAAGTTTAATATGGATTGTTTCAACTAAATTCACTCACGACGAAGATGTAGCATGAGAGCTCGAATAGGGAGTGGATGTTCCAGGCACTCTGATCTGGTAGGACAAAGAAAGCAAGTGTTGCCGATTGCAGGGTGGAGAAGAAGCAGGACAAGGTTGAAAGGGTCAAAGGATCCATGTAAGAATTGCAAATTGGTCCCTGGGAAGTGGGAATGAAGTAGTCGTGTGGATGTAAAATAATGTGGAATTAATAATGTGTTTCAAAAGAGTAAGTTTAGGTAACATCTAGCCATGAATAGTGTGTGACCACAAGATCCCAGTTCTAAGGTTCCACAATGCATAGTCTAGGGATTTGGTCCAGTGCTATCAAGATCAAGAGCGAGCGTACCCACAAGAAGACATTACTACTAATTCGGTTTGCAAAGTTTTTCATTTTAGACAATCTAGATGTGTTGCAAACAAATTATTTAGCTTGCCTGAAAAACAAGCTTTCATGACCAACAAAGGAATTAGTATTAGCCAAATATTGTATAGCGCATAGCTGTATTGTTGTGTTTTGACCATATCTATGTAATTATGACAAATCAACATCATTTTGAAATGTTCATCCTGGTAATTAAGCACCTTGGTAGCTCAGAGAATTAACCTGCATGACAAGCCATAAGGACCAGCAGCAACTGGCGGCCACGAGTAAGAGCGCAGCAATCACCCATTTGCTGCTAAACGAGTGGGGAAGCATGAACGAATCGTCGAGTGTTTGATTCAGTAGCTTTGAGCCTTTGAAGAATGCCATGGTGGTGGCTCCTCTAAAGCAGATTGCAGTGCCCAATATCTTTGCAATGCTACCTACTTCTCTGATATTAACTCTTTCTTGCCTGTTGAGAAATTTAAATTACATGCATATCAATATAATATCAGCGATGAGATTTTAAATTGAGATGGATAGTGGAGCTCGAGGTAGTGAGAATTCGCTGCAATCTGCTATGTGCTATGCTATATTAATTTCACCATTCTTCTGATATTATCACATGACTCTTTATATGCATCCATATGTTTTGTTTTGTATAAATCAAATGAAGAGTAGTAGATAATGAGTAGTTGGGAAGGCTAGGACAGAACATCTGCACATGAACGGGATTGGGACTCATGAGAGTCAACTCCTAAGGAGATGGAGATCTAGATACCAAACGCACAAACTAATGATCTCAAAAACTATAATTAACTTCAGCATTTAACCATCAAGCAGTCACTGCATTCTAGTGTTGATAACTTGAATATTGAGGAAAATACTGAAGCATTTTCTACTATCTCACCCGACGGCTAATGCCATGAGGAAGGTGATAGCAGGAATCAAGTTCATCATGGCCGTCGCCAGCGACGACGATCCCAGGTGAAGCCCTAGGTAGCAAAGGTTCATAAACACTGTTGCTCTGTTAACATGCGAAGAAGCAACAATTATGTCAAGAACAGAAAAGCAGCACTGATTACTGTTCACTACTCCAGTACTCCATGAGCAAGATTCTGTACGTACCCAAAGAAAATCCTCACAAACACCAAAAAGAAGCCTTTCGCGCCAACATTGATCTCCGCCAGCCTTGTCCTGATAGATCCAGTTCACAATCAAGCACAGACGAATGAAAACAAATTAAAAGTTCACACGATATCTGGCGGCATCAGCAGAGAAGCTTAACTGAGATGGATCATAATCTCCTACCGTTTTGCCACGACGGTGACGGGGACGAGGACAAGGGTGGCGATGCCCTGCCTGTAGACGACAAGGACCATAGGGTTCATTGTAGTTCGCCCAAACGCCGCCTTGACCCACAGCGTTGAGACCGCCCAGATGCATTGCGCAGCCACCGCGGCCGCGAAGGGCTTGTAACCCTCCACCGCGGCTCGGACGCCGCTGGCCATGGCTGTTTTCGCAGCAACGCGTGCAAGAGGAGAGCTTGGTGTTGGTGGTGACTTTTGCATGAGATGTAGGTATGTGGGTATTGGCCGCAGGGATCGTTTTCTTTCTTGGTGGACCCTCACATGTCTGGGTTGTGGACTTGTGGTTGGTCCGTTCATTCCTTGTGGGCCCAAGTCTGACTTTCTTCTATATAAGATCCTCGTTAATTGAGACTTGTTGAATTTGACTCCAATATTTCTTTTTTGGTGCGAGGATCATTCCCATAATTTTTAATTAGCAGGCTATTAGTCCCAAAATATCTCCTATTCGACAAGCAAGCAACTTGTATTTTTCTTAAGAAGCAACCACGACACAATACATCAGACATCAATGTTACATATATACACAGCTGTTACTTTGAATATTGAAGAGCATAGTATTTACATGTTTAGTGTAGGCATATATTTTAACAAATAGTAACAATAGCGAGCTAATGAACGCGGGAAGCATACGGAGGCTTCCACCCTGCCCACAAATAGTACCAATTAATAGCAAGCAACTTCCACATGGGAACCACCTTTTCCGTAAAATTTGACACTATTTTATTTTGTTACGGACACGGTTTGACCGAGCCTTCTGCCGCTATTAGAGCATCTCAAGAGTGTCTAATAAAACATCATAATAGTTAGTTTTGGGAGTAAACACAAAAAACGGAGCTCTAACAGTTGTCTAAAATGGTTTCTATTTTTTCTAAAGTCCCAATAATAACTCTATCTAGAGCTAAATTTACCCCCACTCTCTCAGCTCCCAATCCCTTTGGGAACTATTGGATGGAGGAGTCTTTTTTCCTAAAAAAAATTGAATGCAAAGTTCCAAAACCAATTTGTTGGGTGTTTATTTTTTAGGCACTCTTGGAGATGCTCTTAGTGGGCTTACTGGCTTACTGGTATTGAGAATTTGAGATAAGGGAGGTCCGCTGATGTAACGAATAGCGAGATGATTGATGAACAGCAGGAAGCATACGGAGGCTTCCACCCTGCCCGGGAACCAGTTTTTTTTGTAAAACCACTTTGTAATAATGTAAAATGGAATGAGCTGAGAAATGGGTGGATGGAATGAAATATTAAATTTTTCATCAATAATATACATATTATTTATATGCATGGAGTGCCATCTCTATACAGACGGGCGATGTGGCAAACATTCATTACCAAAGTCGACAATGGGTGAAAACACTTCGTTGGTTATGATATGATCTCCTGATTATCTTAAAGTTGTAAGTCTCATCAGTTTTGGTGCGCCTCGACTAGTTGACCTGCGGTTCATTTGACATGCCACCAGCTAGGAGAGGTGCAGACACAGTGTTCTCAATGTCCAGCTGAGACTCTAAGTTTGCCGCGGCCTTCACCACATCCTTTGTTTGAACTTGCATCATCCCGTTCCTTGCTTCCTTTGATTTGCCCCATAACACCACATAGAGGCCAAAGATAATACCAAGTGCCCCTAGCATGCTGGAAATTTTTTTGAAAAACGAGATGTCATCACTCTCATACAAAATAAAGCTCTCCATGCCCTAACAAAACTGACGCTAGTGGTTGTCAAAAGTGCGTTAGAGTTCCAAAAGAAAGCAAGGGGTTCTCTTGAGAGGAACATGCCTTCCAATATGAAGGTCTTCGTGGAGAAAGATGGCGGCAAGGACAGTTGTAATCACAGTGCCGAGGGGCATAAACATGGCGGTATATAGAGGGCCCCTCACTGAAATGCACCAAGATTGTAGGGAAAAGTTGACACCGGACCCGGTTACGCCCTGCAGTCCGCAATTAACACAAAAACTCCGTCAGTCAAGAATGTTTTGCCAACCTCTTCCTGCAATCTGCATGTGGTAGGTTCAGGCTGCACTCACAACGAAGATGTAGCATAACAGCTCGGACAGGGAGTGGATCTTCCAGGCGTTCCAATCCGGCAGCACAAAGAAAGCTAGTACTGCAGATTGCAATGTGGACAAGAAGCTGGTCCACGTTGTTAGAGTCAAAGGATCCATGTATGATTCGCATATTGGCCCCTGGAAATCAAGTAATCATGTGGTTGTCACGTGATCATGTCTAAAATTAGAGGCAGTACATAAATATACTTTTTGTATGAAAAAATGGTGACGTGTAAGACACGTCTCAAGAGTTACACGTCACCAGTTTTTGATATCGAGTATCTTATAAGTTACATATATTCCCTTTAACCCCAGAAAGAATGTAATACAATGATAGGTTTTTGCCTGAGTTATGCTTTTTTATGTTTAACTAAATTTATATAAAATATTATTGCTTTATGATAAATCTAATTATGATTATTTGGTATCATAAATATTATTGTTTTTATAGGTATTTGGTCAAAATTTAGATTGGTTGACACATTGGAATACTATAGTTATATTCTTTTAGAACGGATGGCATATGAATGATGTGTCGACATATATAAGGTGCTCATTTTCACATACTAAATCTCAATATAAAAATTTTATTCATGGCTAAAAGTTAGGTGATTTGACTGCAAGCCACCTAACATGCATGACAATTGTTCAAGTGAATGGTTGCAAAGCAGAAAGCACAAGGGTTGCTATTTTACCTGCATGATAAGCCACAGGGACCAGCAGGCGCCGCTGCTAACAAGCACTAGCGCACTTACCAGCCATCTGCTGCTCAACGAGTAAAGCATGAATGAGTCGTTCAGCAGCTTCGAGCCTTTGAAGAATGCCATGGTGATGGCTCCTCCCACGCAGATTGCGGTGCCGAATATCTTCACAATGCTACTTACTTCCCTTATGTTCACTCTTTCTTGCCTATTGTCGTTGAAATCAAAATAGATGCAGATCAGATGGTAATATAAGAAATGCTACCCTTTTTTTTAGAGGAAAAAAGAAACAATATATCCAACAAAAACAAAAGTAAGACTAAAAAACGGTAGCCTTGTTCTGCTTAGAGCATGATGAGTAACGATTCTAAAAAAAAGAACATGATGAGTAACTGGGCAAGACAACACTTTTATCACGAACCTATTGCATTTATACAAATTAGAAGAGAGATTGTGGCTCGTAATAAGTTGGCATAGACATGGAATGCAGAGACTATAGTTGTAACAATATAGCAGCAATCGCATACATGTGCTTTTCATTTATGTTTTCAGAGGTATTTACCCCTTTTTGGTTGGTACTCACCCTAAAGCTGCTGCCATGAGAAAGGTGATCGCCGGTATCAAGTTCATCATGGCCGTCGCCATTGACGACGATCCTAGGTGCAGCCCTACGTAGAATAGGTTCAAACACCCTGTTATTCTGGTACATGACAGAAGGCATAGTGTCAAAAAAGTAATAAAGAAGAAAAGAGAAAATTAGTGCTGTATACTGATGGATGGGTAAGGTTTCGTACGTACCCAATCAAAGATCCCAGAAACACCAAGAAGAAGCCTGTGACTCGCATCTCCTTCAACCTCGTCCTGATCATCGAGCTCACAAGAAAACAAATAATCAGTCGAAATTGCATATATAACCTGAAGATCTAGGAGCAGCTCTACTGATGGATAAACCCCTATGCTACGTACCGGTTGGCCAGGATGGTGACGGGGGCGAGGAATATGGTGGCCATGGCCTGCCGGTAGACGACGAAGACCATGGGGTTCATCCCGTGACCAAACGCTGCCTTGATCCACAGCGTCGAGACCGCAAAGATGCACTGCACTGCCACCATTGCCGCGCATGGCTTGTAACTCTCCATGGCAGCGCAAATGCCGCCGGCAGCCATGGCTGCTACCTAGCTAGGCAGCAGCGTGCGCAAGAGGACTGGGGTAAGCTGCTTGTTGTGGATATGTAAGATGTGATGTCCTTGTTACGATTTTAGAAAGAGCAGTGGGTTGATATACATGTTTCGTTTACGAGGGTGTGGAATGTTACAGCTAACTCGCCGCTCAGGATTCCTTTTTTTGTTTCATGTGCGCCGGATGATGCTAGGCTGTGTCCTCTCCGTGTGGACACTAATAAATGGCATTATTAATCATGAGTGATAATGTCCTATTCCTCCTATTCCTGCTTAGTGGAAGATGCCCCGCTCACTTGTGGACAGATATACCTTACGACAGTCTCAGTAGGGTTCCATGGTAGTTTTATAGACATTAAATTCACTGTCACATCAGTAGTTTTGTTGACATGACAGAGTAATTAAGATGGAGGAGTTTAATGGGATGTGAGAGGAGTTTCATCCCCATTAAACTCTCGTGGTACGTTTACCTAGCTAGTTTCCAGTCTAGGTAACCGTGTCCATAAAACTCCCAATAAAACTGGCCTTAGTACCGGTTGGAAACCGTTTTTATTTTGATATCTGGGACTAATACGTAAGACATTAGTATTGGGTTAAATAACCGGGGTTAAAATCATCTTTCAGAAAAAAAGGTATTTTGATGTGTTATCTACGTGTGGGCACTAAACTAAACATATTTGACTTTCTCTTCCCTTAATTAGTTCCTCATTTGGCACGGGAAGAAGAGGCTTCTCATTACTCAACAAACATAGGATAGTATATCAGTTGGCACTGCCCACTACCCATTCAGTCCCAAAATATTCAACAACGGCCAATAGGTTTTGCAGCTTACCTCACTGTGTATTTGTTGAAACAAAAAACAATGACATGCATTTGTTTTTGGCACATATAGTATACGTATATACACATTCCACAGCTTAACCAACACTGCTGGGATACGCAACTGCATGCGTATTAACTAGTATAGCTAGCATATTCATAACAAATGACATCATTATTCATGAGTCATAATGTCCTATATTGTTTCCTATGCTCCGCTAGTTCATTATGACCCCATAGCTCATGTCATGAACTAGCATAATTTATTAAAAAAACATTAGCTACTTTGCTTAGTTGTAACTATTGAGTTGTATGCATCAACCAATTCAACCCAAAAAATTAAGCTGACAGAGATAGAGATAGATGGACAATTCATTTGTACTTCAACAATAACAACATGATTGAGTTGCATGCACCAACCAATTCAACCCAAAACGTTAAGCCTCGTCTGGATAAGCGTGTTTGGAACAAAGGAAACCATCATACCCTTTCCTCTGGAATACTGTAGTGCTTCCAAAATTCAAAAGGAACGAAATTCTCTTCCTTTGCAGAAACTTGAGGAGCTGCACCATCAAAACTGATCCTTCATTTCTTTATTCCTGTGTTTCTCTCTCTTTTCTCATTCCTGTGTTTTTCTGGTTCCTGTGTTTTTTTTTTCTATTCCCGTGTTTTGCATTCCTCCGTTCCAAATGGGGCCTAACTAACGGGGAGAGTGAACAATCACTTATACTTCAACAATAACATTATAGATTAGCTTATTGGGCATTGTACTAGAGCTTTTAGTTCATTTGCTTATCATTCCGTTGATGGAATCACAATTAGTGGTCACGATGTAAAATAATATAAACTAACTGTCATAGTTGTGCGACTCTTCACCGCGCCTTACAACCACTATATAACACATATATTAGTAATTTAGTATGCACAACGCTTATTTCGTATCGCTTTATCTAAAGTTATCATATCATATACTAGTTATGAAAATTTGGTTCATCGAGTTTTCTCCAAGACAATTAATATAATTGAACCATGACGTTGTGTTTCTGTCAGAGGACTCAAAACAAGTACTAGTCCCTACAACAAAAAATGCAACTCAGCATGTACATGCGACTACGTGTCCCATGTGGAGGAACGAGGAGAAATAAACAATCAAGCAATCTCCTATTTCTGAGTCTCAATCAGAAAACAAGGCCACAAGACACAAACTAATGGAGTGCTTGTTGTTGTAGCATGATTTTTGCAAACAAAATAACAAAACTCGTTTCATATTTTTTTGGTCTTAAATGAATCTTTTAAGATTAAACTAGACTTTATGATTTTTTTAATATTTGAATATTCAAAGAAAAAATTGAATAACTATTTGTTATGGAATCCATTTAACATACTCGAATTATCTAGCGTAGTTCAATTTATCCCCACGTGGTTGATGTGGCGCCACGTAGGACTGCCACCATGGCGCCATGTATATAGCCCAAAATTGTGGTAAAAACCGCCGAGGGTGGAGAATTGACTGTTTTCAGAGTTGGAGGGCTAGAATGGATGAATTTTGAGCTCAGCGTGAAAACATGGACTCGGCCAGATATGACTTTTTCCGTAGGTAAATGATTTTATAGTTTAGTGGGTTATTTGGATTCTAGACATACTTGAGGGAAATTAAATCAACTTTTTTCTTTTGTGTCTTTTCTCCACTTAAAAAGATCATACAGGCACATGTAAATTTAACTGTAAAGAAAATTTGTGTAAGCAAGGTGGAGTAGATCCATGGCGACAAAATATCGATCTTAAGGGCCTCACAAAGCATCAAAAGTGAAAAAAAAATAAAGGTAATACACTTAAAAAAAATGAGAAATTTCACCATCGTTCTGATTGAATTACAGAATTCAAATCTTATCATCATGAATTTGGTTGTTCTTTGTTGTATAAAACTAAAGCAATGGGGTGAATACTCCCTTATGTGCCGGCCACACCGCCACATGATTCGTCATCAGTTATAGAATTAACATCCCTATCTATTTGGTGTCATAATTCCTCTATAAGTGTAGTCAAATATAAAATGGTTTGCCTCACCATTTTTTTAAATGACTTATAATTTGTAAAATTTGGAAGGGAGGGAGTGATAAAGTGTAGCTTTCAATCTCAGCAAATTGTGTTTATTACATCTTTTTTAAAGACTTTATCTTAAAATATAATGGTGTCATCATAATTTGATTTAGATGCATTTATAGTTTACAAATTATGACTTCTTTAATTTCAGTTTGTGTTGCATGCATGTTTTTTTTTAATTTTTCGACCCAATCGATTGTTTCTTCGTTTGGAAATTATCGACGCGCACGAGCGACAAGGAAAGGATGAAGACCGGAGTTACGTTGGGTTTGTGATGTGGGCCAAGCCACGTAGTAGTAGTAGGCCCAAACACGGCTACAAAAAGAAAAAAAAGCACGAACGCCAGTCGCCACAACGCTCTGCTCTGGACGTGGACGTACGTTTAATTACAGTTGACGACCAAAGCTTTCACGTCAACAATTACAAACATCGTGTGAAACTACATAATATAAGCATATATTTAGGTCAAACGTGACCAACCAAACTCCATGTCAAATCGGGAATGCACTGCACTGCGCCACTGATACACCATACACAACGACCCCTGAACTGCTGAGTGCAGACACGCAGAGCTGTGATGAGCTCTGCTCTGAAAACAGCCTAGCTGATCGGTCGCTACTGCAAAACTGCCGCTACTTCTCCACTAGATCGCCGTCCGTCCGCAGGAGCGGCTCGGAGATGCCCTCCCCGGCGTCGAGCATCGAATCCGATCGGTTCATCGTCATCTTCTCCAAATCGTCGACCGCGTGTTCTGTCTCCGTCCCTCTCTTGCCTCCGTCGTCCGCTTTGCCCCATAGCACGACGTACAATCCCGCGATGACAGCGATCGCCCCCAACAAGCTGAATAAAAAAAACAGAAAAAAAAATGAACCTGGAAGAGCTATAAACTCTTGAAAATGAAATCGACAGACGATGTCCAAGCAAGCATCAACAGAACAGACCTGCCGACGTGCAGCTTTTCACGGAGAACGATCGCCGCGAGCACGGTGGTGATCACGGTGCAGAGCGGGTTGAACATGGCCGAGAAGAGCGGGCCCCTCACCGAGATGCACCACGACTGCAGGTAGAACATCACGCCTGACCCAAACACGCCCTGCATCGATCAGTATCACTATCAAAGATCCCATCGCGACACGCAGAGGACGTACGTAAGGAAGACGATGGCCATGGCCAATGCAACAAATGATCATGTCTTATATATATTGGTTACCGAGAAGAGGCAGCAGGAGAACTCGAAGAGCGAGTGGATCCGCCACGCGTCCATGTCGGGCAGGAGGAAGGAGACGAGCAGCGCCGACTGGAGGGTGGACAGGAGGCACGTCCACGCGGACAGAGTCAGTGGGTCCACGTAGGACTTGCAGATGGGGACCTGCAGGATGAGCCAGAGTGACCAGCAGCTGCTGCTGCCGACGAGGAGCAGCGCGCCAACCACCCAACCGCTGCTGCCGCCGGCGAGTGGTGGAAGAGGAGGGCGTCGTGCAGGTCGCCGAGCAGCTTGGGGCCCTTGAAGAAGGCCATGACCATGGCGCCGCTCACGCAGACGGCCGTGCCGAAGATCTTGGCCAGGCTGCTTGGCCTCCTCACGTCCACCGTCTCAAGGCTGTTGGGGTGAACCAGACGGACAGGCATCAGATGACAGATGACAGATTGACAGAGAACTTCAGATTCGCGTGAATTTAAAATTAGAAACAGATTTTAATTTGAGATGCCATAATTTGCCTAGTCACGAAACCAGTGACAGATCTGGCCGAAGACGACGGTCCATTGCATGAGTGGCATATTTTGGGATCTAGTGGATGTCTGTCCCAACAACATGGCATGCAAAAAGAGCGGGCAGTGGGTGAGTGAATCTACAATCATGAATTCATGATGCAACAGTACACGATTTAACTGAACCTAGTACGAAGCAAGCTGGAAAAGTGTTCTACAAGGACTGAAGACGTTATGCTTCTACGGGACGATGCCGGCAAAGAGTCGGACTGTCAGAGTGAGCATGCATGACCTGGAGCTTTATTCCAAATAAATAACATTATATAGAAACGACGATGTGACTAGGCGCCAGTAAGCAAGGTATCGTGTGACAACGTCTGCCGTCGGACTCAACTCGGCATGGCATAGGCACATCGCTGATATGTTCAGTGCTCACAACTGAAAATTCCCAAAGTTTTCTTCGGAGCTCATGTCGATTTCTTTGTTAGTGCGGTGGGCGCTGAGATCTTGTGACCATGGTCGCTTCAAAGAAAGGGATTCATCTGATTTGCTCCCCGGCCTAGTACTAGACAGATCGAATCATGTGTCCATGCATGTGTCGTGGTTGCGGCACAAAAATGCATTATTGAGGGAGAGATGGCGCCTTGGTCCCGTCCCGTGCACCAACTGTGGTCGGTGTGGCCGTGTGGCTTAACACAGGGGCGTACGTGCAGTTCAGCCACATGATGGAGCCAAACTAATGGAGCTAGCATGTACTGTCATATTAGGCGACAGAAGAGAAACAGTGCCCTACTTTTGGCAGGTAGTTTGCAAGCTCGCTGAAACAGATTCTTCACTCACCCGACTGATGCAGCCATGACGAAGGTCATCGCTGGAATCAAGTTGGTCATGGCCGTCGCCAGCGACGACGAGCCCAGATGCACTCCTTGGTAGTACAAACACTGATTCACTGTTGCCCTGTCGCATGCATAGAGCAAAGAGGTTGATTTCAAAGCTCGTAAATGCGAATCTGAAAAGGCTACAGTACGCTAGCTGTAAACAAATTTTTGGTTGTGTGGATCGGAGATACATGTGATCGATCGATCTTCCCATCCAGTGTTAGCATCGCTATTGCTTACCCGACAAGAGACGCGACGAAGACCAACGAGAAGCCTACGATTCCAAGGCCCATCGTGTCCTTCATCTTCTTCCTGCAGACCAGAACCGATGACCAGATCAGTACGTGAAGCAAGCAGTTTGGATCGGTACAAGTATATACTACTATACAGGAAGCTTTGTCAAAAATAAATATATATACCAGCATGGAAATGCATCTTACCTGTTGGTGACGATGGCAATGGGGACGAGGACAACGGTAGCGATGGCCTGCCTGTAGACGACGAAGATCAAGGGGCTCATGCCGCCGGTGAACGCCGCCTTGGACCATAGCGCCATGGCCGCGTTGATGCACTGGGCCACCACCATGGCCGCGCACGGCTTGTACTCGTCCATGGCGTTGCAGCTGGAAGCCGGGCACTGCCTATGCATTTGCTTTCTGACACGGTGCTCAAGAGCTACGAAGGCGGCTCTTATATAGCAATGGAAGGCGTTGGCAGACTGGCACACAGGAGAGAGATCAGAGAGAGAGAGAGAGAGAGGTCAGTGTGGTCATTACTTATTACATGGCAGCGCAGAGGTTCCTGAATGTGCTTACAGAGTTACAGGGTAGGAACGTAGCATACTTTTGAACGTGATTGCTATCATCAAGATATATATGTAGTTAACAGCTGGTTGCATTACTTGCATACATCTGTCACAAAAATTTCTACGGGACGGACATGATCACATGGAAGCTTGCTAGCAAACTTATGGACCTTATAAGTTGGAACGGTGTTCATGATACTAGGGCCCTCTTCGGAACAGTTTATTAGTACAGTACTGGTACGTGCTTTTGGTGACCCTCGGAATCTTGGAACTAAAACCCCCATCATCGGTACGGTGTCAATACCAAATAACCCGTCAGTGTCCATTTTTGGTTTTGAAATAGACACTGATGTACTGGCTAGACTAGAAATCATGTCCTCTAAATTACTTTAATTTGTGGGATTTTTTAATTGTAGGGTTAATGGTCTTTTTTATCATCCACATGATATTCAACAAATATGTTTCTTGAAAATTGAAGTAAATACCCGTTTTGCTTAGCATTTCGATTCAATTAATTTTTTCCTCAAGTACAAGAAGTCATGGCATAAATACCATTCCTTTTCCCTCATCAATAACTAGCTTCCTTGTTTGTGTCAATGTAATTTCGTTTTTCAAAACTTTAGTTAGCACCTAGCATTTGTAATGGCGTGTCTACGAAGGCAGCACACCACTTTAATCGATCTGGATGGTTGATTGAGGGCCACCACAATCAATTTTCCCCACCTCTTTAATCTATCGTAGAAATACTTATATGGTGAATGGGCGAAGCATTTAGACAATTAGATTTCTTTAAATGGTGAAGTCCTTGATTAAAAAGTTGTAAATCTATTCAAGAGTTATAATTCCTTATCTCTGATGTCGCTTTGTACCCCCTTTTTCATATAAAAACGTTATGCATTTCCATGACTGCTATGAAAGGGACGTGACACCTAAGAGGGAGAGGTGAATTAGTAGTCCTAAAAACTAAGCCTCCAATTGAACATTGAAAACCTATTTCAATTTCTATCTAAATGTGCTCTAGGTTTTCTATGTGTTGCTATCTCTACCGCTTCAAAGTTTTGCACCCTAGGTCCAATGCTATACTAGCATGGTCTAGGAAAGGTAAATGTAGAAAGAGTGCAAGAATTAAATGTATAAGATAAAGGGGTAGAGAAGAGCAAATTCCCGATATGGTGATTTTACCCACATGCTTTCCACTAGTCCTCGTTGTTAGACACCCTCTCAAGTGAATGCGCGCGCAAGGGCATACACTCCTGGTTGAGTAACTCCGTGAGTGGCTATGGGACTTCCACACTCACAAGTGGATCTCCATTCACCCCTCCCCGCATGCTCTCGCCGCCTTCAGTTGGTAGAGAGCTTCGGCCAAAACAGACAAGGCCCTATCCTCCCTATCACAATCACCGAGGGCCACTCCACAAATGTGGTTGGACGATCTCTCAAGATTACAAGTCCCAGATTAAAACACTTGGTGCACGCAAGCACCAATAAAACAAGAGGTACGGATACCTCGCTAAACTCTAGGCTAAACACCTAAGAGATGCGTCAAACGGCATAGCTTAGAACTAAGCACTTTGCTGATTGTCTTGATTTTCTAATTAGCACTTTGGTGGATTGATCGAGCAATTAAAAGTTTGTGAAACACGTGACAATAACTTCGCGAGCTTGAGCACACTTGAATGGCCGTGGGTGCGTTATTTATAGCCCTGACCAAATTAAAGGAACTAGCTGTTGTAAGCCGTTGCAACATTTCTGCATAGCACTGACTAATCCGATTCTCACAGTGGTGCTACCACCGGACAAATCGGTGGTGCCACCTTAGCTAGCCATTGAGAGATTCGTTATACCGTTGAAAGTTTGGTCCCACCTGTTCCACCGACTAATTTTGTGCCACCAGATTAATCTATGGATCCGGAGACAAAATCCCTCAACTCCCTTTAGCATCCCGGCAATTTCTATGCTTGCACCAGATTGTCATGTGCGTTATCCGCACGCAGCCGAAACTCTTTAGCACCGGATTGTCCTATGCATTTGGCTTGTGTCTTATCCGCAACACTATTTTGATTGTTTTTAGATCGTTTCCTGTTTTTTCGTGGATTTTCGTTTGGATTTTTTTGCCATCCTTATAATAGATTAAAGAACATTTCCAACCATCTGCATGACTAAAAAACATCCATCGAACCTACTAAAAAATCATCTTGCAAATCATGTTAGTCCCAATGGCTATGTTGTCGATCGATCACCACAATCACAAACAATGGCCTAGGGCCATTTTTCTTACACTTCTACAAACTTTAAATTAACATTGGTTCTAGTTTGGAACCTTCATAGGAGTCGGCTATTATTGCTAGCTAATTCTGAACTAGAACTTACACACTTATATATTTGTATCTAGTTTGAAACATATATATGACATTCGGATTCTTTTTGGACCCAACACTCATCTAATTGTTCCGAATTGATTAACGCATTTAGGTTTCTTTTAGGAACCCACGCTGATGAATTATTAATTAATTACTTAAGTTTTCTTTATAATGGACCCAACCTTCTTCAAGTCCAACTATTGCACTCCGAAAGCTGGGTAGATGCTAAAATTAGATAGGAAACATATGTATGCCATTAATCGTACATCCTAATTCCTGTATATCACGGGTTTTCTTCTCAGTAGTTGAACACAAATGCAGATTTTATTGGTCACAAATACGGACAATATGCCATTTGCTTATAGATTAATCTTCTTAGCTCACAGATTGCAAAAAGAGGATCAGAACAACTTTATTGTGGTAATTGAGATTTCTCAGGACATACATGAGAGTGTATCGTTAAGGGGATATTTTTCTTTTCTTGTCAAGCATCCATCTATAATTTCATTGTACGGGGAAAGTGCTGCTTCACTTTCTACATCAAAATAAACTAGGGGATGCAACCTTTCCCACAAGTTACGTCTATATTCTATTGTTTTTAGTTACTTCCAATACCTAGGAGGCAAGGAACCTCGGCAGTTCAACATGCCACATATTATTTATATTTATCTTCAAGATACTCTTGAGTTTTCCTATAAGCAGAAACATGCCATACTAGATCTTAAGCTGCATTTGATATGAAAAGGCAAGTATAATAATTGTACAACAGTTTGACTACTGGCTGAACAACTGGGAGCATATTAGCAAGATTGTTTAGAAGACTTCCTGATCTGTTACGCTGGTCCATCTGTATAAATCTGAACATATTTCTTTTGGGTTGGGGTCCGCCACTTGGCGTATTGCTACAATAAATTTGAAAGTTTTGGTATGAATTAGGAGTATTAAATATGGATAAATAACAAAACCCGTTTCATAATCCCTCGGTGTATTTGTGAGAGAAATCTATTAAGCATAATTAGGCTAGGATTAGACAATGTTGTGCTACAATAAACAATCTCAAATGATGGATTAATTAGGCTTCATAAATTTATCTCACGATTTCGTTTCCATTCATGTAATTAGTTTTATAATTTGATCTTGTTTAGTTCTCTAAATCTTTGGTTTACAATTGGTACAGTAAAAAATTGCCAACTTAAGGCATTCAACCAAACAAGGCCTGAAAATAATTTGAACAAAATTCAATATAAAAACCGTTGTATATAGCGCCTCCCACAGTTCTTGGAAGTACAATTATTGGTTTGGTTGCATGATGCATCCATAGGCTTCTAGAGTGAAGCTACTCGAGATGCTTCCATGTCCACATGCAGAAGCCAAACCTTGATGTGCATCGCCCCTAATTAGCCAAACTATTGCTTTACCAAATATAAAATGGATGTAACACCACATAACATTATTTGTGCTCAGAGTCTTACATCCATATCAAAATTATTTGTGGTCATAGTCATGTTTCATGTAGATGTACAGATATACTACCACGCAAACATCTCAAACTAATGTCGTCTTGTAATGATTAGAAAAAAAGGCGTACTATACTCGGTAAGAATTCAGCATTCATATGCTGGACGCAGTCATCTATGGATTACTTCTTTTTGTGTTACCGGCGGTATATCTAGTTCCAATTATCGTGTTTACGGCCGGTATCTGGTTCGGAGGCTGTCGACCGTAGCTTCTTCAATTCTGTGAGTTCCGTGCGTCGGCTCGTCGGAGTCCACTGAATATTCGCGCGCGCGATCGGGCACCAATAATTGCCTGCGGTTTATTGGGCACCGTCGCTGTCTGACACGTGGCCCTCGACGTAACGGCCGGCTGTGGGGGGAGCCCATTGGCTCGCTTGCGCTCATGGAGTCGTCGTCGCGGTCTCGTCGAGAACGGGAAGTGGAAACCGACAGGGTCGTGCGTTGATTTGTTCATGCCTTTGTCTGTACCCGGGTGCTCTGCGCCACACGTTTGGTCTCTTCTCTTGGCGACGTCCGGTAGTACCATCGCGGCCGCTGGTGGCCGGCTCTACGCTAGGTATAATTGAGCAATGCGCGGCAGCCGGCAGGCCGGGCAGCTGCTGAAACGTGTGTTCGCGTGACTGTCTAGGCCGATTTTGCTGCCAAGCCGACCACCAGGCCGGGCTTTTTCCGGACGCGAGCCTTCGAACGCACGTGGATGGGCCGACAGCCGTCGCCAGAATCTGTTGGGCTTCATCGGGTCGTCGTCGTTCGTTCGTTGTTTGCTGGGAAAAAAAATATCTTTTACAACTTTTATCGTCCGATTTTCAATCTTAGGTAAAAAACAACCTTGAACTATTCAAAAAGTTTGTTTCTTAACTTTCTCTGATTTTAAAGGTATTATTAAAAAAAATATTTTACACCAAATTATGTTGCTCGTTCAATTTCCAACCTACATTGCTCCTGCCGTGGAAACGACAAGGCACGTGAGTGTGAGATCCTAGTCACCGCTCACTGCATCCTCTTCGCTGTGGACGGCGCATCTACAACGGCCTCACTCGCCCCTATCACGGTGATGACGACGACGCGTGCGAGTGATGACTCTTCCCGCAACAACAATGGCAATCACGATGAGATTCACGAACAACACCTCGGGTGGCCTAGTTTCGTCACGAGACCCGGTCAACACCATCTTGTTTTATCCAGCCACCGATCCAATCAGTGTTCATTGAGGAGGAACCGGCACTCATACTTGTTGTCGTTGCCGCCGTCGGGGCGAGGGTGGTTGAAAATCAAAAGAACGCTATAGTTTAAGTGTGTAATATGGAATTTTTATAAACCGCTTTCGAAAACATAGATGGGTGAAAACAACCCGTTTTGATAGTTTGAGGTTGAGAAATTCCTGATTTTATACACAATTTAAGAATAAGATGAGTGTATTAATTGAAATTTTTCCTTTGCTGGGCGCGGTTGACGATGATGAATCGATGATGGGTCGCTCTGTGGGCTCTGCGGAGTTTTTTTTTGGGGCTTCTTCAAGGCAAAACAATATCGTGGGCTTGATGTGACTGAAGGCCATCATCATCAGTTTCTTCCTCGCTCGCTCGGGAGGAGGTAGGGAGAGGAAAGGAGAGAGACCCAAACCCCAAGCTCGATAAAAGTCATCATCGCGGCAGATGATCGATGCCACGCATCTTCATCATCAGACTTTAATAATGCGAAATCCAATCTTGTGACCCTAATTCGCAGATCCCACACACCATTAGACTCAACCCACTTCAGGGATCGGTGGGACAACTCAACCCACTTTAGGGCGAGTTTGGAAACCCAATTCCCCGGGGGGATCCCGGCCTTTCCCCCGGCCTAAAAGCCCACACGGAAACAGGCCGCGGGCTCGTCTCCCCTGCTGTTTGGAAGCCCATGAAACAGGGTTCCGTGGCCCCATCCTTGTATTTTCCCTGGGGCGAGCGCACCCGACCTCGAGCGTCCGGGCGGCGCTTCCGGAGACCGGTTCGCGAGTCTCCGGGCGACGACGACGGATTCGCAAAAGCTCCGCCTCCGCCGCCGCCTCTCCGGCTTCCCGTCCGCCTCTCCGGCTTCCCATCCGCCTCTCCGGCCGTAACGCCGCCGCGCCCGCCCGACGCCTACGGCCTACCCCGCGCTCCTTGCTCCGCCTCCTCGCCACCATCCAGCGGCCCCGCGCGCTCCTCCGGGATCTCTCCCTACGCCACGCACTCTCCTCCCTCCTTGCCGGCGACAACCCCATCGGTGAGTTCTTCCCCCATCTCTCTCTCTCTCTCTCTCTGCCCTATGCTCTCTCTCCTCCCCTACTGCCTAGGGTTTCAGTTTTAGCATGTCTACGACTATATGATTGAGATTCAGTCTTGCCATTCCCTCACTATGTTATTGAGATTCAGTCTTAGCAAGTCTGATTAGGAGATCAAGAATAGTCATCACCAGTCAATGTTGTCGTAGCAGAAGTACATATGCATTCTTTGATTTCTTTCACCTACATGCAGCTTATTTTTTTAGACATGTTGTTGCTACAATGCTAGATCGTCCTGTCCAGGACTCTGACTCATAACTAATTGCTTGCTGGTACTGTAACCAACGAGCTAGCCAGCATATTGTACAGCGATAGAATATTGGAAGTTGCAAATAACCTCATCAGCATCCTTCACAATCCATGCTAGCGATGCCATGGCAATTTTGCATGCAATTCACATCAGAGATCGTTGTGCTTGTGGAGATGTTTGATGCTCTCGAACCAAACATCATTACCAAACAAGCAGAAACGTCATGACCTTGACTGTTTTACTGAAGTCTTGATACAGAAGGCATGGAGTGAGCGGGAGGGGGGGGGGGGGATTCTGTGTAGTCCAGCAGAAAGCATTACTGGATGCTTGTTTGTCTTGTTAGTTACATTACAAAAGCATGCCGTGGGACTTATGTCTCCACGTCTTGGAATCGATCTAGCAATTTTTGCAGTTTGTAGGAATGTGGCATTCTTTTCAATTGGCATGGGACCAATATGTTGGGTCTTGTCATCAGAATTATTTCTATATTATGAGCTCAAGGATATGCACTTGTCAAGTAGGCGGTAGAGTAAGCAGTGGTTTGGTTTGCATGTCATTCCTTTCAATGGCAAGATTAAGCATATATTTGTTATGTGTTACAATATTTGAAAGGGATTTTT
Organism: Digitaria exilis; assembly: GCA_015342445.1. Classification (NCBI taxonomy): domain Eukaryota; kingdom Viridiplantae; phylum Streptophyta; class Magnoliopsida; order Poales; family Poaceae; genus Digitaria; species Digitaria exilis. The sequence continues at coordinate 1,068,948 of JACEFO010001897.1, forward strand.
TTTAATGATTTGAAGAGTTGCTGATAACTGGTTATAAACTTATAGTTGATTTGTACTATAGTTGAGTTTTCTGATTTACTAATTAATATATTACATCTATCTATATACATATATATTAGATAATGGACTCCTGGGAGGACGAAGTTAGGAGGTTCATGTTAGAGGAGGAAGAAGAAGACGATGAGCTATTTCTAGTTATGGTCCCCGCGCTTCAGTTGTGCTTATATGGGAAAAAATGCCAGAACACACATCATCTCTAACTGGTGCACAAAAAGTCAAAGAAATCTTAGAGGGCCATGAGAATTGGTGTAAAGTGGAATTCAGGATGGAACCTCAAATATTTAGATCTATAGCAAATTTTCTTAGAGGGGAGAATTTGTTATGTGATACTCGAGGTGTTAAAGTTGAGGAGCAGCTAGGCATGTTCATGTTCATGCTCTCTCATAATGCTAGCACTGGAAGACTAAAAAAGGAATTTCAACACAGTGGAGAGACAATACACAGGAAAATAACAGAAGTCTTTGATATAATTCCAGCATTGACCCATAGATTCATCAAGCTCCCAAATGTGAACCACACCCATGTGAAGATTGTGTCTGCTCCCAAGCTACATGGAGCTACACATATGAGAAAGGGCTTGTTGAGACACTGGAATTACATTTCAACATTCCAATGTACAAGGGACAAAACGGTTGGACAGCGGAGGGTTGGAGAAGCATAACCAACAAATTCAATGAAATGTTTCCCATGGCCCGTTTCACAAAACAACAAATCCAATAGAAGTAAAAGGAATTGAAAAGCAGCTACAAGGTAGTACGTGATGCAAAGAACAATAGTGGCACTGGATGGAATGAGGCATTGGGCATGATTATTGCTGAACCAAATCTTTGGGAAAAAATGATTCAGGTTAGGACTTTTCACTCTTTTAGGCATCTAACTATCTTATTACTGCATTATATGTTTACTGCATTCTATGTTTAGCACTAAGACATTTCATTTGTTTAATAGGATAATCCCAAAGTTGCCAAGTTCCGCAAGAAGGCATTTCCTTTGTTTAGCAGCTTGGAAAAATTATATGAAGGTAACACTTTCTTCACTGTGTGTACTATGGCTCTTGCCTTGGGTTTACATTGCCTTTGAACTATTCAATTATGGTTAACCATTGTATATTGTTGTTGTTTGTTTAATAGGGAGTGTTGCCACAGGTGATTTGAATTTCACATCAACAGAGAATCCAATTTCAGCTGGGCAGCGAGTGGAGTCTACACCACGAAGAAGCACCTCAGAACAAAGCACACATGAGACACAAACAACACCCAATGCTGAATACAATGGCATGGCTTTTTTCGGTAGAAATCCTTTCAGTTCTTTCCATGATAATGTTGAAGGCACTGAGGCTCAGTCCGCACCATTGAACCGTAGTTCAGAGGATCAAGAAGTTGGCGGTGGGAAAAGGCGTAAGCAAAGTCAGACGGCGGCCAAGCTTGGTGACTATATTGACTTTCGAAAGGGTCAAATAGAAAAGACTGAGGAAAAGCTTGGCGAGAAGAAGAGACATGAAGATGAGTACTCGGTTGAGAAGTGTATTGATATTGTGGATGGCATGGAGGATCTGTCCGATGAGCAAAAGGCAGATGCCAATGAGCTATTTCAAACTGAGATGAATCGACAGATATTTGTGAAGACAAAGAATCCAAACGTCCGAGTCATTTGGCTGAAGCAAAAAATTTCTAAGGTATGTCTATAACTAGTCACTGGCAATCTGAATCGGTTAGTTGTCAAATGAATCAATTGATCACTCTTTGTAGTCCAGTGTTGTAGTAGTCACTGAACTAGTCACTATGTTGTGCCATATAATTTCTCTGTTCTTTTCAGATTTTTCTAGAGCCAATGTCATCTTTGTATATGCACAATACAAATGATTAGTGCCTGTTAGTTGGTCATTGCTTGACTAGCATGATTATAAATCTACATCAATTTATTTGTTTTAGACCATTCCCATCGTTATTCTCATTGCAGATGTCATTGCCAATGTGAACATGTTTGTTTCTTGATTGTGCATGTTTCTTGCCATCGTGAACTCTTTAACATTTTTTTTTTTGCAAACAACATACCAAATATGCACGTATGAGCAATCTGACTTTGAGGCAATGTGATATCAGTTAGTTGGTTAGTGAAAGTCTGAACTAGTCATTGGTTGTTAGCAGGTCTTAGGAGTTTCAGTTCAGTTAGTCATTGGTGAAAGACTGAACTAGTCATTGGTTGGTAGTCACATTGATATCAGTTCAGTTAGTTATTATTATTTTTTAAAAAATCATTACATACTAGTTTCATGAGCTTTTTATTGGTATGATATATGATATTCTAATTGCAGATGTCTTAGGCGTTACACAGGCGAGGGGCTTCTTGAGGGACTCGAAGGCTTTATCTATTTTTATTTCAGCTTGATTATTCAACATGCATAATTCATAGTTTCCTCATTGGTCCGCTCTGCTTGAGAGATTTTAAGATTATATTTAATAGTAACATGTGAATGTATGGATAGAAGAGCACCAATTTATGTCGACATGTTGGATGTGTTCTTTGAAGTGGAGCATAAAGCCCTGAGATTATGTATGAATATTTACAACTGCTTGCCTCTTGTCGATTGCTCGTGCTCTGCGTGACTGCATGGATGCGTCTGTTCTTGGATGTGATCATAAACTCAATTTTGTTGACTGATTTGTACTATTGCTTTTCGATTCTGATTTTGGCTTTTAAACACATTGCGTTACACGCTGCAGCAGCCAGCCAGAAGCATCAGGCGACAGCAGCCGCCTAGAAGCGGCCTGCCACTGCTACGCTTTACCACTTGTGTCTAATGATGTTTTTCCCCTGGCCTCCCGGACTCCAAACAGCAGAAGGGGATGCGGGATATCTCCCCTGCGGCGGAGGGGGATTCGAAAGTCCAAAATAATCCTTAGAGATTGGTGGGGTTCCGAGCGAAGCGACGACGATGATCCATCAAAACAGAGCAAGCGAACGACGCACAATACCCCGATCGTGGGAAAAAAAAAACACACAGCCATCGCCGTCGGGACACGCCAGGTAGTGGTGGCTGTAAGGCTGTAGCCAAGTGGCCTCGTGAAAGCCTGAGAGCCACGGACGATCAGGGAGAGCGAGGCGTGCCGGTGCACGTAGCGCTCACGAGGCAGCTGCGCGCGATCCACCCCGGGCCATGAAAGCACGCGCACGCTGCACGCAGCAGCAGCAGCACCGGCCGCCGTCGCGAGACGGGGCACGAGTAAAGGCGGGGTGGTTCTGCGATGTTTTCAGGGCGGTTCGTTGATCGGCTTTGACTTGGTTTCATTATGATGACTGTGAGTGAGATTTTCGCTGATGTGTGTTGGTGTCCTGTCCACGATCCTGATCGTCTAATTTGATCGATCTTTGGTTGATTTGGTCCATTATTACAGGTTGCCTACAGCTCATTGTTTCAAAAGCAAAAAAAAAGGTTGCCTACAACCGACACCCATTTTTCGTGTCATAGGCTCCAATTGCGTGGCAGCGAGTGATGCAATCGTTAACGCGTTTTCTGTAGAAAAAATGGAAAATAAATGAGTTCCTGTCAGGCTACTCGAAATGGTGTCTGTGTATGTGTGTGGATGGGTGAGGGGCGGTGCGGGGCTTTCATCTAACAATCTGGTTATTAGGTTTCTGTTGAACCCTTGTCCCACTCTTACTGTCACACCATAACGACTTTTGCCCGAGTAGAGAAGACCTGCTCGAGCACGAACCACATAGCAGATTAGTACGTGAAGGGAGAAACACACGGGCTCCTGCGGTCCGGCTAGTTGTCAAAAATCTCGGCCATGTTGTGTTGCCTCCCCATTGATCACGCTGAACCCTCAACTGCAGGGGGCAAGTCCTCTGATGAGGAATGGGGGGCAGAAGTTCCATCCAAGTTTAAGATATAGAGTCCTATGTTTCGTGGCCGATGTTTTCGTTCTGCTGTCTTTTGTTCCCAGCTGGCAGTGTGATGTGGCCCAGCAAATACACATAGGTGGTACTTGTAACTCAAAGACAAATGTTTCAATGGAAGAAAAAAGTGCTCAAATTAAAAAGATTTAAACAAACTATGACAAAAAAACCGTTCAGGTGGAATAAATGTATATATCCATAATAACAACCAGACTTGAATTGTATAAGTGTGACATAGCGATAATTCGACCCATAACCAGCCCACCCAATATTGCTTTTTTGACTAATAATTGGAGATGGGTGGTCGTTGAGATATTTTCCATCGACATGATAACGTACAATTCAAGTGCTTTAGGGTCCCTCTTTGACACATTTTTTTTTCTAATATCATTCCAAACTTTAACCAGAGCCATACTACCTTTAAGCACAATGACAATGGAACAACTTGCTCAGAAAAAAAATGAGTGTGACGTATATGTCTACTACAGAACTCTATACATTAACTCCCCGTCTACCATAATATGAAATACAACATGTTTATTTTGGTCACAACATATCTTATATTTTATTCAAGTGCATTTGAACAAATCCACTTTGTTCTAGAAGAGAGAATGTATTTCTAGAAATTGTGTGGTTTCAACCTAAACAAAATTTGTTTAAATGTAAAAAAAAGTTGATCAAATAGGAAAAAAAAACATTTGAACAAATTGTGGCTGGAACAATATTTGTTCTTCAAATGGAAATATGGAACACACGTGCATGGGTTGACAACCGACTAGACTGGTGTATTGTTTAAGTGTGATGAAGGGAGACTCTAACCCATAATCAACCTAACCAATATTTTCTCACTAACAATTAGGGGGGAAGGCAAGGATGAGGTGGTCCTTGAGATATGTACTCCGCAGAATGTGCTTATAATTCAATCGGTTTGCCTTTTTTATTTGAAATTGAGCTACAACATATGCTTGACGATGACATCACATTTTTCACGTGCCTTTCCATCCTTTTCGACCAGAACCTTACTACATTCAAGCATGACAATAGAGCCACAGTCTGCTCAGGAGAAAAAAAAATGATTGAGATGGGGTATAATATCATTATTTTTGCTCATATATAACCCTATGTGCTACCTAGCTCTTCTATCTTTGCCATAAATATGAAGTATATAATATGAAGAGAGGAAAAGGAAGAGAAGAGAGAAAGAAGGGCGTGTTCGGCTGCCAACATTGGACACTGGCTGCAGCTGCTGGAACAGTGTTTTGTCTCACAACCAGCAGCGGCAGCAGTTGTAGCGGTGGCCAGCCGAACACAGCCGAAGATACCCCTAGGTAAAGGGCTCGATTTGCCCCTGTTTGGTCAGAACATAACTATGATACTATTTTTATTTCTGAAATTATTAAATCTATACTAAAAAGAACACTTGTTACCAAATAATTAGCCTCCCACAAATACCGACTATATGTGGCCCCACCTGGTAGTGGGTTTCTGCCACCATGGGTAAAGAGTTTTATGGTGAAGAAAAAAAGAGGCGTAGAGGTCTTTATTTTTGGGTGTGGGGGGTTGAGGCTTTCAGCCCGACGCTGTCTGGTCCTCTTTGTTTTCGCCCTTTTTATCAACAGTCTGGCTCCAATACATAATGCCTCTAATTCGGTCTGCTTCTTTGTTTTCGCACCTTTTTTTATTAACGGTCCAGCTCCAGTACATAATGCCTCTAATTCGGTCTGCCTCATACAAGCCGACAGCTTAACCACGTGAAAGCTCTTTAGATCGTCGATGAATTCTCCAACAGCCACGCATCGTCGGAAGGGCTGCAGCATGCAGGGGCATCAACATCATGAGTACATATCTAACAATTCACAAATAACTAAATTTAAAATTAAAAAGACAAAAAATAGAAGTTGATCAAGTAGTATGTATAGATTACAAATGAGAAGTGGGAAAATTATAATTTTAAATAAAAAAATAGTAGTTTAACTAGGACCCATATTGAAAGCAATTGATGTAGTGTCTATACTACTGATAATTGGCAAAAGTTGTTGATTTAAAATGAAAAAGGTAGTTCAATTATAAATGATTTGAGATGTGAAATAATTAAATAATATAGAGTATATACCAAATATGATTTAAATAATTTGGGAAGAAAATCAAGAGTACATATAAGGTATATTTAAATAATTTTGGAAGCAAAATGAGATTGTATACAAAAATAATTAGTTAGGAAGCTAAATACATAGAGAGCCTAATATATAACTAAGAAATAACTACATCTAGAGCATTTAATCAAATTATTTATACAATTATTTTTAAGCATGTAAGCAAATTATTCTGATTCGTCGTATCGTATATTTGGTACACACTATAACTATCTTATATCTCAAATAGTTTAAAATATATTCAGCTCAATTTGGTTTCAAAATCATTTAAATTATATTTTCTGTATATTAATTTTTTCTGTATTGCATTTTCAAAACATGTGCATGGGACATTGGGTTTTGCATTCAGAGTGATGGCTTTTGACCACTATGTGGGGTTTCTATGCTCTTGTCACCAATATGGGTGGGTGTCATCTCATATTATATTGACAGAATCGTATTATAACCGGGTTGAATATAGATTTTGTATTGACAAAATCATCTCCAATAGAAAAGACATAAATTTTGTACCGTGTGCGTGTCGCATGTACTTCTTTCCTGGTGAAAGAAAAACAGTTTACTTTTTGTTAGAACAAATAACGTACGTGATGACTTCAGCAAGTGTGGTGAAAAGAAATATATCTCTGTAAGATGCACCGGTGGAGAAACCGGAAGAAGCGCGCCGTGGTGGGAGGCAACGTACGGAGTACCAGGTAACCAGAGTCCGTCCCCGCCTCCCGGGTTCCCGACTCGCTGTACGTTCTCTCTGCACTGGTTTCGTCCGTCCCCGTGAAATTCGTCGGCGCATCATCACAAGTCACAAGGCAACGCGAGACTGCGAGAGGTACACACTATATGATACACCCCAACCTCTTTCGCAGACCCCCGGTCCCCTATACTGTACGTACCAAATTAGCGGACGTGGCCAGGAGCCCATGATGGCATGGCATGGCGATCGTGGCGGTGCGCCGGTGTGGCCCCAAAACGAAGTCCCCGACGCCGGCCGCCGGTGGCCACGAGCAGTAACGCTGAAAAGCTCCGGCGCCCCGCGTCTTGAATGCCGATACGGTACGAACCCCGCGAGCCACCGGCTCTGATTGGCTGCTGGGTGCCTGCCCCTTTCTGTCTAGTCTCCACCCACCTGGTTGCCCGCGCCTCCCTGCGTGCCGAATTAATGCCCGCGAATGCGGCATGCAACCACGAGCTCCCCGCCCGACCGCCGACCCGCCCCGCCGGTGAGCCGCCTCGTCGTCGTCCCACATGCCCTCGGCCGCATGTGGCACGTGCTCGACCGACGCCGATCTGAGCCGGGTCCATCACCAACCATGCACTTCACCACCGGCGCGCGCGCGAACAAACCGAGGGCGACACGGACGCGTGACGGCGCGCGGCTACGCTACTACGCATCGCGTGCGTGCGCCGCCGCAACAGCCGAATGAAGCTGCCGCCTTTGAACATGCGTGGATTCGTTTGGAGTTGGAGGAGACGCACGGCACGGCACGGCACGGCACGGGGGCAGTCTGTTCCGCATACATGCCGCCTTCGTTTCGTGCTAGAGCACACGCCACGCCATCTGGTATTCTGGTACTATACCTCGGCCTCTGGCAGGCACCTCCCGACTCCTGTGCCCCTGGCTGGCTGTCCCGTGCGCGTCCCAGGAAATAGGGAATTTGACACGGCACCGTCGCAATCCCGTCGGGTTTCGGGGGCCGGTAGTGGAGCCCGACGCCATAACTCCCAGCGGCAACGAACTGCCAAGGTGGTGGTGGACTAGTGGGAGGAAGAAGAAGCCGGCCGGGGCCGGTGGCACGGCTGGGCTGGAGCGGTCGCCGCCAGTCCCTGTTGACCCCTGCCGCCCCATACGTACAGCCCTTGTTCGCCACCAAGCTGCGCTACATGTATAAAGCCACGCCGGCCGATGCAGCGCGCATGACCAGACAGACACCAACACCGCTCTCGTGCCTCCACCGCCACGAGATAGATAGCTGCCGCTACGCGTCCAGGACGCCGGCCGGGCCCTGCGCCACGGAATATTAACAGAACAGAGCAGGCAGGGCTCAGGCAAGCTGCGGCTACTGAGATCGAGAAATCAAGAGAGGGGACAATTAGCCCGGGGAGCACTCCGACATGGGTTCCGCGATCCTGGCTTCCTGGCCCTGGGACAACCTCGGCTTCTACAAGGTATGCCCCCAGCCCGGACCACGCGGTTTTTTTTTTTCCTCTACTCCTCTTCGATCGTGCCTGTGTGCTGAGCTATTCTGATCGATCGCCTCGTCTTGCTTGCTTGCGCCTGATCGATATGGTTCGCATGCGTGCAGTACGTTCTGTACGGGCCGCTGGTGGGCAAGGCGGCGGCGTCGCGGGCGTGGGAGGCCGCGAGCCCCGACCGGTGGATCCTCCTCCTGCTCGTGCTCTTCGGCCTCCGGGCGCTCACCTACCAGCTCTGGAGCTCCTACAGCAACATGCTCTTCGCCACGCGCCGCCGCCGCATCGTCCGCGACGGCGTCGACTTCGAACAGATCGACAGGGAGTGGGACTGGTGCGTGTACCTTTAGGTGTACACAATCGGCAACGTACATGGATTATTATCCATTCTCTCGCTGCTGAATTAGTCGTGCTGCATGCAGGGACAACTTCTTGATACTTCAGGTCCTGATGGCGGCCACGGCGTTCTACGCGTTCCCAACGCTGCGCCACCTCCCGCTCTGGGACGCCAGGGGGCTCGCCGTCGCGGCCCTCGTCCACGTCGTGGCCACCGAGCCGCTCTTCTACGCGGCGCACCGGGCCTTCCACGCCAGCGGCCTCCTCTACGCCCGCTACCACTCGCTGCACCACTCCAGCAAGGTGCCCCAGCCATTCACAGGTATATATCCCTTCCGTTCCGTTCCATCCATCGCGATCACCTGCCCTTCGCCGTCGTCCGCGGAACAGCGACGAAATCGATCGGTGACCGATCAAAATGTCTCCGCTAGCTAAAAACATCCATATGTGATATGTGGCAAATATTGCAGCCGGGTTGGCGACTCCGCTGGAGAGCATCGTGCTGGGCGCGCTCATGGCCCTGCCCCTCGCGGCCGCGTGCGCCGCGGGGTGCGGCTCCGTGGCGCTGGCCTTCGGCTACGTGCTCGCCTTCGACTTCCTCCGTGCCATGGGCCACTGCAACGTCGAGGTGTTCCCCAGCTCTCTCTTCCAGGCGATCCCGGTCCTCAGATACCTTATCTACACCCCTACGTACGTGACTCTCCCTCTCTTCTCTCTCTCCGGCCAAATCTCGAGTATTCTAACCGTACACGATTTTTTCCGCCTTTGTCAACAATGGCCGCAACGGCAAGCCATGAGTTGCCATCGCTTGCGCCGAAGAAGAAAAGGAAATAGATAATTTGATGGCGATTGCATTCGATGTGTGTACTGAATGCAGCTATGTAGAGGATGGCGCCACTAGCTGACACGTACATGCAACCGAACACTGACAAGGAGTTCTTTTTTCCGATCCAGTGCAAAACTGGACATTTAGTCGTGCTAAGTGATCAATTGTACTTGTGCTTTGTCGCATCGTTTTGGGCTTTGTCAGCTGGAGAACAAGCTGATGATCATGCGTATGGAGTTCTCCTAGTGTAGTTGTCAGCCAGCAGTAACGGACTGGCAGCTGTGCAGCTTTGCTTTAGCGGCGGCGCAGCGTCAGCTTCCTAACCACCTCTGCCTCCCATATGCATTGCTTTTGCATGTACGTGTATCTGGATCTCTGGAATCACGTGCTGAAACCTAACTGGACGCATGATCGGTCCCTGCTGCAACCGTGCAACATCGTCGATCGATCGGATTGCATCATGTACCTATTTTTGTTAGTTCGTGGGCGTAGCTGATTGGGCCCATGGGTTGCGATACGGCGGAGCTGTCGTGCTGATACTGTGTTGCTCATACAGGTACCACACGATCCACCACACCAAGAGGGAGGCCAACTTCTGCCTGTTCATGCCGCTGTTTGATCTGCTGGGCGGCACGCTCGACGACCACTCGTGGGAGATGCAGAAGCAGACGAGCGCAGGTGCGTACGCGTCGTGCTTGATCCATAAGATCTTTTTTTTTTGTCAAATCAATCGTGGTACGTGTTATACAGTGGTCCAGGCCGGACATATCACCAAACAAGCTGTGGGGGTATTAATAAGAGGCTACTTGGACCTCTAGTGCTAGATGATAGATCAGCAGGCATTACCTATACTAGCTGCATCCTCTTGATGTTTTTTTTTAAATAAATCCGAAAATGCCATACATACCAAATGTTCCCAAGATTGAATAATGCAGCTTTCAAAATTCATCAGCACACCCCACTTTTGCATGTACTAACACACAAACTGAAAAGTATTCAGTTGTCTATCATCAGTTTTTTTACGACATGACCTCTTTTTACGTTGGCGTGATATGCATGCACCCGGTTGCTTCTACCATAGGAAGTTCCTAAGTTAAGGAGAGTTTTGGTTCACAAAAAAAAATGTGGCCATTTTGGTTTTATTTTTCTTTTTTCTATTTTTGGCAGGAGCAGGAACGACACTATGGCGTGCAAATAAATTGTGCCTACGAAGTTGCGTTTAGCTGGATGCTAGACAAATCCGTGTCACTACAGAAAACAAGCCAGCTTATCTTAGTTTCAAAAGATAGGAACCATTAAAGAAAACCCTGATCTCAGAAAAAAATTTCAATTCCAGTCACGCAACACGTCATCTCTATAGTACTGTGGTCTACGTAAGATTATATTCTGGTGCAATAATATAGAAAACACATCGGCAGCGATATACAACAGATCTAATTAATTCACTATCTTATTTAATTTTCCTCAAAATTACCCAAAATCAAAGCCATTAGATGCGGCCAGCAGAAAAAAAAAATAAAGATAGCACATCAAATTGAACATAGGCATTTAAGCTCGAGTACGACTAGTACTAACTTTCTCACCACTATGATCATTGACTCGTGTTGACACACCCCAGCAGAAGTTTCTGGATTCGGGTCGTCGATTCTGTTTATAGTAGTAGAAAGGAACCTAAGGTCCTCTACGCTAGTGCTTAGGGTTGAAAAAATTCTGGGTTCGAGAATTTTTTTAGACTCAGAGAAGATATCCTTCTTTAATGAAAAACCCTGGGGCTCCTACCCCAGCTCTGCCGGGTCTAGTTTTTTTAAGTAGTAGAAAGGAAACCCACCGAAGGTAGTAATAGCAGGTTAATTAGCTGGTAGTAGCTCCACATGATTGCGCGACGCAGCCCCTCGATCGATTCCTCGCAGGAGAAAGAGAAACCAGTCCATGCATGGCTGGCCAGGCCAGTGTGTGGAGGACAGCGCTGGCCGAGAGGGACGTGGTCGTCTTCTCCGGCCAGAAACTAATACGGCGGGAGTAGTCTCTGTTGCGCGTCGTTTCAATCCAAACAATAATCCCCCGTCAATGTCCGGCCGATGGGATGCTCTATCCGCCGCATTCAAGAGGCTGGCATGGTGACTGACTGACTGACGCGTGCGTCGTCGCCACCTGCGCGACCCAATAATCAGTTCCCTGTTGATTATATTCTTCCTCACCTCGTCGAGCTGCAGTACTGTCAGTGTGACTGTGTGAGACGGTTGGTTGGGGACGGACTGTGAGCACGCGTACCTTTCGAGCGCGCAGCGACGTGGTTGGATGACAAGCAGGCCAGGTGAATAGGTGATGATGCTTGGCCATTGGCCAACCGCCGTGCCAGCGACGCGCTGCCCGTACGTCGCCGAGGTGGCGAGGTCCAGGTGTCGCCGCCCGAGTGGTGGGGCAGGCATGGCAACATGGCGAGGTCGCCGCCGGCCACTTGCTCGCGCGAGTAGCTGCCAAGTCACGGCAGAATCGGTTAGGAAAGCGAGAGAGGACGTGCGAATTAATTGAACGCTGCTGATCCGTCCCGACGCCGACGCATGTCTGATGAACAATCTGAATCCGATGCTGACTCGATCGGTTTGACGCGACGACGCATGCAGGGGTGGACGAGGTGCCGGACTTCGTGTTCCTGGCGCACGTGGTGGACGTGATGCAGTCGCTGCACGTGCCCTTCGTGCTGCGCACCTTCGCCGCCACGCCCTTCTCCGTGCAGCTCTTCCTGCTGCCCATGTGGCCCTTCGCCTTCCTCGTCATGCTCGCCATGTGGGTCTGGTCCAAGACCTTCGTCATCTCCTGCTACAACCTTCGCGGCCGGCTGCACCAGATGTGGGCCGTCCCGAGATACGGGTTCCAGGTAATTTCATTTGTCTCCATCTTCTCGTGTGTTTGATTTAATTATTTGGTTGGAGTAGCTCAGGAGCTAGTTAGCCGTCGTTCTAATGACGAATGTGAAACGACGTACGTGCAGTACTTCTTGCCGTTTGCCAAGGACGGCATCAACAAGCAGATCGAGCTCGCCATCCTCAGGGCGGACAAGATGGGCGTCAAGGTCCTCAGCCTTGCAGCTCTCAACAAGGTAATTTATATATTTTTTTTTATCATGCATCAGTAGAACAGGCTTTGTTTCCTGGGTGTGCTGAACATTTCGATCATGACGGTACGTGTGTGTGTGTGTGCAGAACGAGGCTCTGAACGGCGGCGGCACGCTTTTCGTGAACAAGCACCCGGACCTGCGCGTGCGCGTCGTCCACGGCAACACGCTGACTGCTGCGGTGATCCTGAACGAGATCCCCAAGGGCACGACCGAGGTGTTCATGACCGGCGCCACCTCCAAGCTCGGCCGGGCCATCGCTCTCTACCTCTGCAAGAAGAGGGTCCGCGTCATGGTACGCAGTCGTCGTGTGTTACGTTCTTGCATGATAAACGAATGGCCTGCATCTCGCCACCGACAGAGCTGAGCACACGACCTATATATATGCTTCTTGCAGATGATGACTCTGTCGACGGAGCGGTTCCAGAAGATCCAGAAGGAGGCACCGGCGGAGTTCCAAAACTACCTGGTGCAGGTGACCAAGTACAGGTCGGCGCAGCACTGCAAGACGTGGATCGTGGGCAAGTGGCTGTCGCCGCGGGAGCAGCGGTGGGCCCCGGCGGGCACGCACTTCCACCAGTTCGTGGTCCCGCCCATCATCGGCTTCCGGCGCGACTGCACCTACGGCAAGCTCGCCGCCATGCGGCTGCCCAAGGACGTGCAGGGGCTGGGCGCCTGCGAGTACTCGCTGGACCGCGGGGTGGTGCACGCGTGCCACGCCGGAGGGGTCGTGCACTTCCTCGAAGGGTACACGCACCACGAGGTGGGCGCCATCGACGTCGACCGCATCGACGTCGTCTGGGAGGCCGCGCTCAAGCACGGCCTCCGCCCCGCATGAGGCCATCCGTTCATCGCCCGGCCGTCCTCCCCCCGGCGAGCTTGCTTATTGGTTGCCCCCTCGTTCACTTCAGGCACGAGCCGGACCGAAACGGCCTGGCTCTGTTTCCGTTTCCACCTTTATGTTCCACGAGTCCGTCGTCATCGTATCATTGGCCATCATGTGTGGTTGGTTCCTGGCTATTCGATTTGCTGGTTCAATTTTTCTTTTTTTTTCTTTCAAACAATATGTATACTGTAAACTATATACATACTAAAGTACATGAGAAGAATATATGACGTGGAAAATAGGAGGAAGAAAACAAATTATGATATGTGTAGTGTAGATACGTGAGAAAATGGAATGTCATTTACATTTGCTTCTGCTCGACCTACTGGAGAATATAATCTCCGGTTCTCCATAGGGCCACTGCCTAAGCGGCTAAGCGTGCCTAAACAACTTATATTAAGTACATTAAGTCATGTATCAATAGCTCACATAAGCAACTTGTAAAGTGCATAATCAGAATTCCACCCATAATTAGGGAAGGAAATAAGATATATGAAGAGACAATTAATTAGTGAAAAATAGGACAATTAATTCTTCTACCGGGAGTCACTTTATTGCCTTTGGTTGTAAAATAGACGCAACAGAAATAAATTAAATGTCTCGAGGAATAAGGAGTTATTTGGGCCACACCTAGGACTGTGGTCCAGTGGCCTAGGCCCATATCCACTCATGGAAACATGCATCCCTATTCTTACTGGGTTCATCACAAACGTGTGTTGCCGATCGATCTTGCCCCTGGGCTTTGGTAAATTACCTGTTGCAGGGGGGCATGTGCCCCATGTTTCTGCTGGTTCGTACTCTTTCAAGCATTGTGAGAACGTTGTGATAACATTTCTGGAAACATGGTCACCTCCTTTTTGCAAGCATGTTCTCCTTTGTGTTGTGCAGGATAAGTTTCGAGTAGCATTCCATTGATGTACTACTTTTCGTCAAGAAGGGGAGGATGATGAGGACAAGACACACATGCATATGACCATGATTGGCTCAAGCAATGGTGAAAACAAAGTCTAGCAAGGATTTCCAAGACATGAAGCAGGCCCACAGCTAATTCAATTTTAGTCCCCAAGGTGAAGGGCCAAATTGTAACACCCTAATTTTGTTCATCACATTAAAATCAATATAGGCAACTAATTTCCTTAGTTTTTATTGTTTTAGGAAATAATTAAATTGCAAATTCAAATTTTGGCTCTTAAATATTTAAATAACATTTAAATTAGAGTCAATAAAGTTTTTGGAGCATTCATGCTGATTTGCATATATTTTGAATGTTGTTTGAATTTGAAAAAGGTTTGCAAAAGTTTAAACTAAATTCAAAACCTTTCTCTTTTTCCCTCTCTTTTTCTAGCCCAGCCCAGCTTTCTTTCCTGGCCCTTCCCGCGAGCGCGGCCCAGTTTCTTTTCCGGCCCAATTCGCGCGCGTAGCCCAGCCCAGCCGTCCGTTTTTCTTCTTCTTCTCTCTTCCTTTCGCGTCGCTGACATGTGGGCCCGCCCTGTCAGTGCTTTCTTCTTCGTCGCGGCCGAGCCGGACTCCTCCGCCGAGCTCGAGTCCGAGCGCTTCCCGCCTCCGCGTCGTTTCCCCCTCGCGCAAGTTTTCCGGGCTATTTAAGCGCGCTGCCGAGCCTCCTTGAATCCCCAACCCAAAACCCCGAGCTCTTCGCTGCAAGTCGCCGCCATAGCCGCCAAACCCTAGGGTTGAGCTGCCGCCGCGATTCGTGTCCTCGAGACCGCCTTCGTCGCTCCAAGCCCGTCGTCGAGGTTCGCGTTGAGGTTTGGAACCCGCTTAGTCGCTTTTCCCTCTCTGTCTCGCTCTCTCGAGGTCGCGCGTGCTCACCGTCGTTCCCGAGCCACCGCTCGCCGTCGAGAGCTCCCGTCGTTGCGTAATCGTCGTTTAGATCCCCCAAAATCGATTCCCCGTTGTCCCAGCTTCCTCCCAAGCCAATCGCGGCGAGGTTTCGAGCTTCCTAGCTCGAGATTCGCCCGTCTCCGGCGAAGCGCCGCCGCGGGTGCTCGACTCCGGTCGCCGGCGCCGCCGAGGTTAGATTGGAGCCGTCCTGAGCCGTTCGATCGAGATCTAACGGTCGAGGATCGAGCCGACTCGAGTCAAACCGAGCCTTACCGGTCAGTCGCGTCACTTTTGCAGAAAAGCCCCTCGATTTTATAGAAATCAACCCGCGGTCCAAGCCCGTTCAAAAATAATTAGATCTAGGTCCTGTTTCTTTCAGTTTAGCCCCTGATCTTTCTAAAAATCTAACCCGCCGTCCTGTCGCGTCGTTTTTCGTAGAAGTCCTTCTGTTTTTATATAAAATTACGTTTTAGGTCCCTGGTTTCTTCTGTTTAAGCACCTGGAAGGTTAGATTTAACTCAAAGAAGCCCCTAAACCTTATTTTAGCCATATCTTAACCGTTTTAAGTCCGTTTTGAGTGATCTTTGCGCTCACGCGATCGTCTCTTCATCAAGAATAGTTCTAGATACGTCTTTGCGTCTTTAAAAGTTGTTTGGTGTATTGTTTTGCTTTTATTGATTGAATGCTTGTGCGAATCGTGTAGAGAACGGTCCGTTCGAGGGAGATCAAGATCAAGTCTTCGAGGAGGAGCCACCGCAGTACTTTGAGCAAGGCAAGTGGATTTCCCCCTCAGCATACTCTTTTGAACCCATACACATTGCATAACAACAAAGTTTATATTTATGTTCGCGATGCATTAATCTGAAGGGTCCTATGTAAGGATGACCAGTCTTTTACACCTAAGCCTTGATACACCGGGTTTACTTTTATGTTGGGTAGCTATGCTAGATGCTTAACCATGGTTCATGATGGGTTCTATCCAACATTGATGAATATTCTTATTATTTATATCTTGTTATGTTAATACAAGATCACCATGTTAAATCGGAACATGGAGAACCACCCAGGATTAACCGTACAACCACAATACTACATGGCTCTGGTCTTGGCTAATTAATTAGAAACCTTGGTTAGGAATGATCTTACCGAAAGGGCATGGGGGGTGGCGGTTGACGGTGTATAGCTTGGTTCTCTCGGGAAGTGGGCTTGGCTAAGACACTATACCCGTTAGGGAGGGTTATGCCTGCTTCCGATCCGGAAACCTTAGCGGATTGTTTCTAACTAGGGAATCTTTGTAAAGGCCTCGTAGCGTCCCTATGCAGTCACACCTTGGTAGTGTGGTACGTGCCTGATCAGCACAACGTGGTTGGGTTTAAAGTTCTTCGGAGCTTTTACGCGAATTGTGGTGAAAGTGTACAACCTCTGCAGAGTGTAAAATTGTTATAACAACCGTGTTCGCGGTCATGAACGGCCTGGACCCTCACGTGATTAATCTATCGAAACATGAAATCAAATCATTGCATGCATATGTTATTGGTTATGTTTATGATTTACTTTATGTTTACTTATTGTTAATATGGGGGTGGTATATACTTATATCTTAGTAAATAGTTGCTTGTCAATAAAGCTTGACCAACTAAAATGCTAACCGCTGCAAACCAAGCCTTTCCTTGATAGCTTGCATATTTCCCCCACTTGTTGAGTACCAACCATAAGTGTACTCATCCTTGCTTATATTGGATCAGAAGGTAATAATGGAGCGGAGTACCTCAGCGATCTTGATGAGTTCTAGGCATGTGTTTTACCAGTCAGATGCCTGTGGAGTGCTTTTGGAGTTATCGTCTTTAGTTATCGTGTGAACCAGTTTATTTTGGCCTTTGCGCCGTATTCGTGAGTGTAATAAATACTTTATTTATTAAATATTCGTTTGAGTACTGTTTCTGCTATTCACTCACGGTCTATCATATGTGTGAAATTTGATCCTGGCACACATGTGAGATGTACTCGGTTTTCTCTCTAAAACCGGGTATGACAGAGTGGTATCAGAGCCGTGCTGACTGTAGGACGCTAGCCTAGTTAGAATGGTCGAAGTAAGGATTTAGTTTAGCAAGCCAAGTCAGTTTCTTTAGAGGTCTTATTTTATTAGTTAAAAATTCTCTGTTCTTCTTCCCTTTTCTTTGGTCACCTTTGCCTCTATTCAACTATCTTTACTAAGGTTCTCTCTTTGCTTAGATGGCCAAGAGCTTCCAGACTGACCCAGCGCAGCCAGCCCCTCCTTCACCACAGATGGATGATGATGTGCAAGGAGATCCTGTGTGGGTGTGCTTCTCTGATGATGAAGATGTATCTGACCCTGCTTCACCCACAGCGGATGTTGAAGGGAATCCAGATGGCACTAAAGATGAGGGTGATAAAGTCTATGATGATAAAAAGGATGACGAAGAAGAGCCCAAGGTGGAGATGATCACTTCAATAACAGAGCTAGGCGCTTTCCCACTCTTGCTTGAAGATGTTCTGGAAGCATCGGGCAACTACACCAGGCCACTCTACATAACCACTTACAGTTCCGCTGCCAAATACCAGGAGTATTACCATACTCAGGTTCATGTTAGGGAGCAAATGGAGAATGCCTCTCGCTTCAAGACTTGGTCTATTCATGAGTCGAGCCTTCTCCATACTTCCTATGAAGCTGCAGCTAGCGATGCCGCCAGGAGGGCAGTGACGTCTATCAGCCACAAGTTTCGGGAAGATCTGTCTCGCACAGAGTACCGTCACTTGCCTCGTCGCCGTCCAGGATCTGAGCAAACTGTTGTCATGGGAGGAGGACCAACAACGGATCCTCGTCTCAATGTTCTTGTCCGAGTCACTGCAGCACTGAATACTGATTTGGAAGGTGTTATTAATGAACTTGCCGAAGCCCAGGAGCGGATTGCAGAACTTGAAGAACAACTTGCTAACCAACAAGGTCAAGGTGATGATGATGAGAGGATGGCCAATGCTTGGTCCCCGCCTCGGAAGAAGCTTCGCTATGGAGCCCCTTTCTCCATCACACAGTTTAGGGAATAGGTTATCTTTAGGTTTCTTTTGTAAGTTTATCGTTAGTACGGTTTTGTGAGTTCGGTCGTCTGTTTAATGTTTGTTGCTTGGACAAATGTGTGAGTTGGAATCTTTGTTTGTGTGTCTTTGGTTGTGGAGTGATGACCATAATTAAAGAAATATGGTAATAAAATATTAGTTGAGTTTAATTCTAGTCCCCTCTTATCCTTTGCCCTTAGTTTCTTATCTATCTCAAGTTTTTCCGGCATCTATATCCCTTATGCTGAAATCTGCTCGCGCCGATCTCCGAGACAGCAGTACTGTTTTGATGATTTCGAGAGTTACACAGATCCGTTTGACCTCAAATCAGTGGGGTTAGTTTCAGAATTTGATGAGTGATTTTCTGTGATTTTTCCATAATTTTTGGAAATCTGTGTCGAGGGAAACACACCAAAAGTTGTCAGGTACAGAATCTGTTTTTCCAGCTTGACACAGGTAGCTTGATTATTTTGTATCCGGAGTTTCAGAGGTCCGATTGAGGTGATTCCAGTTGGATTGGATTCATAGCTTTATGAGTATTGTTCTGCAATTTTGGTATAATTTTTGGATGCACGAATTGACAGTTATGGATGAATATTTAGGGAGGACAGAATCTGAGTGATGATGAAGATTTGACTTTCCTCTACTTTGTTCTTTCTTCTCAACTTCAATGCTATCTTATGCTCTCGCAGTAGAGTGTCTTTCCTTTACTCTTGTCTATCTGAGAATCATTCTCTGAATCATATCTGTCTAACACTCAGATGGTTAACACCAGGACCGGAGGAGGTAGAGACGTTCCTAGTCAGAGGCGTGATCACGTGGTGAACCTGCAGAATCAAGCACCCCCTCCACCACCGCCTCAACCTGCAATGGATCCCGCAATGCAGCAGTTCCTAGCAACCCAGATGCAACTCGTTCAGCAGCTCACCCAGACAGTGGCCAATTTGCAGGCACAACAGAACCAGCAGCCACCACCGCCACCAGAACCAGTCCAGCCGCCCAGGGATCATCACAGGCAATTTTTGAGCCAGCATCATCCTACTTACTCCCACTCTGCAGATTCATTGAATGCTGATGATTGGCTCAAGAATGTTGCAAAGAAGCTAGATATTGCTCAGTGCACTGATCGTGAGAAGGTCTTGTACGCTTCAGGAAGATTGGAAGGCCCAGCAGCTGATTGGTGGGATGCATATGTTAATGCGCATAACACTCCCGACACCATCACATGGCAGCAGTTCCAGGATGCTTTCCGTACACACCATATTCCAGCAGGTGTGGTGGATCTAAAACAGGAGGAGTTTCATGCATTGGTGCAAGGAAGCATGAGCGTGTGTGAGTATCGTGACAAATTCACTCAGCTATCTCGCTATGCACCTGAAGATGTAGATGATGATGCAAAGAGGCAACGTCGTTTCTTGAAGGGTTTGATTGTGCCTATCAAGTACCAGCTGCAGACTCATACCTTTCCCAACTTCCAGACAATGTTAGACAAGGCCATTGGTTGTGAGAATACACGTAAGGAGTTGAGTGAGCAGAAGAGAAAGTTCCAGTCGTCGTCGTCAGGGCAGACAAGCAACACTCGTCCTCGCTATAGTTCTTCACAAGGTTTCCAGAATCGCTCAGGAGGTAATGGTGGACATTACCAACAGGGACAACAGACACAACGTTCTGGTCAACAGGTTCAGAGGTATTCTCAGCAGACACCTCGTACTCCTAACTAGCAGCAGAATCGTTCTGGCAATGGCACCCCGCCAGTACGGACCAACAATCCAGTCACGCCAGTACCACCTAATGGTTGCTTCAAATGTGGTGATATGGGTAACTATGCTAACAATTGTCCCAAACGTAACCCCCAGACACCCCAAGCTCAGAGGAGCGATGACCAGAGGTCCGTTCAACCTTCTTCCCAGCAAGGCAACAAGGGACAACAGAACAATGCACGTGGTAGGGTCAACCATGTGACAGCTGAAGCCGCTCAGGAAGCCAATGACGTGGTCATCGGTATGTTCTCCATTAACTCAGCACCTGCTACAATATTGTTTGATTCTGGAGCATCGCATTCTTTTATTACTGAACAATTTGTGTCTGAGCATAACATACCTAAGCAACCCATGAAAAATATGCTTTTAGTAAACTCCCCAAATGGTGAAATGAAAGCTAGATATATGTGCCCTCGAGTTAGACTTGATATTATGGGAGTAGAATTTCCATCCAACCTAGTAGTTTTGAAGTCTGAGGGAATTGATGTGATACTTGGAATGGATTGGTTGGGAGCTCATGATGGAGTTATTCAGTGTGCCAAG
Source organism: Digitaria exilis (assembly GCA_015342445.1). NCBI lineage: Eukaryota > Viridiplantae > Streptophyta > Magnoliopsida > Poales > Poaceae > Digitaria > Digitaria exilis. The sequence continues at coordinate 1,089,628 of JACEFO010001897.1, forward strand.
AAGTCAGTGTTATTCACAAGTCCACAAGGAGACCGAATGGAGTTCCAGATGAGTCCGGTTGTTCGAGAAGAAGCGACAATCAACCAGTTGAAAGGAAAGTCATTGGAAGATATCAGAGTCGTGTGTGAATTTCCGGATGTCTTTCCTGATGATTTACCAGGTATGCCGCCTGACCGAGACTTTGAGTTCATTATTGAGCTTGTACCTGGTACTGCACCCATTTCAAAAAGAGCATATAGAATGGATGTTAAAGATTTAGCAGAATTAAAGAAACAGATAGATGAACTTTTAGCTAAAGGTTATATTCGACCTAGTTCATCTCCATGGGGAGCCCCTGTCCTATTCGTTGATAAGAAGGATGGTACTAGAAGGATGTGCGTTGATTACCGAGCTCTTAATGAGGTGACTATCAAGAATAAGTATCTGCTTCCTAGAATTGAAGATTTGTTCGACCAGATGAGAGGTGCAAAAGTATTCTCCAAGATTGATTTGCGTTCAGGCTATTATCAAGTAAAGATTCGGAAAGAGGATATTCCTAAAACTGCGTTCACTTGCAGATATGGTCTTTATGAGTATCTCGTGATGTCGTTTGGTTTGACTAATGCACCTGCAAACTTCATGTATCTGATGAACAAGGTATTTATGGAGTATCTTGACAAGTTTGTGGTGGTATTTATTGATGATATCATGGTGTTCTCCAAGAATGAGGAAGAACATGAGGAGCATTTGAGGCTAGTATTACAGAAGTTACGGGAGCATCAGTTGTATGCCAAGTTCAGTAAATGTGAGTTCTGGTTGAAAGAAGTATCTTTTCTTGGACATGTCATAACAGATGGTGGAATCATGGTAGATCCGAGTAAAGTGCAGGATGTGTTGAATTGGAAGCCACCTCAGAGTGTTGCAGAAATCAGAAGTTTTCTTGGATTGGCAGGTTATTACCGCAGATTTATTGAAGGTTTCTCCAAAATTGCTAAACCCATGACTTTGTTGTTAGAGAAAGGACGAAAATTTAAGTGGGATGATGCTTGTCAACAGAGTTTTGAGGAGTTAAGGAAGAAATTGACCACTGCTCCAGTGTTAGTGATGCCTGATATTCAGAAGGGGTTTGATGTGTACTGTGATGCTTCACACGTAGGACTTGGATGTGTGTTGATGCAAGAAGGCAGAGTCGTGGCTTATGCTTCTAGACAGTTGAGAAAACATGAGAAGAATTATCCTACTCATGATCTGGAGTTAGCAGCAGTTGTTCATGCATTGAAGATTTGGAGGCACTACATGGTTGGAAAACGGTGTCGAATTTTCACTGATCATAAGAGTTTAAAGTATATCTTCACTCAGAAGGATCTTAATTTGAGACAAAGCAGATGGCTAGAATTAATTAATGATTTTGATTTGGATATTCAATATCATCCTGGAAAGGCCAACGTTGTTGCAGATGCTCTAAGTCGTAAGAGTCAAGTTAACTCAGTCATTGGGAGATTGATATCACAAGAGTTATGTTGGGAGATGGAACGACTTAATTTGGGTATCTGTGCTCATACAGAAGCTGTGACTATGGAAGTAGAGTCGACATTAGAGCAAGAAATTAGAAAGGGACAGTTTGAGGATCCGAAGATCGAGGAATTCAGAGCCTTAATCCATTTGGGAAAAACTGAGGATTTCACTGAGGATGAACAGGGAACAGTGTGGTTCAGAAAAAGAATATGTGTTCCAGAAAATGATAGGCTTCGGGAACTCATATTGAAGAAAGCACATGATTCACCTTATTCCATTCATCCAGGAAGTACTAAGATGTATCAAGATTTGAAAGAGAAATATTGGTGGTATGGTTTGAAGAAAGATGTTGCAACTTATGTGGCTTTGTGTGATGTCTGCCAGAAGGTTAAAGCAGAACACCAGTGTCCAGCAGGATTGCTTCAACCATTAAGAGTACCAGAGTGGAAGTGGGAAGAAATTGGTATGGACTTTATTGTCGGGTTACCTCGTACTCGTGATGGTCATGACTCTATATGGGTTATTGTGGATAGGTTGACGAAGTCTGCTCATTTCATACCAGTCAACACAACATATACAAGTGCTAAGCTAGCAGAGCTGTATATGTCCAGGATTGTGTGTATACAACGTTGTGATAACATTTCTGGAAACATGGTCACCTCCTTTTTGCAAGCATGTTCTCCTTTGTGTTGTGCAGGATAAGTTTCAAGTAGCATTCCATCGATGTACTACTTTTCGTCAAGAAGGGGAGGATGATGAGGACAAGACACACATGCATATGACCATGATTGGCTCAAGCAATGGTGAAAACAAAGTCTAGCAAGGATTTCCAAGACATGAAGCAGGCCCAAAGCTAATTCAATTTGAGTCCCCAAGGTGAAGGGCCAAATCAACTTAAGTTTGAGTCCACCTCGGAGTCTAGGAGTAGCCCGCACTAAAGTTGACGCACAGGTCGCATACGGAGTCTGTTTTGGACGTTCTTTATTTGATTGGAAGCAGAATTTCGTAAAGCTTCCAATGACACTAGTTTGAGGCCTAAATTCCATCTAAGTCGATGAGAATCATCGAAACAACTGGACGTCCAAAATCTGTCAGGACGCTGCAGTCTTGTATCGTGTCTGGCCTTAAGCCTAATTTGTGGGCACCCCCTCCCAGACAGCCCCAAACCCTAGCTCGCCCTTAAGAGTATAAACTCAGTAGCCGCCACCGTAGAAACTTGGGTTTTGTTTAGCGTCTAAGTTTTCCTTCGAGAAACTGAGATCGATCATTGTAACCGTGCTGACAATTCCTTTTACTATGATCTGGCCCCCCTATTCTTGCATCTCCTCGACTGTATCGATTAGTCCTTTCAAATCGAGTGCTCGAACCCTCATTTAATTGCTCAATCCACACATACAATTTCAGATTGCGTGTTTACCCATTCTTGGTTGTGATCTTCAGTTCGCTTGTAGGAAAAGCCTTCTCAGCGATGTCAATCAAGTTGTGGTTGGTTGATAACCAACGGAGCAGCGGCATAGCGGTTGCAAGAGCAAATTGTGAATGATTCAAAGCCAGACCGTCAACATCGAGTCTCCACCAATCGAATTAACCCTTCTACCTCTCGGAAGATCGGATCGTGTTCCATCAGTTTGCTTGTCCACCTGTTCTTCGATTTGCTTGTAGGTTCAAGGTTGGTGTTGGCACAACAAGAACAACAACAAATCAGAGCCGGTGTAACCGCCGCTAAGGTGTAGCGCCTCTGTTGGTCGTTTTAGTTGGGTGGCGCAACGTCGAATCCACCTCCCGAATCGAGTTATCCCCCATCTCTCATCTAAGGTCATGGACCCCAGTGGGTTCTATCACTAATTAATGTTCTTTTTTGAAGGACAAGTTATTGACATTAGCTATAGAAAGGAACAAAAAAATTGTGTTATTCAATATCTTAGCTTGCTTTCTTTATATTTAGAGTAAATTACATCCACCATACAACAACTTGTATGGTTGTAGCACTTTAGTCCAACAAGTTGCAAAGTGTGCAAGCAGATACACGAACTTATCAATTGTGTGCATATACGGTCATATATATGCCCGTAGATGTATTTTGTCCCTGTGATAGGTGAAATGAATGTGTTTATACATGTAACCTCCTATTTTGTGTCCGTCCACATATGTATGGTAACCGAGATGCGGATGTAATATAATAGTTTTCAACAATATTGTATAAATGTAATAATATAAATTTTATTTGAATATAGTTATAGTGAGAAGTGGTTTTCAGTGAGAATTAAGTATGGATAAAAGTGACTAAAAATATGTAAAACTCAAAATTTCAACGCACTAATAATAAAGAATTTCCTTTTTTTGTGAAAGGTACCAGCGAATATTGCTGACGTGGAAAAAATAACTAATCAGGTTGGACAAAAGAAATATTATTGTACATTGAATCGATAGCCAATATAATATATTTTTTACCTTTATGCCTACCTCATCTTCTATGGAATATGGGGATATTCCATACATAGTAAATGTATTTTTTTGTGATACAATGTTTAGCCGCCTATTAATAAAATGCATAACATTTTGTCAAGAAAAATAAATATAGGAGGTAACATGAAAAAAAAATCATCCGACTCACCTGCTATGTTGAGAAAATACATGTGCATGGGGTATACACATTTGACTAGTTTTTGTGTCAAGTTGCACATTCTGCTACTTGTTGGATCAAAGTGATACAACCATATAAGTTGTTGTATGGTGTGTGCTATTTACTCTTATGTTTAACATTAATTTTCTCATGTGTATCACCATTTTATATTGACTTTGTTGCTTTAACATTATGTTATTATAGGCTATTGGACTCATCACTCATGTACTTGTTCCTTCTCGAGTCAAAATCTATTTAGCATGATTACAGTTCAATTATTACATTTTTCTTGAATAAAACTGCATTTTGCTGATCTTCGCAGTGGACATTTTGCATTTTTCTTTCAGAGACTAATTTTTTTTAATTGTTTGGAAGTGGACAGCGCTTGCTGATGGTCTGTACCAAGGCTAGACAAGGAGTCAAGGATGACTTCCTTACCGCAAGTGGAAAAGCTTGTGGGATCCTGGGGGACTGGATGCTTAGCTCTGGAGCTACAGAAGTAGGATTGTACTGCATGTTACTTGTCATCAACACATCACTTTATCGTGCATGTCTTGATGTCAAATGGCATATGTTTTCTCTTTTGTTTTAAAATAAAAGGGTTTGGATCCCAAAAGTTGTAGGAATGGTCCTTGACTGAAATATGATCCACATGTAAGATAAATCCTAATTTATCAACTTTCGTCTAATATTATAAATAGCAGGTGAGTGATGTTATCCAAGGCGATCAAATCAGCTTGTTCATCATTGGCAGTCTCTTGCGCATCGACTTTTGCAGGAGTTATGATCTAAAGAATATTAAATCATTTTTTTACCTGTTCGACAATTCGAGGCGTAGCATCTCCATCATTCATCATTCCACACAAAAACAAACTCCAGCCATTTTCATAACTTGGTAAATGTAGATTGAAATCAGTGCATCCAAAAGGTTTTGGTTGAGCGCAACAATTATTTGACACATGAGATCTTTGAAATAAGAAAAATGAACAGAAACAATCCCATAGCTTATTACAACCAACCCCAGGGATCCTTGTTCTTCTAACCTTTTCCCGTGACCATAACAACAATAATGGTGGATGGCTTCACTTGCCAAATTATAACTCCCATATGTATGACACATACATGATGCCAAACTAACAAATCACACATGCACCACACATATAGGAGCCACAACCATACTAGTGCCGAGGAGCGCAAGAGATGAGCAAAGCAAGAAATGCTCTCCCCTCCTCCCTCTTGATTGTGCAATTGCAAAAGCTTTTCAGCTCAAAAAACTTCTAACCATGCGTCGACATCGCAGTGGGACATGACGAAGATGCCGGTGCGACAACGAAGGTGATCTTCCCCAATTCACATCCCGTAGATGGTTGAGAGCCTCCGCAAGACGGTCACCTTGAGCTCGAGGACGCAGATGTAGTCAGCCGTCCTCCGGAGCAGCATGTCCACGTCGGCGTCCTCGGCGTCTGGGACGATCTTCTTCAGCTCCCTGAGCCTCCTCAGCACCACGTGCTGGAAGGGCCTCCTACCTTTCTTCTTCCTCCCCACTGTGAACATGGCTTTCCTTCTCATGTAGTGTCGCCCCAGAGAAGTCGCTCGGTTACAAACTAATGGTGTGTGGATCAGGATGTGTGGTGTACGACTCGGCAAGGGGGCATTTATAGGTGAGAGAGGCTGAGGATATTTCACTTGTTGGCCATGTGGGATGACCTTGGTTCTAACCAGTAGACTGAGCTGTCATCCTGCAAGCAGTAGTCTCACAGGGCATGGCTTGTTGCTGTTCTTGTCTGACATGCATGGGTAGATCAGGGGAACTATCTGGCATGTATGTCCATGCTCTGGGGGATTTATTCCTATTGTATAGGCGATTCTTACATAAATGCAATTTCCAATTTATCTTTTATGAGTAGTGTTGCTGAGGTTTTCATTGATTTAGACGGTGATTCACAAGCATGTGGCTCACGAGCAACAGGGTGAGCCCCTCTGTTCTTGCTCCCCTGCATGCAAGTAGTCGAGCTTAAGACAAATCAATCTCCTTGTCCTAATCATAATCATGGAACGGTTAACATTATTTGCAATGATTTGATGAATTCCCATGTGATCTTTGCTCAACTTGCGGCATGTAAAGTGCAAGAAGCTGCAACTGGTGGCCACCCGGGCCATGACACATCTAGAATGAGCGTGTCCTCTTTTGTGAGGAAGAGCTCACTTATCGTATACTAGTACATGTTTTTGTCGCCATTTGGGCAGTCCATGTAAGCAAATAAGATTAAGTTAAATGCATCATTTTATTCTAGTAGTTTTTATAAAAAAAAAACACAAGGCATTGTCATGCTTACGAGTTTTTTTTTTTAAAAAAATGCGAACATGCTTGAGAACATATTTCATTCAGAGGATAATGTTATGAGTTTGGTTCCATATTTAAAAGGAAAAATTGATTCAACTGGCCATTTTTGGGACACTACATGTGACCCATACGGCCATACATCTCACCGCTGCTCTGCTGCTAGAGACTAGAGAGGAACATGGGCTTGTTGCACCGAGGCAGTTGCTCGCAAAGCACGGAGACAGACCCAAATGCCTCTGCATTTCATAAACACTTATCACTGATGAACTATGTGGCTCCTGTAACCACCACACGCGCCAGTTCTGAGTCACGGATTCTTTAAAATATTTCTTTTTCCAATTGGATTCGGTGATAATGTTTTCAATTCGGATTTATGCCGACGTGGTGTTTTGAGCACTTTTACCTACATAATACTTTCATATACTAGGGGATGAAAATGACTAGTATGTAAACATCAAACGGTTAAGATTAATTGTATACTATTCAAAACTACCCTAATGATATAAGAATATAAGAGTAATATAGATGGTAAGGTTAATATAGGAATAAATTTAAATAGAATTTTTGTAATATATACAAATTATAATTAAATTTGTGTAGTAGTTTATATTTTTATATGTTTACATTAGTTGATATTTTGGTATGTTTACGTTAAAGATGTGAAGGGGCATTTCACGTGAAATCAATATTCTTATTTTAGCACTTAAAGTGGGAGCGCAAAGTACTAATCCACCCTGGATCAATCAATTGTCCGATTTAATTTATGCTATAGCTCGGAGTTTTTGCTTTCCAGATGCCAGATGGAGGTTCTGGTCGCCACACCACGGGAGCAGCAGGCCATGTAGAGTGCCCTTGTCCATGCAGTGCTTTGTGAGGTGTGAGCAGTATACTTGTTGGATGCATCTCCTAGAACGTAGGCATGTCGTTCTAAAGTTCTGGACAAAGCAGCTGCGCACGAAATTGATGTGAACGATTTTGTTTAACATGATAAGCCGGGTCTAATTTATGTGCGTCCGGCCTTCCCTCCGATTGCAGATAATGCTACTGCTGCTTCACTGTTCTTCCAAGCAGTCAGGGCAACGAAGTACAATGCTAGCTACATAGGCCCCTCTGCGCTGCGAGACTGCTACGAACAGTTCACAGCTCCTGATCTGAGCGGGCACGAGACGTTACAGTTGGTTCTTTAGTCTTTACACCTTTTCTGTTCCGGTAAGCTGCGATCTGAAGCTGAAAGCCATAACTGATCGATCAGCACCAAACTCTCTGCATCTCTCTATTGGCTTTTACCTGCTAGCTTACATGTGGTGGGTAGATCGATCATCTAGGTCGAAATTTTAACGTACTCCTACATCAGTACATGTGGCGCAGCAGCGCATGCATGCATGGGCAGAGCATGTACGCTGCCGATCAGGGCAAGCAGACAGCTGCAGCTGCGGCGTGTGAATGACAACACTCGTGCGCTGATGGATCGAATCTTGGAGGATGCGCGGCTAGCTAGCAAGCTATTGAGAGGAGACGATGGGCCGATGATTCAGTGTAACCTTTGGAGCCAGGGCCTAAGAGGAGGTGCTAGATCGGGCGACGACGTGGATCAGCCGCCATTGCGTAACACAACGCATCGCAGATGGAGTTATCCAACGGTAAGACGGTTACGAACTTACGATCACGTACGCTACTGGATCGATTCAACTTGTGCCTCGTAACTCATCATGGGGAATTTAAGTTGACAATGTGTCCATTCAGCGGACCATCTGTTGGCCCTTAATCCCTTATCGATCGAGAGTTGAGAAAATCGACCTTTCAACCAGGCCAGTCGTTTGATCAGACAAAAATAGTTACCACGAAAGTTTCACCGAACTTTTCATTGACCCACAGGACACAGGAGATAGCGACGTGCACTTTGTTGGGCTCCATTTTTTATCAAGGCGATCAGGCACGGTTTACTTAATTTGTCATGCTGCGCCCGGTAATTCGTTCCTGTTCTTCACTGATACTGATGGACCTAACATTTTCCTCTGTTACACAAGGATCTTTTGTCTTTAACTTGCATCTTTTGTCTCATGGATGGGTTTTCTAGAATTCTACTTTTATGGACGCAGTGAGCCACGACCAGACGTCTCGCCTTTTTTTATTGCATGCGATAGAGTCATTCATTTTTTCTAACAGAAATAGCAAACTGTACGGTCTGCATCCAACTACTAGCTGTTGGGCTATCCCTCCACATGAAGGATGATTTGGAGCCCAACAAAGTGAAGCAAAAACAGCCCACAAGCTCAATGTTTGGGCACTATTGATTTAGTGCATGAATCAATGGTTGAGATCACTCCAAGAGAGTATAAAGCACAAGAAAACTCTAGCCCCCTCACACCCCAACCAGTTCACGTTGTCACTTTTGGGAGAGTGAGAGAGCAGAACACACTCAACACAACAACCAAGAGAGGAGAGGAAGAAGAAGGAAAATCAAATCTATCGAGATTTGGTGGCTCCGAGCATATCTGTCTCAAACCATTGATTGGAGGCCCAAACGTGCTTGGATTCATGCCAAACTTGGTGAGCTCGTTTTACACTTAGATTATTTCGATCTGGTCAACTGGTTTGAGGTTTGGTTCAGCAGAGCATCAAATTTGAGAGGTGTTTTGTCAGTTCGGGTGATTGCAGTTTCAGCATTGAGCAGTATCGGTAGATGGTCAGTTTGGGTGGCGAAACGGTGTCCGATTGAGCTGTCCGTGGTTGGGAGACTCGTGGAACTACTCTCCTACCAAAATTTGTACACAGGGGATCTGTAGTTTGTGCGATATGAACTGATTATTGAAGGGGATAGAATATGTGACTTCTCTGTTTGGCAGCTGTCATATCTCTTTTTTTTAGAAAAAGGAAATTGTTCCGGCCTCTGCGCCGCACACAGCCAAAGTTTAACAATATTCTCAGCTCACAGGCTGATCCAAGAAAAAAAGAGAACATGCACGCAAACAAGATGGATAAGTTAAAAGCAAATTCTATTGCTACTTCTCCATCCATTCCTGGCAAAAATATCTAAGGCGACCACCTCCAACGCCTTTCTTACCAATCGAACAGTTTCCTTTGTATCTTCACGCTGTAACAAAGACCAATACCGAAGCCAATATGCTCCCCTGAAGACAGCCTGTATAAAGGAAGTAAATTGTTTTTTTTGAAAAACCAAATTGTTACGCGTACACCAAATTGCCCATATAATAGCCGCAACCCCAACAAAAATCAAATCTCTGTCCTTTTTTATACCCATTAACCAGTTACCAAGCATATGCGCTATTGACTTTGGTGGGGTTAACCCAGTAGCTATATTGACCACTCTCCAAATTATCTTAGCATGTTGACACTTAAAAAAAAGAGATGTTTAATTGTTTCATTATGGTCACAGAAGCAACATTTTATACTTCCGGACCAATTTCTCTTAGCTAAGTTGTCCTTTTTAAGATAACACCTTGTTGCAGGTACCAAAGGAACATCTTTATTTTTAGAGGGATCTTTAGCTTCCAAATAAATTTATTGTTGAAGGGGGTGTCCTGGTTTATGAGATATTGATACATAGATCTAGCTCTAAATTTACCATTTCTATGTAAGTCCCAGGTAATAACATCCCTCCCATCAGAGAGTTGATGCGAAGCTATTTTAGCTACTAGGTTATGCCAGGCAGTTAGTTTATCTCCAACTAAGGCTCTTCTAAAAGAGATATTCCATGGCCTTTGATTCATAACATTTGCCACGGTATTATGAGGATAATAAACTATATTATATAGGGTCGGAAACTGCTCTTTGAGGGGTTTAGAGCCAATCCAACTGTCTTCCCAAAATCTAGTTTGTGACCCATCTTTCATCTTGAAGGTTCCGCAACCTAGAAATTCATCCCTAACTTTTAGCAATCCTTTCCGGAAATGTGAGTCTTCAGGTTTAACTGTAACCTGAGAAAGACACTTTGAACTTAAATATTTATTTCTAAGTAAAGATTGCCATGTGCCATCCTCATTTAGTAATTTAAATAACCATTTGCTAATTAGACATTTATTCTTGATCCAGATATTAGTTATTCCTAAACCTCCTTGATCTTTAGGGTGCCACATAATGTCCCATTTGGCTAGGCGATATTTTCATTTATTACTATTGCCTTGCCAAAAGAATCTAGATTGATAAAAATCTAGTCTTTTAAGGACTTCTTTAGGAATTTCAAAAAAGGACATCATGAACATAGGGAGGCTGCTTAGGACAGAATTAAGCAAAACCAATCTACCTCCATAAAATAAGTGTTTAGACTTCCATGTAGTTAATTTTCGTTTGAATCTTTCTTCGATGACATTCCAATCCATATTACGGAGTTTATTATGCTGCATCGGGATTCCTAGATATCGGAAGGGATATTCCTATTCCACATCCAAACAGTTCAGTATATATATTTTCGTACTGTTTGGCTTGTACATAACAAAATATCTCACTTTTATGGAAGTTGATTTTCAAACCTGATAATTGTTCAAAGATGCAGAGCAGCAATTTCATATTCTTAGTTTGCTCTAAATCATGGTCCATGAAAATAATCGTGTCATCTGCATATTGCAAAATGGATAGTCCATCTTCCACCAAGTGAGGTATCACACCATTAACTTGGCCATCATCTTTTGCCCTCTTTATTATTACTGAGAGCATATCTGCCACGATATTAAAGAGAATAGGCGACATAGGATCTCCTTGCCTAAGTCCCCTTTTTGTTTGGAAGTAGTGTCCAATGTCATCATTAATTTTTATTCCCACACTTCCCCCAGAAACAAAATCTTGAACCCATTTACACCATTGAGGGCAAAATCCCTTCATTCTCAGGGTTTGTTGTATAAAAGGCCATTTCACTTTATCATAGGCCTTCTCAAAATCAATTTTTAGAATCACACCATTAAGTTTTTGGTGTGCAGCTCATGGATAGTTTCATGTAAAATCATTACTCCTTCCATGATATTCCGACCTGGCATAAATGCCCTTTGGGTAGGTCGTACCACTTTATTGGCTACTCCCATAAGTCTATTAGTAGCTACTTTAGTGAAAATTTTGAAACTCACGTTGAGTAAGCAAATGGGTCTATAATGCTGAATTTTCAGATCCTCTTTTATTTTTGGGAGCAGAGTAATTACCCCAAAATTGAGACTATATAGAGGAAGACGCTCTTCATGAAATTCTATGAATAGCGCCATGAGGTCTGCTTTTATAATTTCCCAGAAGACTTGATAAAATTCTACTGGGAAACCATCAGGACCAGGTAATTTATTATGCTCCATTTGGAACACTGCCTCTTTCACCTCCTTCTCTGTAAATGGGGCTGTGAGGAAATTATTTTCCTCCTCCGTCACTTGAGGTATGTCATGGTTCCGGTTTTCCACCATAGTGAAATTATTATCTTCAGGTGGCCCAAACAACCCCTTATGATAATTCGTAATATAAGATTTCAGGTCAACATCACTTGTGATTACACCCTCTTCTTGTTCTAGCTTAAAAATATGTTGCTTCCTATGCTTGCCATTAGCTGTCATATCTCTTGTTAGATGGTTGTTGTTGTAGTAGTTGATGCCAAGTTTTCATCATGGTGAATATGTTTCCGCTGGTGTAATCCTCTAGAGGTCCTAGAGAAGACTCCTTGTAACCATTTATTGATTATAGTGGAAGCTTGGAGTGGATCGGTTGGTCCCGTGGATTTTTACTCCTCACCTTGAGGAGATTTTCCCACGTAAATCATTGTGTCTTTGTGCATGTGATTTCTATTATTCTGCTGCATATCTGTTGGAAGATGTTCTCCTCGTTGTTCATCACAAGATGAGGAATTAAATGGGTTTATTGCTGCTGTCATTTATCCCAACACTAGCAACACAGAGGAAATGCAAATTCGTGGGCGCCCGCCAGGAGGCATCGCCAGGATGCCCGCTGTGCATCTTCCTCCCTGCACCACGCCTACGTCGCCGGTGCCACCCCTAGCTTCGGTGGCCTCAGATGCCTTGTCTCCACCTATGAGTTAATCTGCCCCTGCTATGCTGTTTGCCGCCCGCCGCCCATCAAGGTCCACCACCGCTCGCTTTGGCTGCCTTCGCCCAACCGTCGTCCTCGCTGTGCTGGCCGCCACTCCCCCTTCCCCACCCCTTCTCTAGCTGTCGGGGATGAGCTCTCCGGGCAGCCCTGAACCCTAATCCCAGGGTGGCGTGCGCGGCGACAACGCTGACCGCCAGCCAGCTCCCGTCCTGGCAGGCGCCCGCCCATTTGGAATTGCGTAGCAAGACTAGGAATGGTAGTGCGCTTCGCCGCGCCTGTTTTGACTCCGCTCTGTGCCGCTATGCATCATCGTATTTTAGCTACGCTGCACAAGTTGGCACTGTTTCAGCGTGTACGATTTAGGAAGGTAATGAGTAAGCTGTGTGCTACCAGCACCTAGAGAATAGTTGTGTGGTACCAGCATCCAAAGTTTTTTTTAGAGTAATCATCAATAATAAGGTTGCGACAACAATTCTCCTACGATAGACCAATAGTTGTGTGGTATCAGCATGGTTGAAAAAAAGGCCATTGAGAAGGTAGAAGACGTGTAAAGCTGTATTTTAATTAAGTATTAACAAAGGAGAGGTTGAAGCCGATCCCTAGATACAACAGCTCATAGAAATACATTTTACATACATGATGATTTGCAGACACATTACACAACTTTTTGATACAATGGGAAAGAAGGAATGCCACTTGCGTCGTCCTAGACTTATCTGAGAAATGGCGTGATGATTGCATATAGGCATAACTTTGGTATACACACGGCATCCACGACGATCCCCGCGGCAACGATGGCTGCACCGGGCAGGCAGACACGCCAAGGATGATGCAGCCGGACGGCGCCCTGGTGCCAACGCCGGGAGAAGGCGACACGGCCCTGTGCAACATCGCCACGGCCCTCAACGACGAAGGTCTTCACGGCAACGACGACGACCCTCACGGCAACGACGGCGACCCCGACAATGATGACGTCGAGGCGGAGGGAATTGATGCCCTTTTCTGCCTGTCGGCACAGGCAGAAATTGGGCAGCTCCCGCCGCCAAGGCAGCCAAAGCTGAAGCAGGCGGCTGATGATAGCAAGCCGAGGCGCAGCACATGCCTGGCCGGTAAGCCAGCTTTGCCGGCAATGGAGAAGGCACAACGTAACCTCTGCCGCAAGCTCGGGTTGCTAGATGATGATCTCACTCCGGTCGAAGACATCCTGAAGACCCTAGTGGGCATGTTCTCCGGGCCACTACCGGAGAAGATCATTGGCGCCATGACCACCATCTTCGACCTTGAGGATGATCAGGCTGAGAACACTAATGAAGCTCTGATGCGCCACGCATGGGAGGACATCGATGATCTCTTCCAGGATAGGGATGCAGCATGAAACACTGTCACCCTTACTTCGAGTACTTTGCTACTTCATGACAAGCTACACTTACCACTATTCTATTACTATGTATCGTAACCTTGATGTACTCTTTTGCCCTACTGGCTGCGACCTTCGGGCTAGAAGCTCTCCTAGTGCTGCTAGAAGTTCTCCTAGTTCTGCTGGCTGTGACCTTCGAACTACAAACCAGCTGCTCCATCTACATTTACCCCTCAAAAACTGCCGATGTGGCAGCTACAACTATGAAGGAACAAACCTCGTTAACCTTGAGGCCTTTTGCACCACAAGCACGGCCACAAGAGTGCTCTACAGCTCTTATGTCAAGTGACAACATCAGCGTGCTAACCTGGAATGTTCGAGGTCTAAATGCGTCGGCTCGTTGCCTCACAGTGCACGAAACTCTAAGGAGCACCACAGCGCACGTCGTTTGCCTGCAAGAAACGAAACTCCAAACAATTGATCGACCGCTAGCCCTTTTTTTGGGAGCCTACAAATTCGATAACTTCTTCTATAAGCCAGCGCGAGGTACCAAGGGAGGCATTTAATTTTGTGGAATAGCATGTCCATAGACCTGCAGGACTGTGAAGTGGGTCACTACTCTTTATCAGCAACAGCAACGCTACGCCACACCTCTACGACCTTCAAACTAACCGCCGTTTATGGCCCTTCACGGGCACCAGAAAAAGACACATTTCTACGTCTGCGTCGCCTCAAACCCATTGATGACGCAAGGTGGTTAGTCCTAGGTGACTTCAACCTCATTTATCGTGCGCGCGATAAGAACAACAACAACCTCAATCTACGAACAATGCGCAAATTCCGTAGAGTCCTCAACCGATGCCAGCTAAAGGAGATTCACCTACAGAACAACTAGTACACCTGGAGCAATGAACGCCGTCGGCCGACACTCGTGCGGCTTGACCGTGTCTTCTGCAACCAGAGCTGGGACCTGCATTTCAAAAATCACACCCTTCACGCTTTATCCTCTGCACACTCAGACCACTGCCCTCTACTGTTATGCAAACAGGAGGGGCCAAGAAGGCCCACCCCCTTCAGATTTCAAAACATTTGGATAAAGCTGCCGTACTTCTTTGATGTGGTGCAAGAGGTCTGGAATAAGCCTACAAACCACACCGAGCCATTCCACAGGCTAGGCCATAAGCTCTTCGCTACCGGCCGAGCGCTTAAGGTCTGGAGCAAGAACATCGTATAAGACGCACAGCTAAAACTTCACATGGCTCAAGAGGTTATTTTGCGGTTCGATGAAGCCCAGGACCACCGTGAGCTCACCGCGACGGAGCATGAACTACGCAAACGTCTGAAATCCCAAATCATGGGATGGGCAGTCCTCGAGAGAGCCAGAAAAAAGCAATGCGCGAGAATTAGCTACCTCAGAGAAGGAGACGCAAACACTAAGTTCTTCCATCTGAGAGCAAATGCCCGGCGCCGGAAAAACTTCATCCAACGTCTGAAGCGCGAGGAGGCTGGGCAGTGACGCATACCGGCAAACTCCCAATTATACACGACCACTTCCTAAGAACAATGAGCCGACCGGACCATCACACAAAAGTCTTCAACTAGGAGAGACTGCAGCTACCCACCATAGATTTATCCTCCCTGGACTCCCCTTTCACCGAAGAGGAAATTCTAAACGCTATAAAACAACTACCGCAAGACAAAGCCCCTGGCCCGAATGGATACACTGGCCTCTTCTTCAAAGCATGCTGGCCAATCATTAAGCACGACGTGATCGCTGCTGTAAACGCCTTCCACGACCTCAGATGTGCGGACTTCAATCTTTTGAACAAAGCAAACATAGTCCTCATCCCAAAGAAGGAAGGGGCTGAATACATAACGGACTACCGCCCGATCAGCCTCATACATGCCATAGCGAAAATCATCTCCAAAAAGTTAGCTTTATGACTGCTGCCCTTCATGAATAGACTAACCTCAGCTTGCCAAAGCACCTTCATCAAAGGTAGGAGCATCCATGACAACTTCTTGTACGTGAAGAACACAGCTAGAAGCCTGCACAGAAGCAGAACCCCAACGCTTTTGCTCAAGCTGGATATCTCCAAAGCCTTCGACTCTGTCAGATAGGACTACCTTCTTGCCCTCCTGCAGCGTCGTGGCTTTCCACCCAGATGGCGCAACTGGATATCGGCGTCCCTAGCCACATCCTCCTCACGTGTCCTCCTGAACGGCTGTCCCCTAGACCCCATCGCACACGGCCGCAGCCTACGCCAAGGAGATCCACTGTCCCCGCTTCTTTTCGTCCTAGCAATTGATCCCTTACAACGGCTCCTAGAAGTCGCCACAGCCAAAGGGCTGCTCAGCAAGTTGCGCGGACGAACAGCTAGGCTACGCATCTCTATGTATGCAGATGATGCGGCAATTTTTCTCAAACCGACAGAGAAAGATGCATGAAATCTCCGAAAAATACTGGAACTATTCGGAGAAGTAGCAGGGCTCTGCACGAACCTTCAAAAAACCAGCGTCACTCCTATCAGCTGCAACAACATAGACCTCTGCAATATTCTGCGCATTCTGCCAGTCAAACGTGTAAACTTTCCGGTAAAATACCTAGGCCTGCCACTGACCACAGGCCGCCTCAAAAGGATCCATTTCCAACCTATTGTGGACAAAGCAGCGGCGAAAATGTCCTCCTGGATAGGTTGGAACTTGAACCAAGCAGGACGCGTCTGTCTCGCCAAAACCGTCCTCACTGCACAACCGGTTTACTGCCTGACTGTTCTTCGACCAACAAAGGAAGTGCACGATGAGCTAGACAAAAATAGAAGAGGATTCATCTGGGTAGGCAACGGGGCGATCACGGAAGCTAAGTGCAAGGTCAACTGGACACGCACTTGCCTTCCAAAAGAGAATGGTGGTCTAGGAATCCTAGACTTGGACAGATTTGCACGGGCCCTTCGACTACGGTGACTGTGGCACGAATGGGTCTCCCCAGACAAAACTTGGATTGGTACGCGGCCACCATGCGACGACTTAGATCGGCAGCTCTTTGCAGCTTGTACCGAGATACGGATTGGCAACGGCAAGAAGACAAGCTTTTGGACTGCAGGATGGCTACACGGCCAACCGCCAAAGGACATAGCCCCCGCGCTCTTCGCCATTTCATCCCGGAAGAACAGGAGCGTAGCAGACGCTTTAAACAACCACAACTGGATTCGCGACCTCAACTTCACTAACGGTCTCACTCTTGATCTATTCCAAAATTGTGCTACACTATGGGGCCTCATTCGACGCGTGACACTCGACGAGCAGCGAGACGACAGCATAACATGGAAACTAACGCATAATGGACAATACACCGCCTCATCAACATACAAAGCGCAATTCCTGGGAAGCACCAAAGAACCCGGGCTGCAAGCTATCTGGGACACATGGGCACCACCTAAATGTAAACAGTTTATGTGGCTGATCCTCCAAAACAGTGTGTGAACATCCGACAGACTAGCAGCCGAGGATGGGACCACAGTCCGTCCTGCCCCCTTTGCAGGCAAGTAATGGAGACGGCGCACCACCTCATTGCGGATTGCAGATACACGAGGTGGATCTGGGGTCTAGTGAGCGAGTGGATACATCAGACGTCCATTCGGCCGGAACATTGGACATCGACGCAAGCAGTGAAGGACTGGTGGAGGCCATCACAAAAACCCCAGGACTCCCGAGGAAGGCTACGAGATCGCTGACCATTTTAGTCACTTGGGAAATCTGGAAAGAGAGGAATGGGCGAGTTTTTCGAGGGGTGGAGCACTCCACCATAGGGCTCATGGCAACAATCAAGAGCGAGGTTGCCGCCTGGATCCAGGCAGGAGCTAAGTCTTTAGCGGCCCTCATTTTGGGAGAGTAGTATACTTGTATCTGCCCGGTTCTGCCGGGCTCTGTAAAACCTCTTCTTTATCAATAAAATAGGCACAATCTCGTGCCCGTTCGTTAAAAAAAAAAACTTTGGTATACCATATCCTCACCCGCATCTTGCTTTAATTTGCAGGTAAAACTAGCGAACATAAGCAATACAGAATATGGTCATGTGCATCGGGTAACAAAAGCAGAATGGTTCAGGAATGGCCGACTAGTTCCTTTTCGGAACAAGCTCTACTATTCGAAGAAGCTAACGAAGCACAGAACTTGCAGGCCGTGCTTCCAGCAAAGAAGTAAACGAAATAAGAACAGCAACTGATGAACTGCTACTCACTGAAACCAATCGCCAGTGCAGTTCTCTGAATTTATTCGTCAGTCTTGCACACACAGCAATTAATGGGCAGCCATTTGGCACGGCTCGGCCGTCACCGCGAGGCTGCGCCTCCGAACCACTCGCAATCGCAAGAGAGCCCACCCAGCCAGTCATGTCGACGTCCAGTGGTATAATTGCCTTGCCAAAAATGTGCCATTCTGAACCTCGAAAAAAATGTGCCATTCGCGTCAGCGGGGACAAGTAGAGGTCGTCGAGGTCCTACGCGCATGGCTATGCTGCACGGCTGCCATGAGAGCCCATGATACGGATGGCATGGCATGGGCATGGGCATGGACGAGGCGAGATCGGATCGGACGGATCAATGGGATCAGATCAGATCATGAATGCAGTAAAAGAAGCTTAATGGCTTTTGTCAGGCGAATAACTCAACTTTAAATGGACTGTTGTACTTTGCTCTATTTCAATGCAGTTCAGCAACAGCAACAGCAACAGGCTATGTACGTATTCCACTGGGCACAAGTGACTTTAGTAAGTTTACCCCAGCTGGGAAAGAGAGCAACTTGCTGACACTTAACAAGTTGTCACTATTCAGTATTCACTAATGCTCATGACAGGGGTAGCTGAAACCCTGAAATAGCATTTGCAGCGAAAATGAGGGGACAATTGTGACGCTAGTGCGCTACAAACAAAATGCTAGATGCCCTTATGATAATGATGCTTGAGATGAAACCTCACTGCACCAACAGTTGATCCAACTACCTGCCTTCTGGCTACTACAAGTAGATCCACCGACAGATAACAGGATAGACTGCCATACAGTTCACCAAGTTAGGATGGAGACGAACATCAACAGAATTTTGTACAGGTTCACAGTTTATCTCCAGAACAAATTTTGCGTATAACAATTTACAGATGAACGGTGGCACATGTTTCAGTATTTATGAATTCAAAGAGCATTGGTGGAGTGGAATTCTATGTATGAACACCGCTGGAACATTTACTGACTGTGTGCATTTGAACAACTTCTATCTACTCTTCAGCTTATTCCTATTGGGCTTTGCCAGTTTATGCCCTGAATATGAACTGGACTGCAGAGCCAATTGTGCTTCCCTTTGTCTTTTGAGCAGGGTTGCAATTCTGAAGCAAAATTCTAAGCATGAACATTAAATCTAGAATCTTGAAAATCAGTTTATGTTTGAACAGGTGTGAGATTTCCATGCTGCTTCGACAATAGCATGCGAGGAATCAACTTATCTGTTCCCCGATCAGATCAAGACCAACAGCAAGGAAAGACACTCCCTGGAACAGAAGGAAGTAGAAATGAATCCCTTGAGCAGACAAGAGGCTCCGAGTTGCAGCTGTGAGTAGGAGCAGAGAAAGAGCAAGCTCCTTCTTGTAGATCTTGTTAGCCTTCTTAGCATCATGCTGCGCCTTCTCATGCTGTTCCTTTTCCACATTGACCTCGACCAGTTCACCTTTTTCAGATAATTGCTTCTGGAACTGAGGAAGCATGGCGCCCTTCTTATCCTTTTCTGTAGCTGCGAAGAGGTCTAATTCAGATGATCGACCGGACTTCTTGGTGACAATCCATTCATAGGAGCTTCCAAGTTTGAATAACCCAGACAACATTGCATTGAACTTGGTCACCGACATGGTGTTCTCGAAAAGAAGGTATGGTACAATGAAAGGAAATGATCTTGGTGATGGCAGAATGTTAAGAAAGGACATGCAGACCGGCACATAACAAATGACCCACACAGACAACTCGGCCTCGGGAACGAACATGGTTAGTGGAAGAATGACACAAAACAATGTGAAAGAATAGAAAGGAAGTATCAGCTTCCTCAAAAGAAAGAATAATAGTATCAAATTTGCCTTCTTCCATGAGGAGATCTGCATTGAAGTTAACAAACGCTCGTCAAAAGAATATTGATCCATATGACCATACCCCAAGAAAGGAACTTTAATCCCAATTACAGGGGCCAACTTTGAGCTAATAGCATTGCCTACCTTGGCAGTAATTATGTCAGGAAGGCACAACCGGAAAAGGTGCATTGGGCCAGAATGCCACCGGTGTTGCTGTTTTCGATATGCTTCATAGGATTCTGGAAGTTCACACAAGACCTGATAATGGTGCTTTTTTTAGATAATGGGAAGAAGTGCCTAGCCTTGACCTCACATCACATGAGGCTACGACTAATAATGGTGCTAAGTAAAATCAGTTTCCAAATTGATAAGAGATATATTTCTCATGTGAAATGCTTATGATTATGCAAATGTACCTTCACATCATTCAGGAAGATGAATTTCCAACCATGTAGGTGTGCTCTAACAGCAATATCCATATCCTCCACGGTTGTCCTCTCTAGCCAGCCACCTGATTCCTCTAAAGCTTGGATCCTCCAAACTCCGGCAGTTCCATTGAACCCAAAGAAGTTCAAGAAGGCCCCATTAACTTGCTGCTCCACTTCAAAGTGGAAGCAAAGATTAATATTCTGAAGGCGGGTCAGCAGGTTCTCATCCTTGTTCACAAAACTCCATCGTGCTTGGACTAATCCAAGTTCAGGATTCCCCTGAGCCACCCAAAAATTTGAAGTTACTATAAAATAGATGCACGGCCGTGCATACTGGAATTGAAACAGTAGACAATTCTTACCACAAAATGTGGGATTGTTTTTTTCAGAAAATCGGTGCTTGGTTGGAAGTCGGCGTCAAAAATAGCAACAAATTCATAATTCTTGACATAGTCACAGCTCATTGCAGACTTGAGGTTCCCAGCTTTATACCCGGTCCTCAACACCCGATGCCGATAGACAATGTTCACACCCTGATGGCTCCACTTGGAGACTTCTGCTTTGATCCACATTTGAATGCTTTCATCGCTTGAATCATCGAGCACCTGTATCAGAAACTTGTCCCTAGGCCAGTCTAGCTGACAGGCAGCTGAAATCGATTGCTCATAGACCTGTCGCAAGAATAATCTCTATCATCCACAAACCAATGAAACAGCCAGCATTCTACAAGCTGCATATTGAAGTCACCCCCTTACCTCTTTTTCGTTGCACATAGGAATTTGAACTAGCACCATTGGGTGCCGATACCCCGAACCGTCCCTGAAAAGGTCCCCTTCAATCCTCGGCTTGATCTTCTTGAGCTTAATCCAGAAGCAACCCAAGCACAAGATGAGCCGGTCCAACGATTGAACAACAAACAGCAAAATGCAAGCTTTCGACAAGAATTCGATCGGCCGCCGGATGTAGTCTGCTCGGAATGACATCCAGGTGAGGTACACCAAGTGCACCCACCCCTGAATCTCTTCCACCTCCGGCACAGTCAAATTCGGCCTCCGGAATTGCCACCCTTTCCAGTAGGCCGCAAGCTCCACGGCGAGGGTGAGCAATGAAAGCGCCAAGAACCCCTTGATGAACCTGTAGAGCAGCCAGCCCCGTCCGTGGCCGGGGCCCTCGGCGGCGGCCCGCCGGAACCGCCTCACGACGGCCGACGGAAGCGCCCAGGCGATGGCGGCGAGCGAGGCGAGGCACCCCGCGGCGCGGTGGGCGCGGAGGAGCAGCACCCAGGTGAACTGCTTGGCGCTCCGGCCCCGGCCCTTGTCCATGGGCAACACGCCGGCCCGGAGCGCCTCCGCCTCGGGCCCGTCGATCTCCACCACCGAGTAGTTGGGGTTCTCCATGGTCACCACCACCGGCGTTCCCCGCCGGGCATCCCTCCCCCACGGGTAGGCCAGACCCAGGCCCGGCGCCATTGCCCGGCAGGGACAGGAGGCAAGGACAGCGCTCACGAAACACCAGCACCACCGACACTCTCAACCACGGCTTCTTTGGTTCTCACCAGGGCACTCTGCTTCCACAGTTCCACCTACCCGCCGCCGCTGCCGACGAGAGCGACGCGAAGCGAGCATCTCGGGCATCAAGAAACCGCCTCCCGCGGACTGGGAACGCGGAATGCAGCTGCGCTGGTGGGTATACTTGGATTTTCAGCTCCTCCCCAAGCTCGCCGTGAGCTCAATTCGACAGTTCCTAACCGTCGAAAGAGAGAGGAACAGCAGTGGTAGACTGGTAGTGGTCTGGAGTGGAGCTCTGCGGGCTGCGGCAATGCGGCATGTGTGCTTTTTAATGGAAGGCAAGTTAGCAAGTAGGCACCTTGAGTAGCGCCTCCCCTTCTCTCAGCCCCACACACGACACACTCTCCTCTCTTGCTCACGTCCCTTTCCGGAGCTCAGAGGCGAAGAGCGGAAGAGTTGTGAACTCTGCTAGTAGTCCGGTTCCCCACAGGCCACATCATTCCCCCGGCCCTAGCCCCAAGAACAGCAGCAATAGAACAAGAACAACCCGGGCTCAAAAAGGCCAGGGATTTATCTTCCTCTACGGATGAGAGATGATTTTCAGGAAAGAAGCACGCCGGTTTGTTGCTAGCTGAGGCCTAAAAGCTACCATGGACTGGATTAGTGCTGACGGATTCCAGGAAAACAAACAGCTGCTACGCTGCCTGCTGGCTTTTGGCAAAGAAATCCCCCGGGTTCTCACCGGAAACGAAACGAAATGGGCGCGCAGCCGGATCGCAGTAAAGACACAAGCGGACAGCAGTAACATGGCAGCCGGTTTCGGAGCTTTCGGCGAGGCGAAGGACCAGAGCTTCCAGTCCTGGCACAGTGGCGTTCTCGTTCGTTGCTCCCCTTTGTTTCGTTTTGTTTTCCGTTGTTTCGTCCCCATACCGTTTGGTCTGATCTGAGGCTGGGTTCACAAAACAGTTCAAAACCGGTCGGTTCTCATGAGAACCGGTCAAACCGGTCCGGCCCGATTGAAAAAAACCTCGGTTACCGTTCCTAAACCGACACTATAAAACCGCTACCATCTGGTAGCCGGACCGGTTTCACGGTTAGCGGACTGGTTTTTTCTAAAAAACTGGTCAAACCCCGGTTTTGTAAATCCTAATCTAAGGGGCATGGCGGCATGGCACGGTGCCTGTGAGTTTCTTGAGCTGGGTACTCAACTACTCATGAATTCGACACGCAAGGGCTCGGGACCGGAACGAGGATCGCCGCCTTTTGGGTTTGGATGCCGGTAGTGTCATACTCGTAGCACGGAGAAGTGGACGTATGGGCTGGCATGATGGTGATAGAAGTTCCCTGGATTGTTAGACTGATCCACCACCTGGTCGTGACCGTGTTTTTTTTCGTTGGGGGGCATTTGGAACGTTTCCCTTGGCACCTAAGGTTCTCTAGCCAGTTGTTAGTAAATGGTGGTATGGTTACACCAAGCCAGGTTCAATTCCTCGCGGAAGCAGATTTATAGGTTGGTTTCAAAAAATACCCTGGTCGGCATAGTCGGAGTTTGGGGAGTTTTTCTAGACTCGGAGAAGATCGGGGTTCTTATCTCCGTCGGGTCTATTTTTTTACCATCTGAAAATCAGTCTAAGGAGTAAGGTGTAGCGTAGGTATAGGTGGTATCCTGGAATACTGTACGTATACACACCTCTGGTCTGTGGTGCCGTGGTGGATGGAACAAAGAACGCTAGCTCATTTCACTTTTTTGCACATATAGAGGGGAATGTCAATATCCCCGAGTAAAAAAAAAATCAAGATTATAGGACATCATGCAAAGTTTGACGCTGGATTCGTTCGTATTATGGCAGCCAACCAAGCTGCCGACGTGTGTAGCTAACACGGTGGTTAAGGATCGGTGCAGTCTCGGACGCCGACGACTGAGGACAGGAGGAGACCACAAGGGCAGTCCCAAGCTACCATAGTTTCTATACTCTTAGACATTGTGTCAAGAACCTATCTTCTATAAGTAATTTTGTATCATAATATATCATGACCCACTTGTCTCTCTTACATATAGTCTTGGTTTGTGTGAAGACTTAGTTTCTTGATTAGACTTGGTTTCTTCTTTTTTTTCTCATCTCTCTTCAATAAATACCCTGGCACATCAGCATTTTGCTTACATGGCAGCATAATTAATGCCTTAAGACTCTACATTAGAGTCTCCATTACAACTGCCCTGGTTAAACCAAGCCGTCGTCGACTCGTCGTGGTCGTTCGTTAATTTGTCCTGCACGAAGCAGACAGCGTAGGACCCCCCACTAGTTGAACAGGGCTCGATGAGCCGCTAGCGCTGGGCACTTGGGCGCTTGGACACCCACGGCCTTCCGTCTCCGTGGCGATGCCCCCTGCTGCCTCCTGGCCTGCTGCTGCTCCGCCTCCGCGCGCGGCTACGCTACGCAGGCTGGCGGGGGCACGCGTCGCGCTCGCGAAGCTGACGGCCCAACCGCCGCTCGGGCGCACGGCCTCGTAGTCGGGGGCTTGTGGGAGTCGTGTCGCGCAATGCCTGGCGCGACTTGGTCTAGGTGTGGACGCCGCCTTGACACGGACGTGCCAACCGAAGCGTGCGTGCGTGCGTGCGCACCGGAACGAACGACGGTTCGCTCACCCGACGCGTGCGTGCGTGAGTTTCCGTTGGGCAAAGGGCGAGGCGACGCTAGTACAGCGACAGGCATGTGACAGGTCGCGATCGTTGGCCTCGCGTCACATTTTACTACTACTAGTAGTACACGTATTTTCGCCGCCGCGATCAATGTGATGCTCGTCAGTCTCGCTGCGCCATCAGAGGAGCTGATCCATTGCCGGCCCTGCTGCGTCCGTTCCTCCGTGCTCGCGGCCGCCGCGTTTGGTCGATCCATTGCCGGCCCTGCTGCGTCCGGCATCTCCATTCCCCGTCGGCATCGTAAAATTGGTTAAAGCCGCTTTCGGAGCCGTTCCAAGCGGGCAAAAAGAAAGCACGGATAGTTTATGGAATGTGCTCGAGTGATCCGAGGCAGAGAACCTGTGCTGTGCACGCTTTTCTGCCGTGCTCGTGAGTCAAAAGTCGCCGATCGATCCATCACTATGCGCGGTTCTTCACGCACGCAGCACGCTCTCTCTTTTGAAGATTGGACGACTCGGCATGCACCATTTCATTTCTTCTCCTAGTCTTTTTTCCTAGTTTTTTTTTTGAAAGATCCGGAACCATATCCGGCATTCATTAATAAGAGGATAAGAGTTTTACATCTAGCTTAATTGCACAAGAAGCGCAAAGCAGAACAACGAAGTCCCCTCGTAGCAGACTGCTAGTTGGGGCACAAAAAACATAAAAGTGATTACTCCCAAAGAGATGGGCCAACCAGAGAAGCTAGAGCCTTGGCACCCGCCATGATCCAAAGTCTTGCTTCATCACGCAGTCTGTCGAAGAGACGTCCAACCATGGTGCATTCTCCTCGAAAGATTCTATTGTTTCGTTCACACCATAAGGTCCAGATGACCAAAATAATCAGTGAGTAAAGGCCAATGGAATTCGCTGGTGTTGCTTTTGATAGGCCTAGGAACCAGGATTGGATATTATCTGTTTTCCAGTTTGAAGGATGGAGACTTTGGCAGGTAGACCACGATGCCACTCTTGTCCAAAGAGCACAGGAGTATGGACATTCAGTAAAGAGGTGATTGACGGTTTCCAGGTTTCTCACACAGAGTGGGCAAAAATATTCATTAGGCCATCCTCGCTGAAGTAATCTGTCAGCTGTCCATATCCTATTTTGAAGCAAGAGCCAGATGAAGAACTTGCACTTGGAAGGCGCCCAAGGTTTCCATGTGAGTGGCGCACAGGCCGAAGGAATATATCCATCCAGTTGCATGTCATAAGCTGATTTCGCAGTGTAAACCCCTGAGGTGGTTCTTGTCCAGACGATTGTATCTTCCTCCATTGAAAGCAGATCCACGTTCTCCTCAACTATCATATTCCAGAGGTTGAAGAATTCCGATAGCAGGTCAAAATTCAGATTATAACATATATCGGTTATCCACTGGTTGCCTTGAAGGGCTGTTGCCACTGTCCTATTCTTGCGCTTGCTGTGCTTGAACAGAAGTGGGAAAAGCTGCGATGGTGTTTGTCCATTAAGCCAGCTTGATTTCCAAAAGGACGCCGTTTTGCCATTCTTGACAGAGACACTTGTGGCAGCTGCAAAAAGCGCCCTATCTGTGTCATCCACAGGTAACTCAGAGCTCACCCATGGTTTCTCTGGATTGGTCCAAGAATACCATAACCAACGCAATCGGAGGGCCCGGCTAAAATGCTCCAGGGTCTTTTTTCCTAGTCGGAAGACAACTAGACAAGGCAATGTGTGCGACCAACGGGCGTGCCTGAAAAAGGGTTTTACTACCACGCGTCACGTTCTTCTCTCCCAGAGCGGTTCTTCTTTAACATCGGGATCAAGTGAAGAGCTCGTCTCGAGTTCTTCTTCGTCACGCCATCGAGTCTGCTAATTATAACACTAAGATTCCTTGGGCCTGCCCAGCAGTTAGGATTTTATAACAGTAGTATGCTTCTTTAGCATTTTTTTTTAAATTTATTAACTTTCTAAGTGGTATATCACAGCTCCATGCCCTTTCAGGTGTCAGCATAGCAATTAATGACATTGTTATACACACCTTTTTAGGGCTATTTTGTGGAATTTTCATATTAATTATTGTTAGTTTTGTGTCAATTTAGATCATATTTACATCTCTACATGTTTTATCTAAGTTTTGGTTATGTCAAAAAAAAGTTTTAGTACCTAATTGACATGGTGGTGTGATGGTAGAATAGCTTACGTGAGGCTAGGAGGGTGTTTTAGTTCCCAAAACATTCTCAAAAATACACTATTTATTCAACTTTTTACTATTCATCTCATCTCTCCTACTCACAGAATACTATTCATCTATAGTGTTTTTTTTACTGAGCAGTACATTTTTGGAGAATCTTTACTCAATCTAAACATACCCTAGGTAGGTTCAAACCGCAACAAATGCATGTGGGCGAAATAAATTTATTATATGTGAGGAGTGATTATTCGTCGTAGGCTCATACTACTCGGAATTGAAATAATTCTTTGCCCATTTTAGGCTATTTAATATTTTTACTTAAATTTTTAATTAATTTTGAAGCGGGCTATGTCACGTCTAAACATGATTTTCCTTAATATGTAGATTTGTTTTTGAAAAAAACTAAGCCTTTATTATTCATCTCAGGAGCATGAGATACATACGCCCTCGTATGGATATAAAACCAAATATGTCTACCCAAAGTATAACTGTATAAGAAACAAAGCTATTGGCCAGTTCATATGCATCGACATTGCTCACCATCTTTTGTGCGTGAAGTTTACCTTCTCAAAACCTGCTGTTGCATCTAATGAGTTTTTTTTTAAATAAGAGGAAAGAGCACTGCCATGTCATATAAAAAGAAGAAGCATTCATACTAACGCGCTAAAACTACACCACCGTACAAACAAAATCCACACAACACAACACTACACCACCACTCCTGGGAGCAAGTCTTTAAAAACTGCGCCGTCATTACTAATGTTGTGCCACGTCCAAAACCGCAAGCCGCTGAAAACCCAAAAGGCTACAAGAACTCCTCCACTTTAGGACCGTCCTCTTCGAGCCACGCACATGATCGTCGATCTCTCTACTCTAGTGCAGCACAACAGAACACTCCCGTCGCAACAATAATAAAAACCACTGATCCTAGCAATTATGCGTTGGGGCCCGCCTCACCTACTGTCTCGCACTCATCTACCATATATATAGAACCGTGATCTTTTATGGCTTGTTTAGTTCAAAAAGTTAGTACCAGATTAGTAGAAGTTGATAGCAAGTTGACGTTTTCTGTAAGAGGAGTATGGTTATCAATGTGCCAAGTTGGTGAAAAATTAGGGAAAAACAAGACCCTAACGATGATGGATGGATTGATTTGTCGTATGTTTTTTTAGGGAACTTTGTGTGTATTTCAAAGTTAGCAAAACGGACCGAAACGACACAATCCTGTGTGAAAGCCCAGCCCAGTAGCCCACTGTCTCCAGAGCCCATGTCTTAGTGTTTACTTCTTCGCCTTCGGGGCCGCTTCCGCCATGGCGCCGCCGCAGAGCCTCGCCGCCACCGCCACCGCCACCGCCGCCGCCGCCCTCGTGGCCACGGCCGCTGCCGTCGTCCTCTCAAGTAATCTCGAACTCTTCCCTCAACTCATCATTAGCCGCGCGCGTCAAGCAGCTCCCTCATCGACGTGCCTGACCCGCAGGTGTGCTTTACAGGCGAAAATGCGGCCGCCTGGCCGCGCGGGTCCGGGAGCTGGAGGCCGCGCTGGCGGCTGCCACGGAGAAGGCCGCCTCCGAGCGCCGCGGCAGGGTGCGCGCCCAGCAGGTAAGATCGCCGCCCGGCCGCGCAGCAAGTTGTCGCGCGTTGGAGGCTATGCAGTCTTCCTCTTTGATCCGCCTCATGCTGATGATTGCTGAATCATGGCTCTTTGTTGCAGTCGTTGAGGAGGGCTGTGAGCGAGCAGGAGCCCCGCTCCGACGAGGCGAGGCCGGCCATGGCCGCCGCCGCTGCCCAGGGATCGTACCCGATGGCGCCCATCGGCACCGTCCAGTCCTGCTTCTCCACTAGGTGCTGTCCGCCTTCGATTTTGTTCCTGATTTCCACGCCTTGTAGCATGCAGTCAATTTCTTAAGCAGTAACTAGAGTGGTCACTGTCTCACTGATGAGCGAGTGATCCTCTAAAAAAATAACATAGAAAAGGAAAACTAGAGTTAGTGAGTGCTCTTGATGTGTTCGTGTGTGGAAAACGAGCTATGGACCTAATTTATTGCTTTGTTGATCCACAATCTCAGGAACGGTACACCAAGGCAGCCTTTGGTGGTGACGCTGGCCAGGGCAACTGTGGCGTTTGATCCAGCTCGAGTTCCAGCAGCAGCCCTGGAGGGACTAGCTAATTACTCGCATTGCTGGATCCTTTATGTTTTCCATCTGAACACTGATCTGGATAAAATGTGGAAAGATCCTGCTAGGTCGAAGCTAAAAGCGAAGGTATGGTTGTGTTCTCAGTCCTCCAGCGGTTTCTTTTGTGATGGGGGAAAAATTCTTTGAACTGCTATAGTGGATATGGGCTGCTTCATGAAATTTTCTATTTTCTCATTGTAGGTAAGGGTACCGAGATTGAAAGGGGACAAGATGGGGGTTTTGGCAACTAGGTCGCCACATCGTCCTAATCCAATTGGACTCAGTGTAGCAAAGGTACCAATCGCAGAATTGAACCTACATTCCTCTTGCTCTCCTGTGGCCTATAAACCACAATAGTGAAAATGGCATGTGAAATTCTCGAGTCTTTTTTAATATATTTCTTCTGCAACACAACTTGGGGATATAAATTTTAGTATTGAAAATATTTATGGACTTGTAGGTCGACAAGAACCTTAATAATTATAGTTATATGTGTGTTGCTTGTTTTGCATTTATAGCATTGTGTTAAGGATGGTTTTGTACACATCCTTCATAGGGACGAGGAATGTTTCTTTCTTACTGACACATACTACTTCGTCACTTAAAATATAAGAAAATTAAATAATATGCTAATGGATTTTGACTCGCACTAACTTATGGATTGATTATTTCTGTATCCAATTACTTATGGATTGATTATTTCTGTATCCAATTCTGTGTACTTAAAGAGTACACATTTATTATTTTCTTTGGAGGATTGCTTAATATAAGTGATCTTGTTCAGTATGCTACTGTATTTTGAGTTTTCCATTTCGACTTTTAATAGGTGGAGGCGGTGGATGGGCATGCTGTTTTGCTTTCTGGAGTAGATTTGGTTGATGGCACGGTACCCTTTTCAGTGCTTATATGGTCCAGCATTATACAGAGCTGTCAGCTCTTCCTAATATGTTGATTTCCTATCGACAGCCAGTTCTTGATATTAAGCCATACCTGCCATATTCTGATATTGTTAACGGTGCAGCTGTTCCCAATTGGTTGGAGGTATGTACTATGTTGCATATCAATTCACGCATTTCTTTTACCTTAACATTTGATTCTTTTATGGTCTATAAAAAAACATTTGATTCTTTTATGGTCTATAAAAAAACATTTGATTCTTTTATCAATTAAAAAAACTTACACGTTTTCTGGATCACCTCCATTCTGGATACGAGTAGACAGCACATGATGTGTGCCAGAGACTGCTAAATGTTCATTAGGTATTATCTTTATAAGTCTATGTAAAATTAGCAACACCCAAGAAAAAGAACTGTACTTACTTTTTACTTTTGGAACAGCTCTACACACTTTACTAGCTTGGTAAAACTTTTCTGCCGTGATGCGGGATTTTGAGTGATACTTTACAGTAAGATTTGGGTCCTAAAGCATTTTATATCTCATTCAGAGAATGTAGGCTTAGAGCCCACTTGTTCAGCTATGCTGACTGAATGCCATGCAAGATTTGGTAATTGGTAGTGTCTTTAATTTAGTTTTGGTCTCTTGTCAACATATCACCAGGAAGTTCCAAGTATCACATCTATCCTCCATGGAAGCTAGCTGCCATGTTAATTGCTACAATTAAGTTATCTTCAATGTTCAACGCCTATTAATGTTCAATTTTTTGTGGAAGCAGGTTGATGGTGCATTAGCCGTGGAGTCTATCCATTTTTCTGAACACTTCATTTCTGCGCTTCCCATCTGCTGGGTACATGCAGTATGTGATGCTGATATATTCTCTATTCTCATGCAACAAAAATCTTGCTGAGTAGCAATTAAACTCCTGCCTTTTCTTTTGTAAACTTTCATTAGGTCAAGTTTAATAATTTTTTTTAACTTACTGTCTGAAACCCATTTATTTGTTTCAGCAAAAGCAGTCGCTCTACGCTTCAGCAGACGAGTTTCGGGATCTCATCAAGCAGGTCCTCTCTTGGGACATCAGATCGCTCTCCCAGCGGATCCGACCCCATCGAGTAAACATGGAAACCGAAGCCAATGGCCATATTGGCAAAGAAGCTGATGAGCACCATGGGGACAAAGCATGCTGTGGCGTCATCTATCACCTCCATCTCGAGGGCATTGATGTGTCATACAGGATAGACCAATGCTCCAACATCGTCGTTGAGGATGCCACCCTTATTCCTGGGGCCAGGAACCAGAACCGGCACGGTTACTTGGCATGGAGGGATAAACTTGGCGGCAGTGGTTTGTAGCATGGCCATTCTTCATAGATTAGCACCACTTCTCTCCATCCTTAGGCTTGATTAGGGGCGCAATGCTACTCTGTCGGGCAGAGTCATTTAGTGTTGCACGCACAAAATATGGAAGGCTGCTGGAAGATAGCGACAGACTTGTTGCTGTGAAGGAAATGATTGGGACATGACTTGTAATTGTTGAACCTGAAAGCAATAGTGGCTCGGGATGATAAATTGATGAGTGGCGTGGAGATCCTGAGCGGAGGCGTGGGAAGGCTTCCAATTGGATCGGATTCCGCATCTAGATCGGGGAAGGCTTCTGCAGTGGCTTTCCGTTCGGCGGCGGCGGCCAGTGGGGAGGGAGGGATTGGCCGGCGATAGGGGCTTGGTCTGGAGGAAGAAGGAGATCTGGTGTCAGGTTCATCTTGACAAAACATTGAGAGCAATCTCAGCGTCCATCGTGGTGAAAACTGTCTGTATGGCATGCTACCTTAGCAATAAAACTGTCTGTATGGTATGCCACTGGAGTAATGGCAGCATCCAGAGTAATGGGCTAATGTCAGCATCCATTGCCGCCTAAGTGTGGATTTAGTAATTGGTCGGGTGAGACGTTTTATAAAACTTCCGAAGTTTGTAATGCTGACAAATCTCCTCGTCCGGCCGCCTCCACCAAACCTAGCCACCCTCCTGGTGGGCGTGCTATTCACTTTCCTCGGTTCGCCCGGCTGGTCGTCTTCTCAACTCTTGCTTGCTTTGTCTAATCAGCTTGAAACGCCCGTGGCGCTGGCAGTCGTACTCCGGCCTCTGGGTGCTCATGATTCGCTTCGTATGCGTAGCACGTAAGCGGAGCGGCAACTACGAGTGATTCGGCGGGAATGTGGCGCGCGCGGATTAAGAGCTCGGGATGTTGATGGACTGGTGCGGGTAGGGCGTTGTGCAATCGGCTGCAGTTGATGAAGTGCAGGTGTTCGACGAAATGGCGACTAGATGATTCTGTTTCTTGTTGATGTGTGTGCGTTTTATATGCCTTGTATGTGTTACTATTTACTATTGGACGCGGGTTCTCTAACAAGGAGTGGATGCAGTTTGGTACCACAGTAAGTTTCAATCAGATCAGTTGTTATCAGGAGGATTGGTTCGAGTTTCACAACAGACTCCTCTAACAGTCCAGACCATGAAAATGAAACTTTATTCACTTGCAAGTTTAAGGGTAACCTGCTCTTGACAGGTTAACAAGAGACTCTTTATTCCTAGGATTTGGAGATTTCATTGGCTTTTGGGATGGAGATTGCAATCTTGTAGAAAAATAAGCTCATCCTTCATAGGCATTATGATTGCAGGATAGTGCTTGGTTCACCCCTGTGCACGGCAGATGAACGATAACAAGCAGCTGGGCTTGTGTGAGGATTTCTATCACTTTGCTCATGCATCTGGCCATCTTCTTCTCCATCTCCTCTTGACTGGATGCATTCCTCTGTTACTGCTCCTTGATTTCCTTCTTGTGGCTCATTATTTTCTTCTTCTGTTCTGTTTGTTTCCACTTGCTCGTTATTATTTTGCATGTTTGTTGATCTGTTCTGCTTTTTGTAGGCATAAATTATCAATGCTATCAAGAGAGAAGAAGTTGAAGCAGCTCCGGTTAGGATGAACAGTCCTCTAAAGTTGGCAAAAGTGAGGCTGCTTGAACCTGTGACAGGACCCACATTTTGGCAGTCATTTTGATATCCCATCCATTTTTTCTCAATTTGAATCATAGTATCTCCCCCTGTTACATTGAGCATTGCCTTTGAGATGTCACCAAGTAGAGGATTTCCCTTTGCAAGTGCCTGGGCAGAGAACATAGCCATTTTAAAGATTCATATGCAGCAATGACAGGTTCATCTCTTCTCTTATTTTTTTCCGAAATGGATCTCTTCTCTTATGCAATGATGGTTAAATAATACTTCATTTCTTCTTATGTCTGGATTCTAGACATTTTGGTAAGGCACAAGAATTTAACAGGGCATAAAAGTCCGAGAGAAGAGCTACAGGATAATGTCTTTCACGTGAATGCTATACTTTTTTTTTCTTTCTTTCTAATAAACCAGCTGATGAACTCATTCATAGTATCTCTAGTTATGTACTGCAAAAGAAGTTTATTAGATGAAATTAAACTTACATATCCAAAACCTGCAGCCTTATAAATTGGTCCAACCATAGTGTACCCTTTGCAGTGGTTTGCAAGGAACAGTTTAATGTATGGAACTTCATGCAAGAGAGCAGCAATACCACCATTGCTGCTTCCTCCTGAAAGTGCATTGTGAAACTCATCAGGGGTATCATAGGCCTTGATCTTTGATCTATCAAAACCGAGTTCTTCCAAAATTCCCTTGACATAGGAGCCACGATGGTATCCTACATTTTCTCCACTTTTTAGGAGTTCCTGGATATCGTTTACAGTAGGTTGAAGCTGTTGTACAGTCAACATTGATGTCAAGTTTGCTGTGTAACTTGATGTAACTACCAGCAGAAAACACAGCCACACAATCATCACTACCCGAGATAAAAACCGTTCAACAATCTCTTCTGCAACAAGTATGATAAATTAGTTAACGTTTTTAGCCATCTCAAATGCAATTTGATGGCTGCAATTTACAGATCATAGCAACTCTTTTGTTGATTTTTCGTAAATACAGGACTGTTTACTGGTGTGAATATTCCTTGATATAGTGTAGGACAACCATTTTGCTTCCTCTCCTTTTTTTAATCTTGCTAAATACTGAGTATTACTTACTAAAAATAGTACAAAGTTACCAAACAATTATTAGCCATCATTTTTATTTTTGTGAGCACCATTTTAATGCTTCTAAATTTGAATAAGATTTTCTGCCTTTGATGAATCAGATCATATATGTCGATTATTTGTTAGTTGTAGGCTTCTAGTTGTACTTTGCTGTGCTGACTCACAGCATGTGTCGCTGGACCATCTAGCAGATTAGAAATGGGCACATATATTTTCTGTAGTAGGAACTAATGTTATTACGTACTATGGCTATGTTATGGAAAGTTGGTTGGCCCCTAGCATAGAGCCACCAGTTCGGTGGCAGCAGCTTTGGGATAAAATTTGTTAGTCTGCTCAGGTTTACTAGCAGATATGATTGATTAGTTATTTGAATAAGATTTGTTAACAGGAACCTGGTCTAGTGGTCTATAGAGGCAGTCGGTGAGTCCTAGGTTATGCAAACAAGGAAGAAATTTAATCCAATTAATTAGGTTACTTAGAATCTCCTTTGTGAGGGCGAGTATGCCACCTCCCCTTGCTATCCTAGCCAACCTATCTACACATCAGGCTAATTACTACCTGCATAACAAGCTTCCTTTAATGACACACTTCCTTACTACAGGATCCAGATCTCACAAATATGTAACAAAAAGTTTCATTATGTTGTGAAAATTCATTTAGATCCATGTTTAGAACATAAAATTGAAAAATTAAGATAAGCTCCAAATATGTAATGATCTCTACTAGATAACAGTTAGTAGATATACTCAGATTGCTGTATAATATAACAGGTCAATAATGTTCACTTTGTGAAAACCTGGTGATTTTAGATAAAAAAAATAATTTTTTATAACATTTACAGTAAACAACTGCAGTTAGAAGAAACTTATTAGCATTGCATCAGGTCTAAGAAGTAACAATACATCACAAATCTGCCTACATGTACATGATCTTTCTCATCCAATTGCAACCTGTAAATTGTATTATTTTCGTTTTCCTCGTTTAATTGGAGTAAAATATAGCCCCACATATTTTCTGTTTGCCAACCACCAATGTGAAGCTCCGTTAATTACATTAGTGTAACAGGGTTACATGATGAATATCCCATGTTGATTTCTTAGCTTTATACTAAATGTTGCATTTCATGATATTCTTAAAAAAATCAATGTGATAAGTGTACTCAACTCTCTTCAAATATGGAGAAAAAGATCATAATCCCGAGCGTTCTGGGAATTGGTCCACGGACATTCTTATTGTTGCCCAGAAACTCCAATGATAATACTACTAAACCAGTATAGATAAAGAACACAACACTACCAAACCACATGCTAGGTGTCAGTGGTTTCAAGAAAATCCATGTGTTCTTGTTTACACTGTCCCTCACAGGAACCACCATTGCTATCCCTGACTCCGTGTATGGCACAGTAAAGTCAGCATAGAAAGTTCGGTTATACCTGATTGTTATATCTCCAATTACTATATCATATACCTGTAGGGGATAAAAAAGAAAACATTTAGTTGACTAGTTAGAACAGAATGCTGGGCTTTAATGGTTCTTTTAATTAAAAATGATAAGATAATGTCAGATTAGCATTCATAATTAATTGCAGCATATGTTCTTTTCATAAAGAAAATAAATTGTATACAACAGCTTCTTGCATTGAATTAGATCTTTTCATTGGTTTCTACACTATACTTTAGGATCATGCAACTAATGTAATTTTAGCCTGAAGAACTATGAGAACATATATATGCTGGTTTTCTCCATTATGATTGAGCTTAGAATGAAATCAGTGTGCATGAAAAACTATGTGCAAGTTTGACGGGTGCTTCAGGGCTCCAAGATTTACTCTTTGCTACTTACGAGATTTATCTGTACCTTAAGATGAACTTGATAGACAAAATCATCATAGCTTCCACTACTTGTATCCTTTGTAGAGCCAAATAATACATACTCATAAGGCATTGCATATGGGAGCATCTTTGCTGCCTCTTCAAACACATCAACTGAAAGGCCAGTTGCTTTAGTTGCACCTGTGATTTGATCCTTCTCAACCTTTATAAATTGTTGATATCCACTTGAGCGTACACCAACTCGAAGTTTCTTCCCAGTTGCAGGAATCTCAAAGCCCCGAGGTATATCTATGGATTCTCCTGGCCAGATCACAGGATTAAGATCTGGGATTAAGCTTGGATATATTGTTGCTGATTTTGGTTGATTTAATCTCCGTGAAAGACCATTTTGTGCAGTCCAAAATCCAATTTCTCTCCATCCTCTCCCAATTATATTTATAATTTGAAACAGCCAACTGCCTATGTGAAAGGTCAAACTTGCCACTCAAACCTATAAATTTAGTGTGCAATATCTCCTTCAAGAGTTGTGGGCCATTGCTAGATGTTTCCAAAGCTTCCAGATCTGTCGATTTTTGTTTCGATATTGGTTTTCGAAATGTGGCATTTGCAAGCCCAACCTTTTCTGTGGCTTGTGCTAATGCCCATATTGTATCATAGCTCCACAGTCCAAATATGCTTAATTTCAATGGTGCATCGGTGGGGTTGTCAATTTGGTACCTCATATTCCACCTTGCAGTGAAGTTGTTCAGTTCTGTTGATTTGGGAACATAAAAGTGGATACCCAAGGCACCATTCATTGATTCCACAACGGAAGGATGCAGAGAATCTATGAGATTGGTTATTCCAGCTGTTATGATCCATACATATCCTTTTTCCATCATTCCTATTTCTTTTGCCTTCATGAAGAGAGTGGAGGCCAATGCCGAGGACATGTGCACAATGTAGACCCTTGTTTGCATTGTCATTAACTTGTATAGT
This sequence comes from Digitaria exilis, assembly GCA_015342445.1. Taxonomy (NCBI): domain Eukaryota; kingdom Viridiplantae; phylum Streptophyta; class Magnoliopsida; order Poales; family Poaceae; genus Digitaria; species Digitaria exilis. Next base: position 1,126,353 of record JACEFO010001897.1, read on the forward strand.
TCTTGGGTAATTTGTTCACTGGTTGCTGACAGAGGAATCATGCTGCGGTAGGGAACCTGCACATTAACTTCATGAAGGACATCGACAAGGTATGGTATGATACCTCTACCATATTCAGAGTCTTCATAGATAGGTACCGCCATTCTCCATCCATATTCCTTAATAGTTGAGGAAATACAGCTCACTTGTGCTGAGTCATTTAGTGTTGCCCGGACAAAATATGGAAGACTGCTAGGGGATAAGGTTGGGCTTGTTGCAGTGAACGAGATGATTGGAACGTGACTTTTATTTCCGAGGTCTGAGATAAATACAGCTTGTGAAGATTTCTGAGGGCCAATGATAGCTTCTACCTTGTAATTCTCCAGCAAGTCAAGAGCTGCAGAATGGCATACAAAGATAAACTTCGATAGAAAATCATCGTTATCAATGAAATTATAGTAATTTGCACAAAATAAGACACTCAAATACTTGGAGGAATCTTTGATTAGTAACATGATGATAGTCCATGTTGCAAGGATGAATGCCACAAGAGAAACGCAAATCATAATACATAAGTTCAACATGGAGAAAGTTACTTATGCAACTGCAGTTTTGGAATAGGTTGTTTGCAGAAAAATGCCACTTCAAACAAATTCAAGAAAAGAGAAATAAGTAATTAAGGTACTTCAGTTACCATATGGTTGACATTCAAAGTTAGGTTAAGTTATCCTCCCAGTATACCCTATGCATTGCATATTATGGCTTTCTCAATCGCTGTGTTCCCTATTATTGTCAAACTTTTTGATGCGCAAACTATTTTTTCTGTGATCTCACATTCTCACTGAGTAATGTATTGTCCGGTTGTCCCAAAAATGTAAAACTCACATGTTATTGTTTGGGAACAGTACGGCAAGCGGCTGGAAACTTAAATGTGGATACATACTTTTTAAGAACAAACATGAATGTAACTTAACTGTCGAGATGTGGGTGGTGTGGTTTTGTTTGGCTATTAGTCGTTTCCTTCGTATCTTAATGCAATGATACACAGCTCTGCTGCGTATTCCAGAAAAAAAAAAAACTTAAGACTTAGAGTTGGAATTTTTTCCCTAGTCCAAACAATCCATTTTTATACCCACTGCTTGCATAATCTGGAGGTTCGCAGTTTGTCTATTTTGTAGTTTTGGAACTTGCTCCTTTTTTCCTAGGTTTAACTGGTTCTTATGTGGGGCAAACAATATTCCCCGCTGGCCCAGGGAGGAAAATGACAACGGCACGAATGCACCAGGAAGCAGCTATCTACCGGTGGGATTAGTTACCTTTTGTCAAGAAAAATTTTCAAATTGTTATACTGATTGGCACCGACAGTCAGGGCTATTTGCACTGTCTGGTGACCATATAAACCAAGTCAGTGTACCCATTGCACCAATAACCACCATACTGTAATGAGTACACTGGCAAAAACTATATTAACTAATTATAGGTTTGTTCTATATTACTTCAAGTATATTCATCATATTAAGAATCATCTAGCAGTAGCATGCTAACCCTTCTGTTTTCATCATACATCATTGACCAGTTATGACAAAGCGCAAGAGATTTGTCCAGATCCAATCCAATGGCAAAGATCTGTATGAACTTTATCTTCTTACATCTATATCAGGAACAACTAGGTATGACACGGCCTCTTGCTGTTCTTACGTGGTGCAAATTGTTCCTGATCTATTTGTTGAGATATATTTTCACTAGTATAGGTTGCTTCTTCCCACATGGAACGGCCAAGATTCTCCATATTTTATTTTTCTGTGTTTGTTGTTCCCTTTGCATCAAGTTTAGATTGTAATGCAAACACTGTGGCAATGCCTCATTCTGGCAGCTTATTTGCGTTTGTGCTCTCCCATGGTCACTTAAGTCATTCCGCATGAATTTGTACCAGTTTATGCTCTAAAATAAAAGGATTGTGCACTATTGAGCAATGGTGGATGCTACTATTCATTCCACAGCAAAAAGGTAACAAGTAAATGCAATATAATGGGCATACCGCAAGGTTTCATAACATCTACCTTGAGATGCAGCCCGAACATCATCACTCATGGAATCCCTGAAGTGGAGAACAAGCTTTGTGCTGTAGTTATGGTGGGCAGCATAAAAGTCCTCTAGAGCCAATGAAATGCTGGTAATTGCTATTTTTCCGACCAAGGACCCCAAGTCAAGGATGACTCCAACATGGACCTCATGTGCTCCTCCTCCAGAAGCATTTTGTGCAGCACCAATTCCAGCTGATAGCAAGAGGAACATGGCGATACTGTTTGCTATCTCCATTTGGGGAGCTTCGGGGTTTGTGGAATCTTCTTGCAACCCCTTATCAGTTATATAGGCGTTCTTCTAACGCGGTGAGCTTGTTTAGTTTATCCAGTACAGTGTTGCTTCGAGCTTAGCAATCACATGATGATGACTTGAATAATGCTGATGACCTAGATATTGAAAACTTTGTTGTCATCAATTTGAAAACTTATTAACTTTTTATTTGTTGCAAGTTGTCGCTTCATGACCATGTATTTGTTGATACGCTCTTACTAATTATCTGATCGATAGTTGATCACATAAAAAATACTGTAGCTGTTGATATTCATTTGCATACGTCCGGTTTCAACTTGACAACCTATTGACTTTTTATTTGTTGCACAAGTTCTCGTTTCGCCATGTGTGACGGTTGACTTAACTTATCAAATTTAAACGATGCAAGCAGGCTGTTTCGATTGGCTCAATGCGTCGTTGTTTTCCTCAGCTGACATTTGGTACTTTTACTTTTGCGTACACAGTGGTAGGTGTAGTCTCACCTTGGAAGAAATCTCCCACCTATAGTGTGCTCTGGCTATTATAAATTCAGTTCTTTCTCTCTTGTTGGTGTATGGTGCAACTTCGAGGCAAGGAATGGTGAAAAGGTCTAGGAGATGAAGTTAGCATGCAATGAGTCGATAAATAGACCATATGCTCCAAAAAAAGGGATAAAACATCTCTGAACCCCAAACTCGTGTTTTAGTATAGGCTTTGTGTTTTGTCAAATGTCAGTGCTATCTTTTCCTTTTTACACGGTTCATGTCAGAGTTGGAATTCGTTAATTTATCCTCTGAGATGAACATTTCTTCCGTCCATAAATATTCCTAGTGATGACATTTCTTTCTTTCTACCTTTATTTTTGTTTTTTATACTGAATTATCCCTTTTTTGTTGTATGGGCCTTGGCAAATGAGACCTTGAAGGAGATCATCTGCCCAGTTTGTACAACGGCCGTCTAAGCCAATTGAATAGTTCTTTCATTTTAGTTTTTCTGCGTCCTGCGTCCGTTCCATGGGACCACATCCGGCCGGCGAACCAAGTAGAACAGCGTAAGCCAGGAAAATGCAACGCATGCTAGAGCAAGTAAGGGCATAAGAGGCTCACCAGAAGATCGTAGACGGTCCGGATGGTGGTCGGCCATATCTTTCGGAGGAGATGCCTCGGAGGTCGAGGGGGAGGTGTGGGTGCGACCGATTTGAGGATGGTGCAGGGAGGAGGAGGATTTGGCGAGCAGATTTACTTGGCTCAGTTTGTGGACGAAGAAAAACGGCTACAAGTTGGAGGACGGCAGGCATGGCGGCGCCATCGAGATCTCTGGGAGGAGGAGGACGTGAGGGAGGGAGGCGAGGGAGAGGACGGTGGACGGTAGTCGACGTTGAAGAGAGAGACATGTAGAGGGAGAGGAGAAAAGAAAGAAAAGAGAGATGAGTGCTGACATACGGGTCCCACTGCCCTGTGTCCTCCATGTCTTCAAAATCATTCATCAAAATCGTCTAATGGTTAAATATGAACGGTGTTGGTGTTGCTGGTTTGATGACCAAAGATTCCAAGTTTTGGAGTTAGATGACCAAAACAGAAGCGAGATGATAGTTCGATGGCAAAACAATGGACTTCTCGTAATATTAGAAAACTTAGAACATATTATCATTATTTTCATCAATACATTATTTAAATCAAGCAAGCAAAAACTCGGCCCACATGACTATAATATAATAGGCACTCAAGAGATTGAAAGGGAAAAAAATAAGATTAGTCATGTAATCCAGTCATCCACCATTCATATAAATGCATGTTAGAAAAGGAGAGAAAATCTTCATCAGAATACAACATCCCTTGATGTGTATATGCAGCCAGATTTCTGCCATAATTATCAAGGGTGATATAACAATCCATTTCTTTATCAAATTCATGCCCAACCTAACTTAAAATTATATTATATTAAATTAAAGTATTTTTTAAGTAAGGCCTTGTTTAGTTGGTGTACAAAGTTAACGAAATTTACTGTAGCAATTCTAAACCGAAGATTGGGAAGACTAAACATGAGCTAATTATAAAAACAAATACACGGATGGACATGAAATCACGAGACTAATCTATTTAGCCTAATTAATCCATCATTAAAAATTATTTATTGTAGCATGATATTTTCTAATTATGATCTAAGTTTAACAGATTCGTCTCGCAATTATACCTGGGGTTATGGAATGAGTTTTGTCAGTTATACATATTTAGTTCATACCCAAACATTTGAATTTACTATAACGATGATTACTAAACAAGGCCTAAAATATGCAAGACTTCTTGTGGTGCTATGACTAGTCATATAGTCATTAGCAGGATTGCTTGCTGAGGACCCAGATTCTGAAGTCTGGTGATCTGGTCAAGCTGGAACTTGCAAGTTAGTTCATGTACTAATTCCTGTGATGAAATATCTAACTGAACAGTTGTGATGATGATTGGTTAACATGAATGCTGACCTATAGTTTTATCAGAGTAACCCAAGCACTGGAAAGTTCTGCAGCATGCTACGTGCTAACGGGCAGGTCGAGGTAAAACGAATTGGTCAGCGAAATTTGTCTTGCAAGGAAAAAGGAGTTAAGTTTGCATTTAATATTGGACTTTCGTGTGCAGGTAATCCAGCTCAAGGGCAGACCTGGCAGAGCCGAACTGGCTGGCATTGGCCAAATCAGGGCAAGCCTTCCAAGCCCAGGGGATTACCAAGAGTATCAGCCCGAAATAAAAGTAAAAGTACACGTAGATAGATGAGTTTTGAGGTTGTTTACACATCGCAAGCCTATGTTCTCAGATGAGTCATTGTGACTTCCAGATGGGATAGTCACATCTGCTACAACGTGTGTCTAGTGGTAGCTTTAACATTTTGTTAGAGAAAGTTCTTGGCATCTCAGACATGCTGTGAGGCCACCAATCAAAGTACAAGCAAACATGGAGCTTAAGCTACTGGCCACCCTGTCGCCTCGTGCTTGGTCTCAGGGCAAGCCAACGCAAGCACCTAACAATGGTGGTCCCATTTCCCATCTAAGCAAAACGTATTCAAGCCACCGTCCAAACCTCTAACCTCAATGCAATTTCTAAAAAGAATCATCACAATGCAAGTATCTATTGATTACTTAGGATCGTATCTTTCTTCTTCATAGAGTGCAACCACCTTTCCGTCTCACATGCACACCATCTCTCTCGTAAGCTATTACTCCCTCTGTTCCAGAAAACATGCAATTCTCGCTTCCCAATAAATTCCAGAATCTTAACTTTAACCAATTATAAATAAAAAAAATATAAATATTTATCAGATAAAATATATATTATTAGATTCATTTTTAAATATAGTTTTTTAACAAATTTATTTAGATCCATAAATACGAATATATTTTTCTAGAAATTTGGTCAAACATAAACTACTTTAAGTAGCACGCATCCCAAACGTGCATGTTTTTGGGACGAAGGGAGTAGTAGTCTAGTACTACCTCTGCCATTATACAAGCCACAGTCTTTTTATCATCTCTCCTCCATACCATCTTTTATATGATATTGGGCTTGCCCTCGTATATGACGATTTGCACACAAGCAGCACTGCGGCCTGCCGGAGGGAGAATCCTTGCGCTCAGCCTAGCCGCCGTGCGTGTGGAAGGCTAAATTGTCAGAGTCTCCTAGAGGTTCGTAGGCTCGTGTCACATCGGTTTCGCAGTCCGCCGCCGCTACGACAGGCCTGACAGTCCCGGATTTCGCATCCTCGCGAGCCACGACACGCGACGCTGATGCTCTCTCGCTCTCAGGTACTCCCCTGTAACCCCCACCCTCGCAATCAGAGCCCCGAGCCGGTGCGTGGGGACGGCGGATGATCTGCTGGCTCAGCTCTTTACAATTACCCTTCGCCCTCAGGTTCAACTCTTTTGATTCTAATCTTCTACCATCTACGCAGCCTTCCTGGATGTTTCTGACGTTGTTGTTGGTTTCCAATTTTGCACGTTTGGGTACCGGTTTTTGTGCCAACGTGTATTCTCAACTTGCATTTCTGTTCTTTCTTGAGTGACTTTTCTGCGCACGGACGCAGCTGCCCCCCCTCCTGGTTCCGTCGGATCGCTATGTGTTGAGATTTGTGCACGTTGCTTCGCAACGGCGACGAGACGGAAAGCGTTTGGTTGTTTTGTATGCAATACTAATCTGTCGGCTAAACTTTCTATATTTTATTCTACTAAAAAAAACTTTCTATATTTTAAACACCGGTGGCGCTCGCTTGGTAGGTCAGCGGATGGGTGGGAACAAAACGACGTGGGTTTTACTGAACACGGTAACAGCTTTTGTCGCTGTGGCGCTGTATTGAAGCGGAGACGCCCGTGACCTGCCTGTGCTTTAGCTGTTGCATGTACTCCTACTAGTGACACAAATGACGTGCATTGTGCAGCGAAAGAGTGATGGGAACGGTGGTCATTGGAGAGTTGCGTGGGTTCGGCGTAGACCAGGCAGCATCCAAGTGTTGAATACCAGACGATGCATCACCATTAGGAGTCGTATTCTTTTCAGCATGACAGAGAAGATAATCACCCATCTTCATGGAAGACTTGCAGAAGGAGCAGAAGGAGGCTGTCGCTTATTTGATCATGACTCATGAGTATTAAAATCAGTACAAGATCATTCTTTTTCGAATCAACAATCTGACAAAAAATATTCTAACAAGATTTTTCATCCGTTCAAAGTGATTGAAAGCTCTTTGTCCGTCGGATGAAATATGCAAATCTCACGGAATAATTTTTCCCAAGAAGAAAAATCATGTTAGTGAAAAGTTGTCACTGACTTGGCCATGAATCTAGAGTCCTTCCAAAGTTATTCACGTTTTAATTTAGAATTGGAAAATCAATCAATCATTTGAGAAGAATCAATCTGAGAAGAAGAGGAGAACAAACATGAATCCATATCAAAACAACATCTGGACTTCAATTCAGTGGCTGGAGCTGATTTCAGTGTCAGATTGTTGCTGTCAGAAGTGTGGAGGAAGAGAAAGATCGAATCCCTATCCACCAACAATATGATGGAATCCAGCACCAGTGAGAGAAAACCATTATCACATATCGTAGCATCTAACACCAATCCACACGAAAATAGAATCAGCAAAAACTATCCGCTTGCATCACCTGCACGGCTGCACATGAACGGATTAAAAAGAGCTCCTGTATTCAGGGCAGCAGCAGGGCCATGGACGCGACCTGTAACACCCTAATTTTATTTCATCACAAAGAAATCAATATAAGCAACCTCTTATTTTAGTTTTATTGTTTCAAAGCTATATTTAAATTGATAATATAAATAATGTCCATTAATAATCGAACATACTTTAATTATAGATCAACCAAGTTCATGTTGCATCCATGCTGATTGCATATATTTTTTTTGTGTGAAGTTTTGAAGTTTAAACAAAGTCCTAGAACAGTTTAAACAAATCTCTTCATAGGTTTAAACATTTCAAACCTTCCATTTCTCCCTTCTCTCTTTCTCTAGCCTAGCCCGAACTCCCTGCAGCCGGCCCATCTCTTCCTTTCGCTCGGCCCATCAACCGCCGCCGGCCCAGCTCTCCCCTTTCCCCTTTCCTTTCTTTCTCTCTCGCTGCCAGTGGGCCCCACCTGTCGGGGGCGTCACCTTCCTTTCCACCGGCCGCGCACTTTCCTTTCCTCGGCCGCGCATCCGAGCCGAGCTCGCGCAGCGCCGCCACTCTGCGCCCGCGTCCTCGCGCCTAGGCCCGCAGGCCAGAGCCGCCCTAGCCGCCTATTTAAGCCGCCGCCGCTGCAGCCTTTTTCCCCTCCGCAACCCTAGCCGCAGCCGCCACCGAGCTCGCCGCCGCCATTGACGACCGAGCTCCGTCGCCGCCGCCGTTCCGCAGCCTCGCCGCCGCTTCTTCGACTTCGAGTCGTCGCCAAGCTTCGCTCGGGGGTAAGGAACACGCCGTGCCCCTCTTTTTCCCCTTTTGCGCACCGAGAACCCCGGCCGGCGTCACGCCTTGGCCGCCGACCGCCATGGCTCGCCGCGAGCCGCGTATGCCGCCCAAACCTCCTCGTTTAGCCCCTAGATGCGTTCCCCTTGTCCCAATCTAGGTCTAGGGCTTTGAATCACTCGATTTGGTCAACCCTAGCCCCGGGATTGCTCGGCTCCGGCGAAAACGCCGCCGCGCGCCGCCGTCGCCGACGACCCCGAGCGCCGCGTGAAACCCTAGCCCTCGGATCTCGATCCGACGGCTCAGATCGGATCTGACCCGAGTCAATGGGTCAGTACCGGTCAGCTGTGGTTTCTTTGCAGAAAACCCCTTGTGTTTCCCTAGATTCAACCCGCGGTCCAGTGTAGTTCAAAAGTAATTAGATTTAGGTCCTGTTTTATTCAGTTTAGCCCCTGCGCTTCTACAAATTAGAACCCGCCGTCGTAGGATGCCTTTTTACGTGTTAGACCATTGGTTTATATAGGAAATTATGTTTAGGTCCTTCGGAATCTTCTGGTTAAGCCCCTGGAAGTCCAATTTCATCGCAAAATAGCCCTGAGTCCTATTTTAAGCCTATGTTCACCGTTTTAAATCCGATTCAAGAGATCTTTATGTCCAGGAGTTCATATTTGCGTGAACAGTAGTGTTTTATTCGTGTTTACGCTATTTTAAAGTTATATGGTGTATTGGTTGTTTATTTATTCTATGCTCTTGATGTGTGCGTGTAGATAACGTTTCGTACGAGGAGGACGATCAAGAGCAGTACTACGAAGAAGAGCCACCTTTCATAGCTGAGGAAGGCAAGTAGATTTTCCCCCTCTGCATTCTCTTTTGATGCCTATTCATATGTCATTACATTAAAGTTTATTATTATTTATGTCTTGCATTAATTTGATGGGAACCTACTTAAGGATGCCTAGCTTTTACTCTCATGCCTTGATATACTTGGGTTTCATTCATGTCGGGTAGCCACGCTAGATGCAAAACTTTGGGCTTATGGTGGGTCGCTACTTGGACAACTATTGATGAATTTGATATACTTATGATGAACTTGTTAAACAAGAGCACTGTTGCTAATTGGAACATGGAGCGGCCACCTGGGATTATTACGTACAACCATACTATCACATTGGCTCCGATCTTGGCTAAATAATTAGAAGACCTATATGTTGTGTTCCCGCTGCAAGTTGGTGGGTTATTGGGTCCGAAGCTTGGATGGGTGGCGAAGGAATGCTTCGGCTTCCGAAGTACCGCGGATAACGGGGAGCGGACACATACATATAGGGATTCTTTGGAAAAGCCTCGTAGTGAATCCTGCGCCACTCACCTAGGAAGTGTTTAAGGGCCTTGCAAACCCGGGCGAGAAGGAAACACGAAGTATGGTGAAAGTGTACAACCTCTGCAGAGTGTTAAAATCTATTGCAATAGCCGTGTTCGCGGTTATGAATGGCCCGGATCCTCACATGAGTAATATATCGAAACCTTAAATCAAATTGTGGTTACTTGGACATGATGATGATGTTGGTACTTATGATGTTACTATTTATTGGGTTGGTATATACTTTTACTCTAGTAATTAGGTGTTTGCTTAACAAAACTTGACCAACTAAAATGCTGGCAGCTTAAACCAAGCCTCTGCTTGGTAGCTTGCATCTGTCTCCCCACTTGCTGAGTACCAACCATAAGTGTACTCATCCTTGCTTACTTTGGATCAGAAGGAGGGAACGGTGCAGAGTACATTAGTGATCTGGATGATATCTAGGCGAGTGCTCCACCAGTCAGCTGCCTGTGGAAGAAGTCTACATCACCGCTGCCATTTATCGTTTATTTGTTTAAGACTATCGTGTTGAACCATTTAGGCCTTCGCGCCTCTTCGAGAGTGTAATAAATACTTTATTTGTTTTTACGTTAAAGCACTGTGTTACTGTTATTCACTTAATGTCGACCATATGTGTGTAAATCTTGATCCTGGCGCACATATGAGATGCATTCGGTTTTCTCTCTAAAATCAGGTTTGACAAAGTGGTACCAGAGCCAGTCTGACTGTAGGACGCTAGCTTAGATAGAATGGTCGGAGTAAGGAATTGTTTAGTATGCCATGTCAATCCTTGAAAAAAATATGTGTGTCTTATATTGTGTTGCGAAAAAAATCTATGTTATTTCTGTTACTCATCTAATTTTATTTATTTATTCAATTCTTATTTCTGTTGTTTATTTGTTCATTTAACTTTTGTTCAGAGTACAAAATTTTTACTTCTCTCTTTCTCGTTTTCTTTTTATCCATTTCTCCGAGCAGATGGCTAGAGAGAGGCAAACTGCACGCAAGAGGACTGGGAGTCGCGGTACCTACATCGGGCAGTTTGTTCCAGCCCCGCCAGCTCGCCGTGCATCGGAAGTAGAAGCTCCGCCTGTGCCGGTGCAAGAGGAAGAAGAAGACCCGAAGGAGCTGTACTACTATGAGCAACTAGAAGACTCGATGGATTCCACTGCCTCTCCTCGGGTCGTGTCAGTGCCTTCGCCGATTGGGAGGACAGTGCAGTCTACAGTCCCAGCACCGGTCGCCACCAGGGGTGACCCGGAGGATCCTAGTGGTGGGAGCTCTGATGATGATGATGGGGGCCATGACTCCGACGGTTCCAGTCACGATGTCCCACAGGATGGAGATGACGCCCAAGAAGCCCCACCTGAGGATAATGGCGACCAGGGGAATGCAGAAGATGAAGAAGAGGATGATGAGAATCCTCCGGAGGAAGGTGGTCCTGCTAGAGTGAGGAGGCTCACGTCTACAGGCCCGACGGGTGATTTTCCATCACTTCTACGGGCAGTGCTCCAGCAGCTTGGCAACCACACAGAACTGTTGTACGAGACCTCCTATTTCATTGACCCGAGACTCCGGAACTACTACGCCACGGAAGTCACCATCAGGGTGGCAGTGGATGGTGAAGACTACAAGAAGACCTACTCTTCGCACGTGACAGACACTCCGCATTATAGCTATGAAGCCTCAGTCAACAACGCAGCTCACAGGGCTCTCTCGGCGATCTGCTATGATTTCAGTGAAGAGTTGGCAGACACACCTTACCACTATCTACCTCCGCTTCGCTCCGGCACTGAGGTATCAACGATAGCATTGGGAGGCAATGGAGACCCCGCCGTTCGCACCCTTGCACGCTACGCTGCAGCACTGAACATGGAGTATGCAAATGCTACGGTGGAGTTGGCAGAGTCGCGTGGTGACCTGGAAGACCTCAATGATAAGAACCGAGAGATGAGGGCTCAGCAAGATGGTCAAGATCCACCTCAAGGCGTTCCCTTTTATCCCCCGGAGTCACCACCCCGCAAGAGGCTTCGCCACGGCGCTCCCAATTTCGGCACTAGACTTCATTAGATTAAGAGTTTAAGTGTTTAGCTTAGTTTTAATAATTTCGTTGCTACATTCGTGTGAGGTCGAACGTGTGCTTTTAATTCTTGCTTGTGTGTGAACCATGTTTGATTTGGAGTTTCTGATTGGTGTGTACTTGGTTGTGGAGTGATGACCACAATCAAGCAAACAAAAATTAATAAAGTTATTAATTAGTTGGGTCATATTCTGGTCTTTGTTTATTTCTCAGGTTGAATCATTTATCTATCTCAATTTTATCTATCATCTGACTATTGTACTGCTGGAAAATTTTCACGTCATGCTCTGACCTACCTGTACTGTTTTGACGATTTCTAGAGTTATGCAATTCCGATTGACCTCAAACCAGTTGGGTTAGATCGATAATTTGAAGGATGATTTTCTATGATTGTTCCACGATTTTTGGATATCTGTACAAAGAGAAACATACCGAAAGCTAGTATGCACAGAATCTGTTTTCACAGCTTGACACAGGGTGCTTAATTATTTTGTACCTCGAGCTATGTAACTCCGATTGAGGTGATTCCAGTTGGGTTGGAAACGTGACTTGATCAGTTCTGAGATGTGAATTTTTCGTGAATTTTGGATACACAGTTTGGGAGTTATGGTCTAGTTACTAGGATGATCAGAATCTGTCACAACGTGAGCATGTTAATCTTTGTCAACCTTTTCTTATACACTGTGATACTATTATAAGTTTCATGGATAGTGTATTGTTTCTTTTTGTTATCTAAGTAATCACTCTCTGAATCATATCTTTCTAACGCTCAGATGGTTATCACCAGGGCCGGAGGAGGAAGAGACGTTCCCGGTCAGAGGCGTGCTCACGTGGTGAACCAACAAGCTCAAGCACCGCCTCCGAATCCGCCTCCCAACCCGCCACCAAACCCCGCAATGGATCCGGCAATGCAGCTGTTCATCGCGGATCAGATGCAGTTGGTTCGTCAGCTCACCGAGACAGTGGCCAATCTGCAGGCACAGCAGAATCAGCAGCCACTGCAACAACCGCAACAAGTTCTGCCACCCAGAGACAGGCACAGGGAATTTCTGAACCAGTATCCTCCCACTTTCTCCCATTCTTCAGATCCCCTGGATGCAGATGACTGGCTGAAGAATGTCACCAAGAAGCTGGACATCGCTCAGTGTACAGATCGTGAGAAGGTTTTGTACGCTTCAGAAAGACTGGAAGGACCGACATCTGACTGGTGGGATACTTATGTCAATGTGCATGCCACCCCCAATGCCATCTCTTGGCAGGAGTTCTAGGATGCCTTCCGCGCACAGCACATCCCTGCCGGTTTGATGGATCTGAAGCAGGAAGAGTTCCGGGCGTTAGAACAGGGGAACATGAGCATCTGCAAGTATCGGGACAAGTTCACTCAGTTGTCCCGATATTCACGTGAGGATGTGAATTCTGACGCAAAAAGACAACGCCGTTTCCTGAAGGGGCTGATATTACCTATCATGTATCAGCTGCAGAGCCACACCTTTCCCAACTTCCAAACCATGCTGGATAGAGCTATTGCGTGCGAGAAAACTCGCAAAGATATGAGTGAGCAGAAGAGGAAAGCTCAGTCTTCTCAGTCAGGGCAGTCTAGCAACAACCGCCCTCGCTACAACCCTCGGCAAGGGTATCAGCACCGTTCAGGAGGGAATGGTGGACAGTATCAGTAGAGTCAACAAAGTGCAGCGTTCAGGTCAGAGGTACCCTCAGCAAGTGCAGCGCACCCCTACTCCTCAGCAGAACCAGCCAGGCAATACAACGAGTAAAACTGTGAGAGCCAACCCTGCTTCTACACCAATCAAAGCTGTTGTCTGCTTCAAGTGTGGGGAAAACGGGCATTACTCTAATCGGTGCCCCAAGACCAATTTCCAAACCCCACAGCCTCAGCGTACCATTGGTCAGAAGAATGGGCAGTCTGCTTCTCAAGCACCAGCCAACAGGGGTCAGCAGAGCTACGCACGGGTGAATCATGTGACTGCCGATTCAGCTCAGGAGGCCCATGACGTGGTGCTCGGTATGTTCCTCGTAAACTCAAAACCCGCTGTAGTTTTATTTGATTCCGGAGCATCGCATTCATTCATAACTGAAGACTTAGTGGCTAAAAACAATATATCTAGAGGGCTTTTGAGAACTCACCTAATAGTTCATTCTCCTGCTGGTGAGATGAGAGCCACACAAATATGCCCTGATGTTCCACTTAGAATTATGGGGAGAGAGTTCCTAGCTGATTTAGTGGTCGTGTGCCAAGAAATTGGTGTTACTGACCAGCCCGCAAGGAGACAGAATTGAGTTCATGCCTACTCCAGCAACCAGTGACGGTACTGTCAAGGGAAGTCGCTAGAAGATATCAAGGTGGTGTGTGAGTTTCCAGATGTTTTCCCAGAGGATTTGCCAGGTATGCCACCTGATCGTGACATTGAGTTCAGTATTGATCTTGTGCCTGGTACTGCTCCTATTTCAAAAAAGGCCATATAGAATGGATGTTAAAGATTTGACCGAACTAAAGCAACAAATAGAAGAACTCGAAGCTAAGGGTTTTATTAGACCTAGTTCATCTCCATGGGCAGCCCCTGTGATTTTTGTTGATAAAAAGGATGACACTAGGAGGATGTGTGTAGATTATAGAGCTCTTAATGAGGTGACTATCAAGAACAAGTATGCACTCCCTAGGATTGAGGATTTGTTTGATCAGATGAGAGGTGCCAAAGTCTTCTCCAAGATTGATCTCCATTTAGGCTATCATCAAGTGAAGATTCGGAAGGAGGATATTCCCAAGACTCCTTTTATTTCCAGATATGGTCTCTATGAGTATCTGGTCATGTCTTTTGGTCTGACGAATGCACCTGCGAACTTCATGCATCTGATGAACAAGGTATTCATGGAGTATCTCGATAAGTTTGTGGTGGTGTTCATTGATGATATCATGATATTCTCCAAGAATGAGGAAGAACACGAGGAACATTTGAGGCTAGTATTGCAGAAGCTACGGGAACACCAGTTATATGCAAAGTTCAGCAAATGCGATTTCTGGTTGAAGGAAGTTTCTTTTCTTGGCCATGTCATTACAGATGGGGGTATCATGGTAGATCCAGACAAGGTTAGTGATGTGTTGCAGTGGGCACCGCCTCAGAATGTGTCAGAGATTCGAAGTTTCTTGGGATTGGCAGGTTACTACCGCAGATTCATTGAAGGGTTATCCAAGATTAGTAAGCCTATTACTGCATTATTGGACAAGGGAAGAGAGTTTCGGTGGAGTGATGCTTGTCAGCAGAGTTTTGAAGAGCTGAAAAAGAGATTGACCATGGCCCTAGTGCTAGTGATGCCTGATATTCACAAATGGTTTGATGTGTACTGTGACGCTTCACATCAAGGCCTTGGGTGTGTGTTGATGCAAGAAGGCAGAGTTGTGGCTTACGCCTCGAGGCAGTTGAGGAAGCATGAGAAGAACTATCCTACTCATGATCTAGAATTAGCGGCCGTAGTGCACGCTTTGAAGCTTTGGAGGTACTATATGATTGGGAACAAATGCCAGATTTTCACAGATCATAAGAGCCTGAAGTACATTTTCACTCAGAGGGATTTGAATTTGAGACAGCGCAGATGGTTAGAGCTGATCAAGGACTATGATGTGGATATTCAGTATCACCCCGGGAAGGCCAATGTGGTTGCAAATGCTCTCAGTCGGAAGAGTCAAGTCAGCATGCTACTCGGACGACAGATACCGCAGGAATTGTGTTGGGAGATGGAACGTCTCAACTTGGGAATTTGTGCCCATGTTGAAGCAGTAACTATGGAAGTAGAGCCAACACTAGAGCGAGAGATCAGAGAAGGACCGTCGGGAGATGAGAAGATAGAGGAAATCAGGGACTTGATTAAGTTGAGGAAGACTAAGGATTTTACTGAAGATGAACAAAGAACAGTGTGGTTCCGAAACAGGATTTGTGTGCCTGAGATTGATCATCTCCGTGTGGCTATATTGAAGGAGGCCCATGATTCAGCTTATTCGATCCATCCTGGGTGCACCAAGATGTACCAGGATCTGAAGGAAAGGTATTGGTGGTATGGTATGAAGAGAGATGTCGCTGAGCACGTGGCCTTGTGTGATGTTTGTCAAAGAGTTAAAGCAGAACACCAAAGACCTGCAGGGTTACTCCAGCCTCTGAAGATACCAGAATGGAAGTGGGAAGAGTTCGGTATGGATTTCATTGTCGGATTACCTCGTACTCGTTCGGGCTATGATTCCATATGGGTTGTTGTGGACCGATTGACCAAGTCTGCTCACTTTATTCCTGTCAAGTCAACTTATGATAGTGCTAGACTGGCAGAGCTATACATGTCCAGGATTGTATGTTTGCATGGTGTCCCGAAGAAGATAGTTTCCTATCGGGGTACTCAGTTCACGTCACGTTTCTGGCAGAAGCTACATGAGTCCATGGATACGAGGCTTAATTTCAGTTCGGCTTATCATCCACAAACGGATGGACAGACAGAGAGGACCAACCAAGTTCTTGAGGATATGTTGAGGGCGTGTGCATGGAAGTATAGCAACAGTTGGGACAAAAGCTTGCCATACGCAGAGTTCTCCTATAACAACAGCTATCAGGCTAGTCTCTAGATGTCACCCTTTGAGGCTCTATACGGTAGGAAGTGCATAACACCGTTGTACTGGAGCCAGACGGGAGAAAGTAAAGTCTTTGGGCCAGATATTCTCCAAGATGCCGAACAGCAAGTGCAGATGATCAGAGAAAATCTCCGGACAGCGCAGTCTAGGCAGAAGAGCTATGCAGACACTAGACGGAGGGAGTTGACATTCGAAGTGGGTGACTTTGTGTATCTCAAGGTGTCACCTGTCAGAGGTCTTCGCAGATTCAAGGTAAAAGGGAAGCTGTCACCTCGCTTCATTGGTCCGTTCAAGATCTTGGAAAGAAGAGGTGAGGTGGCATATCAGCTAGAGCTGCCAGCTCATTGGTCAGATGTGCACAATATGTTTCACGTATCCCAGTTGAAAAAGTGCTTGAGGGTGCCTGAGGAAGAATTGCCTTTAGAGGAGCTTAACGTACAGGATGATCTGACTTACACAGAGCAGCCTGCTAAGATATTGGAGACTTCAGAGAGAGTCACTAGAAACAAGGTGATTAAAATGTGCAAGGTGCAGTGGAGTCATCATTCTGAGGACGAGGCTACTTGGGAAAGAGAAGATGAGCTTGTCGCAGAGTTCCCTCACTTGTTCCCAGATCTTTCTGAATCTCGAGGACGAGATTCTCTTTAAGGAGGGTAGGATTTGTAACACCCTAATTTTATTTCATCACAAAGAAATCAATATAAGCAACCCCTTATTTTAGTTTTATTGTTTCAAGGCTATATTTAAATTGATAATATAAATAATGTCCATAAATAATCGAACATCACTTTAATTATAGATCAACCAAGTTCATGTTGCATCCATGCTGATTGCATATATTTTTTTTGTGTGAAGTTTTGAAGTTTAAACAAAGTCCTAGAACAGTTTAAACAAATCTCTTCATAGGTTTAAACATTTCAAACCTTCCATTTCTCCGTTCTCTCTTTCTCTACCCCAGCCCGAACTCCCTGCAGCCGGCCCATCTCTTCCTTTCGCTCGGTCCATCAACCGCCGCCGGCCTAGCTCTCCCCTTTCCCCTTTCCTTTCTTTCTCTCTCGCTGCCAGTGGGCCCCACCTGTCGAGGGCGTCACCTTCCATTCCCCCGGCCGCGCACTTTCCTTTCCCCGGCCGCGCATCCGAGCCGAGCTCGCGCAGCGCCGCCTCTCTGCGCCCGTGTCCTCGCGCCTAGGCCCGCAGGCCAGAGCCGCCCTAGCCGCCTATTTAAGCCGCCGCCGCCGCAGCCTTTTTCCCCTCCGCAACCCTAGCCGCAGCCGCCACTGTGCTCGCCGCCGCCATTGACGACCGAGCTCCGTCGCCGCCGCCGTTCCGCAGCCTCGCCGCTGCTTCTTCGACTTCGAGTCGTCGCCAAGCTTCGCTCGGGGGTAAGGAACACGCCGTGCCCCTCTTTTTCCCCTTTTGCGCACCGAGAACCCCGGCCGGCGTCACGCCTTGGCCGCTGGCCGCCATGGCTCGCCGCGAGCCGCGTATGCCGCCCAAACCTCCTCGTTTAGCCCCTAGATGCGTTTCCCTTGTCCCAATCTAGGTCTAGGGCTTTGAATCACTCGATTTGGTCAACCCTAGCCCCGGGATTGCTCGGCTCCGGCGAAAACGCCGCCGCGCGCCGCCGCCAGCCGCCGTCGCCGACGACCCCGAGCGCCGCGTGAAACCCTAGCCCTCGGATCTCGATCCGACGGCTCAGATCGGATCTGACCCGAGTCAATGGGGTCAGTACCGGTCAGCTGTGGTTTCTTTGCAGAAAACCCCCTGTGTTTCCCTAGATTCAATCCGCGGTCCAGTGTAGTTCAAAAGTATTTAGATTTAGGTCCTGTTTTATTCAGTTTAGCCCCTGTGCTTCTACAAATTAGAACCCACCATCCTAGGATGCCTTTTTACGCATTAGACCTTCGGTATATATAGGAAATTATGTTTAGGTCCTTCGGAATCTTCTGGTTAAGCCCCTGGAAGTCCAATTTCATCGCAGAATAGCCCTGAGTCCTATTTTAAGCCTATTTTCACCGTTTTAAATCCGATTCGAGAGATCATTACGTCCAGGAGTTCATATTTGCGTGAACAGTAGTGTTTTATTCGTGTTTACGCTATTTTAAAGTTATATGGTGTATTGGTTGTTTATTTATTGTATGCTCTTGATGTGTGCGTGTAGAGAACGTTCCGTACAAGGAGGACGATCAAGTGCAGTACTACGAAGAAGAGCCACCTTTCATAGCTGAGGAAGGCAAGTGGATTTTCCCCCTCTGCATTCTCTTTTGATGCCTATTCACATGTCATTACATTAAAGTTTATTATTATTTATGTCTTGCATTAATTTGATGGGAACCTACTTAAGGATGCCTAGCTTTTACTCTCATGCCTTGATATACTTGGGTTTCATTCATGTCGGGTAGCCACGCTAGATACAAAACTTTGGGCTTATGGTGGGTCGCTACTTGGACAACTATTGATGAATTTGATATACTTACGATGAACTTGTTAAACAAGAGCACTATTGCTAATTGGAACATGGAGCGGCCACCTGGGATTATTACGTACAACCATACTATCACATTGGCTCTGATCTTGGCTAAATAATAGAAGACCTATATGTTGTGTTCGCGCTGCAAGTTGGTGGGTTATTGGGTCCGAAGCTTGGATGAGTGGCGAAGGAATGCTTCGGCTTCCGAAGTACCGTGGATAACGGGGAGCGGACACATACATATAGAGATTCTTTGGAAAAGCCTCGTAATGAATCCTGCGCCACTCACCTAGGAAGTGTTTAAGGGCCTTGCAAACCCGGGCGAGAAGGAAACACGAAGTATGGTGAAAGTGTACAACCTCTACAGAGTGTTAAAATCTATTGCAATAGCCGTGTTCACGGTTATGAACGGCCCGGATCCTCACATGAGTAATATATCGAAACCTTAAATCAAATTGTGGTTACTTGGACATGATGATGTTGGTACTTATGATGTTACTATTTAATTGGGTTGGTGTATACTTTTACTCTAGTAATTAGGTGCTTGCTTAACAAAACTTGACCAACTAAAATGCTGGCAGCTTAAACCAAGCCTCTCCTTGGTAGCTTGCATCTGTCTCCCCACTTGCTGAGTACCAACCATAAGTGTACTCATCCTTGCTTACTTTGGATCAGAAGGAGGGAACGGTGCAGAGTACATTAGTGATCTGGATGATATCTAGGCGAGTGCTCCACCAGTCAGCTGCCTGTGGAAGAAGTCTACATCACCGCTGCCATTTATCGTTTATTTGTTTAAGACTATCGTGTTGAACCATTTAGGCCTTCGCGCCTCTTCGAGAGTGTAATAAATACTTTATTTGTTTTTACGTTAAAGCACTGTGTTACTGTTATTCACTTAATGCCGACCATATGTGTGTAAATCTTGATCCTAACGCACATATGAGATGTATTCGGTTTTCTTTCTAAAACCGGGTGTGACACGACCTCCAGTGCGTGGAGCACCTGGACCAGCATGAAGCAGCTGGAGCAGATGATGAACAGCCGAGCACGCTGCCCTTGTGTGGTTGCAGGCGCTTCGCTCTCCGCGGTGCAGATGGCTCCTGTGTTTTGGGCCTGCAGCAGTGCCGCTGGCCACGGCAGCTGCTGCGCTCCGCCTTGCCGTGGTGGCCATTGACGGCGGCAGTTGCGGGCATGACGACTGACAAACTCTGGCGAGCCTTGATAGATCACCGGAGTGGGACTTTGCATGGCCATGACAAGGGTGAGGCAAGGGAGTGGGTGCCGGGGTGGCGCATATGGGAATGGGACAGCGTCACAGCGAGGTATCTACTTCACACAAGTACCGATGCACATAGGAAAATGACAAACTGCAAGCGAAAAAGTTCACTTAACATTCATCAAGGTGGCCCGTGGCCCGTGGGCATCTGCCCCAAACATGAATAGTAAAACTACAATTATCAAGGTCGTTCCCCACTAAGAGCAAGGTTAATAGGTTAATAAGGACACCCGCTGCCGGCTGCAAGCCAAGGCCAGCTCATCGGTCACCAGCAACTATTTCTTATTTTATTGATCCACCGCCATGCACAATTTAATGTTAGCAGTGCTTAGGGCCAATAGGAAACAGAGGGAGCCTGTGGAAGACGGTAAAAAAATGCAAATAAATGTATGCGCTCGCGTGAGCCGGCGACGAGGGAAGCGCCCGCATGCTTCTCTCTCATCTTTTCTCTCCTCCACTTAGGATTTTGATGACCTGGACAACCTTGCGGCCTGCTGAGTAGGACTTATAATACTTGCTCTAATGCTACTAGACGGCCACGAGACGGCGACGACCGCAGCTTCCACGTGTCGTCCCTTCGACAGGGTGGGCATCTGTCACTGTGGGTAGCGAAGGTTTTCCGTTCTTCATTTAGTAGAGGGTGTTAGGTTTCGAGGAATAAGGCCTGTCTCAGTGGGAGGGTCATCACACAGTTATCAAGACTGCAAACTTGGAGACCTGTGCCAGCCAAGGGTCATGGTGATGACCCTCCCCTCTCATCCCATGACCCTCTCCCCCTCTCTCCTCATAAATAACCCTGCCATGTAAGCAAATCTGCTGATGTGGCATGATATTTAATGTCATGACCCTTCTCCATGACCCTACCACTGAGACTGGCCTAAGGTAGAGGGTGTTTGGTTTCGAGGAATAGGGTGATCCATCGCCTTTTCCCTCATATCTTTGTTTAGCTTGACAAGTACAAAACTACAAACATGAGACTATAAGAGATGGAGTGACCCATTATGGGGTAATCTTATTATTGGACCATCTCGTCTCAGATGCGGTAACCCCTCAAATCAAGCACTTTCTAGATGCATGTTCCAGTATATTCTGATACGGGCATACAGCCGTGGTGTTCTTTACAATGCCAATATGAAAGTGGGGAAAGGGTTCCAAATACAGAATTATTTGAAAACTTACTTGTATAAACCAACATCAACCAGGCAGCCCCCCTGGAACCTTCAATGTATCATCATTTCTTCGTGTCTCACTTTAATATTTTTTTTTGAGAATCCTGTCTCATTTTAGTTCAGAAACTAAACTTGAGCAACGTTGTGACATATTAGACCCCCCCCCCCTCTCCCACCCTGCACACTGACCTGTAAACTGAAATGAGTTTTGTCTGTCACCCTGTTATTCTGTGTGCAGTCTCCTGGCAGATCACCATTTGTGTTCGGACTATGAGACATCGATTTTGCTGTTGCTGTTCCGTTATCTACATCATTGCAGCCTCCATTCACTTCGTTCCCTTGATCAGCATCTTGAATATGCTCATTTTCTCCTTGTTGCACATATCTTTGTGTATTCGGGTCATCTAGTTTGCTTGCTGCATTTTGGTGATCTCTTTTGTAGCGATTCATCAGCAATGCTACAGGAATGGAACTGGTTGTCACAAATAAAGTTAAGAGAAATAATCCTCCGAAACTGCCAATAGTGATAGCGTTGTCTGAACCATCTACTTTTTGCTCATTTTGACAACTGTGTTTGTCAATCCATTTCTTTTCAATTTGAATGATAGTATCTCCTCCTGTTATGTTGATGATCGCCCTTGATATGTCAGCAAGTAGTGGAGATCGCTTGGGAAGTGCCTAATCAGTAAAGAGAATGTTTATTTATATTAGGTTGAGCATGATAGCATTCAAATTATACCACATTGTATCTGATTCATTAGAAGCCAAAAAACATAAATTTCTGCATCATGATTTGTCACCTTTTTGGCTCAAATGATAAATTGGCATATGGAATTCAATGCAGTACATGAATATAACGTTTCAATGCTAAAATTTCTATGTTGCTTAGTACTCATTTTTAAAAAAGATAGATAGAAAAAATTGGCTCGCAAAGTGCATTTAAACTTACAAAGGCAAATCCTGCACTCTTGTAAATAGGTCCAACCATTGTGTAACCTTTGCAGTGCTTGGCAAGAAACAATTTGATGTATGGAACATCCAGAACAAGTGCAGCAACGCCTCCATTTTTTTCTCCATTAGAAAGAGCAATGTGGAACTCGTCAGGAGTATCATAGGGTCTCATTTTTGACCGGTCGAAACCAATATCCACCAATAGACCCTCCATATAGGAACCTCGGTGGAATCCTACATATCCTCCTTGCTTCTGGAGTTCTTTAATGTCAGTCAACGTTGGTGAAAGCTGCTGTACAGTAAGCATTGATGCAAAGCTTGCTGTATAACTGGATGCAAGTACCAGAAGAACAAACTTCCATACAAGTAGAACTGCTCGAGACAGAAAGCATTCCAGCTTGTCCTCTACAGAAGTAACTATAAAAGTTTATTCTTATAATACATTTGCAAAGCTGAGGTGCACAAGCATGCTACTAAGGAATTGCAACAAACAAGATGCAGTATCTGTTTCTTTAGACTATCCATCCAATCCAGTCTTTGTTCATTAAGGCTACTTCCTTTTTTCTATTATTATTTGTTAAAACTTTTAGTTTAGCATACCTAAGGCTCTTTCTGCAAAAAAGGTACAAAGTACCTTTTTCTGAGGAAATTAATATGACTCATAGTGTGCATTCTGCTTTCTAAAACAAAGAAGCTTCAGTGTCACATGCAGGAACTTTTTAATGCTTTTCTACCTTTTTATTTAGTTTATGCATTATAAGAAAGCTGTACACTAGTCTTATTATCTGGCATTTTCTGTCATGGTTGATTGGTTGTCCAAAAATGTGCATAATTAGATCAACAAAAAATAATTATACTGTTTCGATCAGTGTTTTACTTACTGTCTTCAAATATGGAGAAAAGCATCGGAATTCCCAATTGCTTAGGTGAAAAGGGTCCACTTAGATGTCCGTTGCCATTTAGATGCTCCAACAGCCAGATAACAACTGCTGTATAAATAATGATAATGATGCTTACGAATAACATTCCTTTGCTCAGTGGTTTCAAGAAAGTCCACATATTATTGTTCACTTTTTCCTTGACTGGGACAATCATCCCCACGCCTGATTCTGTGTATGGAATGGTGAAGTCGACATACAGTGATCTGTTGTATATGATTGTTATATCTCCAATCGCTATGTCATATCTCTGCAATAGCATCAATATTATGTAATTGAGAAATAAAAAAATCTAGCTATTATGTGCTATATACACTATGACTGGTTCAACAATGCATGCAACAGGTAAAATTTTGAAAGTCTAGAAACAGATAGTATACAGTTGAATTTATACAAAATTTAGTTTATCCACTAGGCATGTCGAGAAACCAGACAAAATCTTTCATAATTATTTCTTACCTGAAGATAAACTTGGCGAACAAAATCAGTATAACTCCTTGAACTTGTTGCATCATTTGTATCAAATGCTTGGTATTCGTAATTAAGTGAAAAAGGTAGCCTCTTTACTACCTCCTCGAATATGTCTACTGAAAGACCACTTGCTCTTGTTGTGTTGGTGACAGGATCCTTTGATGTTTTTGCAAACTGTGGATATGCACTTGAGGGCACACCAACCCTAAGCTTGTTACCACTTGCTGGAATTTCCCAGCCCCTTGGTATTTCTGTTGATTCTCCTGGCCAAATTACTGGATTTAGACCGAGAATTGAATCTGACCCAGTTATTTTCAAACCATTTTGATTTAACTGCCTTGAAAGTCCATTTTCCGAAGTCCAAAACCCAATATGTCTGCAACTCCCTCCAACCAAATTTATTATTTGTAATGCAGAAACTGGAAGTTGTCTGTCAGTAAGGTCAAAGTTTCCACTTAAACCTCTAAATTTGTTCTGTACAATTTCTTTCAGGAGCTCTGGACCATTTGAGTAAATAGCCAATGAGTCCAAGCTTGTACAGTTTTTACAGGACTGTAATCTATTGCTATTTCCAGATACCCTGACCTTTTCTGCAGCCTGTGCTAATGCCCAAACTGTATCATAAGCCCATAGCCCAAAGATGCTTGGTTTGTTATGTGGCAATTCATTAGGGTTAAATTGCCGATACATTCTGTTCCATCTTACTAAGAAGCTAGTATCAAGTTCTTGTGATTTGGGAACATGAGATCTTATTCCTATTACACCATTCATTGCCTCAATGACAGATTGGTTGAGTGAGTCGATGATGTTTGCTATTCCATTTGTAATGATCCACACAAATCCTTTGTTCATCATCCCTGCCTCCTTAGCCTTTATAAAGAGAAGGGAGGCCCTGGATGATGACATATGAACAATGAATACCCTTGTTTGCATTGCCATTAGCTTGTAGAGTTCTTGCTTTATGTTTTCTCTAGTTGCTGACAATGGGATAACACTGCGATATGGAACATGAGCATCAATCTGTTGAAGGGCATCAACGAGGTGTGGTAGAATGCCTCTCCCATAATCGGTGCCATCATATATCATCACCACCTCTCTCCATCCATAGAATTTGATAAGAGATGCAATACTATTCACTTGAACTGAGTCGCTCAATGTTGCCCGCACAAAATATGGCATACTGTCATAGGTGAGAGCAGGGCTTGTTGCTGTGAAGGATACAATAGGCACTTGTTTTATACTCCCGAGTTTAGATATGAATGCAGCTTCTGACGATTTCTGGGGGCCGAGAATGGCTTGCACTTTGTAGTTCTCCAGCAATTCAATAGCTTGAGAATTGAATGAGAAACGAAATTTTGGTCAAATAATATTAGCGAAACAAATTTGCCATTCTCAAGATGTTTATTTTCTGAATGTTTTGTAAGATTAGAAAAAACATACACCCCAATTAAAAAAAAGGCAATCTTGACATTTGAAAAAAAAACTCACAAATGAGTGCAATTCTAGAAGTGCGGTTGCAACTATCTGCCTAATTAAGTGATCAAATTTGCATGCCAATCTGGCTGTAAAATGAGGGCATATGGGTCTCTACGCACCGCCATAAAATTCTGTTTTTTGGGGGGTGGGGGGCTAGGGAAAAGTTTGATTTACCACCTCCAACTATATATCGAGAAAGTCTGATTCTCAATCCATAACTACAAAACCGGATACAAAAAACCATTCAACTGTTACACCCGGGTGTTTAGTCCTTTGGGTGATTTTGAAGGTGGCTTTCTATTATCTAAAATTCATGTTTTGGTTTAATCTAGAAATTTATAAATAATTTGTTTTAAACCAGAAAATATGAAATATAATAGCACCCAAAAGCTTTTAAAAAAATATAACATATATGTTGGTGCTCTAATTACAGTGGAGTGCAAAATGATAAATGAAACAAATAACACACATGACTAGAAATAATAAAACACTTAAAATATGAACAAATAATATACAAATAACTTCAAATAGAGCACCAATAGATGTTGCATTTTTGGGAAAATTGTGGTGTTGGGAGAGACCTCTACAAGAACAATATCCATGCCTAAATAACATTGCCCGACATAAATAAGATATAGTAGCATAAGTGTAACACCCTAAAAATGCCTCTTTTGAAAATAGTAAATAAATTGCTTTTTATATTTAAGTGCTCATAAATAATGTAGGAAAAATAAAATTTTTGAAGAATTAAAAGAAAATATAGGGAATAGAAATATTTATTGTTGCATTCATGCTGGTGCATCTCTTTTTTTGGCCCATCTAACCGCGCCAGCCCGCGCCTCCCCTCCTCTCCATGCCGTAGACACGCGGGGCCCACGGGTCGTCTCCTTCCTCTAGCCGACGGCGCCCGACCGAGCTCGAACTCGAGTTCGAGTCCCTGCTCGCACCGCCTCCGTTCTTCTTGGCTTGCACGCCAAGACTCCCTATCCCGGCCTATAAAGCGCGCCGCCCAGCCCCCTTGGATCCTCCTTCACCCAAATCCCCAAACCCTAGCCATCCGTTGAGCTCAACCAACGCCGTCCAACCCTAGCTGCGCCGCCACCGTCGCCCCGCTCGTCCGTCACCCCATTGTCACCGAGAAGGGGACTCGGAGGTTCGCATCGAGGTCGGGAACGCGCCTAGCCACCTATCCCTCTCCCTCTCGTTCCCTTGCACGCACGCGACCTCGCCGTAGTAGCCGCTCCGCCGCCGTTCGTCACCAGCCGCAACCGTCGCCCAATCCTCGAGTAGAACCCCCAAAACGAGTTCCCCGTTGTCCCCTCTCTCTCCCAAGCCAACCGAGGCGAGGTTTGGTGCCCGGTAGCGCCGGATTGGCTCGACACCGGCGAACTCCCGGCCGCGCCCCGCCGTCCCCCGCGTCTCCGGTGACCCCCCCTGAGCCCTTTTGACCAGCGACATCCGATCTCGATCCAACGGCCCACGTTGGATCTGATCTGAGTCAGCCTAGGTCAAACCGGCCGCCGTGGCAATTTTGCAAAAGAGCCCCTCTGTTTTCCGAAAATCAACCCGCAGTCCAGATCTATTAAATAATTACGGTTTAGTCCTTTTTCTTTCGGTTTCTGCGCTTTTGTAAAATAGAACCCGCCATCCTAGTTGGCAGTTTTACCCATAGACCCTCAGGTTTTTATACGAAATTATGTTTTAGGTCCCTGTTTCTTTCAAAAACACCCCTGGAAGCCTAAAACTCTCACCAGCAAGCCCCTAGAGCCCGTTTTAAGCGTAGTTTCTTCGTTTTAACTCCGATTTGAGTGATTTTCGCGCTCATGTATTCGTAGTGAAGCGTGCAGTAACTCTAAAGCCTTCTTTTTATCATTTGTTTATGTTTGGTATACTGTTTTAATTAAATACCTTGCTTGCATGTATGTGTGGACACTTGTATGGTAATCGATGTGAGTAGTTGACGAGCCGTTCGAGTTCGTCGACGATCCCGTTCCCGAGGAGCAGGTGCGGCAACAGTCCACAGAGGAAGGCAAGTATAACACGGACAAATCCTTGTTACCTATACACCATTTAATCATACAATTCATGTGCATGTGTCTATTATTGTTATACACTAAGGATGTACCTAGTCTTTACCTTATTTCTTGTTTACCCAGGTTTAATGCATTATGGTTAGTATTATCTATGCGCTGCAACCAACATTTATTTAATTGTTAACGATGGATTAATGGTTCACTTCAATGATGGTTAAAAGATGCTTTTTAGCAAGATGGTTCGGGGAACTAGAGCATGTGCTTCGTGCTTTGTTCTAGTGTCTCCATAAGGTTTGGTCTAGGGAATTAGAGCATGTGCTTCGTGCTTTATTCTAATGTCTCTCCGTAAGGTCTGGTTCTTAAAGCGGCAACCCAGGAACTTGTTCACCACCGTTGGAACTATAATGGCTCTGGTCTTGGATAATTAGCTTGTACGTCTCTAGCTCGCCAGTGGTTACCGAAAGGCGTATGTGGGGAGCATGGGTGAGAGTATAGTTTGATCCATCGAGGACGGATTTTCCGTTGGCTATGTCTCGTTAGGCAAAGTCCCGTGATGTAAGCGCCCGATGTACGGCAGCTTCACATGTTGCGATGATTGCGCTCTCGCTCTGGACCCCATTGACCCCCTCACGTTGCGCCCTGAGCGTACTTCAATCTCGATGTCTTGGGTTATGCTGCCTATGTTGAACCAAAACGGCTACTGTGCTTGTTAGGGTGTTTTGTGAAAGTCCTCGTAACATAAGTTCTTTTGGATTTATCTGACCGGCGGGTAAAGGGCGAAACCTCTGCAGAGTGTTAAATCTATCATGATAGCCGTGCTCACGGATACGAGTGGCCTGGATCCTTTTTTATTAGAAGATGATTTTAGTAGTTGATGTTGGTTTATTCTATAATTACTTATACATTGCTATTAATGGGTTCATACTTGGGTTCTACTCATATGTAGTAACCTGGATAATAATAAAATGGAACAACTAAAAGTGCTAATGCAATTTAACCGTGTCAAGCATTTTGTTCTTGCATCACCCGTGTTATATTTGTTAAGTCAGATGGTTTACTTACACTTGCAACTATTCAACAAAATCCCGGATGGGTAACACATGGAGCATTGAATGATCAGTCGCTTGCTGAGTTTCCGGAGGATCTGCCGTACTTCTAGCTGTGTTCAACCAGTCGGTGTCCCTGTGGCTTTTGAGGTTCTACTTAGTTGAGACGTTTAATAATATTAAGACTTCCGTTGTGTTATTTGTTTAAGACTATGTCTTGTGTTAAACTCTGATGTAAACCATTTTATTCGAGTATTGTGTTCTCTGTGATTCAATATTTGTAATCTATATGTGTTCTGTGGACATCATGGGCACATATATGGAAGCATTCGGATTTTCTTGGAAATCTGGATGTTACAATAAGTATTACAAAACAATCCACCTAATATCTCGTGGCTAGAGACCCCATTGACGACAAGTTAGTGGAGTGGAATAATCTACTTCCACGTAACATTAATATTGTGTTCAGTCAAGAAGAAGATGAGTTTTACTGGAATCTTAATATGGATGGGCGATAGTCGGTTAATCTCATTATTGGGTAATGATTCATAATGATTCCCCTAATATCAATAAGCACAGTTGGAAGCTAAAAGCTCCAATGAAAATCAATATTTTCTTATGGTACCTTCGTCAGGGCGTAGTTTTGACAAAAGACAACTTAGCAAAACACAACTGGTAGGGTAAACATTGTTGATTTTGTCTCACTTATGACATAATTAAGCACTTGTTTTTTTACCATCACTTTGCCCAAGTTGTATGGTCTATTATACAAGAAGCATCAGGTCTATCCCAACCTCATAATATTTTAAATATGTTTAGAACTTAGTTAGGGGGAGGGAGTTAGTAATCAATTAAAGCCGTTAGATCTTGCTAGGGGCAGCTGCTACATGCTGGTCACTATGGTTATTCAGAAATGATATATTGATTGAATAGAAAATATCTAATTCTCCTTTGAAGGTTGTATTTTCGGCTATACATTGGCTCAATACTTGAGCTGTCCTACGTAAACTTACTTCACAGGATTTCATTAAAGTGGCATGTCGACATTTGGTGCAGGTGGCCAAGGAGCATTTTTCTACCCGGCACATGGTTGTAGTCTAGCTGGACAGAGTGTCATTAGTATGTCAGTTTCACTATATTTATTTTGTAAGGCTATGTGCATCATAAATATGCAGAGGTCGCGAGTGTTTTAAGATCCTTGTATCAACTTGATGTAACAATAAAGCTTCCATTACCGAAAAAAAGGCCTTTATACTGGTGGAATTTTTGTCATCTGTATGGAAGTGACAGAAAACGATGAGAAGTGTCGTGCAGCAATACCTCTCTGTGTGTTTGCTCATTGTGTTGATGTGCGTGTTTTAGTATAATCAAGTTTTTGAAGTTACGGAGAAGAATGGAAACTACAGAGAGCAATCAGATTAATGCCTGATGGGAAACTCATTTGCAGGTGGAGGCTCTAATAGCTATTAAAGGGAGTTATCTAACTAGAATCTTGACCTCTGCGAGGGTCTCCAATAAGGATTAGTTGACATGTACAACTCTTCAATATCTTGGAAAAAAAATATCACGCCAATTGCAAAGTTTGCATTCTCTACTTTTGACGCCATACATTTATCCTTTCATATTTACCTTCTCTAAAATTGTCGTATGCCGTTTTTTTAAGATTAAAAAGCTTAGGTTGCAAAGGTGAAGACAACTTTTGTTTGTAGCCTTCTGTTCATGTTAATGGCTCTAATTTGGAATGCAGTTGGTACCCGACCGCATGACTGAGATATGCCGTTTTCACCACAATGCCAAGTATTTTATGAACAGTTTATTGTGAGAGATAATGTTGTTACCAATGTACCAAAACTCTAGGGAAAAGCTAGTACCTATGCTTCAAGGACGGTTGTTTATTTGAAGAAAAATACTAATGGACACCGTATGCCACTGGTAAATAAATTATATGGAAAGAGAAAATCTTGTAGTGTTTATCTAAGTGACTGCTATTTTCCATGTGTCCCATATCTATCTAGACATTGGCACTCAAAAGCCATTTGTCTGAGTGATTGACATGTTTGATTTCCGATGAAAAGCATTTTCAAAACATTTTTAGAGAATTATATCAACCCATATGACTGAATTATTTCGAGCCAGAACAGAACATTGTTCTACATATTTGATTTTGTTAGATCAACGTACCTGCTGAAGCAGCTTTGACATCATTGCCCATTGAATCCCTGATGTGGATGGTTAGCTTCGTGCTGTAGTTCTGGTGGACTGAATAGAAATCTTTGACAGCCAGTGAAATACTGGTTCGTGATACTTTCCCCACCAATGAACCCAAGTCAAGGATCACCCCTACATGGAATTCTTCTGCCCTACGTGCAGTGATATTTTGTGCTGCACCGAAAGCGAACACGAGGAGTAGGACGAGGACGGTGCAAGGTATTATTTTTTCCATTACCTCTTAGCTACGTTACCTTCAAGCCCAGTGAATTTTGTTGGGCTGCTGTGTGCGTATATTTATAGAACTGCTTGTCGAGGACAGATTCTTGACGTAAAAAAAAGGTTAACTTTTCAGTATTTATAACTATATATATGTACTTGAGTGGAGCTGCCTAGGAAAAAATCCCTCAGCTATATATTAAGCCAAATCAATTGACGCTAGGAATCATGTCATAGGTAATCATTTCCCACGTGTCACACAGACACATTTCCTTCTCTCTGCGTGTTGCCAAGCTGGACTAGCTCGATCGGCTGTCCTGGCACCATGGAGCGTCGCCTCTCTTGATATATGTTCTCTACTCTTCTCATTGCCTCGATCTCTCTCCCATGGCACTTGTTAGACTTATGTAGCATAAACCTGTCAACGCTAAGGATAACTAAAAAAATCAAAGAATTTTAGCTTACCCTAATTATAACCACCAACTTAACTTAATGTGGAAGTTAGATGAAATAAATCACACTATAGCCTGTAAATGCCATAGAAGCCTCTGTTGTCCTTGTCGTAGTAAGTTGGTGTGAGAGCTTTAGAGCTATCTGTCAATAGAAATTACAATGTTGACGACGAAGCACACCGTTCACCTGTGATGAACTTGATCAGAAGTCGTGCTTCCAACAGCAATGTCTCACGATATACTTGTCGGTGCCTTCTAGAGACCCCCTGTTGGTACCACGCGGTACTTTTGTGTCAGACTAATGTTAACCGTTGATTTAGCTGAATATTTAGCTAAATATTTATTTTAATACAAAAAATATATTTAGTTAGTACCTCCAGGTACCTTTCTTTGGGTACCTCTCGGTACCTTCTGGTACCGCCCATTTTACCACCATTAGATCTTTGGAAATTGACGCTTCTTTATTTTTCCAAGCATTATAAAACTCCTCGTTTGTTATGTATCCTGCCTCAGTTGACTCATTTTCTTTTCTTTGGTAGCCCCAGCACTTGAAACTTTTTCCTGCAAAAAAAAACGCTTGAAACTTCAGCTGAGTTGCAGCAAGCAACATGCAAGTCAAGTCCAAACGAATTGGTTAGTGGAATTTGCTCTCGGCAAGAAAAGGGTTATTGCTTCTTAGTTCTGAGTACTGGCCAAGTTGGAACTTGCAAGGAAGTTAAGTTAGTACTTTCTGTCATCAACATATGACATCTCCAAATAATTATCAGTTGCAGATTGATTGATTCTGTTACATGACTTCTAGTCAATCCCAGGCCCATGGGAATTTCTGCTCAGATGCAGGAAGCTACATGGAAGTCAAGTCCAACCGAATTGGTTCTCAGGAAGAAAATGGCGTGTGTTGAGTGGAATCTGTTCTCAGGAAGAAAAGGGCATGCTGCATTTGTTTTTCCTTTTCCTCCGAAAAACAAGTCAGCCAATAACGGTTCTCTCCAAAGAGGTTTGAGATTCCAGAAGATTGAAGAATGGCTGTGCCAAAAATAATAACTTAGCCCTATGTTGTTATAACTTATCCTCACAACATGCAGTCCAGTCAAGTCAATATGGTCCTGTTGTGAGGATAAGTCCCAACTTCCAAGTTGATTATTAAAGAAAACCTTCTTCAACCCTCTAGGTTGGCAAGTCATGTTCATTGGTTCAGGATCAGATGGCAGGCTATCAAATTCCAGAGGATCCATTATGTAGCCAAATTTCGTCACTGGATTAGCAGTGTGCACTACTGCATAGAAGGGCCATCTTCCATAATTTAGAATTCCATATCAGCCGTGATTTCTCAATACAGGATTCCATCAAAAAAGAATATTTAATTTAAGTTATTTTGGCTTTTTCTTCACCTTAAAATAGACATTAATTTCATGTCACAGTTTCATAAGCAGGTTGTTTCCAATATAGCCACATCATCTAGAGTACAATAAAACTATGGATAAAACAACACTTACAATACATGACTCCAATATAGCGCATTTAGAGGTGTTTGGTTAGAGCTTTGGAATAAAAACGTAAATAGAAACGGATAACTCCGATAACGTAAAAAAAGTAACCGATATTAGATTTTGTTTGGTTCAACCATGTAATAGAATCAACTCTCTAGTTCGCATGTGGGTTGAGTCATATGCATGGCTGCATCTGCATGCACAGGTGAGCATCGCATGCAGCACCAGCGAAGTGTCGCATGCAGCACCAGCATCACCACCAAAACGACACAATTCGTTTACGTTGTGGCCGGGGCCGTAACAGATTTACATAGGACGGTATCTAATTACGGGGGAACTTATAACGCCCAGCCTTGAAACAAACAAGTTTTATCGCAATAACTTAACATCGTAACCAGTTTACGTTACAAATGCTCCAACCAAACATCACCTTAATTGTAAGACACAAAGTGACCTAGAAACAGTGTAGACGAGGTTTCATGTAGATGAAACTCCTTCCATCTCTCTTCTTTAAAATTGTGTCATGTCGTCCAAGTTGCTTATGTGGCACCATACTAAATGTCCTCATTGGGATTATTAGCATGAGAGTGACAGTTTTATTCCCCTATAGAAAGCTAACATGACAGTCTAGATAACTGTGCAATACTGATAGTGGCCTAAGAGGATATTTTGTCAATAAAATAAAATCATGGTGTATACATAGCAATTATATAGATCTTACCAAAACCATTCAATCTGAATTACTCAAATATGTGTTGGTATCCGCATGCAAAGGCTTTTCAACTCCAATACGCCTAAGGGCAAAGCTAATGGTGGCGCTCGCCACTGGCGTTAGTGGTTGAGGGGCTCGCATCAATTAATGTGTTCTATACCCTGAGCAGCTATGGCAGCCAATAAAAACGTCGGATAAAGCCCACGGTCCCAGAAACAAGCCATGCGCCCGCTCAAAGCTAACGAGTCGCGAGATGGCAGCTTCATTCTCTCACTACCTTTCTCTCTCCTTCTCATTCGTTCTCGCCAGCTCACAGGCTTCCACCATACCTGCTCTAAGTAACTAGCCAGTTAGGCAGTTAGCATATGGACCATATGGTACGTCCCACTGCTTCGTAGCCACGAAAGGGGTTACCTAGGTCGTTGTTGACATCAACGATGGTGTGAATTGTGATCAGTACCTTCATCGTCGTCGGAGTAGGTCCTACCATCTTTCTCCTCTTTACTGTATAATGTGTGTTCACAACCCACTCTGGTGCTCCCATATGTGAGCATTGTGCTTTTATTTACATAAAAGGGACGTTTGGAACCGTTGCCACACTTTTTTTTTTCGAATCACACAGTACAGACGCAGACACTCATATACACGTACACACACTTGCCCCTACAAACATACGCACGCAACCCTACCCTGCTATGAGCACCTCCGAAAGACTGGGCCGGCAAATCCTCCAAATTGACGAAGTCACCACAGGCGCCTCGCTATCGACGGGCACGTCGCCTACCACTGAAAGAACAGCGCCGGTTAAATCCTGGAATAAATCCAGGAAAATGTGAGCACCAGTGCCGAGTCGAGGACTCGAACCTTGGTGGGCTGGTTCCACCACAAGAAACTTTGCCAGCTGAGCTAGAGCTCAGTTCGCAACCGTTGCCACACCTTGTTTTGATAGACTAGCCAATAAAAACCTGGTTGGTTTTCCTTGCTATATCGTCTCGGGGCCTGTGCAGGCAAGTTCCTTGTTGCTGCGAGCAAGCCAAATCGGCTCCTTCGCAGCCAAAAGCAAAGCACAGCGAAACTACCAAACGCACCCAAAGGTGATCCACATTTTTTTTAGATAAAGTGATCCATATGTTAGTGCCAAAACTAATTTTGGTGGTTCTAATTAAGCAAGCTGTGGCAAACAAAATGTCCAGTATGAACGCTTATAAAGGTGTGAATATAAATTAAAGTGAACTATACAGTTCAAAGTTCTCCGCCATAGAATGAACCTCTTGTGCACAATCAAAGGCCCTGTTCGGCTGGGCTAGCTGCCGCTGCAGCGGTTAGCACTCAAATCTACAGTAGATTTGAGTGCTAACCGCTGCAGCGGCAGCTAGCCCAGCCGAACAGGGCGAAATATATACTACTTTCTCTATTTCAAATTATAGATCGTTTTAGCGTTTTAAAATTTATAGATTTTGTTGTGCACCTAGATATAGGCTATGTGTCTAGATTCATAATTTTAAACAAAACGACCTACGATTAGATTTGAGAAATTATTTGTCAAAATTATGCCTTATCCTGTTGTATAGTGGGAAACATAGACATAGCACCATATGGAATATATGCCATCGGCATGTTACCTTTTCAGGGTCAGCTCACTTTCTCTTGATTCCCGGGATCGAGGCGGGGGAATCATAAACTACGATCATAGTGAAACTCTTTTACAACCTGATGATGCGTGAATGTGCCAGCACTACACATAATCTAGCACAAGGAATCTTTGATTCGAAACAGAAGAAATTAGAAACCGAATCTGTGAGAACGTCAGTATTGGCAAAAACCATATCTCCATCTCTTTCGCAAAAAGAGAAATCAGGTCTCCATCCGTAGAAACTTGGAAAGGATGAAATTAAGGAAGCCGGTGCCGTCAATTCCAACTGAGCTAGCAATTATCCAACGCGGCCGAATGGGCGGCGAGCGAAGTGAACATGCAGCAGGAGCAGTGCGCCGAATCGATTCCAGTATAACTTGCCGTGGGCGTCGATTTGGACGAAAGAAGTGGGACGACTTGAGGTGACAGTGCTATGCAGACAAGAGCGTCCACTTTGAAGGAGAAAATGGAAATGAATTGCAACTGCTATACCGCAGTTTTAGAGCGCCGGCGGCCGGTGGATTTGTGGAGGGGCTTACGTGGTTTTCGATACAACGTTGGCCTAGCACACCGAGAGAGGGCAAGACCACTGTGCATCTGAGGTAGAGAGGCGAGAGAGACAGGGACGTGCCGAATCGGACCTTTACATTTGTTAGCGTTTCCAAAAACCACCTTCCTTACCAAAAACTTGGCTATTATGGATCAATTATTCCAAGTTAATCAGATAGAGAAATAGAGTCTTTCCCACGCACACTACCAACATCGTGATATGGTACGAGCATGTATACAAACATTCAACTTTTGAACCAGGCTGTAAAATAGCAGCAACTTACAGATAATCGTATGACTTATACATTTAAATGATACTATGGCACATTCGTCAGGCTTCTACTCGTTCAACTTACTACAGGTTGACTTGTTCTGAACCCAGCTCCTGCAGAGAACATCTAGAAAATACTCCGGCAGCAAAAAGAGCTCTCGACCATGCATACAGCATTTTTATCGAGAACCATATAGGAAAAAACAAACAATTCAGCACTATTATGCAATACAAAAACCATACTCCTACTATGGAACAATTGCAAGACAATAGTTGAACAATTCAGCAGGCTTCTACTCAATCAGGTCGAATCAGTTCACCAAGATAAACAGAGCACTACTGCTACCATCGACTGAGAGAGAGACCCTGAACTATCGACGAAGATGCCGGCAAGGTTCTTGCAGAGATAGGAGATGGCGAGGTTCTTGCAGAGGCAGGAGATGGCGTCGTAGAGGAAGAGCGTAGGGTCGACAAGCTCGGTCCAGGGGCCGCCCAGAGCGCGCGTCGACAATGAAGTCTAGGTAGGCGTGCACCGCGGCGGGGTTGGCGTCAAAGGAGGAGGCGGAGATGCCAGGGTTGCCTCCACGACGCGAGTGTCAGAGAAGAAGTTTGGAACGAGTTAAAAATTGAAGCAATGGCATTGAGCTCTGAACGAGTAAAAAACTGAAGCACGCAGCAGCCCTAGCTAACTAGTAGTCACCAATACGTACATTAGCATTAGGATTTAGGAGAAGGATTGCCAAGTAGTTGTTGTGACAAAAGTACAGTACATGTGAACTACTTTGTTAGCTTGCTATTTTGGAACGTGTCATTCCGGTGTATGATCCTGGTTTCTGGCTATTCCCGTTTATCCTGGTTCTTGTCCTGCTCCTCGCTTTCCTGTTTCGGTTCCCATTCCTAGAGTAAAAAAATATACAAACAAAAATGGGTACGGGGCGTTCCCGTCCATTTTCATCCCTACTGGTAGGCATCAACTAAACAAACCCACCATGCCTGGTAGTCAACTGATGTAGATTACCCTAAGGCCATGTTCAGATTCCCAACTATTCACTATTCATTCCAACTTTTTACTATTTATTCCAACTTTTCACTATTTCTCCCTCACAAAACACGTTTCCCAACGAATGCTACAGTATTTTTCTTACGCTACAGTATTTTTTCCTACCATCTAAACACACCTAAAAAAACTGACGCAGGGTCTCGCAGCTCCTCGGATCCTGCTCGCTTCCGATCTACGCCATAAATGCAATCGAAGAGCTTCGGAGAAGACGACTGAACGAGCGGCAGACATGAGCTGACCGGGAGCTTTTTTTTTTTTGAAGCGGTAATTATTTTTTTCTCTAGACCGGGGGTTAATTTAGGGTGAGTTTAGATTGGGAGAAAAAATACTGTAGATCCCGA
This sequence comes from Digitaria exilis, assembly GCA_015342445.1. Lineage (NCBI taxonomy): Eukaryota > Viridiplantae > Streptophyta > Magnoliopsida > Poales > Poaceae > Digitaria > Digitaria exilis. The sequence goes on from JACEFO010001897.1 coordinate 1,163,438, forward strand.
AAAACACTATAGGTCGCGTTGGAAAGCGTGTTCTGTGAGCAGGAGGGATGTGAAAAAGTTAAATAAATAGTGTTTTTTTGGAGAAGTTGGGTGAACTAAACTCACCCCATGGGCACAGGTTGCAGCTAGAAAACGCTGCGTGTGGGCAGCTCAAGACATCGGTTTGCACCCACACGGCAACAAAAATATATAGAAGCGCATAGTTTAATTACCAGCTGTGGGGTGAAGTAATGGTGGTTTAAAGATCAACAGCCACGCTTGATCTACCCCCTCGGGCGAATACAGTGATCAGTGCGTCTCCTACTACTTAATCAGCGAGCTAGCAGCTCGGCAGCACGCAGAGAGAGAGAGAGCGTGCGCGCGCTTACCACTCCAGTAGCTGGCCAAGGATGGCATCTCCGCCCCTCTCCGTCGCCCTCCTCCCCGCAATCCTCGTCGCGGCGGTCATCTACCTCATCGCCATCCCCGACGGCTTCAAGCTCACGGAGGTGTTGGGCGCCGGATCATGCGACAGCAGCAGTAACGACGACGCCGGCGGCTCCGCTAAGAAGAACCAGCAGCTGCAGACCGCCACCGACGAGCCCGTGGACCTGCGCGTGTTCCTGGGCATCATGACGGTCCCGAGCGCGTACGAGCGGCGCGCGATCCTCCGGCTGGCCTACTCCCTCCAGCCACGCCCCGCCCGCGCCGCCGTGGACGTCCGCTTCGTCCTCTGCACCATCGACAAGGAGGAGGACCGGATCCTGGTGTCGCTGGAGATCATCGCGCACGGCGACGTCCTGGTGGTGAACTGCACGGAGAACATGAACGACGGCAAGACATACGCCTACTTCTCCGCCGTGCCGCGGCTGTTCGCGGCGGCGCCGTACGACTACGTGGGCAAGACCGACGACGACAACTACTACCGGGTGGCGGCGCTGGTGGAGTCGCTGCGTGGCAAGGCGCGGCACGACATGTACCACGGGTTCCTGCTGCCCTGCCACTGGCCGCACAACCAGTACATGTCCGGGATGGGGTACATCGTGTCGTGGGACGTGGTGGAGTGGATCGCGGCGACGCCGGAGCTCAGGGACGACCACCACGTGTGGGAGGACGAAGACTTCGGCGCGTGGCTACGCAAGGGGGGGAAGAACAAGAATGTGTACAACGAGGAGCCAAGGATGTACAACTACTGGGACAGGGACATGGGCTATGAGAAAATCGACTGCTTCTGGCACGCGCACAGGGCGGACGCGGTGGCCGTGCACCAGCTCAAGGACCGCCTCAAGTGGGCGCGCACGCTCTACTACTTCAACGCCACCCAGGGGCTCAGGCCTTCCAAGCTCTACAATGTAGACTTGGAGAACAACATCTACAAGGTGTACTAGTAGGCTTGATTGCATTTTTTTTGTTAACGTTAATATATCCGATCCTAGCTAGTAGCTACTACTATCTCATCATGCATGGATTCTTCTTGTTGATGTACACTGGCTCTGAGGTGGGTTTCGAATTGGTAGCTCTCCTACACTTCCGTCATTGATTTATTATAAATTGATCATGGACGGTAGTTCGAATTGGTAGCTCTCCTACACTTCCGTCATTTTGAATCCATGGGAAAGAGGATCAGGGTTGCCCTTGCATGGACTTCCATCCTAGACTCGAAGGAACACAAAAGTTTCGTTTGGATGTGGATATTAGAATAGCTTGACACTAAATTGGCTTCAATTATCAAATTAGAATGGTACTAGGTTTGTGCCCGTGCGTTGCTACGGGTGACCAAATTCATATGACACAAAAAAAAACATGTATAGAGAAAGACACAATCAATCATGAATAAACCTGCACGATTCATGTTGGCTTTTCATTTCATGAAGCAAGATGACATTTGAACATACTAACAACTTTAGTATAAAAATAAAATGTATATGCTAAAAATTCATAGGAAGTAAATTGTACTTGATTTTGTTACTTGTCCATGTATAGCGTCTCATGTCTGCTCTTATTTTTTAGGATGGGAAAACCACTTGCACACTCGTGCAAGTACTAAATGTTATAACGCTACTAATCCAAATGACTGAACTCACCTTGTGATTGATCACTTGGACGATCAGTTACATCAATCCAGTCATAAGATTCAGAATGCAGGCTTCAATAAGGAAGTTTGCTAAGTACCTTCATTCCAGGATGATTATGAAGGGATCAAGGCGGCATCGAGGCTTCTTCTTGGCCCGGTGCTGAGAACATAAAAAAAACTATACTTGCACATGCACAGGGAGGGAGCGACTCACTGACAGCAACAGAATGGAAAGAAACTTGCATTTAAATCTATGGGTCCCACAGCACCTGGCCTCGATGGTGAATGTTGTGTGAAATAATCTGATTGGGCATCGTTTTACTTAGCACGTAAATCAATATTTTTCAGCATCGCAACACTATGGTTAGTCTTATACGTGCAATTTTGGCTTCACTATCTGCGAAAAAGAAAAATGAGTGGTACTTATGTATGCCGAAGCTTATATCTCACAGAACCAACCAGAAATATAAGTTGAACTGAAACAAAGTCAATATATTAGGTTTCAAAATGCTTTCATCACAGCAAAATGAAGCCATTGGTAAAATACGAAAATCACCACAACGTCATTACATTTACATACTTCAAAGCATCTGATCGATCTATCAATGAACAAATGAAGCTAATCATGCATCTAGGTAGTAAGAACACAAGCAATGTTGCCACCGCACCGGGGCGTGCGTGTGTCTTCCTCCACGCAGCTCGGCCATAATTACAAGATGGGAATTGCCAATGAAAACTTATCAAATCAAATCAGCTCCATTCGACCATTCCTGATATGAGCAACGGAGGAGGGAAGCAAGAGAATCATAAGCAGGCAAAAAATAAATCTATAGCCACCATTCGTGATTCAGAAAGCAACAGTACTCGAAAAGGAGTAGAGTATAGCATGCTTTTGTATCAGCAAACTAAATCACACAGGAAATAGAAGAGAAGAGAAGCTAAATTTGTAGCTTGCACACCACCACCACGAACTGAATTCACCTGAACAAGACGTCGGGGTGCCGTATTAGAGAGACTTTGCCACGCAGCTGTGGACGAGAAGCTGAGGATCCGCTCCCCATCGTGGCCTGCGCTGCACGGCACGAGCAGGAACGGCGCGACCGTCGCCTTGGCCGCGACATCCGTATTGCCCCGCTCGTGCTCCTCAGCCCCGCCGCCGCAGTAGCCCAAGTGGGATCCAGAGGCGGAAGGCGGTGTGGCCAGCACATCTCGCGATGGCCTATAGCGGAGGCGGCAGAGGCGCCGATTCGTCGACTCCTGTGCAGACTGCCGGCAAGTGGCAAGACGGGAGGACATGCTGCGCCGTGTATGGCCGACGCCCAGACACGATCAGCGCACTCCGTCCCTGTCACGCTGCAGGGCGCAGGAGCGGATGGGAGGACGTCGTCCCCGCCGCGATCTTGCAGGGGCATGGGAGCCGACAGGAGGAGGCCGTCCAATCGCGATCTTGCGGGAGCGGGACAGGACGACGCCGATCCTGCAAGCCGTGCGCACAGGCGGCGGAGGGCGTTGGGCACGGGCGGGATTGGCGTCCTCACTCCTCACGGCCTGCAACATGACGTACCTGGTTCAGATCAGCGAAGGTGGGGTTCCGAGATTGACGGTGCCCTTCTGAATCGATCCGTAGACCTGACGCGACCTCCCCGGAACCCGATCTCGCACCGTTGGACGTCCCTACCCCACCAGCGTCCTCCTCCTCACCGTCACCGTGCTCTGCGCGGCGGCACAGGATATCCAGGCGGAGTAACCCGTTGGACGCACGGGCACAGGCGGACTCCGTTCTCCAGTATCAGATCTGTGGCGCAGGAGGGAGGAAGTGGGGTGAGATCGGGGTAGTTCAATAGGACGTGGGAGCTTAGTGCGCGCAGGGAGGGGGCCGACGTACGACGAAAGCGCGCCGAGGGGAGGGAGGGCAACGTACGACGAAAACGGTTCGGTTGGCGATGGAGAACGACGTACCCAGTTTTAAACTGACCCTCTTACGTGCTTTTAAGGAGTAGAGATTGGTAATAGGTTACAATACAAAACCATTGTTTGAATGTACATGAATTTGATACATGGCAGATTGCCATGCTGTCCAAATTCTCTGACCACACCAAACCAATCCTAAATCACAGCCGGCTGTCACTCCCTCACCTCACCAAGCTTCTTGCTACAGATGTGCGATCCTCCACAGCCATCGATGCACTCCTCCTTGGGCATCTGCGTGGGCTCGTACAGCTCGCCCTGCAGGTGCCGACCGCCACACGTTGGGGGGGGGGGTAGTGCTACCCACCGACAGAGGGAGCAGAGGAGGGGTCCCGCAACCCATTGACAGAGGGAGGTGCACGACGTGCTAGTGGATTTAGGGGTGGGATGGAGGGAGACTAGGCAGGGGCAACACAAAGGGGAATGGGCGGAAGAGGATTCACACAAAAACCTAGCAGATGGGCTCAATATCGAAGGAGAGAGGGTGAGGGTCTGATGAGTACCGATCAATATCGGGATTATTTCCAATTCCGAATTCCAAACCATCTGAAGAGCTGGTATTCAGAGCTATCAATGCCAATTTAGAATTCTGAGACTGAATACATACATCCAAATGCAGTGAAGGGACAACTCACTCTTCTTATATTTTTTTATTAATCATAGAAACCATGTTGGAGCAAGTGGTGTCTATATATACTTTGTTTACTCTCTCTCCTCTAGACACCATTCATAAACACCAATACACCATGGGTTGGAATTGTCCTGCCTCATTTGGTTGGAGGTAATTGGTTGGAGGGAATGAGAGTTCAGAGTCGCAACAATAAAATTCTCCTATTTGTTTTGTGGGAGTGGGAATTGTCATGGGATAGGGAATGAGTTTATAGAGGCTCAACTTCCACTGATCTCTTCCCATGAGGAGTGGTAATTGGAAGGGAATTATGCTTTGAGATGAAAAATCTCAACCACTCATTATGGCTTATGATACAATTTTACACATTAACCTCACATACCTACCAACACAAAAGGATATGAATTCTCTTTCAACTCCCTCTCTTAGTTCCTTTCATAAACTAAAGAGGGATTGGGAGTTTGGGACTAACAATCAAGCTGCCACTAGTAATTCCCATGGCTCTTTTTCTTCCATTCTGTTGCCAAACACATGTCTAGTTGTGCTGGCTCTGTTGCTGACATGTTGTTTCATGAGTCATGACTAGTCCAACCTGCTATTTTCATAGGCTGATCTTTTTCCTATTTTTATGAATTCTCCTTCTTTTAGGGGGATTATTTATGAATTCTTCTGGATGAACAGTGGTTTCGGCCCAAATAAAACAAGCCAGAAAATGGGGATGTGCTGGCGCCAGCAATCAGCCAGGCCGAGTTTAATGACAACCCGTTTGGCCCACAAGGCAGCCCACTTCTCACCCGTGGCCCATACCAGGAACGGGAAAAATGCCACCGCCGTCGCGACGTCGCCTTGTCGCCGCCTGCCGGAATCCTGAACCAAGGAAGCCGCTTCGAGGGCTGGCGATGGACGGCCGACGGAGTAGCCGACGGAGCTGAGGGAGGCCACTGTGCCGCCTGGCGAGTGGTGAGATATCCGGCTGGGCAAGGCCATGGGGATGCCTCCTCGACCTGTGAAGTGAGGTACTGAGGTGAGCCCTAAAGGGAATTTCTCAGCTTCATTTCTACTGGTCTAGAGATTTTGCTGCGCAGAACGTATTCCATTGGTGAATCCATACCTGAACACAAAGGCATACCCATATTTCTTCTAGTTTGTTGATTTCTCTATGTATTTTATTATTTAACAAACATAATGTGAAGTGGACCATAATCAAACTATTCCCTTTTTTAAATTATTTTGGCAGTTCCTTGAATTACAATAATGAGTGATTGATACTCATTTGATATGACTAATTTTCATATGCGATTAGCGTACCACTAACTAATATGCAGACTTGCAGAGATGTACTGCATATCCAATTAGCTATTCATCGGGTTTGGTCGTCAGCCGGTTACTTATTGGAATGCTGGGGGCTGGGGCCTGGGATACACATGTGTACAGTAACACTTGTTGAATGTGACTGGGTGAGTTCTGGAGAATGGAGTCATGAAAATCTGTATTAGGTTCACTCTTCACGGCCCATTGCTCCATGAGATGAAATATCTGGACTTGTTTCGAATCCTAAACCAGTTGGGCTGCTGAGTTCTATGGATATTTCTCTGTCTTGTTGGCAAGAATTATCTTCTGGATCAATTGGAACGGTTATGTGCATGTTTTGCGCCTGATTACTGTCTATTTCCCTTTCTTGGTTCAGCTCGTTTGTATGCTCTGATCCATATCCTTCCTGAGTCCAGTCACAGCCTATTGTGTTCCTGATCCTGTGCTTGTTCTTGTAGAGAAACATCACCAGGGCCAGTAAAAGGGCAGAAGTGGAAGCAATCCCTGTGACCAGAAAGAGTCCTGAAAAGCTTTTGAAGTTTAGACTGCTCGAGCTGGAAATGGTACCATCATTTTGGCAGATATGTTGATTTTTGATCCATTTATTTTCTATTCGAATGATAGTGTCCCCTTCTGTTATACTGAGGATTGCTCTAGAGAAGTCGTTGACCATAGGGGATCTCTTGGGGAATGCCTACTCAACAAGTACAACAGATTTAGTAATATAACAAACTGAATGCATAATTATTGAATTTTTACCTGTCAGCCCTAGCATCTGGAGAAGTTCAGGTGCTTAATCAAGGGTGCACATGTAATCCAAGAAAAAAATTTGTGTTGTACGGGACGAGTTCTGAAATCCTACCCTTGTTCTTCTATTAATATAACGACATGCAGATCTCATGCATGGTCTATAGAAAATAGTGTTTGTAAGATTTTTCTGCTGCATGTCCTAAAATTATGTCTCTAACTTACTGCTCTATTTGAATTTAGAAAGACATCAGTACTTTTCAAAACCATCTCAATGCCAAATAAGGCCTTATTAACTGTGTGTTGCTATTTTCAAAGTGCTGCGTGTTTTTATAGAACCTTCAGGGAATTTCCATTGTTTTCTCAAGTTAAACTAGATTTCAAGTATATGTTTCCCAATTTATACTTCATAACTTTTAGAGGCATACAGTGAACAAACATATCTGGTGTAGTGAACTTACAAAGCCAAAACCTTCAGACTTGTATATTGGTCCAACCATTGTGTAACCTTTGCAATGCTCTGCTAGAAATATTTTGATATATGGAATTTCATGTATGAGAGCAGCAATGCCACCATTTTCACTCCCTCTAGAGAGAGCATCAGCAAAATCTTCTGGAGTGTTGTATGCTCTGAACTTTCTTCTGTCAAAGCCGAGCTCTTCTAATAGGTCCACTACATAAGAACCATTATGATAGCCTACATATGCTCCTTTCCTAAGGAGTTCGTGAACATCAGTTACTGTGGGTTGAAGCTGTTGCACGGTGAGAATTGATGATAGATTGGCTGTATAACTTGATGTAATCACAAGAAGTACAAAGACCCATACAATAACAACCAATCGAGACAAAATACTGTCCACCCTCTCCCCTGCAACATGATTAGCAAGAACAATCATCAATGGACCTTCAAATAAAACATGAATATTGTACTATCCTTCATTTCTGTAATGAGAAAGAGTTCAACAAATATGAAGATAAAATTATTGAAATGGACTATAATGGGAGGCGTGTTATTTATTTATGATCCGCAACATAACTTCAATAGTACAAGTCAGTTTATTTTTGTTTCCAAGCAAAAATAATTATTAAGAAACTCCTCAATTCATCATCTTATAAAAGGATTTATTAAGTATTGCAAATAGAATATATTTAATGACAAGAAGAAAAGCTAGTATCATCACTCACTATCTGCGAAGAAGGAGAAATATATTGCTATCCCAAGCTGGCGGAGAAATGAACCAGTCAATTCAGCATTATTGATTCTTCGCTCCAAGAGCCAGATGACATTCCCTGTGTAGATGAAGAATGCAATGCTTCCAAACCACAAATCATTTGTTAATGGCTTAGTGAATACCTATCGGTGCCTGATTTGGTCACATCGGCACTAACTAGTGATCGCGTTGCTGACTACTCGCTCGGATGGCGGGCTTAGTGGATTGAACTCGGGACGCAAGGGTTTATCCTGGTTCCGGCCGCTTGGCCGTACGTCCAGCAGTGGTGCGTAGCACCGAGTTTCGTGTTGCTCGTAGTAGGGGATTACAAGCAAGGCGGGAGAGGGAGGCGAGCTCCCAGGTCCCTGAGTTGGGTGTTGAGAATGCGGTGTTCTTCTGTGGTGAGTGTGCGTTGTGGTCGGTTTCCAGAGCCTTTTCTGTGTTGCATGGGCTTCCTCCCCTTTTATAGACTAAGGGTGAGGAAAACCGTACCTGTGAGATCGTGGTGATGACGTTATAAGATACACTGTGGCATCCATGCCGTGCACTATACAAGCGGGAATCGCGCCTTCCAACTCTTGCTGACGGTATGGGAGTCACCATCGTTGACTTCTTGGTAGCCAGCCGTTGCTTCGAGGGTTGTTGTTCGAGGGTGGGAGCGACGTCGTGTCCTTTTCGCCACTCTTGGGAGGTCCTTCCTCGAGGCTTTGTGTCATGCTTCGGGAGGAGACCGGTCGTGGGGTTGTTGGCACCGTGGTACGGCCTGACACCGGCCCTGTTCGCACAGGGCTTGGTCCAGGGCCACTGCGCTTGGCTCAGTCGGAGGCGACCGGTGTCCCATCCGAGGCGTGGCGAAGTGGGGCGTGCGGTCATGTCCCACATTTAGTGTGCCTGGTACTGGAGTCTTTGAGGTTGACTGGCAGCCTCGACCGCAGAGGGGTCGATCGTGACGGAGATTCCCGTTCGAGGGCGAGGGGTACCCTCAAACGAGACGGAGATTCGTCCTGCGGGAATGCCGTTGTGGTGGACCCTTACTGGGCCGCCGCGCCTTGGGCTTCCCCTTGTTGCTGATGTGGCTTTCTTGTTGGGCCGTCTTGGGCCGTTCTTTGGGGTACCCCTTAGTTTGGTACCCGACAGTAGCCCATGAGCCCCTGAGGGTATTGAAAATCAATTCCGCGGGGGTTTGGTCGCTTTCGCGGATCACTGAGTTGCCGTGGGGGCGCGCTAGCGCACCCGCGGGTGTAGCCCCCGAGGGTGTGAGAGGGTGTTTGGCACTCTCTCACGCCCTTTGTTTGTTGCTGTCGCTTCTCGAGGGCAGAATCCTTTTGAGATTGGGTTCCTTCCTGAGGCAGCCTGAGGCCACCTCGAGGCTCCTTCTTTTGTTCCTCGTGGTCCTGTCCGAGGGACCGAGGGGGAGGCGAACCGCGCTACCCACGGTTTTGGGCTAAAACGCGGATGCCTGGGTGAGCTGGTAATGGGAAGTTCGAGTGGACGTCCATGCTCATGAGAGCTTTTGCAAAAGCATGCTAGACGGGACTCGGCCTCGTTCGGTAGAGGTCGAGGGCTCGGTGCTCCCTCTCGCGGGGTCCCTCGATCTAGGCACTTCCATCCAGCCTCGAACATGCTTGACAGGTTTCCTCGAGCGCGTGGGCTCGAGGCCCTCGTTCGTTGGTACCGTCGAGCGTCCCTGACTCGGTCGATCTGGGGTGCCTGTCGAACCCTCGATGGGCTAGGGCTCGAACCCCTGATCAGTGGAGTGATGACTTCCTCCCCTCGAGGGGGAAGCCTTTAAGTGATCCCCCCCCACGTGTCCCGCTTCGCGCGGGGTAATGATGGCAGCCGTGGAAGTCGTGGCCGTCGTGGGGGGAAACGCGCGCGCCTTTTCAGGCGGTGTGCGGTACGTGGCCTGGGCGAAGTGACCGCACGACTACGGCACCTGGCCTCCTTGATTACTGCAGGCTGGTTAATGCGTCCCACATTGTTACGTCTTCTGGGCCCAGTCGTCAGCCTCGTTTTCGCGACCGAAAAACCTACCCCACTTTTCCCCGCTTGGGGGTATAAATAGTGTGCTAGGGTGGCCGTCATGGGATACGTTCCCATTGCCTTGTTTGCTCCTGTTCCTCTTCTTCTTCTTCTTGCCGCCATGGTCCAGCTCGTAGACCCTGCGCCGTGGAAACCATCGACGGCGACCACCCACTACTTTGAGAGCCTGGTAGGGTCCAGGGAGTTGCCTCCGAACGTCGATGGTTCGCCGGCGGTTTGGATCTCACCGGGGACTGACGCGGAACCCAACCCTTCGGAGGGCTACGTCGTCAGCCTCGCTCGCCTCCATGAACGGGGGTTCGGCGTGCCCCCGAGCCGTTTCTTGAGAGCACTGTGCTTCTACTACAAGGTAGAGCTGCACAACTTCTCCCCCAACTCGATCTGCTAGGCGGCGGTGTTCGCCGCCGTGTGCAAGGGTTTCCTGGGCATCGAGCCCCATTGCGACCTTTGGCGGCACCTCTTCCACGGCGAGCTCCATACGGAGAGCGTCACCAAGGGCGTCCATCGCCCCGTTCGTGCTGGCGGCCTGGTGCTCCTCGTGCGGGAGTCGCAGAGGAACTTGTACACCCCTTGTTCCATGGTTACGAACAACCAAGATTGGGACAGGGGATGGTTCTACCTCCGCAACGACCGCGATCGCCTCCCGGCTTACACCGGGAGGATCTTGACGCAAAAGCCCGATGTTTGGGGCTATGGGGTGTCGCCGCCGGACCGGCAGCAGAAGCTCAGCCCCCTCGTCGAGGCCCTTCAGCGCCTTGCGAGGCGTGGCCTTACCGCTGGCGGCGTTATTTTGAACTTCCACCGGCGGCGGGTGCTTCCTCTCATGGAGAGGAGGCTCTTGCTGTCGGAGATGGTTGAGGGGGCCAACACTGAGGGCGTGTTGATGGCGTCGGAGCCATTGAGCGTTGAGGTCGCGGTCCAACGGGCGTGACGTGCTGTAGATCGGATGTCGGGAAACCCATGGGCGGTACCCATGAGGCCCGAGGACGGGTATCTGAGCTTCGTAAGTGTCTCTTTGGCCTCCGTATTGCCTGTCGTTTGACTTTTGTTTGTCATTTGATGTCGTCGCTGTCGTTCTTGCAGGGGCTCTCCCGTGGCCACACCTCCCAGCCTCCTCTTCTGGAAGACAGGGCTGCCAATCGTGCTCGCGCCGATCAGGCGAAGCAGAAAAAGGACCAGAAGGAGGAGAGACGGAGGCTGAGGGAGCGGAAGAGGAGGAAGCTCGAGGAGGAGAACCGGGATAGGTGGAGGCAAGGCCTCCCGCCCCTCCGGACGCCGGAAAGCTCTCGGGGCAACGATGGAGAGGACTCCGAAGACAGGGCCTTTGCGGCGAGGAGCCCGTCCCCTCTCGAGGATCGATTCTGGTGCCTTGCCATCGCGAAGCTGCTTAGGCGGCCGTGGCGGGACGTGAGGGCTTAGGGCCCGCCGTCTCCGTGGAGCCGCACGTGGGTCCTGGTGTGGCTTCTGATGCCACGGAGTTTGGCGCCCTTGAGGTACCCGTTGGCCGTTGCGCCCACCGAAGTCGAGGACCTTGGCAAGCGCCGCGCCGCGGCCCCGGTCGCGGATGACGTCGGTGACGACGCCCTTGAGGTATCCGTGGAGCAGTCCGCCCTGCTCGCGCCGCCTTCTGGAGATGTCGACGTGGTGCTCGACGTTGCACACGACGGCACCTTCGGGGGTCCCATGGGGCGGTCTGCCGCCGCTGCACCGTCGTCCAAAGCCGCCGACGTGGCGCTCGACGTTGCAGACGACGGCGCCCTCAGGGATCCCGTGTGGCGGCAGCGCGCAACCAGCGGAGAGCGTCGCGCCGTTCTTGCCTTCGAGGACCCCCCGAGGGAAAGGCCGGCAGCTGGAGAGGCGGGCAAGGCCACGCTCGAGGGTTGCCATGGCGGTGAGCCACGTGAAGAGATCCCCAATGCGGGGGTCGATGCTTCGGCAGGGGGCGTCATGGTTCCGAGTGCCGCTGCCGTCTTGATTCCGTCGCGGAAACGGAAACTGCCCATTGTTCGGTAAGCCTTTTGGCCGTTCGATCGCTTGTCGAGGCTTGATATCTCAGATTGTCTCTGCCCACTCGTCTTCATTTTGCGCAGGCGATCCGGCGGGCAGGCTCCCCTTTCTCTTGCCCCGACCAAGGCTCTCAAGATTGGGGCAAGCTCATCGCCCCACTCGTCTTCGCAGCTTCTGGGCCCCACAAACGATGCGGTGCAGGACTTCGTCGCCTTCTTCGACGCTAAAGGGGCGCTGGAGGACAAGCGGCGGCCAAACAAGGAACCACCTCGCCTTCTCGAGAGGGTGGAGCCCAGGCCCTTGGAGGAGGCGCCACGGACTATCGAGGAGGGTGTCGAGGCGCACCGTGAGCCTAGCCCAGCTCGCGGTGGTGAACCCCCGGCTGTGGGGGTGGCTCGGACTGACGAGGCGCCACCCCCACCGCCGGCGGGTACGACGGTCGTGGATTCGGTGCGTTCCGACAACGCGCCGTCCACCTCGTGCGGGGAGACTGATGCCGTGCCGGCCGTCCCGCTCGAGGGGGCGGCGGCCGGCGTGGTAGGTGGCGAGGCCATCCTGGCTGGTGGAGGTGGGTTCCCCCTCCTGTCGGAGCTGGCGGAGGCCTTCTAGGTGCGAGTCCCGTGCTGCGGGAGTGCGAGGACGGCGAGGCAGTGCCGCTAACCCTGACCCCGCTTAGCGTGGGTCGTGTGGTAGGCGAGTTTTGCGGGAGGTGTGCTCGTGTCGACGAGCACGGGGTTCCCGTCCACTGGCAGTCGTATGCCGAGCTCCCCCAGCCGTTTATCCGTGACGCCATGGCGGAGGAGCGGCTGTGGGACGTTCAGCTGGAGCGTGGCTGGGCGGTCATCCAGGCGCTGAACGACGCCCTTCGTCTCCATCAAGATGTCGGCAAGGTTCAGTAGGTAGGCCCCGCTTTGTCTTGCTATCAACGCTGATTCTTCTTAGCTTTTAGCTTGCTTCTGGTGTGGCAACCATCTCTCCTTCCCCTCTCGCATGCAGGAGCTCCGCAAGGAGGCGTATATGAAGAATGATCAGATCGCCGCCCTGCTTGCGGATATCCGCACCTTGAAGGGGAAGGTGGAGGTCCGAGACCACCAGCTGGCCGACCTCGCGGCCGCTCGGGACCGCGCGCTCAACGAAAGTCGGAGGAAGGGCGAGGTCATCACCTGCTTGGACGACTCGGTCCGAACCCTGCGCGATGAGGTCGCCACTGCAAACACTTGGTTGGAACGCGAGCGTGTCGCGCATACGGCCGCTGAGTCGTTGTTGGAGCAGGAGAGGCGCTTGCTGGTAGAGGCTCGAGACCAACTCGAGCTGGAGCAATCGGCTCGAGAGACGTCCGAGTCTCGGACCCGGGAGAAGGAGACGGTGCTTGAGGCTGCCGAGGGCCAGGTCGAGGCTTCCCAAAAGGAGGTCGAGGGTGGGTTTTGTTTGCTCATGCCCGGTCCTTGTTTTCAGCTTAGTTTCTTTTTCTGATCTTTTTGTTGGTGCAGAGCTGAGGCAGGTGCTCAAGGCTGAGGCGGAATCGAGGGAGGCTCTGCAGGTGGCCCACGCGGTGACCCAGGGCGAGCTCGATGATTTGGAGTAGGCTGCCTTGGCTGCATGCAACGAGATCGCTGGGGCCGACGCGCAGTCCGACAGCTCCCTCGCGAGTCGTCTTCGAGTGCTTGGGGGCACGTCACCTCGCGCGTGAAGGACGCCCTACTGGTGGGCATTCGGAAGGCGCTCGCTGTAGTAACAACCCACTACCAAGCGGACCTCTCGAAGCTCGCCGCCGGGTACATCGTCGCCGATGACCTTAATGACAAGGGGGCAATGGCCGTCATCGACGAGGCCGATGCCGCCGCGGACGAGACGGCACGAGTATTGGCCGGCTGCTTTGAGAGCGTCCTCTTCTTCGGCGAGGATGATGGCGGCTGGGACGACTTGGGTCGTGGGAGCGGTCCCTGAAAAGATCTCGGGCCATCAAGCCTGAGTGTAAATACTAGTTTAGATATTTATCTTCTCTATTTGTTATGAACAATTTCGTTTGATCATGAACATTGTTTTCAATATGCCCTTTGGATTCTTTCTTGCGGACACCTCGTAGTTGCTGGCATTAGGATCGTTCGCGGAAAGCTTAGGCTTTGGGGGACTTTAGCGATTTCGTATCCCTTTCGAGGGAGTAGGTACACATTTCGTGCCTCCTGCAATAGCCGTTCGCGCGCCTAGCGCCATTCTCCAGAGGTAGTCGCGAGAGAAAGGGCAAATGTTTTGCGCAGAAAAAATCAAAAAATTGATAAACTTTTTTGGGGGTTCGTCCCCGTTGTAGCCCCCGAGGGAGGGATGGTCCTAGCAAGGGTAGGATCGTCCCTCGCTCAGTTCGAGGGTGGCCTCGTTGTCCATTTGACTTGTGCGCCATTTTCGGGGGCTGAAGCCAACACTTAGAATACTTGTACAATCGAAAGTATGTACAAAAGATTTGAGGGCTCGAACTACGAGTTTGCTAGGATCTACCCTTCTTCGTTTGCTAGGGTCTGCCCTTCTTCGTTTGTGAGTTTGTATGTTCCGGGCTTGAGCACTTCGGCGACGATGTATGGCCCCTCCCATGGGGGTGTGAGCTTGTGCCGCCCTCTATTGTCCTGTCGAAGCCTCAGCACAAGGTCGCCCTTGCTGAGGTCTCGACGCCGGACCTTTCGGGCTTGGTGTCGACGAAGGCTCTGCTGGTACCTCATAGAGTGGAGCAGGGCCACGTCCCGTGCTTCGTCAACTTGGTCTAGCGAGTCCTCTCGTGCATGCTGATTTTGTCGTTCTTGATACGCATTGAGTCTGGGGGATCCATACTCTAGATCCGTGGTAGGATAGCTTCTGCCCCATAGACGAGGAAGTAAGGGGTGAACCCCGTCGCCCTGCTCGGGGATGTTCTCAGTCTCCAGATCACGGAGGGCAATTCTTGTACCCAAATTTCTTCAGCTTGTTGTGGATTCTTGGCTTGAGGCCTTGCAGAATCATGCCATTGGCACGTTCTACCTGGCCATTTGTCTGCGGGTGCGCCACCGTTGACCAATCCACTCGAATGTGGTAGCTGTCGCAGAACTCCAAGAACTTCTTGCCCGTGAACTTGTACCATTGTCAGTTATGATGGAGTTTGGAACCCCGAACCTGTGGATTATGTCGGTGAAGAAGAGCACCGCTTGCTCGGACTTGATCCAGTTGATGGGTCGAGCCTCGATCCACTTGGAGAACTTGTCGATGGCCACCAGTAGGTGCGTGAAGCCCCCCGCCATTGGTCCGACGAGGTCCAGGCCCCATACGGCGAACTTCCATGTGATGGGTATGGTTTGAAGCGCATGGGCCGGGAGGTGTGTCTTGCATGCGTAGAACTGGCATCCTTCGCAGGTTTGTACCACCTCTGTGGCGTCGGCCACAGCGGTGAGCCAGTAGAAGCCTTGCTGGAAGTCGTGGCCTACGAGAGTGCGTGGGGCGGCGTGATGCCCGCACACTCCCGCATGGATTTCGCGGATCAGCTTCTTTCCTTTGGGGATCGTGATGCAGCGTTGCAGAACTCCCAAGGTTCCTCGCCTGTATAGCTCCCCCTCGATGATGAGGAAACACTTGGCTCTTCTAGCGATGCGCCTTGCCTCCGTGTGATCGGAGGGCAAGGAAACTCGCTCGAGCCAGTCCAGATACGGACTCAACCAGTCTTGAGGTGTTGGAGCCTCATCGATTTCCATGGCCTCGGCTTCGTCTCCTGAGCAAGCCTCGTACCCCATGGGCTCGTCCTCTCCTGTCGAGGGGTCTATGTTCATGGGGTCGGAGGCAGTCTCTCGGGCGTCCGCCACCTTCGAGGCTTCGGTTTGAGGGGCGATGGCGATTGATCGCTTGCCGATATCCTTTGCGAACACGTTTGGAGGGACAGTAGTTCGTCTTGACACGATCTTTGCCAGCTCATCGGCCTCCTCGTTGTATCTCCGGGCGATATGGTGGAGCTCGAGGCCTTCGAACTTGTCCTCGAGGCTGCGTACCACCTTGTCGGTGAGTTATGCTGACTAGGCTCTCGAAGGGATTCCTCGAGATAAGGGTTTGAGGAGAAGTCGTCGAGATTCTAGAATCGAAGGTGTCAAGAGACGATTTAGACAGGTTCAGGCCGCAATATGCGTAATACCCTACGTCCTGTATGGTGTATCTTGTATAGATGAGATGCTTTGAAGGGGGTCTCTGTCTCCCCTTATATATGCCAGAGGACAGGGTTACATGGAAACCGTATAGGATCAGGAGACTTTTATAAATTAATCTCTAATTTCCTAATATAGCTTATCCTAACCGACTAGGACTAATCATTGTCTTGTGCGTCAAGTCTTGTACTTGGGCCGGCCCATAGGATGGCCTGCCAGGGTTGTTTAGTCCATTAGGACTCTACACCTACACATCTCGCAATAAGCCACCATCTTTTCATCGTGGCAGCTTGACTCCTTCATCACTTGGTCAACGACTAGCTGGGAGTCGCCACGAATGTCTAGGCGCTTGATGCCGATCTCGAGGGCGATGTGCAATCCTGGGAGTAGTTCTTCATATTCCGCCATGTTGTTGGACGCGGGGAAATTGAGGCGTACGGCGTATCGAAGGTGTTCCCCACGGGACGAGATGAAAAGCTGGCCGGCGCCTGCCCCTGTTTTCATCACCGACCCGTCGAAGTACATTTCCCAGCAGTCGGTGCTGGCCTTCAAAGGAGGGAGCTGAGTGTCCGTCCACTCAGCCACGACGTCGGCCAAGATCTGGGATTTGATGGCCTTTCTTGGCGCATAAGTGAGGGTCTCCCCCCATCAACTCCATTGACCACTTCGAGATTCGACCAGAGACTTCCCGGTTCTGGATAATCTCGCCCAGAGGGAAAGATGACACGACGGTCACCGGGTGTGCCTCGAAGTAGTGTCGCAGCTTGCGTCGGGCCAACACAATGGCGTAGATTAGCTTCTGGATGTGGGGATGCCTTGTCTTGGTCTCGGCCAGAACTTCGCTGACGTAGTACACTGGGCGCTGAACGGGTAAGGAATGCCCTTCCTCGATCCTTTCTACTACGACAACAGCGCTGACGACCTGGGTGGTCGCTGTGACGTAGAGAAAGAGAGGTTCGCCCTCCCGTGGTGAGGTAAGGACCGGCGCGTTTGTTAGCGCTGTTTTGAGTCGATCTAAGGCTTCCTGAGCCTCCGTGGTCCAGGTGAAGCGCTCAGATTTTCTCAAGAGTCGGTACAGAGGGAGTCCCTTCTCTCCTAAGCGCGAGATGAAGCGGCTCAAGGATGCAAGGCACCCCATTACCTTTTGTACCCCATTTAGGTCTCGAATTGGCTCCATTTGTTGGATAGCCGCGACCTTCTCGGAGTTGGGCTCGATGCCTCGCTGGGAGACAACGAATCCCCACAGCATGCCTTGAGGCACACCAAAAACGCACTTCTCGGGGTTGAGCTTTACTCCGTGCGCCCTGAGGCAGTCGAACATGATTTTAAGATCGTGCACCAGGTCGTCTACCTTCCTGGTTTTGACAACGATGTCATCGACATATGCTTCTACAATACGACCTATATGATCCCCAAAAACATGGAGCTTACAGCACTGATAAGTGGCCCCGGCGTTTCGAAGGCCGAAGGCATCGTAACGTAGTAGTACATGCCGAAGGGGGTGATAAAGGAGGTCGCGAGCTGATCGAACTCCTTCATCCTGATCTGGTGATAGCCAGAGTAGGCATCAAGGAAGCATAAGAGTTCACATCCCGCGATGGAATCCACTATTTGATCTGTGCGTGGTAAAGGAAAAGGGACCTTTCGACACGCTTTGTAGTCTACACACATCCTCCATTTCCCATTTTTCTTTTTCACTAGTACAGGATTAGCTAACCACTCGGGATGAAAAACTTCCTCGATGAACCCGGCCTCCAGGAGCTTGCGCACCTCCTCGCCAATCGCTCGCCGCTTTAATTCGTCGAAGCGGCGGAGCCGCTGCTTGACGGGCTTGGAGTGGGGGCGGATGTCAAGGGAGTGCTCGGCGACCTCCCTCGGGATGCCTGGCATGTCCGAGGGGCTCCACGCAAAGATGTCGGCGTAGGCACGGAGACAGTCGACGAGCACCACTTCCTATTTGTTGCTGAGGGCGAAACTGACCGACAACACCTTGCCGTCGCAGTTGTCGGGGTTGAGGGGGATCGTCTTGGTGTTTTCAGTGGGTGCGAAACTCCCGTCTTGGCGCTCGTTAGCGTCGAGGGGCGTGTTGGCGATCGCCTCCAAGTCCGCCACGAGAGATTCATCGAGGGCAAGCGCCTCGGCCAGCTCGATGCTCTCGACGTCACACTCGTAGGCGTGTTCGACCGTCGGGCCGACGG
Organism: Digitaria exilis; assembly: GCA_015342445.1. Classification (NCBI taxonomy): domain Eukaryota; kingdom Viridiplantae; phylum Streptophyta; class Magnoliopsida; order Poales; family Poaceae; genus Digitaria; species Digitaria exilis. The sequence continues at coordinate 1,181,755 of JACEFO010001897.1, forward strand.
TAATGATTCCGTGAGGCCCCGGCATCTTCATCTTGAGGTAGGTGTAATTTGGGATGGCCATGAATTTGCCGTAACACGGCCGCCCCAAAATGGCATGGTAGGCCCCCTTGAAGCCTACTACCTCAAAGGTAAGCACCTCCTTGCGGAAGTTGGCCGGGGTGCCGAAGCAGACGGGCAGGTCGATCTGCCCAAGGGGTTGTACACGTTTTCCCGGCGCGACGCCATGGAACGACGACTTGTTCGGGCGCAGCTCACTTGTGCTGATTCCCATGAGCTCCAAGGTTGGAGCGTACATGATGTTGAGGCTGTTGCCCCCGTCCATGAGTACCTTGGAGAAGCGTGTGTTGCCGATGACGGGATCAACAACGAGAAGGTACTGTTCGGGGTTCGGGACGTGGTCGGGGTGGTCCTCGCAGCTGAACGAAATGGTCTCTGAGGACCAATCGAGGTACGACGGGGTTGCTGGCTGGACCAACAAAACCTCCCGGCGCTCTCGACGCCGCTGTCGGGCGGTCATGTTAGCCGTGGGGCCCCCCACGATGAAGAACACATGTTCTACCTCGAGGTAGCCATCGTCGTCCTTGTCCCCGCCTTCTTTTCTCGGGTCGCCATCCTTTCGGGGGATGCAGTTGTAATATTTCCGTAGCATCTCACACTGTTCGAGAGTGTGAGCGACTGCGGTCTTGTGGTACGGGCATGGTTTCTTGAGGACGTCGTCGAAGACGCCCCCTCCACGTGGGGGGCCTCGAGGTCCCTTGTGGTTGGGGTGCACCGCGAGGGCTTCATCATCGTTGTCGCCCTTCTCACGTGGGGCTCGAGCCTTCTTCCCCTTCTTGCCGTGCTTCTGTTTCTTTGAGGGGTTCTTCGACTTGCTGCCCTCCGCGGGCGTTTCTTCGGGGCGCTTTCCCTTCTTGCCGTTGAAGATGGCGTTGGCCGCCTCCTCCCCCGAAGTGTATTTGGAGGCTACCTTGAACAACCGGTTTGCGTCGGGGGGAGGGTCTCTCCCCAGCTTGCATACCAGGCTGTAGCAGGTGGTGCTCTCGAGGAAGGAGTGGATGATCTGGTGACCGGTGAGGTTGGGGAGCTCGGTGCAGCGCTTGGAGAAGCGCCGAATGAAGTCCCTCAAGGATTCACCGGGCTTTTGGTTGCACCCTCGAAGATCCCACGTGTTTCCAGGGCGCACGTAGGTGCCCTGGAAGTTTCCCACGAAGGTCTCTACCAGGTCGTTCCAGTCGTAAATCCGATTGGATGGCAAGTGCTCGAGCCATGTTCGCGTGGAGTCCGCCAAGTGGATGGGCAGGTTGCTTATGATCATGGCGTCGTCCGTTGCGCCGCCAAGCTGGCATGCTGGACGGTAGTCGTTCAGCCATACCCTGGGGTCCGTTTCCCTGGAGTATTTGGTAATGGTGGTGGGCTACCGGAAACGAGAGGGAATCGGGGCCGTGCGGATGTCGCGACTGAACACGCGCGTCCCCGCTGGTTCCGGTGCTATATCCTGGTCTCGTCCAACGTCGCCGCGACCGTCGCGTCGAGGCTGGCGGGTCCAGGCTTCCTCTCGTTGCCTCATCTGGTTCAGGATGTTGCGGGCGTCACCATTGTTCGGGGCGCCTCGGGTGTCCCAGAGGCGCGATCTCACGGGTACCCTCGGGGTGGGTGAGCGCGGCGTTGCTCAGCGTTCCGACGTGAGTCGCCCTGGGACTGCGCCCGTATCTCGTCGTTCTACCGTGGTGAGCATACCGATGACTCTCCTCCCCGTTCACCCTTCAAGGCCGAGGAGCGTCGAAGGCGGGAGGCTGAGCTCTCGGCTTGCTGTCGTGCGGCGTTCTCGACCAGCTTCTGAGCCTCGAGATGCAGTTTTCGTCCTTCGGGGGTTGCCGGCTCTGGCATGGCTCGGAGCAGCGCGGCCGCCGCGATGAGCTTTTGGCTCATCCTAGGGACGAGGTCGTCATTTTTGTCCTCAGCGAGGATGCGGGCGCGAGCCACTCGCCCTGCACACCGCGCGTCCGTGTTGCGTTCGTCATGTTGGTTGGGCGGATTGCGGTCAGAGTGCGCTAGCGGTGAGACGTTGCCACCTCCCAAGTCGTGGGGGTGGGCAGCTCGTGGCTGGCGACGCGGATGCGACTCGTCCTCCGAAGGCGAGTGTTCCTGCATGTCCGGGGGCTCTGCGCCCACCGGATCTTTGGCGCCATCGTTGTCGTCGTCTTCATCGCTAGTGTGCCCGTCGCTAACTTTGTTGTCGACGACGAAGCACTCTCGGGTGGAGTCGTAGTCATCGTCGGAGTCGTCGGAGCAGGTGAGGCAGTAGTCTACCGCGGCTTGAAAGGCCAAGAAAGCACTGCGATCCCGAAGGCCGGAATAATCCCACCCAGGATGTTCCGCCTCTGGAGTGCGTTCCTCCTCTGACTCTGGATAGGAGTCGCCGGGCGTTGGAGCGACGAGGTTTCGTATTGGAACCCAACGATGGCCGGGTAGTCCGTCGTGCACACCCATGCTCGCCCTCACCGATGAGGCATAGACAGCAGTGGTGTTGCCAAGCCCGTAAGGGAAACGCGGCGTCGGAGCGGATCACTCCACGCTCGTTGGGGGCAAAGAAACAACCTTTATTCCTGAGATAGAGTGCTGCGGTACACCTCCGTCCCCTGTGGGAGAGTTGTGGTGGGCACTGGCCACACGCCTGGGGGTGCGTGCGCGCCGAGTGCGTGGTCTCGGACGTCTCCTCCGTGGCGGAGCCTCCATTGCCTGTAGCGGAGCCTCATGATGGCTGGGGGATCCTCCTGGGAGGATGCGCATGAGGTAGCCATTGCCGGTTGCTTGGAAATGGAGGCTTCCAAACCAGATCTCGTATCCCGGTTGGAACGGATCGCTTGATCCCATTGGGAAACGTCCTCGGTCGAAATCCGTCGTCAGGATTGAAGCGAGAGTTTCGCGATGCGTCCCTTACCTGGCGCGCCAACTGTCGGTGCCTGATTTGGTCACACCGGCACTAACTAGTGATCGCGTTGCTGACTACTCGCTCGGATGGCGGGCTTAGTGGATTGAACTCGGGACGCAAGGGTTTATCCTGGTTCCGGCCGCTTGGCCGTACGTCCAGAAGTGGTGCGTAGCACCGAGTTTCGTGTTGCTCGTAGTAGGGGATTACAAGTAAGGCGGGAGAGGGAGGCGAGCTCCTAGGTCCCTGAGTTGGGTGTTGAGAATGCGGTGTTCTTTCTGTGGTGAGTGTGCGTTGTGGTCGGTTTCCAGAGCCTTTTCTGTGTTGCATGGGCTTCCTCCCCTTTTATAGACTAAGGGTGAGGAAAACCGTACATGTGAGATCATGGTGATAACGTTATAAGATACACTGTGGCATCCATGCTGTGCACTATACAAGCGGGAATCACGCCTTCCAACTCTTGCTGACGGTATGGGAGTCACCATCGTTGACTTCTTGGTAGCCGGTCGTTGCTTCGAGGGTTGTTGTTCGGGGGTGGGAGCGACGTCGTGTCCTTTTCGCCACTCTTGGCAGGTCCTTCCTCGAGGCTTTGTGTCGTGCTTCGGGAGGAGACCGGTCGTGGGGTTGTTGGCACCGTGGTACGGCCTGACACCGGCCCTGTTCGCACAGGGCTTGGTCCAGGGCCACTGCGCCTGGCTCAGTCGGAGGCGATCGGTGTCCCATCCGAGGCGTGGCGAAGTGGGGCGTGCGGTCGCGTCCCGCATTTAGTGCGCCTGGTACTGGAGTCTTCGAGGCTTGACTGGCAGCCTCGACCGCAGAGGGGTCGATCGTGTCGGAGATTCCCGTTCGAGGGCGAGGGGTACCCTCGAACAAGACGGAGATTCGTCCTGCGGGGATGCCGTTGTGGTGGACCCTTACCGGGCCGCCGCGCCTTGAGCTTCCCCTTGTTGCTGATGTGGCTTTCTTGCTGGGCCGTCTGGGGCCGTTCTTTGGGGTACCCCTTAGTTTGGTACCTGACAATACCCATGTATTCTTATTCTTGCAGTCCTCAACTGGTACAATCATTGCTATCCCGGATTCAGTGTATGGGAGCGTGAAGTCAGCATAGGAAGTTCTATTGTACCTTATGGCTATATCTCCAATTGCTGCATCATATATCTGCAAACAGCACGACATTAGGATTTATAAAGGTTGAAGTCGTCACGTCTTATATTTGAATTATTGCAAGATAAGTATGCCTCTACTGGCACACATTTACAATTCTGACTTATGAGGGCTTGTGAAATGAAAAATGTATAATGGAAACCGCAACAATAGGCATATTATCTTAAACCAGGCAGGAACACCGAAAAGAACAAGTTTTTTTTTCATATAGTTTGCCCCAATTAATTCTATATGCTCATCTATCTAGTATCAATCAACATTTAGCACGAGTTGAAAAGCTTCTTAGAATAACCACAACCAGAATGGTTTCTTCATAAAAAACAATTATTAAAAATTCATTTAAGATGAACAACTTTCAAAACATAATTCCATCATAAAAGTTCTTACAGATCCTTTGAATATTTCAAGAGCACTTAACCAGTTCAGCATTTCGATCTTACTGACAAATTAAAATGAGAATTAAAATAATATGGCCCATCCTAGGTGGTCTAGTACTCAGGGTGCATTTCAATTATGTTTGTTAGTGTGTAGTACATTGGTGCACACCAAGTGAAAATTTTCTAGCTCTGTCAAAGTCTGCAAGCATGACATTGGTGTTATATGAGTACAGGGCTGTTTGTATTTCTTGAATGAGTAAATTGCACCCACCATACAACAACTTGTGAGCTTGTATCATTTTGGTCCAACAAGTAGCAAAACGTGCAAATGAATACATGAGCTTGTTAAACGTGTGCATATACGGTCACATATACTCTATGCAGATGTATTTTTTCACCATGGCACCTAAAATGGATGGTTTTATGCATGTAACACATATCTTTCTCCCTCTTCACATCTTTATATGGAATAAACATGTATACAACTCTTATATTCCATTGACAAATGTGAGAAGATGAAAAAAAACTAACGATATCACCAAGAAACTAATTGAACTATCTTTTTTTATCTTTCTAAATCTAACTTAGAATTATGCGCATTTAATATATGTACGAAGCCCTAAGTCAATTTTTATAATCCTTTTCATTTTATATAGTTGATTGGGCAAACAAGATCAAACTTAACATCAGTATATTAGGATTATTGATTTTTTAAACAATTATTTGATGTCTATGGTAATATTGTTTCCTTTAAATATACTGTATATCCGTCATCAAAATTTTAAGAAGTCATGTTAGCAAATTATTTTTTTAATATTTTCACTTCTGAACAAGAGTAAACAAAATGTACATGAGACACAATGAAAATGACTTTATCATACTTTTTTTAAAAAAAAATGGTATACGTGGCCATCCATTGTTGAAGTTTTTTTTAAAAAAATATTTTACCCATATCAAAAGAAATAAGAGTTGTCCACATGTTTATGATATAGATGAGAAGGTGGTACGGGTTACAAAACCTTCCACATTACATCTCATGGTGGCAAAATACATCTACATGCAGTACATTTGACCGTATATGCACGAATTTAACAAGTTCATGTATCCATTTGCATGTTTTGCTACTTGTTGGACCAAAATGATACAAGCGCACAAGTTGGTGTATGATGAATGTAGTTTACTCTTCTTGAATTATTAGATGATCAGTATGCCATTTGTTTAAGCTCTGCACACACCAATAATTGTGAAGGTTTCTGAACAATGGAAGCAGATGATGGCGACGTCACAATGGGCATTCTATCATAAACCATAAACAAAGTATGATGTTGTTATGATTTAACAAAAAAATAAAACATCTAGCCAGTTATGCCTTAACTAGTTGGTTCATAAACCTATCTGAGTATGGTTTTGGTTCTGCATCCATAAAACAGGATATCTTAGTTTTCACTTTTCATATATTTTGAAAAGAAAATAAGGTTTCAAAAATAAGACACTTAACCAACCTAGGAGGAATTATGACCTATGTTGCATTGTAACAGTCAACCTATTTTTCGGTTGAAGATGGCTTGAACTTAGATGGTGAATGAATACATGATTTCACCAATACCTCCCAACTAGAGAAGTAGAGATTATCCCAGGTCATAAAAAACAACTAATATACTTTGTACCAATTGACTTGCAACGGCCAGAATTCTTAAAAATGAAAAAGAGAGAGTTTTGCACCTTGATTTTATTAAAAAGATAAGGATAGCAGTTCCCTTACCCCAAGATGAACTTGGTAAACAAAATCATTATAGCTCCCAGAGTCTGCACTGTCAAATGCTACATATTCATAAGGTACTGCATATGGTAGTCTCTTTAGCACCTCTTCAAATACATCAATGGCATATCCAGTAGCAGTTGTTGCATTGGTGGTAGGATCTCTTTCCACCTTCATAAACTCAGGATATCCACTTGTCTGTACGCCTACGCGGAGCTTCTTTCCATTAGTAGGAATTTGCCATCCTTTAGGCACCACATACAGTTCACCTAGCCAAATCACTGGATTAAGATCAGGCATTGAGTTCGCATAAGGGGCGGACCTAGCGCAAAAATTGAGCGAGGGCCCGTAGTCTTGCTATAGTATTTTGTACAGTAGAACAATATCAAATTGCACTGCATTCGCAAACTTGAGTGGGGGCATATGCCCCCGCTGGGCTCTACATGGGTCCGCCTCGCATTTGTTGTTTTTGATCCATTTTTATCCAGCTTCCTAATGATCCCATGCTTTGCTGTCCAAAATCCTATCTCTCGTGAACCTCGTCCAACAACATTAATTATCTGGAATATGGAAGACTGCAACTGGCTATTTTTAAGGTCAAAATCACCACTTAGGCCTCTGAACTTATTTCGTAATATTGCACCTAGGAGTTCTGGACCAATTGTCGAAATGCCCAAGCCTCCAAGAAATGATATGTTCTTCCTGTGTTGCTGCTTCTGAAATATGGCATTGCTCATGCTAACCTTTTCTGCTGCTTGTGCCAAGGCCCAAATTGTATCATAACCCTGGAGTCCAAAAATGCTTAGCTGAGATGGTGCAACATTTGGATTGTCTTGTTTGAATCTCCTGTTCCACCTTGCAGTGAAATTATCAACTTCCTTTGATTTAGGAACATAGAACTTCACACCCAGTGCACCATTCATTGCCTCATGTATTGGAGGGCTGAGTGAACTAGTAATATTTGCAATCCCATCTGTCAAAATCCATGCATACATTTCGCTCATCATTCCTAGCTCCTTGGCCTTCATGAAGAGAGCAGAGGCAACAGCAGATGACATATGCACAATATAGACCCTGGTTTGCATTGTCATCAGCTTGTAGAGTTCTTGCTCAACTTGGTCATTGCTTGCTGATTCAGATATCACACTGTGATAAGGCATAAATGCACCAAACTCTTGAAGGGCATCAGTCAGATATGGTATAATTGTACAATACCTCTTCCATAGTCTGTGTCTTCGTAGATGGGTACCACTTCCTTCCAACCATAGGCCGTGATGAGAGAAGCAATGCAATTCACTTGAGCTGCATCACTTAGTGTTGCACGCAAAAAATAAGGCATATTTCCCGATGAAAGAGTGGGGCTTGTTGCAGTGAAGGAGATGACTGGAACATGGCTCTTGTTTCCAAGGTCAGACACAAAAATAGCCTCTGAAGATTTTTGGGGACCAATTACTGCTTGCACATTGTAATTTTCCAGTAGATCAACCGCTGTAAATCGAATAATCGAAACAGGGATGAACTTCAGTTTACAACGAGTTTGTTTGTATTCTGGTGGTAAGATATCTAAAACTTTATGCAAGCAATATTGCTAAAACTTAAAATGCTATCATTTTCACTGTGCCAGTATAATAATTGATATTCTCTGTTTCTATCTTTTGATTCTACGTACTAAGACGTTATAAAAAAAAACTTTCTGATTTTAGGTAAGATAACATCTTTCTTAATTGGAGGCTTGTTGTGGACTGTGCAAAAAGAAAGCATGAATACTGGAGAATATATGCCAAATCTATGTACCGAGGTACTGGAAACGGATGTCACTCCTCTTTTTCTTCTAGTTCTTTCATCTTAGGCCCTATTTGGGAGATTTGTAAAACTTTCCACCTGTAAACAAGTTACACGTGTATTCTCTAGTGCACAAGAAGACCCTTGTAATTTCTTTCCCCTGTATGAATGCTGTTTGGCAAGGGCATCGAAGGACTGCAAGGTTGATTGGCGAGCCCATCGGATCTGATTGCCAAATGCAAAGTTGAAAACAGAAACTAAAAGAAAAATAGTGCCACAAATCAGAAGTACAAAGGAATCCTTACAGCACAGATGAATTCAGATCGAAATAATTGGATCATGGACTTGTCGCCAATGAAGGGCTCGGTCCTATCACTAGTGAACATGCTGTCCTCATCAAATCAATAGCAGATTGGACGAACTGCCGTTTGGAGGAAGACGGAGGCGGTTGTAGGAATCGATTTCGTTGTTGCTGCTGAGGGGATCGCAGCCGGCAGTGGGGATCGTCTCCGCTTCAAATTGGATCACGCGGTTGCAGGAATCGATGGGGATCGTCTCCACTTCAAATTGGATCGCGCGGTTGCAGGAATCGATTTCGTTGTTGCCGCTGAGGGGATCGTAGCCGCCAGTGGGGATCGTCTCCGCTTCAAATTCCTTCGCTGCCGATCTGTTCGTATCCGTCGACGCGGCATCATCGAGCGGGAGTCCTCGAAGCAGAGGAGGTCCCGATATTTATCGTATTTTTTGTGTGGCCTCACGAGGTCTTTTTTATTTTACCGATGTAAGGGCTTCAAACCAGTGTAATTTTTTTAGTGTACCCGATCATCCAAACAGACTTTTTGTTTCCACCGGTAAAATAATAGGGGCCTGTATTTTACACCAGTTTTCTTTACAAAACCAGACTCCCAAACAGCCCCTTAGGATTTACCTCATTACTTCTAACTTTCTGCATATATGTCTACCATGAGCTCTAGTGGATTTCTGATTATAGCTAGGAAGTATTGAACAGCATATCAGATTGACAGTGTACATCGGTTTTTGGCAAGACATGCCAGATGTCAACATGTACAATAATAGTTAGAATATTACTGATGAATTCTGGCTTTGAATCGAACTTTCTTTACTAGGAAATACTTGTACAAGTGGCATCTTTGGTGCTGAACTCGAGAAAAAATATTGTAAGTTCAAATTGATGAAGAGATTCTATTTTTTTCCTAGGAAGGCTATACGATACCAAAATGTCGATAGCAATAAAGCTAATGTTTTCGCTGCTTTCATTTCCACTTCTAAAATAATTTTAGTCCACAGAAGTTCAGGTTTAACATTGGCAGCAGCTATTTGATATCCATACCAATACATATTCTGTTTAGAAAATTAAGACCTGCTTTTTCTATATTGCAACAAATTGTCAGTTCTTTTTTTTATGAACGAACCAAATTGTCAGTTCTAAAGGCTCTGGCCTTTGTTTGATATACAAAAAAAACCAATTTTTTTTCAAAGACCTATGCAAAACGAAATTTGAGAGCTAGTTTTTTTTTTGTTTCGTAACAATTAACAGGTCGTAAATGTACCTGCTGTGGCAGCTTGGATATCTCCACTGGAATCCCTCACGTGCAAAACTAACTTTGTTCTGTAGCTACTGTGTTCTGAATAGAAATCTTCCACGGCCATCAAAATGCACGTATGCGCAATATTGCCCACCAATGACTGCAGATCGAGGATGACTCCAATATTTTGGTTGCCGGAATTTGTTTCATTGGCATTTTGAGCAGCTGTGATATTGAAGAATAACACCAACCAGAAGATGGTCCTGGAGGGCATTTCCGTCCCCTGAGTTTTGACCTTTGAGTTCCACAACCTGTGGAGCCAGTGCACGCTCTTATATAACGGGTTAGCTGTGCCATTAGTGTAATGCCTTATCTAGTTCGTCAACTCTCACCAACTTTTCCGTCACATAGAGTCACATCTTCTCTCACAGACATCTTACTAATGCACTATTCACACCTTCAACTTTCTACCAACTTTCTCATCTAAACAAGGTCTAAGTCAATTTTCATTGGCCTCTCGGCTTTGTCAACTCTGAACTAGAAATTCAAGTTTCCATTCTGTTAGTCTTTGCCTCTTACTCTCTCTAGTTTTTGTTAGGCTATTCCCAACCCAAGACATCATCAAGTAGTTTCTATACATCCATGTCATATGGACACTACCTATAGAAACTACCTCCCCAATGCATAGTTTCTTAAAAATAAACTACCATTCAATCACATATGTTTTCTCTCCTTTCATCTCTCTATCATCGACTTGTGTAGACATGGTTTCTCATGCAAGACATCATGTCCTTCTCTCCCCTCTTTAATTATCTTGCCACATCACCAAATTGATTATGTGGCTGGCTATTTAATGCTATGGACACCATCCTAATAGATGGGTTGGGGATAGCCTTAGATGTCACATTAGGTTTGTTCTAAGTCAAACTTGTCTAACTTTGACCAGGTTTATAGAAAAAATAAAACATTTACAATAACAAACTTGTTTAGTTACACTCATTATGGAATATGTTTTGATAGTGCATAAATTTGGTAGTATATATGTTATTATATTTCTCTACAAACTTAGTCAAAGTTGGATAAGTTAGACTTAGGATAAACCTTATATGACATCTGATAAAAAATAGAGGGAGTAATTTTTTGCAAGGATGAACTGTACCTAGCAACAGCAAACAAAATGTTTTTTTAATTGAACAGGAATGACAAATACAACACCATGGTTTCTGGAAATGTATCTTGTAAAGTGAAAAGTGTGAAAATTAGACAAATGAGTAAAATGAATGAGCTTGGAGTCATTTAGTTAATCCTTGACCGCATTGAGCTTGCAGTCTGCGACTGCAAAAAAAAGTCAAAGGAACTCCCATCATTTAGCCTGCCCGGGGTCCCGGGGACACTTGATTATTCTATCTTTCAAGTGTCATAACACTTGATTAGTTGTACACATAATGCACACCCCGAGTCATTGGGCATTGACCTTATCACCTTAATACTTCTGCCGTTTAGGTTCTTCCGTTTAATTTAATCTATCTCCTTACGATTCTTGGCGAATTCCGCGGCCTGCGAGCGAGCCACGTCACCGGCGAATCTCGGCCGTCGGATCGGCCGGGCGGACGGCAAAGATTGTCCTTCTCCCGGCAATTTTGCAGAAAAGCCCTCGACTTCCAAGGAAATAGAACCCGCAGTCCTCCCCTCTCTCACAGGACATTTTGCAAATAAGCCCTCTAACTTATTCGAAATCAACCCGCAGTCCACCAAACCAGCCAAGCCATATTTCCATAAAAAAACCCTGAACTTTTATAAAATCAATCCACCGTCATTTTTGCCTCACAGCCTTTTGTATGAAAAACCCTAGAATTATACGTAAATTAGGCAAAACCAGATACTACTAGCTACTTCCGTACAAACAACACTAAACGTACCATTTGACCATCAAATCTCGTTCGAACCAATAAATGTCCAACATAAAATTTGCTCACAATTTTGAGACCTATAATTTTATTTTAGAACATAGTTCTAAACCCAAAATAATTTTGCCACATATTTATATAGGACTTGTCGTACCTACGATTCCGATAGCGAACATCCTAAAATTAAAAAGTTTTTGCAAAAAAAACAAAATTTAAAAAAATCTTGCTATGTAACAAAATTTTAAATTCAAATTGTTTCCGTAATTCATTCCCACCTATGATTTGGATACCAAAACATATCCAAATTTAAAAAATTGACCACTAAAATAGCTCAAAATTTTAAAACAAAAACATATTGTACACTCACTTTTCCAATTCCCACCATTATAACTAACATTACACAGTAAAATTTTAAATTCAAAGTGTTTCCATAATTAGTTCCCACCTATGATTCGAACACTAAAACATCTCCAAATTAAAAAAATAACCATGAAAACGGCTCAAAAATTTAAATTAAGAACATATTGTATAGAAAAGTAAAAAACAATGGAACTCACTTCAGCAATTTCCCCATTATAGCTAGCATCCGACCACCAAAATGAATTTAAAAATCCAATATATTATAGAGCAAACCATAAAAAATGGAACTCTTTTCTCCAATTTTCTCATTATAGCTAACATTTGAACACCAAAATGTTTTTAAGTTAACACCAAAAAAATTTAAATAAGTAATTTTTCAACATCAAAATTCCTCTACAATACTAAAATCTACAAAATTCATATGTACCAAACGTAATTCTATGCTCCTTTGCGATTCTCTTGGATAGAATTTTATGGTTAAACCCTCTTTGTCATTTATTTCTCAAAAATTATTATACGACCAAACATTAAAAAAACATCGTAGCACATGTACATCCACTGGCCATCCGCGGTAATGCCGCGGCCTTTTCTAGTTTATTTCTATTGCAGAAAGACTATTTTTGCTCATAACTGGGAGCATTGATTTGTACTTTATTTTGGGGGATATTTAAAAGAACCCAAGCCTGGGAAATGAGCCAGATTCATTTTCCTTTTTCTATGGAATTTAAGTATATGCAGTTAGGTTCTCTCTTTCCAAATAAAAATTTAACAACTGTCATTTGACCTAGCTTGTATGTGCAACAAAGGATGATCTTTTGTGTTCGTTCTGTCAAAAGCGGCTTTCCTGCAGATTGAAGCTAAGAATGGGCTTGCCAGAAACATCTCATGTTGTTATATGCATGACAGCACGCAGTCAAGTCAATGCGGTTCTGTTGTGAGGATCAAGTACAATACGAACTCTCAAGTTGGTTCTCAAAGAAAACCTTCTTCGACTTGCATGTCGTGCCCTCCTCGCCCCGTCTCACGCCAAAGCACCGAAACCGGAAACCGTGGGGGAGTCTCCCTTGCAAGCTTTTTTTTTTTTACTTGCATGTGGCACGGCGTTGATTGCTTTATAGAACCATATTGCTGGTCATCCAAGTCTGCAGGATCCATTGGATAGCCAAAACTTTTCCGTTGATTTTTGCAAATTCGACAGCGAGAATTTTTTTTTTTTTAAAGGAAGAACAGCAAGATCCAGATGCTCGTCACTCGTCAGACGCTGCCAACTGGCCATCTGGTGCCGGTAAATTATTATTTTTTTTAAAAAAGCAGGAGCATAGTATAAGAGGAGAAGCAACCGATAGTCTTTGAGACCGGGTGTCGATAAATTATCAGAGAAGAATGTTCAAGAGGACGCGCTTTTGAGACTAGGTGTTCCATGAAAATTTCGGGACATCGCCGGCTTCAGAAATCAACTAGAGGGAATGATGGGCCATATCTTAAATGTATTGGGCCCAGCCCATGATGGTTAACCCCACTCCAGGCCCGCATTCCCGCACCCAGGCCTGGCCCACATTAACACGGAGCGGCGCCAGCGCCGCCGGGCGCCGGCGGCCGGCCTCCAGAGTCCAGACGAAGCAGCCGAGCACTAGCAGAGCGGTGGGAACGAGCGGGTGACGGTAGCGGTGCGGCCATGCATGCCCGCCGGTGGAGGACTGGAGGACCGAGGAAGATCTCCGCAGCAGGTACGCATCGGTTGGCCTACCCTTTTGTGGGGGGCGACGAGGGCTCCTCATGCTCGTCCAGTGTCCGTGTGATGACTGATGACAGTGCAACCTGTCAGTTTATTTTCTCTTGTTTGGGTAATTTACTGAACGTTCCATCGCCCCTCATTGGTGAACCTGTACACATGCTATATTGTTCGTAGGCTTGTTTTTTCTATGGCTATTATGGGAGTTATAAGCTCATAACAATTTAACATCAGAGTATCGGACTAGTATTCAGTTTGCCAATTCCTTGGATTACAGGAATGATATTACTGGTTGATGTCCATTTCATGCCTGACTAGACTACATATACAACTAGCTTACTGTTCGGTTCCTGGTGTCCTGACTGAGGTGCGGTGATCCAATATGGGGTTAGCTTACTGTTGGGTTGCTGGTCAGCTGTTGTACTGACTGAAAGTCTGAAATGGAAAAGGATGTACATATCCGCTTGCATATAGTTGTCACAGGACAATTCTGGAGAATGGACGTATGTATGAAAATCTGGATTAGGCTGACTTGTCATTGCACAACAGACTGTTACCTGGTGTCTCGCAACATGCAAAATCAGGACTTGGTTGGACTTCTGAACCAGGGCTTGCAAATTCTATGGACATCTCTATCTCCTGTTGGCATGTTCCTTCTTCTGGGTCATTTGGCACTGTCGCTTGCATGCTCTGGGCCTGGTTGTAATCTATTTCTCTCTCTTGATTCTGTATGTTTGAATGCACTGACCCATATCCTCCCTGAGTTTGGACACGACTTATACTATTCCGTATCTTGTGCTTATTCTTGTAGAGGAACATCACCAGGGCTATTAAGAGGGCAGAAGTTGAAGCAACTCCTGTGACCAGAAAGAGTCCTGAAAAGCTTTTGAAGTTTAGACTGCTTGGGCTGGCAATGGCACCATCATTTTGACAGGCATGTTGATCTCCGATCCATTTCTTCTCTATCTGAATGATAGCATCTCCTTCTGTAATGCTGAGGATTGTCCTGGAAAAGTCATTTACCATAGGAGATCCCTTGGGGAATGCCTACTCAACAATTAAATAAAATTCAGTTATATACCAATTGATTAAGAAATGAATTGTTTTTTTTAAGATGACCAGCATTCTAGGATTGTCCTTAAGATCCAAAAAAAATGTAAGATTAATGAATTGTATGGTAGTTGCCAACTTTTGCAAATACATGTTTGTGGTTTGAATGATTCATCATTTACAATTCTAGCTTCAGATTTGACTGACATTATTATAAACAGTGAATATTATCTTATAATTCTTCTTTTAAAGAATGCATGAACGGCTGTTGTTTATCTTTTTGTTTTTGTTTCCCCTTGTCCTAGTTGAACTGGGATATGAACCTTTTTGTTTGTTTGAACAACTTTTTCACTGCACATGCTCATACTCTGCTGTTAGAACCTTCATGGTTTCATGCTGCTATTCAGTTTGACGTAGCATAAATAAATAAACAAACAAACAAATGTGAGATAATAGTGAATATCTGCTAGTCATAAGTGCTTGTAACCCAGAAAATTGTCCAATGGTCTCTGTTACCTTAACCTTCCTATCATAAGAAAAAGTTTCTCACAAGTGGTTGCATGATTTTTGGTAGCCACATAATGCTTTTTGTGATAAATGATATTGCAGAAGATAATCCTGGATGCTCTTGTTGAATGGACCTGTTTTGTTGTTATCTTGGGTAGCAATGTACATTATGTCCCAAATCATCTTAATTAGTTTAAACCACATTTCCATATGTGCTCTCTTTTTATTGAGTATTCTTTTTGGGAGAAGCTCTTAAGATATTTTCCTATAGTTTATTAATAGTTTAAGAGGCATATTTTCATAAAGGAATTATATTTGGTATAGGTAACTTACAAAGCCAAAGCCTTCAGATTTGTAAATTGGTCCAACCATTGTGTAACCTTTGCAATGTGTTGAAAGAAATATTTTGATGTATGGAACTTCATGTATGACAGCAGCTATACCACCATTTTTGCTCCCTTTAGAGAGTGCATCAGCAAAATCATCTGAAGTTTCATATCCTCTGGTCTTTCTTGTGTCAAAGCCAAGTTCTTCTAATAGATCTCCCACATAAGAACCATTATGATACCCTACATATTCATCTTTTTTAATGAGTTCATGAACATCAGTTTCTGTTGGTTGAAGCTGTAGAACAGTGAGAATTGATGATAGATTGGCCGTATAACTTGATGTTATCACAAGAAGTACAAAAACCCATACAATGACAACCAATCTAGACAAAATACTGTCCACCCTCTCTCCTGCAAAATGGTGGGAATCAAGTACAAATGAAAGTGCGACAATAGTTAATGTATATTCTAAATAATATATGTTCAAAAATCTATGAAAATTGGATTATGCGATAATATATTTCAGTGGGGGAATAGATTACTTATGTTTCAGCTCCCACTTACACTAATTTTAGTAACATACAGGTTAGATTTAGTCTTCCAAAAAAATGTAATTTACTAAATATGAGATGCAATTTTTCCTATTGAAAGAAGAAACTCCAATATCATCACTCACTATCTGCAAACAAGGAGAAATATATTGCTATCCCAAGCTGACGAAAAAATGAACCAGTCAATTCAGCATTATTGATTCGTCTCTCCAATAGCCAGATGACAATCCCTGTGTAAATGAAGAACGCAATGCTTCCAAACCACAAGTCAGTAGTTAATGGCTTCAGGAAAACCCATGCGTTCTTATCTGTATCATCCTTGACTGGCACAATCATTGCTACTCCAGATTCTGTGTAAGGTAGGGTGAAGTCGGCATAGGAAGTTCTATTGTACCTGATGGTTATATCTCCGATTGCTGCATCATATACCTGCAAGCATGAGCTTCTGTGTTACATGGGTACTAAGCAATTTATTTACATTAATTACTGCATCAGTATGCCATTCCTTAAGCTCTGCAGGCATTTACAATTATGATGGCTCATGGACAACGAAAGCAGATAAGAACAACAGTCACAATGGGTTATTCTATTCTATCATTGGCTCAAAAAATAATGGGTTATTCTATCATAGTATGCCAGAAAGGAATTATGGATTTATTGTGCTATAATGATTTGAGAAAACATCTAGTCACAGTCTTGCCTTAACTTGCTTGTTCTTACAATGCTCCTTGATCTTACTGAAAAAATAAAAATAGCATCTCCTTACCCCAAGATGGACTTGGTAGACAAAATCATTATAGCTCCTAGAGTCTTCATTGTCAAATGCTACATATTCATAAGGTACTGCATATGGTAGTCTCTTTAGCACCTCTTCAAATACATCAATGGCGTATCCAGTAGCAGTTGTTGCATTGGTGGTAGGATCTCTTTCCACCTTCATAAACTCAGGATACTTGTCCGTACACCCACACAGAGCTTCTTTCCATTAGTAGGAATTTGCCATCCTTTAGGCACCACATATAGTCCACCTGGCCAAATCACTGGATTAAGATCAGGCATTGAGTTCGCATTTGTTGTTTTTGATCCATTTTGATGCAGCTGCCTGATGATTCCATGCTTTGCTGTCCAAAATCCCATTTCTTGTGAACCTCGTCCAACCACATTAATTATCTGGAATATAGAAGGTTGCAGCTGTCTATTTTCAAGGTCAAAATCACCACTTAGGCCTCTGAACTTATTATGTAAGATTTCATTTAGGAGTTTTGGACCAATTGTAGACTTACCCATTGTTCCAAAACACGTTGAGTTGTTCCTGTGCTGCTCCTTGTGAAGTAATTCTACCATACTAACCTTCTCTGCTGCTTGTGCCAAGGCCCAAATAGTATCGTAACCCCAGAGTTCGAAAGTGCCTAGCTGAGATGGCGGATCATTTGGGTAGTCTTGTTTGAACTTGTTATTCCATCTTGCAGTGAAATCATCAAGTCCTTTTGATTTAGGAACATAGAATTTCACACCTAGTGCACCATTCATTGCATCAAGAATTGAAGGGTTGAGTGAGTTAATGATATTTGCAATCCCATCTGTCACAATCCATGCATACATTTCACTCATCATTCCTAACTCCTTGGCCTTTGTGAAGAGAGTAGAGGCAATAGAGGATGACATGTGCACAATGTAGACCCTTGTTTGCATTGTCATTAGCTTGTAGAGTTCTTGTTCAAGTTGGTCACTGCTTGCTGATACAGGGATTGCACTACGATAAGGTATAGAAGCTCCAAACTCTTGGAGGGCGTCAACCAAGTATGGTATGATGCCTCTACCATAGTCTGTGTCTTCATAGATTGTTATCACTTCTCTCCAACCATAGCCCTTAATGAGAGCGGCAATGCAATTCACCTGAGCTACATCACTTAGTGTTGCACGCAAAAAGTAAGGCACGGAGTGAGATGACAGAGTGGGACTAGTTGCAGTAAAGGAGATAACCGGTACTTGACTCTTATTCCCAAGATCAGAGATAAAACTAGCCTCTGAAGATTTTTGTGGACCAATGATGGCTGAGACATTGTAATTCTCCAGCAGATCAACAGCTGTGTAATTGAATAAGAAGAAAAATGATTTGATGAGACATTTGTGTATATTCTAGTTACAGTTAAGAATTTAGGATATCGGCTAGTGTAAGTAGACGTAATGAAATGACATGGGGTATGGGGTATCTAATCATTTCTTCGGATCCTGGTGGGTTAAGAATTTCA